>JAQFVV010012411.1:9133528-10333528 GCA_028023455.1 Epiperipatus broadwayi
GGTAGAATGTATGTTTCTAGGCTGTTCTGGAGTACTTTTCTAATTATTTTTTTACTGGTAAGTGACCCCATTGAGATGGGTTGTGGAAGTTGGATATGTGTTGTTAGTGGGGACTTGTTTCATATTGAAGGAGACTATTGCAATTGGCTATAAACCCTGGATGTCAGGTAACTTCTGTTTATAGGTGATTTGCAAGGTCACTCAAATATTTGATAGTGAACTGGACTGAGATGCGCAAGGGGGTTGGGGGATTTGGAAAAATAACATACATTAGCCACTGTTGCCAATTTAGTAGCAAATTCTGTGGATGTTAAATGGGGTGTATGTTTCTTGGTTTTTCAAAAACATCAGAAATAAATTTGACTAGGTGGTATGTCTTGTAGCTTTTGTTTGAAATGATGATAAATAGTTTTCAATATTGTTATTTCCTGAATAAGGGTGAACCCCTGATTCAAGAGTGCCATTGGCACTCTGACAGCAGATAGATATCTCAAGGCTCAATGAATGTTATTCCTTGTTCATGTATAATAAGTTCTCATTGAGTGCAGCTTTTTTTTTTTTATTGCCAGATAATTTTTCAGATGGTTACAGATGTTACTTCTGTATGCCTGTGTAAGCTTGCTTATATGTTGTTGATTCATGTGTGTTGGATTTATCATTGTATTCTGTCTATGTATTTCACTTCAGTCAGGGAGCTAGCAGTCTTGAGGTGGAGAATTTTTAAAGAAATGTGATCTATATTAAATGATAAAATATTATCATGAATGTCAGGTATCTTTGAATGGGGATAAGTTGCATATTTTTGATTTTGTGAAGCATTATATATGTTTCTGAAATAATAATTTCTGGGGGTGATAGTTGAAAAGTAGTGTTCTGATTGTTTTACAATGTGTAAGTGTAGTTGTTTCTTGATTTCTTCACAGGTTAATCAATGTGGTTTGCAGCAGCGTGATTCTCAGAGAAAGGAGATGGGTTGATGCTTAAACATGATTTGATGATGTAATATAGATGAATAAAAATACAGATCACCTCCTTTGATGTATGACAACCATTGTGAAAGGTGATCATGCATCACTTGATAGAAAATTTTTTGGCACTCATAAGTGAAATTGATATTTGATGTAGTTGTTTTGAAATAAAATCTTGATATTTCATATTGAAATTTTCATCAGTATAGTTGATGTGAATTAGAGCCAAATAACGAGTTTATGTTTAATATAATGTTTGAGACAATTACAGAACCATGTAGGATATACACAAATATAATGTTTCATGTGTTGATTTGATGATTTCAAATTAATATTAGTGAATTTGCATCTATATATAAGATTTTGAATGACTCAAATGGACAAACTTGTGTTATAAGAAGTTCAGTACTCCCTGGAGGGGAGATGTGTCTCGAGAGCAGGCATAAGTAGTAACCTTCTCTACTTATATGTACTGAGGGGTCAATTTGTGAGCCACTATAGATTTTAGTTTTTAGAAATCCTAGGTATATGAGGTTGTGTGATCTTTATCCATTGTTGTAGCTGATGTATTTTTGTAATTGAGTCAAGTCCTTTGATATTAATGCATTGTTATTTTTAACTTTATTAGTTGTGAATGGTGCAGCTGGTTTCACAATATGTTGAAGTCTCCTTGTAAAACTTTGTGTATTTTCTAATGCTTCATGAGCATTTATCAATGGCTTGATTTTATCATCAAGCCCCATGGGTATGAAGTGGCTCTGTCAAGTGTTCAATCATTTCTGTTAGAGTAATATTTTCATCTGTTTTGGCTCTTTTAGAATTATTTTTCATTGGCAGATGAGGTTTTTGACTTTGTTAATGTTGGTTTTATGGGAGGAAGGCATGAAGTTAGTGACTCCAGAATATCTGTAGATGTTTTGTTTATAATTACATGTGGCATGCTTTTTTATGTGTAGCTATGTGTGTCATTAGACATGACTGGATTTGAGTCTGTTGTGATTATTGATTGATATGCCTGGAATAATCAGGTAAGATTTGTGTTTGATTTTGATCCATTTGATCAGTGCTTTTATTTATTTTATTCGGACCATCTATTGCAGAATCAAATATATTTGTGTTTTTTCTGCATGATTGTTTTCAGAAGCTCCATTTGTATTGTGATTGTTTTTGTTTTCATGTTGATTGCTTGAGTTGCTGGTGGCAGTCTTGAGGATTATTGGGGGCTCTTCATGCGGTGGCATTGGATGTGTTGATTATTTGCTGTCTATACTTGTATGAGTTGGCTATCCATGCACTTTTTAGCAAAATTACGATCCTTGTGAGCCCCACATGCATAACATTGTGGTTTTAAACCTCTTATATATAGGCACAGCATAGCTTCCTGATCTGCAATCTGTGTTGGTATAAATTCTGGATCAATGACTTTGTGTAATTTTAACTTAAAATTGGGGCAATTTCATTATATATTGGCATGGGTGTGTCTTAAAAATATATTGCTGGAAATGATATTACTTTACCAAATGGGTCCATCATTTTTGAAAGTCTTGTATCATGTATCCAAAGTATGTATTTTTTATTATTCCTGAAATGTGATTTTGACTATCTTGAATGACTATAACAATCACATAATTGCCTAATGTTTTGATTTGGTTCTGATATCGGTTCTTTTTGGCTAATGTAAAAAACTTGATAGCAAATTAAAGTCTTGAATTAGCAAATACCCAGATTCTTACGATCTTTTTCCACAGTTCATTTTCAGTTATTGCTTGATAAAATAACGAGGTGCAAAATACAAATATATTTGCGTCTGTGGCAGATATTACTATTGAGTTCAGTGACAATATTTATTTGAATAATGCTCAAAGTCCCCATGAGATCATGTTGTTAAAGTGTTCATTCATTCTTTCTACCATATTGATGGGTTCCAGGAAAGAGTGGGGAGAGTCTTGGTTCACCTGTATCTTTAAATCTAATGTTCTAGGTCGTTGGGATTTGTTTGTTTTTTAAATTTTGAAACTGTTTTAATATTTATTGTAGTTGGAATATTTCTTTTTTAAACTACTTGATTTGCATGATAGCTTTAGAAAATTGCATACAATTAAACTTTGTTTAAATTTTTATGCATTGTAGCTACCTATATTGATACCAACTACTTGATCATGTTGGTACTATTGTCACCATTTTTTTTGTTTTGACAACATAAGAGTTTTTTGATGATATTCTCTAGTTAGTTTATGATTTTCATTAACTATTGTTTCAAAAGGATTTATTTTTGTTTTCTGAAACTATATATATTGGTTAAATTTTATATTATGGCATTATTGTTAGACTCTGACTGTGGATGGGTATCCCAATGCCCACTGTATGTATACTCTGGTCCAAGCATGTTGTTGTGTAAGGCATATTTTTTTCTTTTTTATTGCTACATACTGCTTTAGTGTATTGCATGTATTGTTGCACATTTCTGTAAGTTTTTTAATTTGTGTTTGATTATCTGTAGTTGGTCTGGAAATGGTTATTCTTTTATGTAGTTCATCTGCCAATGCTAATAATCTGGTGGGGGGTGTTGAGTTGCAGGTAATATGATTGATGTTGAAAGAAAGTATATTGGTGAATGCTATATACTTTTGTACTGGATCGAGTGACATGTTTTGAAGTTTTTGGAGCATTATATATGTTTCTGAATATAAGAATTCAGTTGTTTGTGCTGGAAGAAGTATTTGCATAGTCTTTTGGAGGGCTATTGTTGTATTTTGTATTTTTGTTAGGACGAGGGTGATGAACTGAGCAGCATGATCTGAGATTATAGATGGACAGAGTTCAAGATTAAAATAATGATGTAACATTGGTGAGTAGAAGCACAAATCAATAAGTGACTTATATCTATTGTTATTAAAAGATATTGAGTTGGTTATTATTATTATTATTATTATTATTATTATTATTATTATTATTATTATTATTATTATTATTATTATTATTATTATTATTATTATTATTATTATTATTATTATTATTATTATTATTATTATTATTATTATTATTATTATTATTATTATTATTATTATTATTATTATTATTATTATTATTATTATTATTATTATTATTATATAATGAAATGGATACATTTTTGACAAAGGTTGAAGATATTTTAGTGAAATACAAATATGATGTTATTATAGTGGGTGATTTCAATGAACCGATTATTTGATTTGTAATAATAAGACTGTTGGTAAAAATAACAAACTATTTAGAATAAACATTTTTGTTGAATTAATCAAATTAAATCACTTTAATAGGTTTACTAATGATAAGGGTAAAATGCTTGATCTATTATTTAGTACCATTGATTTTCTAAAATGTAATTTGGCAGATCAGGCTCTTATATCTCCTGATTCTTATCATCCATCTTTGGAATTTATAATAGATGGATCATATGAGCATATAAAACCTGTTAATAGTATGTTCAAATATTATAGACATGGTAATTATTATGGTCTATATAAAGCCTTGGAGAATACTGACTGGAATGTAATTTTTGTAGAAAATGATCCGAATGAAGCTGTAAATAAGTTTATTGATATAATTCAAAATTGTTTGGATTATTATATTCCTGTTAGATATTCACAACATAATGATAAATATCCTAAATGGTTTTCTAAAGAATTATGTAAGGGACGTAATAGGAAACATAAGTATCATAGATTATATAAATTGGCCAATGATAAAGAATTATATAAGAAATTTAGTGCATTGCGTGATTATACAAAAAATATTATGAAAAGAGATTATGATAATCATTTAAATAGCATTGAAAATGGTTTTAAACACAATCCACAAATGTTTTGGAATTATATTAAAAATTTAAATATTGTTGGGAATAAGAATAACAAAAATAATTTAATACAGCCTTCTATAAATGAATTAGTTAGTCATTTCACAAACATGTACTCAAATGTTACTGAAAGTGATGTGATTAATATTGAGTCTGATAATAAAAGATGTTGGAATATTGATGTAGATAAAATTAATATTACTGATGTGCTTAATGCCATAAACAAACTTAAATCTAAATCCTCTATGGGATATGATAATATTCCTAATTTTATTATTAAGGGTTGTGCAGACTGTTTGGTAATTCCATTGCGTTATATAATTAATTTGTCTATTGAAAGATGCATTGTTCCTGATATATTTAAAATCTCTAAGATTGTGCCTATTTATAAAAAGGGAAATAGAACTGATCCATGTAATTATAGATCTATTTTGGTACTGTCTTCATTTGCTAGGATTTATGAAAGATTTACAATAATATCATTACAGATATGATTAAGGTCTTGCCTAATTATCAACATGGTATTGTACCTGGAAGGTCTGTTGATACTAATTTAATGGTAATATCAGATCATATTGCTCATTCTCTTTCTGAACAGAAGCAACTTGATGTTATTTATTTTGATATGTCACAAGCATTTGATAATGTGGCACACAATCATCTAATATATAAACTTAAATTAATGGGAATTAGTTCTCATTTGATTGCATGGTTTATTAATTATTTGGAAAATAGATTCTCCTACATTTATATGGATAAAGTTAACTCTAAGTTATTCAAAAATAAAATTGGGGTACCTCAGGGTGGAATATTAGCACCTTTACTTTTTAATGTTTTTATGTTTGATCTTGATCAAAATATTAAAAAAAGTATGATACTTACCTATGCAGATGATTGTAAATTATTTAAAAGAATTAGTACATATGATGATCATATTGATCTTCAAAAAGATATTATTTATTTTAAAGAATGGTGTAAATTTAATAATATAAAAATAAACATAAGTAAAACATGTATTGTTCCTTATACCAATAAAACAGATAGATCTGTTTATCATTACATGATTGATGAAGATGTTATTATATACAAAGAAATTGTTTCTGATCTTGGACTTATATTTTGTAAGAATTTTAATTTTAATGAGCATGTAAAATATATTATAAGTAAAGCATATAGACGGATGGGATGTATTTTGAGATTTGGCAGAGACTTATCTCCTTATATAAAGTACATGTTATTCTGTTCTCTTGTTGTACCTTTATTGGAGTATGGATCTTCTATATGGAATTTGGATTTGGCTTACATTGAGTCTAAAATTTCTAATGTAGAGAAAAGATTTATTAAACTAATAAAGGGGGAAAATTTAAATCTTAAAACAATATTAACTGAAAGAAGACTAACTAAAGATATGGTATTTTAAAAAAAGTTGATTGATGGAAAAATTGATGTAAACGATTGTATATCCAAAATTGAATTAAGAGTTCCTTCTCATTCACTAAGGGAAGTGTACACTTTTAATATTAATAAAACTGAAAACTCTTTTATAAATAAATCTGTCATTAACAGATTACAAAAGTTATATAATCAAAAATTTAATGACATTGATGTTTTTTGTGATTATTTTATAAATAATGTTAAAAAGAAATTGAATCTATTGTAGATAACATGTGTTTATATATATTTTAATTATGAATTGTAATTTTCCTTATTGTATATTTTTATTAATGTTACTATATTGAATAATGTTTTGATTGTTTTGTATATTTATTTGTAATCTTGTGTATTTCTTTTAAAGCGAAAGTGTTGAAATGCATGTAATAAATAAGAATTGAATTGAATTGAATTATTATTTATTACAAAAAATTACTTACTTCTTGTTGATTCTATTACCAAAACCCAACTGTCAAAAAAATTCAAAATTTGTATTTGTTTAACACTCCCTCTGTTGTAATTTTCTTTAACTTTTTTTTAAACTTTTCAAATTATAATTATTATTAACAATTGTTTATAAAATTATTGTTCTTACCCCAAAATCTCTATTAAAACTTGGTTTTATACTCTTAATCAAGATTAATAATTTTATAATTTTATAAACAATTGTTAATAATAATTAGAATTTGAAAAGGTTAAAATGGAAAAGTTAAAGAAAATGACAATAGAGGGAGTGTTAAACAAATACAAATTTTGAATTTTTTTGTCAGTTGGGTTTTGGTTATAGAATCAACAAAAAGTAAGTAATTTTTTGTAATAAAATAATAATAATAATAATAATAATAATAATAATAATAATAATAATAATAATAATTTGTACTGTGGGTAAAGTTAATTGATAGAAATATGTAATAAAAATAAGACAAGATTAAAAGTTGATTTTATAATATAAGAAAAATGATAATAATATGCATTGAATAGTAAAATAAATGATAAAGTTATAATTATTATATTAAATAATATTTAAACAATAAAATAAAATGATATAAAATAAATTATTATAAAACATTGATAAAATTAATTAAAAGATAATATAATAAAATGGGACATGATTATTTATAAAGATCATATTAAAATGTATAATTATTTTTGTTTTTTTGTTTATATTGTGTATTAATTATGTTTATCAAGAAGTGGATAAGTGTAATAATTGTATAATTATATATTTGAATATTGTAGTTCTGATGATGACTGCAGGACGGTCGAAACTGTTAGTGTAATACAAATAATACAAATAAAAATATTGATAAAGTGTTCTAAAAAGGTGTAAATGGTATGATATGTTATAATAAAAATCAATACATAGGAAAAGAAGAAAATTGTAATTGTGAAATACCTGCAATGTCTGTATGAATATCTTTTTTCCCAAATTATATAGAATTAAATTAGTGAGAGTCTAAACTTTCATAAATCTCATGAATCAATAAATTCCAAAATAATTTGTTAAAAGTGAAAAGTTTCATAAGTCAGAAAAGAAAAAAAACATTTAATGAAAGAACATCACAATTAGAATTACATATGAAATAAAATAAGAAGAAATAAAAACAGAAAATTAAAAGCTATAAAGATTCATTACTGGTAAAAATTTGAAAGAATATCCAAAATTCATTATGATGTATCAGACTGGAGGTAAAACATTTTCGATATAAAAATTCAATTTATTACATAATACAAAAGTTTGAAATATGTCCTAGATAAAATATATATTTTCTAATTATTGTTTTATTTATTATAACTTTTATTTAAATACTAATCATTTTATACTAGTGTTTTCCTGAAGATTTGTGATGATGTGTTAATATATTGGACTATTTCTGTCATCTATCATTAAATGTTGAATGTGTAAAAAAAATTTATTAAAATATTTCCAAATATAAACAACTGTTACTAATAAATAACACACAAGTTAATAGATAACACAGGTTAGTAGGTTACATAATGTTTCAAGTGGTACTGACACATGTCTGGCCAGAAACACCTGAAGAACAATTAAGAACAATATCACTCAAACATTATATAATCTACTAATGTGATACTTATTAACTTGTGTTATTAAGTTGTCTGTTATTACCAACAGTTGTTTGTATTTGGAAATGTTTAAATGAATCGTAAATTTTCTAGACATTCAGTAATTAATAATAGATGATGGAAATAGTACAACATATCACATAATCATTTTACATCTTTTTTTTTCTATTGGAAAAATATGTTTTAATTTAATTATCATTACATTACTGATGTTCAGAAAATTATCTCTCAATATTTTTCTTCATTTTAACCCTTGTATAGGTTATTGTTGCATCAAAGGCTTTGGATCGCTCTAAATCGGCCATTTTTTGAGCTATAGTGATGTATTTATACTTTTTGGAAACTTTAGAAAAAGTCCCGTAAGACGATGCTCTCTCTTGAATTATTTTACAAGTAAAAAATCAATACTAGGAGTGTTTTAACTTTAACAAAAGAAGAAGGCCAGTTCTGATTGGTTGGGCCATCTATTCTCGATGCTTATTGGCTGATGATTCCAATAAATATTTTTCACCGCTGAAAATGAAAATATATGTTTTACAGTGTTTTTTTATTATTTTTCATACGTATTATAGATTATCTTTCATAAAATCTGCTGAAAATATAGTTATTTTACAAAAGTAGTAAGGTTTTATTAAAAATTGTATACTTTACACTATTGTAAATTGAAAAAGAAACCAGCAATAGCAATAATTTTGACATCCTGTCAAGGGTTTAGATTGCCCCAAGCTGTTTATTTAATTTTCAAACAAATATTAATGTTTTAGAATATTTTTTTGGCATTTATTTAAAATTTCATAATGTATTTTGGTTAAAATATGCTGAAAATATAATTATTTTTAGAAAAACGCTAAGATTTTATTAAAAAATTCTTAAAAAATTTGTAACGGTAAATCTGGGAGGGATATAAATGACGTTTGCATTGCTTGTAATTTGATCATAATGTTTTCTTTGATTTTTCAGCTTTTGAATATTTCTATAAAATACAAATAAAAATATATTTTTGAAAAAACTTTCGTTTACTTTCCTAACATTACAAATAATTAATATACTTTTTGAAAATGAAACTAAAATTAATATATATTAAAAGATGAAAATATTTCTATCAAAGAGTTTATCAATTGGCCAATTAAAAATTTCTGAGTTTTACCTCACTTGGCCAATAATGAAGTGACCCCAGAAAGGTTAAAAGTGATTTTTGTAATAATATGAAATGACAGCATTGCAGTTTTTTTATAAGTGAGAAATATAATAACCAATATATACATATTTTCTCAAAGCATTTAAAATTAATTCTGGTAGAATTAACAACAAATAAAATGCTCTAATTGTAATTCCAATATAACTCAGTTATTAATTTTAGCAGCAGACTCACCTATTGGAAATTTTGGTATAGGTTATTTACATGCCAACCCTAAAATAAGTATTGATGTATGGAATAATTTGAAAGGGATGCTTTCATATGATGGTGAAGCATATAATCTTGCTTATTTGTATTTATATTTGTAATTTTAAATAAAATCCTTGTTTTTTACTTCACCTTTGAGTGGTAAGTTTTAAATTGCACTTTACACAAAAAAGTGAAGCTTATTATTATTAGAAAATAATTATATGGCTGAGCGCTTTCAGAGAACTTAAGTCTCCATATTCATAGCCTATTTTAAGCAAAGTTTAGTGGCAATTTATGAAAAGTTTCTGGAGATTGTAATTTTATTAAATTTTTTGCATTCTATTTTAAATCTTAGAAGTTTTTTTTATTTCTTGTTATTACAACATCTTATCATTGTTGTGGGTGTTCATACATTGTATGTATATATATCAATGATGATGACAATATCCCTGTGATGATGATAGAATAAGTTAAATATATTGAACCAGGTCTATTTAAAAGAAGTTGTTTAATTGGGTTTCAATCTTATTTAACATAATTTTAAATTTTATTCTTTTAATATTATTACATGAATGGACTGGCTTTCAAGCAGAGTGGAAATACCATCAATAGCAGAGCCATTAATGATGCCCACAGTCAGACTGAGCTATGTAATGCATAACATGATCACATTTCCAGATCATAACCTACTTCAACTGTTAGATTCAACCCTTGCCACCCAAAGCATTTTTGTTTATTTTGAGGTAAACCCCCAGGCAGCAGCTAATCATAATCTATAATTAGCAAGCTTGGACAACAGATAAACACATTCCAGTGTTTGAAATATTCCATGACCAGCTCACACTCTGTCTCAAGATCCAGCATGTTTACTTAACACATAAAATAACTCTACACTAATTTACTGGTGACACAGTGACAAGAGAGAAAGAAAAAATAGACAAAATAACAATTAAGGCAAACATTAATATTTAGTTATTTATGCACACATATATTTAATATAATATAAAATAACAATAAATTTTACATAAGAAAAATATAAATGACTTTAGGCTATAGTTATAATGGTCCATCAATTAAAGTTCATTCATTTAAAAATAAAGAGTATTGACTGTGATTAGAATATATTTTAAAAATATCTTTACCTAGAGTTTTCTGATTGTTGGTTTCCAACCGGTTGCTTTTGGTCTCCATTAATGATTCCAGGGCTTGTTTTCCATTCTTTGTGTTGCCAATGGGAGAGAGAAGTTGCAGCACCATTTACTTACAATCTAGGCATTGTTCCAGGCATTGGTTCAGATGAGGTTTAGTTGATTTTCTTTTTTGGGATCTGAAGCCCAGCTGAATATCCCAAAGTTGTCTAGCAATGCATGTTGCTAGATCTGCAGCTTTTACATGGATGTTGACCACATCAGTAATCGAGTGACTTATTTCCGCATTTATGATTTCCAAATATCTGGACCGCTGGTTGTTTGGATTCTGCATTCTGACTGAACTGATGAATGATCTAGAAAATTGCAGACCAGCTGTATTGCAGTAATATGAACCCGACTAATAACAAATTGATAACTGGAATAACTTGATCACAAAATGCAGACCAGATTGTATAACAATAGAGAGAGTGGCTTTATATACTTTTTTCTCTTCTATTGTTTTAATTTCTTACCATTATTTTAATTTTGATCTTAACTTGAAATCTGTCTTTTAATTAATTCTACATTTTTTTAATTAATTGATTTTTACATTTGTCTTACTCTTAATACATTCAGATTCATCTAAATGATCTCAAGAAGATAGTTTACAGTTTTAATTAATACAATTTCATGAGCAATCTTATAAACTAATTAATTACATTTTTGAAAGTTTTATAAGCATTTTATTTTCACAGACTAATTTTTGTCTGATTTCACATTTGATTATTTTATACATTATAAAAGGTTTCTTTATAAAGAGAGAGGGGGTGAAAGAGAGAGAGAAAAGACCTTTAAATCTACTTTCTAATTCTATTCTAAACTCTCCCTCTTGCTAAAAAGTTTTATTCTAAAGAAAAATATGATGCAGTACTTTTAATTTTGCAACATTTCATTTTAAAAATCTTAGAACTTATATCTTTTAAAAAAAATTATGATGCATGTAATGCTATTGACTAGTGGTACATTACACTGCCTTCCATTTGAGAGTAAAATATGTCTTTTGACACATTTTATCTCTAACCTGTTATTTATTTATTTTTTTTGGCTTTATCCTATTTCATTTTTTTTTTCATTTTTATTTACGTAATATTTTTCTACCAAATAAGCTTTAGAATTGCTACAGATCAATATAGCACAGAGGGTGATCTTTCTTAAGCTATTCTTCTTTCCAGACTGCCAATGTTAATTCCAACAATCAAGTGTTGTGTGATAACTATGAAGACAACATTCATCTTTCTGATATGAACAGGGATTTTGTCTGAGGCAGAAGCAATGTTTTACTGACACATACTGACTTACATATATATATATATATATATATATATATATATATATATATAACAAAGCTTTCTATGCTGTGTCTATTTACCAGATGTTTGGATGAGCCCATGATTTTTCCCAATAGGTCTGCATCATAGAAAATGGGAAAAGGTCACTGTGAATCACAGGATTTCTCGACTGACCTATTCAACTTTCACTATTGGCAATATTTATGAGATGTGGGGATTCACCCTCAAAGAACTGAGTTGTGGCTTATTCTGGTTGTTCCCAGTGTGTACCTTTTCAATAAGAATTGGGATTATTTCACCCAGCATATTTTGGATGGGTTTAGGAATTTCTCTTCTGGAACAACATCTTGAGAACTATCTCACTGTTTAGTCTGTTATGGGTACTATTTTTACACAACCTACATTTTACACACCTTTCTCAACTGATCTTTATCTATACATTTCCCCCATGACTAACAGTCCAATCACAATCTATATCTACTGGAAAGATTTTATTTTATTATGCTTTATTTATTTTTCAGATTTCATTAAAAATTCTATTTATTATTAGACATTTCATTCTATTTATTATAGATTTTATTTATACTTTTTTTTCATTTATGCAACTTGATTCTCTACAAAAAAACTTTTATTTTATTATCATATATTTATTCTAAAACTATTATTTTACTTTAATAAAATTCTCATTATACATTTTATTTAACTCTGTTTCATGTTTTTTCCATAATCAACTCTAAAAAAAAAACTATTTTATCTATTTTTAAATTGAACACAGTATTCGACTAAATATTTCAAATTGAACGAAATGTTTGCCAAACTTCACACCCCCAGTAATAAATTATTTATCATTTCTGACCACTTTTTAAATTACATTTCATATTTAACTATCATTAATTATTTTATTAATATTACAACGTGTTTGCCTTGGTCTATTTTTTTTCTCTCACTGCTCATCATTTTAAATTTTATCATGCAATTTCATGTTTAATTTAAATTTTAGATTCAAACTTTTTTTTTTTCAATTTAATTATGATCTTACTTTTTTAACTTTGCTTATTCTGGGTCAATTTATAGCTCTTCAGCACCCACATTGGATGGCATTTGGACCAGGTCCATTTAAAATATGTTGTTTAATTGTGTTTAAATTTTATTTGACATAATTTTAAATTTTGTATTTTTATTATTACATGAATAGACCAGTCATTCAAGCAGAGGGGAGAATATCATCAATAGCAGAGCCATCAATGATCCCCATGGTCAGATTGAGCTATGCAAAGCATAACATGATCATATTTTCAGACTGTGGTCCACCTTGACTGCTATATTCAAACCTTGCCATCCCAAGCATTTTATTTGTTTAGAGGTCAACCTCAGGTGCCAGCTAATCATAATTTATAATTAGCATGCCTGGATGATAGTTCACAATCCTGTGCTTGAAATATCCAATGACTAGCTCACACTTTGTCTCAGGGTCACTTAACACATAAAATAACTCTACACTAATTTACTGGTGATGCAATGACAAGAGAGAAAGAGAAAATAGACAAAACAACAATTAAGGCAAATATTAATCTAATTATTTACACACATATATATTTAATATAATACAAAATAATAAATTTTACATAAGAAAAATATAAATGACTTTAGACTATAGTTATAATAGTCTGTTAATTAAAGTTCATTCATTTAAAAATAAAGAGTTTAGACTGTGATCAGAATATATTTTAAAATATCTTTACTAGATTTTCATGATTGTCAGTTTCGAACTGGTTGGCTTTTGGTCTCCATCTATGGTTACAGGGCTTATTTTTTATTCTTGGTATTGACAATCAGAGAAAGAGTTTGTGGCAGTGTTTCCTTATAATCTAGACACTGTTCCAGGTGTTAGTTCAAGCAAGGTTCAATTGCTTTTCTTTTTGGGGGGCCTGAAACCCAGTTGAATATCCCAAAGTTGTCTAGCATTGCATGTTGCTAGATCTGCAGCCTTTGCATGAATGTTGACTACAGCAGTAATTAACTGAATTACTACTGCATTTATGGTTTCCAAGTATCTGGATCTCTGCTGGTTTGGATTCTGCATTCTGCCTGAACTGATGAATTATCTAGAAAATTGCAGCCCAAACTGTATTACAGTAACATGAACCCTACTAATAACAAATTGATGACTGGAATAACTTGATCACACAATGCAGACCAGACTGTATAACAATAGAGAGAGAGTGAGTTTATATATTTTTTTTCTCCTATTGTTTTAATTTCTTATCATTATTTTAATTTTGTTCAACTTGAAATCTATCTTTTAATTAAGTCTACATTTCTTTAATTAATAGATTTTTACATTTGCCTTAATCTTAATCCATTCAGATTCATCTAAACAATTTTGACAAGATAGTTTACAGTTTTTTAATTAATACAATTTCATCAGAAATTTTATAATTTAATTATTTATATTTTTGAATGTTTTATAAACATTTTATTTTTACAGACTTATTTTTAGTCTGATTTCACATTTGATTATTTTATACATTATAAAAGTTTTCTTTACAAAGACAAAGAAAAAAAGAGCTTTAAATCTTTTCTCATTCTATTTTAAACTTTCCTCCATTTTGCTAAGAAATTTTATTCTAAAACAGGCAAAACTCTCCATACATATTGCCACTCAGTGCAAGTCAGAGTAATCAATGGATTCCAGAAGGCTTGTGCATAAAATCCCCATCTATTGCCTACTCATCCAATATGCTAGACTAGTTTATGGCTTGTGGCCTTCGTCAATGAGGAGCTTTGCATCTGAGATAGGGATTTTATGCACAAGCCTTCTGGAATCCATTAATTACTCTGGCTTGCTCTAAGTGGCAATACATATGGAGAGTATTGCCTGTTTTAATAGCAGTTATAGGCAAGCATAAGAAATGGTGATCATGTGAAGTTTTATTCTAAAGAAAAATATTTTGCAGTACTTTTAATTTTGCAAAATTTCATTTTAAAAATCTTAGAACTAATTATATCTTTAAAAAAAATTATGATGCTTGAAATGCTACTCACTAGCGATACAATATATATTATAATGGCAGAAGTAATAGTAAGAATGAGCAAAGCTGATAATCAGATTCATTAATTAATATTCATCCTATACAACAAAAACAAATATATGAAGCATTATTATTTGTAAATAGACAACACCACTTGAAAACTAGAGAATAAGAACAGAAATCAAAATTATTTCTTTCTTTATCCAGACTTACAAATATCTCTAATGCTTGGGTATCATTTAATCTGTATTAGATTCTTCTACAAGTCACACATAAGACTATGATGGCCAACATATCAGAAGCATAGATCCTAAAATTGGATTCTATTTGGTACATTAGAATAATTGATAGTCATGATATAAAATGGAATAATTGAACTTACAGAGTGCCATTTTTGACTTATCAACTCTAAAGTAAGATGTATAACTTTTTGAATGAATGAATTGACCACGAATAAAGAAAACAATGGAGTTATTTACATAAATATAATGTAACAGAAGAATATTAAATAATAATAATAAATAAATAAGTATATAAATGACTGAATATCTGGTATATGCACAAGTCACAACTTGTCTAATGCATCATTCTATACACATTAGCACCTATGTTTCTGATATATTGAACATCATAGCTTAAATGTGATAGAGAAAAATCTAGCATGGAGTACATTTGATGAATATCTTGTCTTACATTTCATCCAATAATTATAAATCTGAATAAAGAAATAAATGATTTTGATCTCTTCTAAAATTCTAGTTTATAAATATGGTCATCTATTTACAACTGACTATGCTTCATATATGTTTTTGTTATGTAGGATGAGTATTGATCAAAGAATGAAGTATTTGCTTTTGTTCTCAGCCCCATTTATACTATTATATAAAATGACATTTCCAACATGTGGCATTGAGAAAATATGTTCACAGATTACTTGCACTAAAAATTGATATCATTGCATGGGAATTCAACAAAACTCATCTACATCAGTATGATACAGTTAATGTGTGCCATCAGCAAAGTCTATCTACTTGTTACTTTTATGAATTAGCACTACTAAGGATGCTCTTGATTAAATGTATCTACCAGTTGCATGGTGGGCATGGATAAACTTATACCCCTAAGAGATATAAAGCTTATGTAATATTGAAATTAATAGTCACTGAATGAATTGTTTAACCACAATGTTAGATATCATATATAACCATACCACATGTTTTATATACATATTGTATTGCTAGTGAATAGCTTTACCTGTTTTGTAATTTTAAAAAAATATATGATTAGTTTTAAGATTTTTAAGAAATGAAATTCTGTGAGGGCAAAAGATTGCATCATATTTTTCTTTTAGAATAAAACTTCTTAGCCAGAGGGGGGAATCTAAAATAGAATTAGACAAAATTTAAAACTCCCCCCTCTTTTTGTAAGCAAAACTTCTTTTATAATGTATAAAATAAGGAAATGTGAGGTCACACTAAAAATTAGTCTGTATAAACAAAATGTTTGTAAAACTTTTAAAAATGTACTTAATTAGTTTATAAGATTTCAGATTGTTAATAAAATCAAAATCAATAGTTGAATTAATTAGAAAACTGTGAACTATCTTATCGAGATAGTAGATGAATCTGAACCATTTAAGATTAAGGCAAATGTAAAAATCACTTAATTAAAGAAATGGAAAATTAATTAAAAGGCAGATTCATGTCAAGATAAATTAAAACAATAGAAGAGAAAAAAGTAAATAAAGTCATTCTCTCTAGAGTTCAGGTTCTTTCTGAAGAATACAGAATCTAGAATATTCAGAAATGTTAAATCAGTAGTAAGGCAGTGAATTACAGCTGTGATCAATATCTATGCAAAAGTCACAGATCTAGCAACATGTATTGCTAGACAACTTTAGTATATTCAACTAAGTTTCAGGCCACAAAAACCCTTGACAAAAATCAACTGAAACTCTCCTGAATGATCAATGTCCAGATTGTAAGTAAATGCTGCCATAAACTGTTTTCTATTGTCAACACAAAGAATGGAAAACAAGCCCTGGAACCATCAATAGAGACAAAAAGCCAACCAGTTGCAAACTGACAATCACAAAAACCTAGGTAAAGATCATTTTAAATCTTTTCTGATCACAGTCTAGTCTCATTATTTTAAATGAATGAACATTCATTACCAGACTATTATAACTATAGTCTAAAGTCATTTATATTTTTCTTATAACAAATCTTTTGTTGTATAGTGTGCTAAATATATGTGGGTGTAAATAAATATTAATGTTTGTTCTAATTGTTATTTTGTCTATTTTATCTTTCTCTCTTGTCACTACATTACCAGTAAATTAGTGCAGAATTATTTTATGTGTTAAGTAAATATGCTGGACTCTCAGTGTGAGATAGTCATGGGATATTTTAAATGCTGGACTGTGTTCTTGTCATCTGAAGCATGCTGATTATATAACTTATGATTGGCTGGCACCTGAGATTCTCCTTAAAACAAATAAAATGCTTTGGATGGCAGGGGTTTGAATCTAGTAGTCGAGATAGGCCATGGACTAAATGTGATCATGTTATGCTTTGCATAGCTTGATCTGACTATGGGTATTATTAACAGTTTATGCTATCAATGGTATTCTCCCCTCTGCTTGAAGCGCTAGTCCGTTCATATAATATTAAAAATATAAATTAAAAATTATGTTAAACCCATTTAAACCCAATAAATATTATATTTAAATGGACACAGTTTAAATGCCATCCAATGTGGGTGTCAATGTTCTGTAAATTGACCCAACATAATTAAAGTTTAAAAAAATAAGATTATAATTAAAATTGGAAAAAAAAGATTCGAAACTAAAATTTAAATTAAACACTAAATTGCATGATAAAAGTTGAAATTGGTGAGCAGTGTAAGAAGAGAAATGGAATGAAACAAATATTAAGAATTAAATTAATTATTAATAGTTAACTACATAATGTAATTAAAGATGAGAGAGAAAAAAGCTGTCAGAAATGATAAATAATTTATTACTGGGGGTTTGGAGTTGATCAAACACTTTGTTCAATTTAAAATATTTAGTCAAACACTTCGATTTAAAAATAGAAAAAATAATGAAAATAAAACAACTACTTGGCAATGGTTAGGAGAGTTTAGAGCTTATATTAGTTAAATGGAAATATAATGAGAATTTTGTTATTTAAAGTAAAATAATAAAGTTTTAGAATAAATACATGATAATAAAATAAAAGCTTTTTTTTCTTTGTATACAATCAAAATGTGGTGATAAAATAATAAATAAATCTAAAAGAATAAATAAAGCATACAATAAATAATATGAAATCTATACTAAAATAAATAAAAGATAAAATAATCTTTCATGTGATTGTGGATTGTGTGGGTTATTAGAGTTATGGGGAAAGTGTATAGATAAAGGTTGAGGAAGGTATAGTAAAGTAGGCCATTGGACTGTGTGAATATAGTACTCATAATGGGTAAAACAGGGAGATAGTCCTGAGAGTAAGGATCCAGTAGAGACATTCCTGGGCACATTCAAATCATGCTGGGAGAAATAGCCCCAATCCGCTATTTTATATAAGTGGTCTGGAACAATACCAGCATAAGTCACAAATCAGTTTCATGGGAAGAAAAATTCCCAAAATTTTATATTGTC
Source organism: Epiperipatus broadwayi (assembly GCA_028023455.1). NCBI lineage: Eukaryota > Metazoa > Onychophora > Udeonychophora > Euonychophora > Peripatidae > Epiperipatus > Epiperipatus broadwayi. The sequence goes on from JAQFVV010012411.1 coordinate 9,152,413, forward strand.
TTGTTTTTACATAAGCTGAATGGTCAGTGAGTGAATATTGCCATTTGCAGTGACCTCCATTTTATCTTCTATGATATAAACCCATTGGAGAAAGACATGGGCTTATTCAATTGGCTGGTAGAGGAATCTCAGCATAGAAGATAAAGTTTGTTTTTAGTACATTTGTCAGATTTAAGCCAGATATATTCTACAATCTGCTGCATTCAAACCCCTGTACACATAGGAATGATGTATGTTGTCTCTGTTGGTCATCACACATGAGATAATTGTTGAAATCAACATTGAGCACAGTCTGGAAAAAAGATTAGCTTAAGAAAGGTTACCCTCTATGCTTTATTGATCTGTAGCAATTCTAAAACTTATTTGGATAAAAAATATTACATAAATAAAAATTAAAAAAATCAAATGATAAAGCTAATAAAATAATAATAATAAACAAAATGTTTAGAGCTAAAATGGGTCAAACTGATGCATTTTACCTTTCAAACAGAGGGGTGTGATGTACTACTAGTGAATGGCATTACATGTTTCATAATTTAAAAATGATTAGTTTTAAGATTTTTAAAAAATGAAATTTTGCAAAGGAAAAAGATTGCATCATATTTTTCTTTTAGAATAAAACTTCTTAAAATAGGGAGGGAGAAATCTAAAATAGAGTTAAACAAAATTTAAAACTTTTTTCTCTCTTTGTAAAGAAAACTCTTTTTATAATGTATGAAATAAGCAAATGTGAAATCAGACTAAAAATTCATTTGTAAAAATAAAATGTTTGTAAAACTTTCAAAAAGGTAATTAATTAGTTTATAAGATTTCAGATTGATAATAAAATCAAAATCAATAGTCAAATTAAAAAATTGTGAACTATCTTATTGAAGTAGTAGATGAATCTGAATGGATTAAGATTAAGGCAAATGTAAAAATTAATTAATTAAAGAAATGTAAAATTAATTAAAAGACAGATTCAAGTCAAGATAAATTAAAACAATAGAAGAGAAAAAAGTATATAAAGTCAATCTCTCTATTGTTATTCAGTCATGTTTGTGACATACAGTTCACATTGCTATTAATCCAGAATTCAGGTTCTTTCTGAAGAATGCAGAATATTCAGAAATGTTAAATGCAGTAGTAAGCCAGTCAATCATTGCTGCAGTTTACATCCATGCAAAAGCCACAGATCAAGCAACATGCATTGCTAGACAACTTTAGGATATTCAGCTAGGTTTCAGGCCACAAAAACCCTTGACAAAAAAATCTACTGAACCTCACCTGAACCAATCCCTGGTCAATGCTTAGATTGTAAGTAAATGCTGCTACAAACTCTCCCATTGTCAACACAAATAATGGACAAGCCCTGGAACCATCAATGGAATTCAAAAAGCCAACCAATTGCAAACTGACAATCATGAAAACCTAGGTAAACATACTTTTAAATATATTCTAATCACAGTTTGGCTTGTTATTTTAAATGAATGAACTTTCAATAATGGACTATTATAACTATAGTCTAAAGTCATTTATATTTTTTATGTTAAATCTTTTGTTGTCATAGTGTATTAAATATATGTATGCATAAATAAATATTAATCTTTGCTCTCATTGTTATTTTGTCTAATTTCTCTTTCTTTTTTGTCACTGCATCACCAGTAAATTAGAGTTATTTTATGTATTGAGTAAATATGCTGGACCCTGAAACAGGATGTGAGCTAGTCATGGGATATTTCAAGCATTGGATTGTGTGCCTGTCATCTGAAGCATGCTGATTATATAACTTCTGATTGACTGGCACTTGAGATTATTCTCAAAAATAAAGAAAATGCTTTGGATGGTAGGGGTTTGAATCTATCAGTTGAGGTGAACCATTGTCTGCAAATGTGTTTATGTTATGTTTTGCATAGCTTGATCTGGCCATGGATATCATTGATAGTATATACTATCAATGGTATTCTCCCCTCTGCTTGAAGGACCAATCCATTCATGTAATATTAAAAATGTAAATTAAAAATTTTTGTTAAACCCATTTTAACCCAATAAATAATATATTTAAATAGACCCAGATCAATATATATATATATATATATATATATATATATATATATATATATGATCTGGTTGAGAAAATAAAAGCCTTGATAAATCTATAATCTAGAGGAAGAAAGACAGATAGATATTGGGACAAATGTAAATGGTTTATAATTTTGAATTTTAAATCTACTGTTCCATTTCTCATTGGTAATATTAGATGCATTAATTTAGAAGGGATGAATTTTATTGTCTCAATGACTTTATTATAGCTTGAATAGGGATATATTTTAAGTGCATTTACCTTGTATGGTTACAGGTTTAAGAGGATAATTAGTTGTATAAAGAAGTGTTTGATTTTTATATCTGCACTGAATTATATGTTCAATATAAGATAAAATGCCAGATGATATATACTTAGGCTTATATTATTTATATCAACAGCCTAATTTATTTATTAAATATTGTATTGGATTTATAGAATTGTTAGGGCAGAATACCTAGTTTTAAATGTTTTTACTAATGATTAAGTTGTTAAGAGTTATACATAAAGTATAATATATTAATTATCACAAGTTTTTAGAGAGAGTGTTGTCAAAAGTATTTCTAGATTTTCATTGATAAATTACTTTTGATAAATTTGATACAGGGTCTATTAGGCATGGTTTTTTGAGATGAGGTTTGGGAAAAAGAATTACTGACATATGATGAAAAATCAAGAATTTTTTTGAAAATAACAAAGAGAAGAGCCAATAGTAGAGTGGAAAATAAAATAGAAAAGATTAATAAGAGTATAAGATAGGACAGAACTGCTTTGGAAAAAAAGAGAAACTTCTATAGGATTTATAGAAAAAATTGAAATTTGAATTCAGAATAGTTCAGCAAGATTTAAGGCAAAAAATTAAAAAAAGTGAAGAGAAACTGAAAATTCTAAAGACTAAAGTGGAATGCCTGGAAGCTAGGTTAGAAGTTGGGAAATGTCAGATAAAAAGATGGAAAACATTGCCACTTATTGCTTATAATCTCCAAATTAAGATATGTAAGTAAGTTAATGACTGAGTGAATTGAAATGAGAACCAGTAATAAGGAAAACAATGAATTTATTTACATTAATAAAAGTAGTATAACAGAGTAACATTATATAATAACAATAAAGAAATAAGTAGTAAATGATTAAATACCTGGTGGAGGAGTACATTTCATAACTTGCTTAATGCATCATTCTATACAAACTTAAGGTTTTCTTATTTTTTTCAATTAGTTTCAGAAATAAATAAATACAATAGTTAATTATTTTAAATAAATTGGTGTAGATAAAATATGTGTCACAGCCCTCAACTCACACTCGTGAATCCACTCATATACATTAATTTGAACTTTTCAATAATTCCTCATTTGAGCTGTATCTTGTATATGATATATTATTAGTTAACTAAAAGTATTATGCCATATCAAGAAAACAATTATATGATTGTATATATGGATTAAGATAAATTTGAGATTTGAGAGATAGTTAGGATTTTAGAAATGCATATCCATTAGTCTTGATATATCATTGGATATTAATAATAAACTACAGTCTGTTTATGTCTATATTCCAATCTGATATCTTGTGGCATCAAAAAATCTGGATTGTACATTCATGAGATAGCTTATAGGAGAGATTCATTGCTGGTTATGATTGGGGAAAAATATAATATAGTTTATTTAATATGGTATCCTGATTTAATTAAGATGTCACACATTTCCATTTGTTAAGATTATATTCAAGAACTTTAAAAAAACATAAAGATTATATTTCTTGATAATCATTATTTTACAATTATTTTTGTGAATGTTAGAACTAAGATTTATACATCTAGAGGCTTTATTTGTAATCTGGATTTTTCAGAAACATAAATAATGAAAATGAGGTGTAACAATTGTTTTTTTATTAAAATAAATTAAAATTTATTAGATACAATTGAATGTGTTTATCTGTACATAGTTATTTTCTTTTTACACTGTTGCAAGGTTATTCTGCTCAAGTTTCTTGAAAAAGCCCGTCCACAGTTAGCAAACAAGCTCTGTCCCTGAACTGCTTGAGTAATTTGATAAAGATGCTGCAGACACTGCAATTGACATTTTCAAAGATACACTTGCATCTGGATAACCAGACTGCAAGGGTTAGAAAAATGGTAATTCTAATGTTCGAGAATATGCCACTCTTTATAGCCTTTTGAATGACTAAGACTTCTCTAATATTGAGTGACACCCTTTTGTTAATAAAGGATCTTATCAGCCTGAGAAAAGGGCAGAAATACAGGAGGTGATGAATTAATTGTCTCATCTGCTGTAGCACATAGTTGACATTGAAGGTTTGATCTTATTAAACTCTCTATTCCACACCAGAAAATGATTTGTTGGCAGGGGGGAGATGTTGATTATTAGCAGAAAGTCAATGTATTTTGGTAAAAGAACCAATTTTTCGATTTTGCTACGAGTTTTTTTAAAAAAATTAGATTTATTGATAATAGGTATATACAAAAGTTTGCTTGATAGTTATAAATGTTTATAATGTTATAAGTTCTCCAAGAGTTTGTATAGATTGAGGTGAGATCTGATATGTTTGTTTAGTAAGATCATCAGTCAGAGATAATTTAGTGTGTGTTGAGGACGTTTGAATTTATGTTTAAACATTAATCAGATATTTGAGTATCTCTCTGATCTGTTATATAGTTTACCAATTATTAGGATTTGAGTCATTTTGTAAGTAAGGTATTTTGAACAGTTTTCATGTATGTTCGTGTAAATACTTTTAGGAGAGCATTTTGTCTTTCTTTTGGAGTTTTGAATGTTTTCTAAAGAAGAAAGAGCTTGCTTCCAGCTGGAAAATGCTAAACTTTAATACATCTTTTTTTCCTCTATTGTATGTTGCATTAGGTTCGTTAAGTTTCTGACATAAGTCCAGATATCCATCATCCATTTGCTGGTGAGCAGAGGAGGTGTATCCATGGGTTTGACTATCAGTGTGAAGTTTAGATTTGTTTGTTCAAGGCTATCTGGACACTGAATGCAAACCAAGCCTGTTTGATGTTTTGGGCATTTGAGCTTTAGCAATATTTGTGGCCATGATTTTGCCATTCCAAGGCAGCCAAGAGCATAACGAGTTCATTGATCGTTCAAAGATTTTGGTAGGTTTTTGTAACAATTTACTTTCAAATAACAAATAATTTATTAGCACATTTTATTAATAAAAAATTACTCCCAGTTGTATGCACATGCAGATGTAATAAATAAATAATTTCCTGGACTGATATGATAGAAAATTATTATATTTAATGCTATTTTCAAATAAAGAGAAAAAAATCTAATTTTTAAGGGGCTCTAATCTCTAGTCTTCATAACCAATTTAAACAATATATCACCGCCACATCATATCCATCACATATGTATGTATAATTTCAATAAACCAACTTAATGTATATTATAAACATATACTAATGAGTAATTATAATAAATATGTACAATTATAATAAAAATGAAGTTTAGGCATAAGTTCTTATATATCATTATAAAAGTATTTGTAAGATTACTATTATGTATCTTTTTAAAACTATAGATATGTCTTTTTCCATACTAGTCTTTAACATTTCTGCCATCTATTCTTTAGTGTTTTAATATTCAACATTAATTCTGTTTGAATTTTTTTGTGATATATATATTTTTACTTCAACAAGCTTCTATTAGCACCTAGACATTATTACTATCATCTTTAGACTATTATCCACTATTAAGTCTTTAAAGGATCATTATAGCATATTTTCATTGTGCAGGAAGTACATTTTGGAAGTAGGAAAGTATCCTGAGGTTGCAATTATTTCATGCTATTGAAAGCAAGTTTCATAGAGAAATTTTCTATCATGGCTAGAACAAAAATTAGTATTAAAGTCATTTTTTTAGCTATATGACTTCTTTATATGGTAATTATTGCTAAACAGCATGGTAAATTATACATATACCCCTTCTCTTTTGTTCTAACTCTGGCTTTACAATAGATTATGATGAAGGTGACTGAATGTGTATGGATCTGCCAATGCCTCTGTGAAGGTATGTGAAACAATGTCTTTCTGAGCAAACCTTTGAATGAATGAATGACAGATTTCCACATGCTGACAAAATGTGTTTTCCTGGCCTACAAACTCTTGCTGTTGCTTACCAAAAGTTGATTTCTTTACTGTTAATGAATATTAATTACTGTTTGGTTTTCTGTTTTTCTTCAGTTTATTTAAAAAACTAATTATGTGATAATCCCTTAATTACAAAATTTAAACTAAATATAATTAATTGGTGTTTTTTAAACTAGCATGTATTTTTTTTCTTTACCTATCTATATATGAATTGAATTTTTCATGCTATCTTTTCCAATTTATTTTTTTTTAATATACAATCCATTTTTTTTTATATTTTTAGAATTTTATAGATTTTATAATTTTTCATTTTTTCAAATATAAATTTACATTTTCCTACTTTTATGTAAAACAATTTATGTATTTTTATTTATTTTGATATCTATATATTTGACTCAGTATTTATTAATGTTATAGTTGTATATGATTATCATCAATAAAGAAACTTTTTGATCTGATTTTAAGTTCTCAAATATTTTTTTTTTTTTTTTAACTATTTAATATAAAGTTTTTATCTACTTTTGACTATATTGAATTCCTAATATTTTATGTGAATCTGTCACTGATATGAATTAATACAATCATAATGCTGATGAGCAATGTAATGATAATATATCTATGTGATGATGATACTATAAACAAATAATGATAATACTTATGTGATTGTCTTGATGGTAATATATATTTGATGATATTAGTATAACTAGATAAGAATAATGTTACCATGAAATAAGAATAACATATGATAATAATGCAGGAATACAATGATGATAATGCTGATGAAATAAAGTATGCTGCCTTATAGATATAATATCTAAGAAATAACCAAATTAGTTAAAAATATTCCACTATACTAAGAAAGCAGTTATATTCTTGAAATCATGTGATTAATTGAGTTCAAATCCAAGATTGTAAACTGAGATAAATTGGAAATTTTTAAGGTAATCCAGTTGAGAACTTATGAATACTGGCTTATTAACTTTGGTAAGTGGTGCATTATTATGTTTTGAAAATGAATAATAAATTAAAGCTAGTTTCTATCCTATACTCTGACTGATCTCTTTTATCATCAAAATGCATAAACTTTGTCAAATATAAAAGTTGTTTATCCATGAGGTTGTTGATTACAATATTTATAAATATTCTACCATCAATGTTTAATTGTTGAAACATTTGTCTTATAATATATATGTGTGTGTGTGTATCCAATACATTTAAATTATAACACTAATACCAATTATAAAATATATTTCAATTAAAAAAAACTTATTTTCAAATTTATTAATATATTATCAGACCCTTTACATGTATAATTATAAAATCTTTACTATAAAAAACATTCTTTATAGTAATTTTTAGTTATTAATATAAATATCTGTAATATTTAAAATTTTAAGGCAACTAAAAATATGTACAATTAAAACTAAATAGATTATAAATAGCTGGAATAAATTAAACATAGCTTAAATAAACAGTGATTTTTCTGACTATTTTTATTCATACTTTTATTGAAATTTTATCTACAGTTTCACTTTTATGAGTGTCATTTATGAAGTTTTATAAAAAAACTTTTAATTACATTATGTAAATCTAAATACAGTATTAGTATAGTAAAATTATTACTATAGAAAAATATCATATAACATTTTATTATATCATTTCAAAATTATAAATTTACATTTATAATTTGTTTTAAGTTCTTTTTATTTATTGTTTCATCTGGATTTTGTCAATAATAAAATAAATAAGTAAATATTATTATTATTATTATTATTATTATTATTATTATTATTATTATTATTATTATTATTATTATTATTATTATTATTATTATTATTATTATTATTATTATTATTATTATTATTATTATTATTATTATTATTATTATTATTATTATTATTATTATTATTATTTTGCCATAAATTAATAAAACAGCAACACTAGATTAAACTAGTAAATAATAAATGACACATGTTTTTATATATTGCTTTGTACCTTAGTACATTGATTGTGTAAATAATTGTTTATATGTTTAAATACTAATAATTCAGATTAAGCACAACACTTTACTTCAGTTGATTAAAATATGAGTTGTTTTGTTTTTTACCTTACTTTGTTACAAACATAGCCAGGAATCTTTACCTTTTAAGGTTGCCTCTTTTCCTAAATCACAAAATGCAATGTATTAATGAAAATGAAAATATGAAAAGTTTGTTTAGAGTATCATTTAACCAATCAAAAGGAAATAAATCTTTACACGTGCACTGTTTAATTATACTGTAGGAATTTTACAGACACTCACCTGTGTTTTAAAAGAATTAAAAGAAAATGCATTTGTTTTTCAGATTTGTAATATAATTACAAATGAATATTGACACACATATGAATCTACACATATGTGTAAATATATACAAAATTAATGTGAAGAATTGTTACAATAAAACAGCTTGTATGTTATTCTTAAGTGTATTTATTGTTGTAAAAGTACACTATTGATTGTATAAAATAATAGTTTTTACTTCACCTTTGATTAGTAATTAATTGAGATTGCGTTTACACAAAAAAGTGAATCTTGTCTAAATCTTACAAAATTATATGGCTTAGCGCTTTCGGAGACCTTGAGTCTCCATAATCATGGCCCACTTTTAATTGAAGTTTAGTTGTGGTCTCCGAAAGCGCTAAGCCATATAACTTTGTAAGATTTAGACAAGCTTCACTTTTTTGCGTAAAGCGCAATCTCAATTAATTATTGATTGTATATAATTACATTATATTGTTCATTTGCATTAATAAAGTTTTTTATTTTACTTTAAAATTAAAAATAAAGAAATGCTATTTATATCTTGAAAGATGTAACTAACTGACTTATATAAATTAAATAAATGGAAAACATTATTAATTAAATCTTATTATATTCTATTAATAATAATTATTCATTTCGTGTAATTAATTTCATAATGAGATGCAAGTTAGAGTTGATATTTTTTCATTAATCACATCTGTTGCTAATTCATCGAGAGTTATAGGATTTTTTAAAATTTTATTTTATATACATTGAAAAATAATTGAATTTTAAAAATATGTAATTAGAAGCTGTATTTTTAATGCATTTTTCAATATTAATGTAATTGTTTTAACATAAAATGAAGCAAATGCTTGTGTAACTTTTATTCTTTTTTTTTTTTTAAAGCAACTGAAGTAAACAACATTAAAAAATGGAAAAAAATATTTTAAATATTTATAGCATTTATGCAAATTGATTTAAAAGAAAACTTAAAAGAAAACTTCATTAATTTTAATGTTCTGATGAAAAAAATAAAAGTTAAGTAAAAATCTAACTTCAACTCTTGTATTAAACTGAGATTCAAACATTTGCATTCATTTGGTTTTGATATCTTTTGAGTTAAATTGTCTAAACAAAAGTCTAAGTTAAATAAAGTGAAAAGAAACGATAATTTAAAAAAAGCAAGTTTATGCAAAGCATAGTAATTTTTTTTTTTTAAAAAAAAAAAACCAATCTGCATAAAAGATCTAATAATATTTAAGACTCATTACAGAATAGTTTGTTCATTTAATAGTGCCTAATCACTTACCAGTGGTAATTTTCCATTGCCTTCTGTTGTTTAACCCAATTTATTGTAATATTTCAAAAATTTAGAATCTATATTGAAGCATGTATAGGTCTTTATATCACTAAAGTGCATCCAATTCATGTTTTGGTCATAAAATGAGTACTTGATTTCAAACAAAACTATTATTTTCATTATTAAATGCACATGATACCAAGAATGTGAAATAAATATCTAAATCTAGTTACTTGTTTCAGCAAAGATAGTTTACTTTTACCAATTTAATAAACTGAACAATAGTGAGAGATTTTGACATTGCATCCTCATAAATTGATGTTTTTATGTTTTAAAACAGTTTATAAAAATACACTCGTCTTAAATTGATTACTGAATAATATCTAATATTTATTTCTCATTTAAAATAATTTATATTTATGAAACTTAATATTACTCTTATCTCTAATCTAAAAGTTTTAAATATTTAATTATGCAGTAACATACATTTATTGACAAAATTATTACAGTTTAATTTCCTTCTAATTCTTTTGGAATTATTATTATTATTATTATTTTATAAGCAAAATTTAAAGATAATTTATGTCTACTCATAAGTTTATTTTATATTTAAATAAATAATGTTGAGGTAATTTTTTGATAAAATATTCAAAATACCCCCTTTGTTAACTATTATCATTCTAATATTATATGAAGAGCTTTTAAGGTCAAGAAGAAAAAAAACCAAAGTATGGAAGAAACTACTGCAAATTTCCTTTAATAATTTCAAGAAAAAAATTTTCAGTAGTTTGCATGAAAAAAAAAAACCAAGGACAGAAATTAATTTATGAAAGAAAAAGAGTTAGTAAGAAGTATCTCTCAGCCTATTCAAGAAATAAAAAATTACTTGGAGAATCTTTGAACCAATCATGTTTTGGAGAGCAAATGTATTTTTATCCATAGCATTTTCCAATAATAAGTGGACACTGATCAAAATGCTTCCAATATTTATGCAATGTGGAATAAATATTGAATGTATGTATGGGGTTTTTAATATGAATATTGTATAATAATGAAGTGTTTATTAATTATTTTAATTTGATAAAGGTATTACATTTAAAATTGGATTTTTTTATTATTATTTAATTTTGAATTTAGATTCAGATAATTTTTTTTTTTGCAATTAATATTTAGCTCTTGGTATCTCATTATTCCCTAAAAACATGGTTTATAGATTGCTACCCAAAACTAGTTTAAACATATCTAATATAAATATTATGTTTTAATGTGATTTGATGATACGAATGTAAATGGCTTCTGATTTCAGAGAAGTTTCTATGCATAGTAGAAATACTGTTAACTAAGTCAAAATTCCCCCCTCCCTTTAATCTTTATGGACTTCAATAAACTCATATACTTTTTACTTCTTATTATTCAATTATTTTTCTAGGCCTGTTTCATTTTTTTCTTTTTTCTTCTATGTAATGTGATATGATGTAATATAACTTTTTTTAAATGAAATAAGAAGTTTATGTGCATAGGCTATATGTCAGAAATCCTGTTAACTAAGTTAAACATTCCCTTCCACTAAAATCCTTATATACAACAATAAATTTATTTACTTCTTATTACCTAATTATTACTTTAGATTAATTTATTAGTTTTTCTCTCTCATTTTAATAAAAGCTTTCAATGGCTCATTATCCTATCTTTATATTTCCGATTTTTTACAGAGACATAAAAAAAAATCATAAGATCTCTATTTCTTTCATTTTTTTTTACTTTAAATTTTTCTAAATTTGTCCTGATTCTGTTTCAATAATTCTATATTTCAAAAATAAAAATTCATTACATTCCCATCTCTAAATAATGTATATTTACAATCCAAGTCCTTTTTCACATTTTGCCTTCTGTCGCTAATATTTGTAGCTTCTGTCCTCACATTAAATAACAACCTTTTTTAAGTTATCATATATATCTTTCATATTTTATGCAATTAATTTTACTTAAATATAACTCAAATTATTTTTTATTCATAATCATTTTCCAAAACTTTAATCTTTTTTTTCAACAAACTTATCTATTCTCTTTTTCTTTCTCTCAGAATTATTACCTCTAATATATTCTCTAAAGATTTATTCTATTTCTTATTTAAATACATGGAAATAAGTTTGCATGTTGTAAAAATGAGTTAATTGTTCTTTTCACATTGTTGTATTAAACATTAATTTCCTCAATATATTTTCAGTATTTAAATTTATTTTTGATTTTCCTCATTAAATAAAAAGTCCATGCAATTTTACCTTAAATAGTTTCAATTATTGTCCACAGTTTCCTAACAATACCTTTTGCATAATTCTTTCTTATTAAAGATTTTTGAATTTTCTGGTAAATACATAATGAATCATTTCCAAATGTTAAAGCAAATATCATCACTTTTTTCCAAATAATTATGAGAAACCTGCCACATTTTTAATCACTTTCATTCTATTTTTTCTTTTTTTTTCTCTAATTTCAATTATCTCTTTATTTCCTTTTTATATTTAACAAATCTAAATTTATATATTTCTCCACTTCTTGAAAACAAATATTTTCATTTTCTATTATTCAGTTTTATCTTCTATATTAAATACTAAAATCTTATATTTTTCTTCACTGAATTTATTTTTTGTACTTTATGCCATCTCTACACACTTCTCTAGTAACAACTTTATACTTCTATACTGATAGCAAAAAAAAAAAAAATGTCATATCATCATCAAAAAAGAAAAAAATAGTTATCTTTGTTTTAACTATAGAAATCACATCACAATCATAATTCTTTTATTACAACTTCCAATTCTTTTCAAAACACAATAAACAATAATGGTGATAATGATACCCCTTAACTGATACTAATAAAAATTGTTCTTGTAATGACTCTTAATCATTCTTAACATCCCTAAATCTATTCCCATGTTTTCACACTTTTTCACAGCCTATTTTTATGTATCTTATCATAGTCTCTTCTATATCTATAAATATAATAAATAATGTTTTATTTTTCTTATAAAACATTTCAATCATTTGAGGCGCAATAAAAAAATTATCAGTTAATTTTTTTCTTGAGTGAAATCCAACCTGAATCTCTCTAAAAAAATTTTTTTATTCAAATTGTAACCTAATCTATTAAGGTATATATAAATATTTTATAAAATATGGAAGTTATTTGTTTGTTAACCTAAAGTGCTTTTTTTCTTTTGTATAAATACATCTGAACTTTTATTATCAACTATAATTTATTTAAACTTTCTTTTAAAATAAGGTTTACATATTTTCATATACTAAATACCATTTCAACTGTTGTTGATTTTTTTAAAAATCTACTTATTGTACTGATCAATTCTATATCGATTACTCTATCTATCTTCTCGCGAATTAAACCCTCTAATGAATTATTTTCCCTGAATTTTTATTACAATTTTTTTTATTTTTAGATTTTTTCCCCCTTTACATTTAGTAATATAACATTCTTTTATTTGTGTTTTTTTTCTTCATATATTTCCAAAAATTTTTAGCACCTTTCCATCCCACACTGTTAATTTTATTCACTAACTTTTTTTAAAGTGCATTTTATTTCTATAATAATATTATTCTATCCTTTTTTTTCTTTAAAATAGCCATTAACCCACTTAACCTTTACTTCCTCATCTCCCAATTGCATTTATATTCAATCTTCTTCACCATAATTCATTCATTATTGAAACCTATTCAGTTTAACTTAATTTATTTCTTCCTACTTATTCCTGTCAACTTTCCTATAAATACTATTATTTAGATTTCAGACACCTACATACAAATTTACCAGTACAAAATTATGATCCTATTTTACAATCTTTTTTATCCTCATTAAACACTTTAATTCTATCTTTTCTACTTCCTTTTTTATCTATTAATAAATAAGTAATTTAGATAAAGTATGTTTTCTATCGTATACTTTATTTAAATTGTTGATTTTTAATCCAATTTTTTCCATTCCATAAATTTCTTTAATGCTGATTGATCATTTATATTATCCTCTAAGTATTCTTTCTATCTTTAAATTCATTTATATTTTTATATAAACATTTCCGAATATTCTCATTCCACTTTTTCACATCTTCCCCATTCCCAATAGCTAAATATACTATATAACATATCCACTTCTTTGTACCAATTTAATCTCTAATCTACGTATAATTTTTATAATTTCTTTTTAAAATATTCATCTTAACAATAACCTCTGTATTGCCTTTTTTTCTCCATCAAACCTATTTAGTCTCTTTTGTTTGCTCTTTTGAAGTTGCGGTAATGTTGTGTTGACTTCGATATCAAATTGGAGTTGTATTTTTTCGAATTTATTTTTATTCAAGATGCTTTTTCATAAATTTTATTTTAATCATTTATATATGTGTTTTAATGGCAAAACAAACTTGTTTTATAATAGTTAGTGTAGAGAAACAAGGTTTTGTAAACAAATAAATGATTTATTAATAGATTCAAGTTTTAAAAGAAAACAATTCTCAGAGTTTTAAGCTTGTAGAGTAATGTGATTCTTAATTGAAGCTCTAGAGAATATTTTACTCAACTGAGACAGAAAAACAGTTCAGTAAATGTTTATTGCTATTAAGAAAAAAAAATCTATTCAACAAAAATATAGTTTCATGGATATTATAATATTGACGTCATTACATATATAGATAAATATGAGGGAATATTTTAAATATTTGTCAATATTTTAAATAAATTTATTTTTACATTCATTCACAAAAAATTCAATTAAAAGCTGTCTTAACATACAGCATAATGAATGAAGCACACAATTATTATTCGTTTATCTATGTCTGAATTGAGAAATATAAATAGATTGAAAAATATAGTTTCTCTGTATATATATAGGATTAAAGAAAATAATTTTCAAATTATTTTTTAATTTTAGAAAGAGCCAAAATTATTTTATGATTTTAAATGTCTAAAATATCAATCAATTAGTTGTGGATTGGTATTTTATAAAATGTATAATATAAGAGAAAAGAAGGTTCAGAGGAAATAATATAATAAGAGATATATTATTTTAAATGGATCAAAGAAGTGAAAAATTCAATGTTATAAATGTATATTTAATCATTAAAGATTCTTTGGCAGTGATATTACTAACTCTTTTGGCAATTGATTTTGTTTTAAAAAGATGTCATTGTAGATCAATATTCAGATTGATTAGTAATTCATGTTTGTTAAGATATGTTACCTACAGTGGTTTTTGGAATGCCTAACAGTTTTCTATCACATTAAAATGTTTATTACCAAGCAATAACGAAAGTGAAAGTTACTTAAGAGAATTATAAGTAGGATAGAGAAGAGGAACTCATTGTCTTTTATTATAATTTATATTATTAATAAGCTATAATATATATTCTAAAAGCTGCTTAGCAATCAAATGCTGACTGTTATAGATTATTCATTTGATAATGATTTGATCACAGAAATAATTTACCTGTTATCTGAAAGAACAACATTTATTCATGCCTTGTGTATTATAGTTTTTAATAATTTATATCTAGTATAAATTAACAAATTTATGTCGTGGCAGTATGTAACTGAAATTTGAAAGCCCATTTTGTAACATTTATAGATAGTAATCCAATGATCATTTGTCAGAAGATTAATTTAAGGTCATATGCAGAATAATATTAGATGGTTATTGCAAGTATTTTGTCGAATATCCTCTAAAGAACTATAAATGTGAGCAAACATTTAATTCTCATACATATTTCAGATGTCATTATTGATTAGTATGAATAACATCATTGTATGCATCCCATTAATTATAGTTACAATAAAAATTAAAAATATGTTTTCATCAGTATATGTAATGTTATGATTTGGAAAGCAAATATATTACATTCACCTTCTATATAACAGTGAATTTATTTTGCTGGGAGAAAATTTAGTTATGGCTTTACATATATTCAGAGCTAGAGAACTGAAGAAAAGATAGCACAAATTTAATTTTAGCAAATGTAAATAATTAAAGCAAAACAAAATTAGCTGTCATATACGATATTTGTAAAATTAATTAAATTATGTAGACAGTAGTTATTAAATTGACTTGTCTATTTATAATTATATGTTGAACTGTTTCTATTATCTAATATTAATTGTTTAATGTTTTTTTTAAAAATTCAAACTTTATTTAAATTTTTCAAATATGTTCATTTGTTAGTAATATCATACAGGTTAGTATATAATATGTTTCAAGTTGTATTATTTTTCTTTCTCCAAGTGTTGCTGTATATATTAAACTCTCTTATGTTTTGAAAAGTGTGAATGTCCAGCAAGAGATTTTGTGATACATAGACATATATATTTTGTATTTGTTATTAAGTAATTAGGTATATGCAATCATATATGTAAATATAAAATTAAGGTAAATTGATGATTTATTTTACATTCAATTATATCATATGTATACATATTGATTGTTTACAATCTATTTATTATATATATAATTGATACTTATTTATTAAAAAAATTTAAAAACCGGTTGTGCAAATGAATTTATTGCTTCATAACATATGATTGAAAATAGATAAACTGTCTATATCATAAAATTTATTTGAAATAACTATAGTCCATAATCCAGAAATCAAATTCTAGTATTATTTAAGCTAACACTTTAACCAATTAAACTTTACTGTCAAAGGTAATAGTTAGTAGAAATTTCATATACTTATCTATGATGGTTCTTTTGATTTCTTCACTTTTTTCTTAAAGACAAGATTATTAGATGGTTTTCAAACATTATTAATTATTACACTAGATTGACTTATGGAGCTATTTCCCATTTTTTATGTGAGCATTTTTTTTAATTTTCTTTTTTTTGTATTTTTTTTCTGTTTAATATTTTTGTCCCTTCCCCATTAATACACATGATCTCATGAGTCTACTAATTTGCATACATCTGTGTTTTCCTTTTTAGTTATTGGATTGTGCTCTTGTGTTTTAAATGGGGCAACTGGTTTTGCTAATATATATCCTTTTACTTTCATTCAATATTTTATAGATGCATTTTTTGTGCTTTTCAAAACCATAACACACTACAAGGAATCCTAACTTCTATAAAATTCAAATTTGAAATGTTGCAAAATAAAATCTATCTATGAAATACTGTCAGAATGTGAAAAACTGTATATTGGTGAAACTTGGCTTTCCATGTAAAAGGTAATGAAAAAACACAAATTAATGATTAGAAAGAAAAAAAACATGTATTGTATGGGAGCTTCTTACTTTATTCATGTCAAAAGTAGAGTGTTCATGCCATACCTTGGCTTAATTGTAAATCAGAAGTGATCTATTTATCCCAACTTGCAATCATTTTTAAATCATGAGCACTATGCAAATCAAGATATTTATCTAATACATCTTTCTACAAATCATGAGATAAATTTTGATTCTTACATTGGAAATAATAAAAGAGCACATAATGGCATTGTATAGATCACACATGTGTTGATTAACTTCTCAGATCTATGAATTAGATGGTAAAAATCTTATATTTATATTTTAGTACAATTCAAAATGTCAGTAGTTAAAAAAACTTAGAGAATTCATGAAGATAAGTAAAACTAGTGAAAAAATTTCCATTAAAAGGTTAAATAAATTTAGGTTAAGTAAATTCAATTAAATAAAATAATTTTATAATTGTGGAAAATGCTAAGCAATTAAAATATAACCAAACTTTAATAAAAATGCTAAGCAATCAAATTATTTTCTGTAAAAAAAAAACTGATAAATTGTCAGGCAATACCAAAACAAAAAATTTCATATTGAAAAGCAGTGAGAATTTACATGAAATAAGGAATAATTCCAATTTGGAAACTTGTTCAGTCAAGAGAAAAAATATAAAAACTGCAAATAATCAGAATGAATCTGATAACACATTATGTCTAGAAAAACAAAATTATTTACTGAAATGACTTGAAACAAATTTAATTTAACATCATAAATATTAAGAAAAAAAAATATTAGAAAAAAATAGTAGTTAGATTAATTTTACAGAGTTAAATGATAATTTCTTGAAAAATTGAAATTCTTATAAGGTTATTTTGAAAATATTTATAAAATAATAAATATAAACTTTTTTTAGATATTAAATGCTTTTATTGACTTTGCAATAAAAAAAATAAAATTATGGTTTTTTCAATCACAATTAGAGTGTTTAGATTTAACTTGAAATAAAAGCATGGGATTAAGTCAATCTTTTGTTATAAAAAATAGGGATTGACTTAATTAATTTTTACTCTCCCCTCAACCCCATGCATTTATTTCAAGTTAAATCTAAAAATTCCAATTATGGTTGAAGAAATCGTTATTTTTTTAGTGCAGTCAATAAAAGCATTTTATATATAGAATTTTTATTATTTTTTACTATTGGCACAGCTAATGAAAATGTAAAACTATATTGTATGTCAAATTGATTGGTCCCTTATAGTTGATATATATATATATATTACCAGATATTTCTGCTATAAGTTAAAATGGATACTCCTTACATATATCATATTTAGTATGTGTACATAATAATATATGTGAATATATTGTAAATGAACTCCACTTAATCCATATAATTTTATTTTAAATTACAACACATATAGTGCATATAAATCATTAGATATTTCTGTAGTAAATTAATATATATATATATATATCATAATGTATATATTATATTTAGTCTATATATATAATTATATATGTAATATAAAGAGTGTACCAGTAGCTCAAACAAGCTCTTATTTAGTAAGTGTGGTAAGAGAAAATATTTAAAACCTCTATCTAGAATATTCATATCTCCAGACCAATTGGTTTTGAGCTTGTGGTTCACCTCAGTGAGGAGCTAGAACATTCAGATACTAGATTTAAAATATCATCTCAAAACCCAGTACTTATTTAATATGTAACTATTGAGAAGAAAATCTGAATTTTTTAGACATAAAAATGTCTTTAAATCCCACTATCTAACTCAGATAGCTATATGGGACTGAACCAAATTCAGATCCACCGTATATTAATAGCTTTAACATTGCCAAGGTCTTAAAAGTAAAATTATAATAATCAATAAAGCAAGTCATAAATAGTGTGACATTACTTTTATGAGCTTGTATTTACAAATATGTAATATAGAGAGTGTACCAATAGCTCAAGCAAACTCTTATTTAATAAATGCGGTAAGAGGAAATATTTAAAATCTCTATCTAGAATATTCTTATCCACATATTTGTAAATACAAGCTTTTTAAAAGTAATGTCACATTACATATGACTTGCTTTATTGATTATTATAATTATATATGTGTAATAAATCAGTAACTAAGTTTTCTATTTAAAATTGTTTTATAGGTTTTTGTTTTTATTTAAAAAGTTGTTTTAAAAAATGCTAAAAAAGAAAATTCATGAACATTGTTTTAAAAATTATTGTGAGATTTTTTTAGTTTTTTGCAATTGTTATAAATAATGAGAGTTTTCTAAAAATAAAATATTATTAAATCAAAAGAATAAAAAAAATACTGTTATGTCATGATTAGTATTTAAAACAAATGAAAATTCAAACAATAATTGTTAACTGTGATACATCAAGTTATTGAATATTTTTTATATTTTCCTACCCTCCATTTTATATCTATGAAACTAATTGACACATTGAAAAAAAAATAAGTTGTTCAAATAGATTAGATTGGTATAACTTAGTTATAGTTCAATTTTCAAGCAATTCTACTGAATTTAAATATATAAACCTCAGTTTTAAAATTTCAGTCAAACATGAAAAAGATAAAAAGTTAATAAACAAATAAACAAACTGATTTTCCAGAATCAATAAAAGCATTTAATTAAACAGTTATTGGAAAAAATTTCATCTAAGGCATTTCACCTAACAAATCTATTTTCAGAATTTGATGAGCCCAATTTTAACAACTATTTCAGTTGACATCATAAAGCACATAACATTCTTTCACACAAGAGGCTTTGTTTCTATTAAGTATTGTAATAAAACATAGAAAGAATTAGCTGATGAACCTAATAAAAAGTTATAAGAATGTAAAGTTTATTATGTTACTAAAGAGCTCAATCCTCTAAGTTTTAATGAAGTATTCTTTCATACAGGAATAAATAGGTATGTTGATATCACCAAAATGGAAAAGAATAACTTTTAATATTTTTTAATTCAATCTAATGAATGAAAAGTAATATTTAAATTGAAAAAATCAATATCAAAAGAGCAAATATCTCATAAAACAGTAAAAGATAAAATCCTAATTACTATCATGTTAATAGGTAGAAATTTTTATTTTAGATGTAACAGAGTGGGGCACATAGCAGTTAATTGTGATGTTGGAAGATGTGAAAAATGTCAAAAAAGTAATAGATTAATTTACTTATGTATTGTCGATAAAGTTAGTACCTGAGTTAATGTGCTGGCATCTCATACATATGTGACTATTGAATTTAAAGTATAAAATATTGAGGAGATAATAGAAATACTTAATAATAGTCCTAAATCTTCCATCTCATATATCTTAGATGAGTTTGAAGTGTATGAGATGCTCAATGAATGGGAAGATGAGGATACTAGCAATAGTGAAATAACTTGTCAAGCTAAAAATGATCAAAATAAAATAGATTACATTAATATGTTACCTAATATAATAGAAAGATAAGAATGCAAACAAGTTACTGGAGAAAAAACTTGAGTAAAAAACAACAACAAATGAGCAAAAGTTGTGGCAATTGATAATTCAATACATTAAAAGCATTATCTATAGTTAATTGTTTGTTATAATGTTATAATTAATGATAAACTAAAATGTAATTATAAGCAAAAAGTTATAATCAAAAACTCATGAATACAAGAATAAAAATGACACTAATTATCAAAGGAATTAATAGTCCAAATAAAGCGAACAAAATCTTAGACTATATACAGAACCAGTAAAATGATATAATTATATTCACAGAAACAAAGATAAATATTAATACATCTATCTATATAACAAATTCTCTGGTTAAACACCATATTTCATTATATAAATGTAATAATAGGTCAGCTCAAAGAGTAGTGAATTTAGAAAAGCTTCAGATTCTAACTTTATAGGCAAATTATGCAATTATTTCCTTCATTTTTCAAAAAATATACCATTAACTGGTCCAGTTTATTGCATTGCAAAGAGCAAAGATATTCTTAATGTTGTCCATAATGTTCAAGACAAATTGCTTCAACTCCTGGTGGTGATATTAATTGTACATATGAAGATTTTTCAAAAAAATTAAAGAGCTGTCCAGTTTTTTATTGCAAAATAAGTATCCCGATAAAATCATACACATTTTTTTAATAGTAGATTCTCATCACTCATTGGTTTGTTTTTTATTTCAGGGCATAAATTAAATATTGCTAAAATAAATGCATTGTTAATGGAATTTATTTATTATTTAAATGAACAACTAATAATTGAGGATATGAGGAAAATAATACTGATTACAAATATTACTTAAGAAAAAATATAATAGATGACATTATATTTACAGTAAATCAACTTTACTTATAATAAATTATTATACAAGAAGTTCAAATCTACCACCTTGTATAGTATGATTTAAAATAAAAAATGAACTAAATGAAGTATGGAGAAAGTGAGCTAAAGACATTTTATCACAAAATCAAATGAATGAGAGGATTTTGGATATACAGAAAATGCTCCAATTATGATCATCTTTTAAGTCAAATCATGAATTAACCAATAATTGACAAGAGAATTATGCTAAATTATATCATCAAATTTAATCTGACAAAAACAATAAGAAAGCTAATTTATAATTTCTGTCAAAACCAATAATTAACTATGTTAAAATTTATATGCCTTATACAAAAGATATTTCTACAATGCTAAAAACTCAGAACAACCTTTTATATAGTTTACATGTTGATGAATATATTTTAAAGATTTTTAAGAATAAAGTTTGGTGAGGCTAAAAGTGAAATAAAACATATGAAAGCATTACTATGAATGAGTATAAAAATATATAATAAAAGAGGAAATACAGGAAAAGATTAATAAATTAAAGATGAAAACATGATGCAATTTCTTCATCTATTTATAAACATTTAGAATATACTTTGATACCACCAATATGAAAGTTTTATAAGCAAATGTGTTATAGAAAAATTAAATGGCTGCACATTAATAAAATAGTAATGTTAGTGTAATAAAAGAAAAAAACTAAAGAGACCCCAATCATAGAAATCTTAGACATATCTCAATTGAAAATATTCATTCCAAAATATTAGGTAGAATACTATGGGAAAGATAATTATCAGTTGATAATTGAGAAACTATCACCTGCACATCATGTTATAAAATAAAAAAAAGACAGTAAAAGAAAATTTGAAAATTCAAAAAGCAATTCAGTATTTTGAGAATTAAAATTGATGGAATATTTTGCAATAAAAAATGAGCTTAAATCAGCTCTTGATTTGATAAATTGGAATTACATATTTGAAGTCCTAATGAAATTATTACTAGAACACACATACTTAGTTCAGATAATAGAGAATTATATTAAAAACAATAGTATCTCAATTAAGTATTATATGAGATAATTGGATTTTTTTACCCAGAAAAGGTATATCACAAGCATCACCATTAGCTGCACTGTTCTTTGCAGTATGTATATATAGATCATATTGCCAAAGATATTGAAAACTAAGTAACATATCTTAATCTTCCTTACTTAAGTGTGAAGATTGTGATAATAGATTTTATTGATGATATAATAAAAAATATCAAAAAATTGTTATGAATATTCTGATTGATTTCCAGAGAGAAATAAGATCCTGTATGCAATTATTAAAATCTCCCGCTTGCCAACTAGTTTCAGGAAAAAAGGTGTCATATGAATGCTAGGAAATTTCTATCACTTCTTTTTAGAAATCTCACTTTGTATGTCAAACACTGGTATGAATAGATACATAAGTGAAATGGTAATTGATGAAATCAATAAAAAAATTAAACCCTTCTCATCAGTAAAGCTTTATGAAATTACTAGAACAATAATTTTTAATGCTATTGGTATAGAAGTCCTAGATTATTATACACTGTTGATGAGTCTATTTTATTTAACATGAAATAAATTTAATCAGACAGAAAAAAACTGTATTGGGGAGAATCTTTACATTTATTACTAGTTTTAGTATTACAATTATCAATTGTCAAGGAAGCTTCAATCTTATTGATCCAAGATTGTACATATTATATATCACCTGATCACTATTCTATTAATCTGCTAGCATAAAAAATAGTGATCATGTGATATTTAGTAGTTTAACACCAATCCTACCTAATAGGGTAGTGGTGGCTATGGTTGTTAAAGAGCCAAAGACATCAAAATGTAAGGGTGCTGAACTGAGTTCAGACCCATATGACTATATAAGCTATTGAGCTTGGATTGGAAAATATTATTGTGGTTTTAGTTTTGTTCTCATAATTTTGTAGTCAAGTAGAGATAAAAGGTGGCTGCTGGAGGGTTGCATTAGATCCTAAGATCTAGGTGCAGTGCTCTCAGATTCAAAGCTCCTCACTGATGAAGGCCACAAGCCAGAAACTAGTCTGGGGATATTGGATGAGTAGGCACTAGATAGGGATTTTATGCACAAGCCTTCTGGCATCCACTGATTACTCTGGTTGGCACTGAGTGGCACTACTGTATGGAGAGTTTTGCCTGTTTTAACATATATATGAAAACACAAACATATATTAATATTAATATAAGACAAATATTTTAGTCCATTATCACCAAATGATAATTTAATTAATAAAATTGAAAAAGATAGATTATTTATTGTAACCTAATTACAGAATATAAGGATTTGCAGGGTGACTTAAATTTAAATAGCTTGATTTTGAAGAATCTTTAAAAAATACATGCTTCACAATCATATATCAAAGTCAGTTTCAAATTATTAAATGGCTTCCTATCAACAAAGATTTATTTAAATAGTTAGTTAAATATGAATTCAGAACTTTTGTGTATTTTATCAGATAAACAGCTTTTTTACTTGTTTGAAGTATGTGCAAGATTCAAACTTTTGAGATCAAAAGTATTTCAAGTTCCATACATATTAAAAGATTTTATCCACATAATGCAATAGTTTTGTTGCATACTCTAAAAATAATATTGATAATAAAGTGTGAAATGATTTTTTTATTATAAAGAATATAGTTGATTTAAAAAAAACTTAATAATAATTGCAATAAATATTTTAATAATTGCATCAGATATCTCTTAAATTAATAATGGAAAAAAAATGATCCAGCACTGGTCCATTTTCATGTCAATTATAAAAATAATAAAGTGAAAAATTAAAATAGGTATTATTAAAATTGAACTTATATGTAAATAATTTTCTTAAAAAATATATAAAATTTAAAAAAATAATGACATTGTATTATAAGACTATCATATTATCTAATATTCATCGATATTCATAAAATTCAAAATAAAATAAATAAGTGAGAACAAGGATCATTATGTAATATTTTATTACTAAACATATATGAAGAAAATATAATACAAATTAAATTAATGATTAATTAAATAAGTAAACAAATAATCCTCATGAAATTAACATTCCAAACTATCATTTTATTTGTCCTTAATATTTTTATCTAAATATTTTTTTCACCTGGAATTGTACTTCTGTTTCCTTTTACAAAGAAAAATATATATCAAAACTTATTTGTAATATTGAATTTCAAAAATCTTACACTTTTCAGCAAAAAAACTTTTATTATTGATTACAGTTTTGACTATACCATGCAGTCTTCATTAGATCTACAAAATTTGAACACACATAAAAATACAACCATTAAAACACATTAATTATTTTATACAAAATTAATAAATTTCTATCAAACTTTTAAATTTAAAAATTTTTTTTAAAAATATTTCCTAACCTTTTCAATTCATATAATATCTTTAACATATTTACCATCCTATTTTATATTTTAAAATAGTTTATATCCTATTTTTTTATAACATATATCTATACATATAGCTTTAATACATATAATATTTACCTTATAAAGTAATTTTAATTACACTACAAAAATTTTTTTTGATCACTATCAACATAATCTTTCTTTATCTTTTATTTTAACTAAACACTTATTTCCATTCATTTTATCTTCTTAATTATTCCATATAAAATATTTATACCTTATTCTATTTTTTTAATCTTCTCTATCCTCCATCTTATTCTAGTAATTCAACTTCTTTTTAACCTCTCTTTTATATTCCTTCCTACACCTTCTCCTATTAGCTATTTTTATAACTATTAATATTTCTTTTCTGTTTTTTTTTTTAAAACTATTTCTATCACATTCACAAAAACTTCTTTTTTTCTTATACTATTATTTCTTTTATGCTATTATTGTTTTACCCCTCCCCCATTTTTATTTGTGTGAGTGGTAAATAAATATATTAAAATTTATTTGTGTGAGGGGTAAATAAATGTGTCCCATTATTGAATTTATACACTGGTGCAAAACAAACTTAAAATATTTGATAAAAAAATAATACATGTCATTTTGATCACACATTCCAATTATTTATCATGTGTGTTTGCTTATCATCTATAACTTATGGTGATTTGTTAAATATTTCACTTATGAACTGGAGCAGAAAATTTATATAATGTTTCTTATTTACACCAGATGAACATATTGCTCAAATATTTTATAAAACATTTGCTTTGTCTTACAATTTGGTTTTATTATCTTTAAAATAGAAAATATCTTTATGCTATCAAGAGCACATATATTTCTCACTTTGCTTTTATATAATATATATATATATATACACACATCAGCGTCTCATTTAATGCAGATTTTAATGTGATTTTGAAGTTATGCGATTCATGTTTCTTCTTAGTATCTTTCATATTTCACTATATTTATTAGATATCAAGAAATTTAAATTATTAATAACTTATTTTGACTTGAAATACTTTTTTTTTTTCAAAAATATAATGTTATATTAGCAGCTAACATGAATATTGCCTGAAGCTGTATTTAGAATCTTAGCTTCTATGTAAATAACCTACTTATACTAATGAATAAATAATAATAATAATA
Source organism: Epiperipatus broadwayi (assembly GCA_028023455.1). Classification (NCBI taxonomy): domain Eukaryota; kingdom Metazoa; phylum Onychophora; class Udeonychophora; order Euonychophora; family Peripatidae; genus Epiperipatus; species Epiperipatus broadwayi. Next base: position 9,178,362 of record JAQFVV010012411.1, read on the forward strand.
ATAATAATAATAATAATAATAATAATAATAATAATAATAATAATAATAATAATAATAATAATAATAATAATAATAATAATAATAGATTTATACTTATGTATAAAATATCACAATAAATATTCAAAAATTTTAAACTTTTAAAATGTATTTTGTTAGATATAACAAAAATAAATAATTTTTTAGGTTGTTAAAATAAATAACAAAGATTTTATTGATTTTATTAAACTGAAAATAATCTTTCTAATGTTAATGTATAATCTTTTTGTTTTGATTGCAATCTCATTTTTTTAATATAGAAACAGAAAACCATTAACACAGCACAAGACTAAAAGTAGTGCTAGTTGTACATCACATCACAATCTGATTTCTTACCAGTTCACAAATGAATGCATATTGTCAAATAGCGGTAATCATTAAAATATCTATGAAAAATGTAAAATTAAATATTGTAGTTAATAAAAAAAGTTTGTCTTGTATTAATTTTTTTAAATATTTGAAATTTTTTATTAGTCATACTTTATTTTTTTATTTTTTTAATGTGAATTTTAAAGTAATTTTTTTTTGTTGCTGTACTTTTATGCAATTTCTGAAAATTGCAGAACCTATCTCTCATTTTTCAAGGTCAGTTAAGTCTATTTCTGTGTGATTTTTTTTGTGTGCATTTTCTGAAGAACCTATCTACTACATAAAATGAGACCCAGGTATATTTATTTTTTATTCCATCTATAAATAAATTTGATTATATTTATCATCAACACTATTGTTGCTAGTACATACTGTGAGCAACATAGAAGTAAAATATTTATTTTCTATGCTTATACAACATATACATTAATATTTCTGGTTAATTCATGCATAAAACATGGAGGAATTATTTTTTAATGTAAAATTTAATATACCTTTATATGTACCTTCTTTAACTATTAATCAAAAATTAAATAAATCATAAGGTCATAATAAAACAAATATCTCTTTATAAAAACATAAACTAAAAATATTTACCCATTTTTATGAAATGAAATGTTTTATGTATTTACAAAAATTGATATTTGTAAGTACATATTTCTTTTTCTTATATTTATTTACACTTATTTTAAAGACTATAAATAATATACATGTATAGACCCATTAAATGTGTATGCCGATTTTTAAAGTATTTCTTATATGTGTGCATATAAAACCATTAAAACATTTTTTCAATAATATTTGTAATTTGTTTTTTGAATTTATTTTTTTAAAAAAATAATAAATAAATAAATAATAATAATAATAATAATAATAATAATAATAATAATAATAATAATAATAATAATAATAATAATATATTAAATGCTGCTTTTCATTGCTACCATTAGAGGTATAGTAAATTTAACCTTTCCATTAATCGTATTTTGAAATAAACAAAAAATTAATAATTTAACATAATGTCCATTTGAAATTGCTTAGTTAATTTTCCTAAAGTATGATTTTTTTTTCTTTAGTCTTTTTGTGATCCATTGATGAAAATGGCTTTTTCTGATGACTAAAATAATTATTATTTGGATTATTGTCTTCTAATGTTTTATGCTTCTTTCTATATGTGAGAGAGATCCAAATTTTAATCTAATTTTAAATTCATCTAGTTCTTTGGAAATCAGGTAGATTAGAAATTCCTCTTTTTTTCCTTTTATTCTACTTTCTTCTAATTCTCTGATATTTGTCTTTCCTGCTTTCCTCACATATTCCCACGATTAAAATCTAGAATTTTCTACCAGTATTTGTAAAACAGCTTCTAATATAGCATTCTACTCAACAAAACTAATTATTGTAAATAAAAATACCAAATACAATATTATATATTAATACTTTTAAAAAAAATTAATTAGAATGATCTATTTTATTATTTTTTATATATCATCAAGATTAATCATTAATACTACTACTATTTTTTATATAATAAACAACTAAATATTTGGGGTTGTGTATGTGTGTTTACTCCCATTTCACACACACACACACAGCTACTCCTACTCTTTTTATGATCAGATTTCCTATCCGTAATTAAGATAAAATTTGTACCTTATTATTTTATTAAATATTATTCATCTCTTTATAATAAAATTATATGAACTAATTATTAAAAAAAAATAATAATAATATATTTTTATTATTATTACATTATTCTTTCCCTTACTAAATTGTCATCTTGAACTAATTGCTTCAGTACCACTCAATTTATGTTTCATTAAAAAAAGACTAAAAATTACACAGAGAGGAAGAAATTTAAAGTAGAAAATTTAAAAAATATGTTCATATAATGGAAAATAACTCCATAAGTCAATCTAGTGTGATAATTAATAATGTTTGGAAACCATTCATTAACCTTGCCCTTAAGAACAAGTGGAGATATCAAAAGAATTCTTATAAATAATTGTATGAAATTTTTATTGATTGTTGTTTTTGACAGAATAGCCAGAGCTCACTTCAAATTCAACATTTATAAATATAAAAATCTCTGGTTCACTTTTTATGCCCCTTCTGTTGCAAGTAAGGCTAGCAACATCTAAAGAAGAGATGTGAATAATACTAGTCAAAACATTGTGTTAGATACTAACCTGTATGCTACTATACTAATGTGTAAAGTGTAACTAACGTTTGAATTATTCTAAAAACATTTAATAATTAGTATTAAATGATGAAAACAATCTAATATCTAATTATGACTATAATATCTTCTCTGTTTAACATTAGTCTAAAATAAATTATCCAAAATTTTAACTATTTTATTTTTATAAATTGATTTTTCACAGGAAAAGTCTAGATTATTTTTTTATTTTTCTTTCCTACTTTCTTCATGTATCACATTTTTGAAATCTAGAATTTCCTACCAGTGTTTGTAACCCAGATTTTAACATAGCATCTTACTCAACAAAATTAATTTTAGTATTATTGTAAATAAATAAAATTTTATATATTATTCCTTTTTTAAAAAAAAAAAAAAATCAGAATGATTTACTTTTTTAATTTTTTTATATTAACAAGTTAATCATTAATACTAGTACTGTACTATTTTTTACATATATAATAAACAAATAAATATATTTGTTTGTGTGTGTATGTTTTCTCCGATTTCACACACAATCTTTTTATGATCAGTTTTTCTATTTGTAAGTAAGGTAAAAATTAATTAAATAATATAACTATTTTTTTTATTATTACATTATTATTCTATCCTTTACTAAATTATCATTTTGAACAACTCTGTTTTAGTTTGAGTAAATCTATATTTGATTGAGAAAAGATTAAAGTATTAGACAAAGAGGAAAGATATACAAAAAAGAAAATTTAAAGAAACAGCTCTCAAGATAATGGCAAATAACTCTATAAGTCAATCTAATAATGTTTGTAAATCACTTATTAATCTCACCCTTAATAAAAAGTAAATGTATGAGGAGAACTCATAAATAATTGTTTTATAGAATAGCTTAGTTGGTTAAAACATCACTTTAAATTCAATATCCACAAGTATAAAGGTCCCTTGTATTTGCATGTTGAACTATTTCCATCATCTAATATTAAGTATTGAATGTCTTTAAAAAATTTACCTTTATTGAAATTTTCCAATTACATTCAACTGTTAGTGATAGCGCACAGATTAATTTATCTACAACATTTTTAGTGATATTATTCTTCTCTTTTCTTCTAATATTGCTGACCTGACCAGTGACAGTACTAGCATAGAAATCCAATCTGGATGCTTAGATTCTCAAATATTGAACTTTATAAAGTAATGCCTCAGCCTGTTAGATTGTTACTTTAAATAAATAAATAATACTTCTGTAAATAATATAAATATAATATAAAATAACAATTTGTATCAATTGTTAATTGACACAAATTGTTATTTTATATTATATTGTTACTTTAAAAAAGTCAATATTTAAGAATCTAAGAGTCCAGGTTCAATTCCCAAGCTAGTACTGTCACTGGTCAGGCCAGTAACCTCTGAAGAAGAGAGAATAAAAATATCACTCAAAATATTATGAAAATACTAACCTATGTGCTGTCACTAACAGTTGAATGTAATTTGAAAATTTAAATAAAATTAAATTTTTCTAAAGACATTTAATACTTAATATTAGATTATGGAAATAATCCAATATATAAATATAATTAAAATACCATCATCATAAACTCTCCAGAAAATAATAAAAGTTTATGGTTTAATTCTCATGCTAAGACTGTCACAGTCAGAACAGCAACATATATTGTGTTGTCTAATAACCTAAGTGCTATTCCTAATAGATGAATGTATTTTTTAAGTTTAAGTAAAGTTTGAATTTTTCTAAAAATATTTAGCAATTAATATTAGATAATGAAAATAATCCAGCATCTAATTATAACTATAATGTCTTCTCTGTTTATCATTAGTCTAAAATAAATCATCCAAACTTTTAACTATATTATTTTTATAAACTGGCATAAAAATTGAAATTCAAATTTTATATTGGTTTATTTTAATTTCAAGTTTAATTTTAATTTATGTTAATATGAAATTTATCAGATGGAATAATCACTTCCAAAAAGTATAATTTATTATAAAATGTTATTTTTTTTATATTGTTATATATTTATTTAGAAGAATTTTGAAAAACCATTTACTTAGTTAATAGCATGTTTTAACAAATAGAAACATCAAAATATATTTATAATACAAGTGCATGGTCATGTTTATTGAATAAAATATCACTATCAGAAAAATATTAAACAAAAAAGAATTTACAAAAACAAAACGATTCCATGAATTACTCTGCACTGAAACTGAACTAGAAAAAATATAAAGTTTAGCTCTTTTTCTATCATACTGATGATTAGATGACAATAAAAGTTTATAATATGATTAAAAACCTAACAATATTTAATAAGTAGCAATAATTTTAAAATATTGCTATATTTATGGTTAATACTAAATTAATTTAGAGAATATACCTAGTTTAATAACTTTAAATATACATGGCAATATCTTTTGTATGTAATATTTTATGAGGTTTTCAAAATTTCATTATTACACATGTTACATTAATAATACTAAGAGATTTTTTTAAAAGTCATACTTTACTTATTTCAGATGAGTTTATAGGTTTTTTTAGATAATTTTTTTGATAAGTTTAAAAATAATAGGGAGTTTCTGTTTAATTTTTACATCTATAATAAACTTTTAAATTATTTGTGCAATCATTTTGGATGGGCAAATTGTAAGTCTACTAATAGTAGTACAGTTTCTATATTAAGTTTAATATATTTATTAAAAAAAGTTCATAAAGATAGGTCAATGCTTACAACTGAAAATTCAGTTTTTTTATAGAATTTTTATTGTATCTGAATAGACCATAAAATTTAAGTAACTTTGATAACTTCATTGTCTAGCCATACCAGTTCCAAATGGCACTTTAATTTGTTCTCTTTCAGACTGCAATGAATCTTCAACAGTGGAATTTGCAATTACATCAAACAACTTAGATATTAGCACATGTTTATCTTTAGGACCATGAACTAAAAATAAGCTTCTCTGGTCATTTTGAATGAGAATGCTAACATTCATTTATATTTTATAACATAAAGTGTTAATATCTAATCATCTGCTATATCACATATTAGCTCCATAAACTTATCAGTTTTATTCATACTTTGAAGTTCCTGGACAATTAGTTTCACATTTCTTAGGAATGCCAGCTATAAAGTTTTTAAATATATTGGAAGAACTAGGACTAGAATCTATAGAAAGGTCACAACTGTTCTTTTTTTTCTTTTTTAATTGCATTTTATTCTTGATATATTTTCAGTACTATATATTTGCACAATTATTCTTTAATAAATTCAGCATTATTTGTTAATAAACCATATGGTATTATGATGAGATAAGTGTTTCAAATCCAAGGAAAATTTGCAATTTTAAAAATAGCTAATGATTTTTAAGCAACCTCAGAATTTTTTCCATATAGATATCTCATAACTAAACTATATATATATTGAAATAATATATTCCATTAAAATATATTTTATTGCTATGTAAATTAAGAAAATGTATGGAAAAGAAATTTTATTTAATAAAAAAATGTGATCTCATTGATGTGTTTAAAATATTGCATTGTTATTATTATTTAAAAGTATGATGCGCTGTTTTTATAAATAAAAGATTATTATTTAAAAAGAAAAAAATCAATTATTTTGTATTGAAGTTTATTGTTGATCCTAAAATATCTGTAAAAAACTTATAATTACTTTTATTAAATATTCTTAAATAAATTACAGAGAGCTTTACTGTTGTTGTTGGCAATTTGTCGAGTAATTTCTGATAAAAATTGTTTGATCACATGGACAGGAGATCACCACGCTTTTAATTGAAAGGAAAAATATTGAATTTTGAACTTCGAAAATAAATATGTAAATCAATACTTTTATTTCCAAAAATTTGGGAATCCAAAACTCAAATGAATAATCTACTATCCCATATCTTTATCTGCAATGAATAGAAGTTCTTTATAACCACCAATTGCTGCAAAATCATGATTTTCTACGATTTCTTTCAGTCCCGTGTATTGACTTCTATTTATATTTCAAATGAAGTGTTGTAATGAAAAAAAATCATCTACTTGAATCTTTAAATTTACAGAAGGACAATAGAACTTTTTACTGTATAAATAGATTACAATAACTAAACAATTTATAAATATTTATTAAATCTTTATTTTTTTAAAATAATAACCTGTCTCTCATATGAACATTTTAATGCCAATATTAATTATTCATAACATCAGTTTTTAAACATTATTCAAATCATTATATATGTTATTTTTCATTCTTCAAATTAATATTTCAAAACATTTTATTGTAATATTCAAAAAGTAGTACAAATGAGATAAATGATACTACATTTTTATTTTAGTGACATCATGTTTTAGTACAGGTTATAAATTATATAATCAATTATTTAAAGGTAATAATTATTTATAAATTTTAAATTTATAATTGTTTAATTGTTATTAAATATTTATTTTGTACATAATGATTGGTCAATGTTGTATGTATTGAGTGTTGGATATTTTGCTATTGAATGTGTTTGGTTTTGATATTATTAATGAGAGTTATAAATTTCCTATAGCTTCATTTTTTTATAACGATTTAGTTTTGTAATAATACTTTTATAAGAGCTGGGTAATGTCATATATTTATATGGTTATAATAATGAATTAGTATTTAAATATTTTATATATGATCTCTTAAGGGTAGTTGCATTTTTTAATGTTGTTACTTAAAATATTATTATAGTAGTAAATTGATCTTATTTTTAATAAATGTTTCTCCCATTGCTTTATCTTATAGCCTCAGTGTATATGTTACTAATTATTAATACCAAGAATGACTTAGTTTAGTTTGGAAATATATTGGATTGTCAATCATACATACATTTATTGATGTTGGTATAGAATTTTAATATTAGTAACTATTACAACAACATTATTGTTATTTTTTTAAAAAATAAATTATTTTGTTTGATAATAAATTATTTTTGTTTATTTTATTATTATCCATTACTAGAGTAATAACTTAAATTATAAGATATAAAATATTAATATGCTAAATCTAATATATGTGTCCACATGGAACTTATGCTGGTAAACTTGTCTATTTTAATAGTCAGATTTGTATAGTGAGAAAAATTAATTCTACAAACCGAACAATGATTACTACTAACTCACATGTATGTGTGTAACATATAAAGATTAATTTTCATATATTAGCATAATCAACAACATCATAACATTTCTAACTCTTCAGCTGTGAATATAAAGTTAACTCAAAAGTGCTAAACCTGTTATTTAATTTTGATATTTCTAACTTCAGCAATGAGCATTCAAAGCATGGTATAATTACTAATATATATATACCTGGGTCTCATTTTATGTGGTAGATAGATTCCATAGAAAATCTGCATTAAAAAAAATTGCACAAAAATAGACTTAACTTACCTTGAAAAATGGGGGATAGGGTCTGTAATTTTCAGAATTTGCATAAAAGCAAAGCAACAAGAAAAAATTACTTTAAAATTTGCATTAAAAAAATAAGGAAATAAAGTATGACTAATAAAAAATATCAAATATTTGAAAAAAATTGGTACAAGACAAACTTTTTTTACTTTTTTTTATTAACTACAGTATTTAATTTGACATTTTTTCATATGTATTTTAATCATTATCGCTATTTTCGAATGTGCAGTTCATTTGTAAACTGGTAAGAAATCAGATTCATCAATGTGATGTGATGTAGCTTCTCCTTGAAAGAAGTCAAGAATCTCTCAGTAATTATGCCTCAAGAAACTTGTTAACCACTTTATTTTCCATTCCCCACTCTAATTTTTACCATATTCTGCTCCATCCCATTTACACAACTAGTGCCAATTTCAGTCTTGTGCTGTGTTAATGGTTTTCTGTTGACAACTGATTTTTACTACTGAAATAAATTTTAAATGTTCACATTTTGTTTCTATATTAAAAAAATGAGGATTGCAATCAAAACAAAAAGATTATACATTATCATTAAAAATATTATTTTCAGTTTATAAAATCAATAAAATCTTTGTTATTTATTTTAAAAATCTACATTATTTATTTCTGTTATACCTAACAAAATACATTTTAAAAGTTTAAAATTTTTGAATATTTATTGCGATATTTTTATATGTAAGTATAAATTTATTATTATTATTTACTCATTAGTATAAGTATGTTATTTATTCTAAATATAGCTTCAGGCCATATTCATGTTAGCTGCTAATATAACGGTTATATTTTTGAAAAAAAAAAAGTATTTCAAGTCAAAATAAGTTATTAATAATTTAAATTTCTTGATATCTAATAAATATAATCAAATATGAAAAATATTAAGAAAAAACATGAATCGCATAACTTCAAAATCGCATTAAAATAATCTGCATAAAATGAGACCCAGGTGAGTGTATATATATAAACATTCCCACAGATACTACAATAGCAAACCTTATTAACTATGCCCCCAGAATTTCCACAAGACTACTGCATCTGATGTTAACATTATATATATATATATATATATATATATATATCCTTTTCTTATATCCTGATGAAATTAGGGAGATAACTAAAATGTTAATTGTGATAAACAAGACACAAATGACAGAGAATATAAGTATATAGATATTTATTAATATATGAAAGAAAAGTTTATATGTAACTATATGCTTATGATTAGGTTCAACTTTAAAAGCTGTATTGCATTTTATTCTGTCAATGGGGTCGGTACATAATTATTGCAGGTCTAGAAAAAAATTTATGTTTTTTTTAAGTGTAGAGACTGTCTTTATCATATGGCACTAATCTTCAGAATGCATGTTTTACAGTACTCTAGCTATAAATTAATTCATAATCAAAGTAATGTATAGCTGTTATTTATTTATGTACATTGCAGTCTGGGTTTTTAATATATTACCATCAAGTAACTTAAGATTATGACTTCCCACATGATTGCTACTTCAGTTTCTAAAGTATGTTAAGGAAATACTGAATGTGATACTAGATTATGTAAAGCACAGAAGTTTACCTGATATTGAAAAAGATGGAGTGTGCCTGCCTTAGCATGGCCATACCCAGGAAGTTCATTGGATCATTAAATCACAAGGAGCAGGAAGATTCATCTGCATTGATAAGAATATTAAAACAATGAAGGTTATCTGAGTATGAACATTATACATAAAAGAGAAAGATAACCATTTTGGCATGACCCTATCTAGAAAACAATTAGATAATTTATACCTGTTATAAGATGTGGTTTTACAACCCCCCCCCTCTGATAAACCATTAAAAACAGTATAACCTAATTCAAATCCAAGACCCATGACAGCAACATCAAGCCATATGCAAATCAAATGAAACAATATAGAGAGATGAAATGTTCACAAGTACTATAGCTAAGAAACAATTAATTGTTTCCATTATTAAACGTTTATTTTTTTAAATTAAATATTCAATAAAGATATGATAAATATGTAATCTAAACTAAACTATAAAATGTAGACAGGAATACTTACCTTTGCTAACAATCTCTTGTCAATTGTTGCTAATTCATACACATTACAACAATCCAAGAAAATGATGATCAAATTTAGACACAAGTAAGATAATAAAAAATTTATAAAGGAAAGAAATAAACACATTTTTTATTGTTATTAATCTATGATATATATATATATGAACTATAACATGACATAAATAATCTAATCAAATGCAAGAACATGGACCTTCTGTTTGAAAACATCAAATTCATGTTCAAATCGAACAACATCACTTTGGTGATTAACAAAATATATAATCAGAAACGACCTTCTCAAAAATCAGATCAAAAACTCTCATTGGCTAACCAAGATGTACAATCTTTGAGTGGAAAAATCGAACTTGCGGTTTGAACAGAAAAGTCTACCTCCGTTAAAGTAAAAGTAGTAAATGAAAATAACTCTTAGGATACTGATTAAAGCTAAATTAAATGCATACAGATAATTGCTTTTGCATATGCTTGGGCAAATTTTTATTTTGTTTTAATGTGACCATTAATGTTAGCGCTTACTTTTTTTTAAATTGATGGCTTCTATATAAATTTATATCTTGGTTGTCTTTTATATCTAGGTTTCTCTATTATAATATTTTTAGACTTTGCTAATTAAATTAGATGCTTTAGACAAACTAATAAATATTTTCAATATGAAAATCTATAAGCACGTTATGGGAAATCACCTTTATATGTATGTGTGAATGTGTGTGTGTGTGATATTAAATCTTTATGTTTGAATGTAAAAGGGATAGTTGTTTTTGAGAAAATATTATATATATGGCGTACATTGTTTAAACAGATTTAAAATAAATGTTTTTTAAAGGTAAATAAATTCAATTAATTATTAAGTAAGTGTTAATAGGAATTGCAAGAAAGTGCACCTGAGTTATTTTGATTATTAAAATGATAAAACAGAAAGCATTAATAAGCAAAATTACTTCATTGTTATTTTTTTAATCCCCCCCCACCCGTAGTTTCTGCACATCGGTGGTTACATATTATATAATGATTATTCTTACATAATCATTTTTTTGGTAAAATATCACGAACCTAAAAGGCAAAACAAAAAAAAAAAAAACTTCGTTAAAAGTTTTAATGAAACCACTTAAATTCTTAAAAGTTATAGATAAAAAACTCACATTCTGTATAAAATAAATTAATGTATATATATAAAATGTTTTAAATTAAAAGCCTATAACTTCAAAATATTTGTTGGTGTTTCGTTTTTATCTTTTATATATAGTTCAGTAGAAAAGAAGAAAACACTAAAACGTTGTGTGAGTGTTGGATAAAATAAAGATTTTCATAAACAAAAGAACGAATATAGTTTTTTAAGTTCTATTTGTTTTTCAATATTTATTCTTATTTTAGCACTGGTATTTTAGCATGAAAAAAATATATAAATGAATTATTATTTATTCATTCTTGTAAAGGTAGCATAGTTGAAGATGTTTTCAGTGTCTCAAGCAAACAATACTGAATCTTCACTTTATATAGATATTGGTTTGTAAGATCATCTGAAGTATTGATATTATAATAATAACTTATTATAACATCAAAGAATCTGAAAACTGTATTTACCCACACATAAACATGTATATAATGAATATTATAATCTATTATATTATAATAGCTACTACTAATTATCCAAATATATGAATCATAAACTTGTTTTAGATAATGTCTTGATAAAAAACATAACAATTGATGTGATTAGTCAAGCGTAACGAGTCTTCAAACTAGAATATTGGCAATTTATTAATTTACTCTTTTCATGTATAAATCTTTTTCAATTTTTCCTTTTCTATGATATATCTCAATGTTTAAGATTTGAAACACTATAGAAGTTTGCATAATATTTATTGAACATCATGACAATATTTCAAAAAAGATCATTGGCATGAATAAATATTTCATTTTAGTACATCAAAAATAATTTATATAATAACTTTGTTTTTAACAAAATTCATTGTGTGTGTGTATGCTTTTTTGTGTTTGTTTATATATATATATATAAAGATAAATAACAACATACAAAGACAATAAGATATATTAATGTGTAAACATATTTGTAATAAGACATTATATATATTGTTTTTAAATGTTTTTTTACACTACAATTATCAATGATTTACCTATATTATATATAGTATACGATTTTGTTAATAGTTCGTGATTGATTAACTTGATCACAATTTTTTAAATATGTACAACACTATTTGGTTTTTCCCTCACCCTGATGACTTTTTAAGATTTTAAGATGAGTTATCTTCATTTAAAATTCAGTGATAAATATATGTACAACTCTGTTTGGTTTTTCCCTCACCCTGATGACTTTTTAAGATCTTAAGATGAGTTATTAAAATTCAGTGATAAATATTAATAACACTTAAGATTATCTTTTATAATTTATGAAAAGAATAATAGTTGTTTATATATATATATCTAGAAAGATTTTTTTTTTATGTATATATTCATTTTTATGTTAGTTCTATTTTCACTTGCTTTATCTTTTTAACTGAGATATTTCTATTTTAGATTGGATACCTTACTTTTTTAATAATATTGTGGTTATGATTCCATCATTTAAATTTTTAAAATTCATATTTTATATTGAATCATGGCTTCACAATTTCAGTAATTTTTAATATAGGCTAAACTTCAACTAAATGCTGTAGCGTACCTGCAAGTGCTATGAACCTCATGTTCTACCTCAAAAGCTCTCAGCTAAATTTAATAATAATAAAAATAAATATAAAAAACCTTTATATCACTAGCATTAGAAATGTTTCAGCCAAGTTATTAAAAGATTTTATGATCTGATAATAAAAACATATATCCACCATGTCTATGACCTAATATTGTTTGAGTCCAGATTGCAAGAACATTGAACTCCGATCATAAAAGTGTAGAATTATAGTCAGTTCAAAGCCAATCTACTAATTATTCATTATTGGTTAGAAGATGGATATTTTGGATAGATGATAAAGATTTTAATGTAACATAGTTTGGGAAGATGCTGAGTGTAAAAATTTAAAAAATGACTGTTATATAATGCAGCATTTACTATTGGTGAGAAATAATTCTACTCTTATGAGCATAGAGTTTTTGATTCACTTATAGGTATTATAGCATTCAAACATACACTTCCATTGCACTAGTGGAATTTAAATAATTTTGTTTTATTTAATGTGTTGTAATGATCACATTGTTCACCTTTAATTTATCATATTTTACAAGAACAGAAATAAGTTTCTGACACAATTCCTTTTATAGGATTTTTTTAAAGAAAATATATCATATCTTGCTTGTCTTGATTAAAAAGTGTAAAGGATAGTTTTTAAAACAAATTTTTATATGCATAGATAAGTAAATCACAATAATACTTTCCTTGCACTATTTATTTCAAACAATGACATTAGAAAACCAATTTGTGTTATTTAACAATATCCTACCTTATTACTCACAATGAAAAATGGAAGATTAAAATTAGTATAATATAAAGATCTTATTACTTATCTGACAGTATTACATGTGCTATTAAATATTTATTTATGAAAACAATTGAGAAAATTTATAACCATGTTATTTAATAAAATATCTTACATTATACTCATAACTTGTTGTTTTTTGTGTGATCCACATTTATAACTGAATTTATGAACTATGTTAATGTAATTGTATCTTATTCCCACTGTGTTTGCTAATCTCATTTGTTCAAAGTCATCAACACTAGTTCACATTTTATCAAATAATAATAATAATCTAGATAAATAAAGTATTTTGCCATTAATATTTGTGGGTTGTTCATATTATAATATTTTAAAATGTTCTGGAATTAATATACTAAGTATATTTCCTCAAAGTTACTGATTGTATTCTATTATAAGTTATAAAGGTTTTTAATATTATAAAAAATGTGTTCTAGTTTCTAAAAAATTATTTATTTTTAGCAATAGTGTTATTTATTATGTTTTATTATGAACACTAAATTGCTAAAATCATTTTACAAATAGTATTTTATTTTTATTCTTAAATATTACATTTAAAGTTAAAGATATTAATTTTGGATGAAACTTATTTTTACATGATCTTATTTACATTGGCCTTTTAAATATTTTACCATAACTTTCCCATCATCACATATCCAATTTGTCCTTGTATATATATAATTTTTTACACTTCAGGAATAGATTGGTACAGTGTTAATAATGGTAATGATATATACTTGCTGTAATATAAAATAATATAATTAGAGTTATATGTTGATACAAAACCATTCTCACAGTTATTCAAATGAATAATTTTTAGATTTCATATGACAAAAAATGTGGATTTTTATTATATTTTATGACAATAAAACAAAATCATATTATTAAATCTTTTATTCAAATATTTTGTTCTGATTAATTTAAATAAGTTTGTCAATGATAGCAAACATATCAAAATTTGTAAGAGTGAAAAGTATATAGAAATGAGCTATCTTTTAAAATATGAATGCCAATATATACTGGAGCTTCTTATTTTGTTTTTAAAAAATATTTAAAAGTCAATAATTACTTAAGCTAGGCTAAAATTTTACATAAACATATAGAATAATTCACTCCATTCCTTTTTATCATATATCAATTGCACTTTTATCAAAGACTACACATGTAAGATTTAAAATTAGTTGATATATTTAACCTATTGGTAATAAATGTTATGTAAATCATTTGAAAAAATGGTTTATTAATTAAAACTATATTGATTTATTTACAGTTTTTACTTTAAATATTTTTCATTATTATTTTTTATATTTATGTAGAGTCTCATAAAAACTTGCTGTATTCCAACTTGAAATTTGATTCCATTTAAAACTTAGAAAAACTTTCAAAGGTCAAAGAATTTTTAAGTAGGTAGCTAGATTTCCAAATATTAATTAAGAAATGGGTAGCTAATTTTTATTTGTTGGAAAGTAAAATGAGATAAGAAAGTCACAAAAATAGTGTTTAATTTTTACAATTGATAGGATTAGAAAATTTAAAAAGAATGATGATAACAAAAAGTCACTTAATTCTTCAGATTTCACAATATATGATAGATAATAATTTTTCACTCTTAGTATCATCTGTTGTAAGTAATAACTGATGTCAATGTATTTTAAATTCTTGTTTTCTGATTTTTGCTTTTATCTATAAGATTTGGGATTCAAAAATATAATAATAATGCAGTTATATATTAACATTAATATTTTGCTCTACTTGTTATTTAAGCTAACAGTATGTAATTCAGATCAGTTTAATAACATGAAATTTAAACAACTTAAGATTATCTATCAAAGTTAGGCTGGTTGAATTTCAGGTTGTTAGCTTTAATGATTAAATAAAGTTAATATTGGTTGCTAGATATATAATTGCATTATTTCCAGCTTTGAATCCCAAACCTCATTGATAATGACAAAAGTTGGAAACATTAGTAATTATTTATTACTCACATGGCATTAGCTAGAATGCTGATCTTGTTTTAGCCTATACTATATGAGTTGAAAATTTAAGTTATTTGTTATTAATATTAATGTTACTAATGTTTTATTTATATAATGTTGGTGAAGAAATTACCTTTAAATATTTATTCATTGTATATATATATATATATATACATACATACATAAAATAATATATATATATATACATACATACATAAAATAATATAAATAAGCTATGATAATAAAGAAATTATAATGCACACAACATTTTAATACATATATAATAGTGATTCTCAACCTTTTTGGGATAAAGTATCAGTGAATTTTAGGCAAGAGGATGGTGTACTGGTAGTTAAAAAAATTTCAAATTTGTATATGATGGAATATAATAGAATTTAATACAGACTATGTATTTGTTTATTTATTTATTTAGATACCGTAGCATTTTACAATAAACAATATCATTAAAAACCAGTCAACTCTTTAGACATTCCCATTATCAATAACAATCAAAAATTTCAAACTGTAGAGGTTGCCTTGACAACAGTTTGAAATTTTTGATTGTTATCGATACTGGGAATGTCTAAGAGTTGACTGATTTTTAATGATTACATAATTATAGACCCATTTAGGCTTGAACATTATTACACTTATTATTTAAATAAAAAATGTATATACAAATGTAAAAATTATACAATATAAAAATATAGAAAATGAAAAAATATTTTTGAGTATAAATATTACAAAAGTGTAATTGGTTAATACTCTTTGGGTAGTAACAAATTATTTTAATAAGTTTGAGGTTTGCATTTATTTATTTATAACAAGATTAGAAATATCTGGCTCAATTTTTCTCAGCTTAATGTGAAGATTTGAATCAATAATGAACAAATTTCTATATTTGTTTTTTATTGCAATCATAGCAGAAAATTGACTCTCACACAAGTATGTGGTACTGAATGGCATTAAAATTTTTAATGCTTGTTGAGAGTATTCTGGATATTCTAGCTGGATAGACAGCCAAAATTAAAACACATCAATACTCAGAAATTTCAGTTTCAATTCACTGTCACTAATAACATCTATAAAATATTTTTTTCACCATTACATTATTTGGAAGCTCCTCTGTAAATGCAATGGGATTGCAAATCCAACTTTGAGAAGTAAAATTTTTAGTAAGATATTTTTGAAAATAAGCATACAAAGAATTTAAATAGTCCTGCATGTTATTAATGATACAGTTTATTATTGATAAATTGTTTTCTATTATGTAGGGTGGAAAACACCCTGAAATTAATTTTCTTGATTTGTTTTGTAAAAATGGTAATTTATTTTTAAATGCTGTTATTTTATCATTAAGGTCAAACAGAGAATTGTTAACTTCCTGCAAACTCATATTTAAATCATTTAACTATGAGAAAATATATGATAGGTATGCTAATCTAAATAACCATTCCTATTCAGTAAAATGATCTTTTTTTGAACCTCTTGAATCCATTAGAAAAATATTTACCTCAGAGCATAATTCAAAAAGTCAGCTGAAGACTTTGTCTCACAAGAGCCACCAAACCTCAGTATACAGTAATAGCATTTTATGTTCATTCCTCATCTCATTACATAGAATTGAAAATAACTGGAGTGCTTCATTAAGAATAGATCTTAAATTCAGAGGATATATTTTGTTGCTAAAACTTCCCAATGAATTACATAATGTGTAGATTTATATTTTGGTGCTACTTCTTTAATTTTTGTTACTACACTTGATAACTCTTCAGTCATAGTGCAAGCATCATCTGTGCAAACTACAACACATTTGTATCAACTTATATTGTTGTTAATTAAATAATCATTGATTATTTTGAAAATTCAGTCTGATGTTGTTCGTGCAGATAATGACTTACAAAATAATAATTTTTCTTAAATTTTATTGAGGAAATCAAATCTTACATATACAAATAATTATGCTTATTTAGAGATGTCAGTGCTTTCATCTACTTGCAAAAAATAAAACTAGCATTTTCTTAATCTATTGATTAAAATATTTGATGCCATATCACCTATTCACTTTTTTACTGTATCATTGTCAGTAATACTTTGTCAATTTTCTTTGCTGTTCTTTTTCCAAGTACAGATTTCTCAATATCTTAGTTACTGGTAGCAACAAAGTTTTTCCAATTGTGTGTTCTTTATCACACCTGGCTATCTGCAAACTTTCTAAATATGATGCTAGTACACATTTGGTGTTAACACTAGTGAAAGAAGACACCACTACTTTTTGGTTGTGAAATTCACATACTTTTCTTTAAAAAAATCTATTTGTTTATCTTTTAAATTTTTTATGTTGGATAATAAATGTCTTTTCAAAAGAGAAGACTTTAAATATACATTTGATAAACATTCAAAACATACAACACATTGTGGAATATGTTCAGTTTCTGTGCCAGATTTCACGGAGAATCCATACTTTAAAAAGTCAGGATCATATTGACTTATCCAACTATTTTTGCATTTTGATGTTGATCATTCATATTTGTTCTATGTAGCTTTTTTTTCTTTTGATTTGGAATAACTACATTCAGCCTGCTCTAAAAGTCTCTTCATATTAAGGCTGTTGATTTTCCCATTTTGAATGACAAAATAATAAAAACCTTTAAATATGATTTCAAATTTACATTTAATATTATTACATCAATTGTTAAATTTATAATTCTTTAAAATTGATAAGATTGCACTCAATGGAATTAATAAAAGTCACTATGTCAAGCGTTGTTAGCCGAGAGGTCAGCACAGCCACCTTGCAAGCAAGCAGTTGGTTGCAGATGGTTGTTGCGGGTTCACCTTCCAGCCGATGCTATGACATATGGAAAAAATAAAAATAAAAGTCACTATATAATTCCCAAATAAAGAACAAATTATAATTATTTTCAATACATTCACATTGGATATAACACTGCAAATAACTGTTACAAACAGATTTTATAACTATACATCCTACCATATATATAAAAAGTGTGGGCTAGTAAAAACATGAAATATTACTGTTTTTCATCAAACTTTTACTTTGTTTTACTTTTTATTTTAAAAAAATTGTTGATATAAAAAATTAACCAGTTATACTTTTGTGATATATTTTTAAAAATAAAAATGTTAAAAAAAAATTACATGTTATACATAATATATTTTGTTGTTATTATTTTACTTGTCATCTACTGATAACTTAGTCTTCACATACCAGTACAAATATACATACCAGCAGTTGGGAACTGCCGATGAATAATAATTGTAAAAGAATATTACATCATTTTTCAGTCATCTTTTGCAGATGAATATGACCTCAATTATGATTGTCTTTTGAAGTCTTATTGATATAATAAATATAGACAATAATACTTGTGAATTTCAATATTAATTTATAGATTTGTAATTAAGATTTAAATCTGTTTAGCCTTAAGTAATATTCACAAGATAAAATTTTAAAACACTTTTAATATCCCTGAAAATTTCTAAATCATTATAAATATGTAGTAAAATAATTAAATGAATATGTTTTAATATGTTATAATTCTAGAAGCTGTTGGTTATCTTTTAGGACTGCCTTTATTAAATTTAGTTAACTATCTAACATTACATCATAATTCAATTGTCTTTATCAGTTGAAAATGATGCCATTTTTGAGTGATTTTTAAATTCTTATGGTACCAAATAAGAACATTTATATTTGTAAGTTATTAATGCTTCATGGAAATGTTATTTTAAATCCTGATTATATTTAACCATAAATAATCTTCACGGGGTAGAATCTCAAAGTATTCATCTCAAAGTATTCATTTTAATATCCTTGTAAATTTTTAATTCATCATAAATATGTAATAGAATAATTAAATGATTTTATTTTAATATATAATAATTGCAGATTCAAGACACTGTAAAAGTTTTAGAAAAGAAATTTGTTGAACTGATATAGAAAAAAGAAGTTAGGAATTGAAAAAATTAGATTAACTTGGAACAACATGCATTCTGCTATGGAATGTAAGGTGGTTGGAAATGATTATGCATTGTGTGATTGAATTTAATTTGTTAAAGTATAAAGCGTTTTTGTATATATATATAAATTATAATAAATAATTATATAAATTATAATAAATAATAAAAATATATAGAACAGCTATAAATATTGTAACTAGATGGGTTACATAGCACACAATAATATAGTGTGTGTGCCTATATATATATATATATATATATGAAATAAAGGAAAAGTAGAAATAAACATAGACAAAAATTGTAATAGATATTTTCTACATTTACTGAAATAAAAATAATAAATAAAGGATTAAATAACTCTGGATTTAAAATAATATTTTATTATAAAATTGAATATTTAAAGAAGGTCTGATAAATAAAAATTAATATTTTTATTCTGATTTTGAAAATTTAAAAATAGGCATGTTTTCTGATAATTATAAAAATGTCTATTTTTAAAATCTTTTAATTAATTGGTATCAAAGCAAAAACATATATATATATATGTTAAAACGAAGATTTGCACGGGTTAAATATATAAAATACATATTTTGCGGGTTCATCCGTGTTAAAAACTTTTAATATCAATATACTGACGTCAGTATATTGATATTAAAAGTTTTTAACACGGATGAACCCGCAAAATATGTATTTTATATATATATATATATATATCACACTTTGGTCAAATTTCAAAGGATTAAAGTTAATTGAAAACAGTCACTATGTTTTTATCACCTGACCCAATCAAGATTATAAAAAGGACTGATAAAAAAATAGTCAGTTTGGTTTTAATATTTTTGAGAAACAGTTAGCAGAAGAGCTAGCTGTAACATTGACTAAAATATTTTGCGAAAAGTTGGTAAGCAGAGAATGACAACAGTAAAGCTAGCTGCAGAGATGGCTAGTAGAATTATACAGAGAACTGCCATGAGGATGTAAGAATGTGAGGAAGTAGTTTCTCTTCAGTTCAATACTGGAGTTTGAATTCACATGGAGGAAAATGACTCACTTCTTTGTGTTGGAATTCATAGCCTTAAAAGTGTTCTGGAAAACAACTTGCTGACCTAAAGCTTTCCAAATCCAAGTCTAAGTGGAACCAACTGCACAAGGGAGAAAGCCAACTTTACTTGAATTATATACTTTTACCTGATGGTGGCAATTGCTTGGATTGACCAAAAAAAAACAGCTTACCCAAGAGAAACACCAGCTGAATAAAGAAGTAGTTATATGTATGCTGCTGTGTCTATATGCAGAGAAGCACAGATAAACTTGTATACAAAAGTGAGTGGTTTTTAAATAATTCATTTTATAGACATTTTAAATATATATTTTTAACTTTAAAAACATTTATAATTAGTTAAGGGATAACCTGATAAAAGTTATCTAACCTCTCAAAAATTGACTATACTTTTTTATAAGAATAAAAGAAAGCTGTAATAGAATTTGATAACTGATTTTAAATTATATCCATATTTTGTTTATACACACATATATATGTGAACTTTTCTGTATGTTTTCCAAATGGAATTAATTAGAAAAATATAATAGTATTGTAACAAATTAAAATAGTACATATTATTGAATATCAGTTGAAATGTATTCCTTGTATATCATAAAACGCATGTCTATGTATGGATATATATATATATATAAGCATTTATAGAAACTTATTAAGAAATATTGTAAATCAATGTAATAACTTTAGTTGTGTATATAATTTTGTATACTATTCAAAATCAGAAGCCTGATTCTGTAGATATTAATATCATTTATTTTTTTTGTTAATAATAAACTAGTATTTAATTGTTAAAATTGTATTAAATCATCATTTCTTGGTCACATAACAGTAATAAAGCTTGTGTTCTCTGAACTAGATCAGTGCATGGGATTAATATATAAATGGAAATGTGTATTCAGTGCTCTTGGGCATCCAGAGATAATCAATCATCATCCTGATTGGTGCAAAAGAGAATACTCTTTGAAGCCCATACACTACATTTGATTTAAGTTTAGTCTTATTAGAAATTAAGTTTATAGTTGACCAGTATAAATGATCTGAGCATTGATGATGGTCAGCATGTTTTTGTATTCCAGCATTATTGTTTAGATTTTCCAATTATATATTCTATTGGATTAGCACTTAAATAGTGCATCCAAGTTATGTTTAAATAATTGCCCAAGCTGGCAAAAGCTCAATAGTTTTAGCCTGGTCTACAGAAGACCCATTTCTGATCCAGTCACAAGGTTGACTGTTGATTTATATTTTTTTATTTTTCAAATCCAGCCACAAGATGGACTGTTGACTTTATTATATTTTGTGGATAATTTATGATGATGAATCATTATTTCTTTTGACTGAGTACTTTTATTTACTTTTATAATTATAATGCTAAGGACTGATTGGCTGATCTCTCAGAGATCTCTTGATTTCATGGTTCTTTTAAATATCTCATTACTTATATATTTTTGGATATTAACATTACATAATATTTTTATACTTTAACATCTCTTATTTTATTTACTTGTGGAGGAAATTATTGATTTTGCCATCACCCTGGATCAATCCTAACAACCCATCCCCTTAGAATATATATATTAGTAATAATTATACACAAAAAGCCTTTTTGGCACATGGTTTTGTGTTCTTTCCAAATGTTAAGTAGCTAACATTAACCAATTATTGCAGATAGAATGTTATCTAGAATTCTATGATGAAAGTAAAATAACAACAGTAACAAAGCAAAATGTGAATAAAACAGAATAAAATTATAACATGGATATTCAATAAAATTTCATAGAATAGATTGTATAACATAGCAATATACAGAATTAATAAAACACACCCTATACAATTTTATATATACTATCTTTATATATTCCATTCATTTTTATTTGACCAGTCATTAACTAAATTTATTGAAGTTTTATAAATATTTATACAATTATTTAAAGTTATGTTAAATATAATATGTTTTATATAAGATAGTATATATAAAGTTATATAGAGTATGTTTTATTTATTCTATATATTGTTATGTTATATACTCAATTCTTTGAAATTTTATTGAATCTCTATATCATAATCTCATTCTGTTTTATTCATATTTTATTTTGTTATTGTTATTATTTTATTTTCATCATAAAACACTAGATAACATTCAATCTGCAGTAATTGTTTGACATTAAAATACATGCTTAACATTTGAAAAAAAGCATAAAACCATGTGCCAAAAAAGCCTTTTATGTATAATTATTATTAATATATGCAGATGTTGTGTATGATATCTTTATTATTTTTATAATTTCTATGTAAAAAAACAGCATAATAGACTTCATTTATTTTCATTTTTGATGATATATATATATATGTGTGTGTGTGCATATATTTGTGTTAATGTAAGCATAATGATAATTTATTTGCCTGACATGCTATTAATGTGGATTTAGCGAGAACCTGTATAAAACTTGAATTTTTTTCCTGATTGCTTGTCAAAATCTCATGGAATAACCACTCATTCACTATCACTCCATAAGACTATTAGAACAGTTTTATTCTGAAGTAGGCTGTTTAAAAACTGTTTAACTTTATTTTACTTATAATATTCAGCACATCACATAAGTTTAAAAATCTGCTTTTCTAAAATTTATAAAATTATACTTTAATATTATTTGTTAAGTTGTGCATTGGATAATCATAGCAGTCTTTGACAGGATCTAGAGTTTCTCATTAGCATATTTATTATTTGCCCTTTAAATCAAATATATATTTGTATTATTCATTTTAGACTTTTCTCTATTATTTTTCAAGTCAGCTTATTTTTTATTTTGTTTATCTTAAAAAAAAAATAATTTTTTTTTTTACTGTAATCTTTTTTCACTTTTGTATAACATATTCTATATCATATTTTTTTTCTAGAAACATACAGATCTATCTTTTATATATTTTATCCCTCCCCTCTCAATCCAAATTGTAAAAACTTTAACTTTCATTTTTTATAAGTACATGTGGGTTCAGATAAAGATATGCTTCAAGTTAAATATTAATAATACGTTTTCAGTTTTAATATTTGGGGATCGCACTACAATCAGATGCTTTTTTTTTAAATATATGTTTAGTCATTGCAATTCTTTTAATTTTTTACTTCTAATTATTACCATACACTCAATTTTCTAAATATTTAAAAATTTGAACCATCATGTTATTATTATTATTTTTTTAATGTTTACTACCTATTCATAATATTTGAAGTTAGTCATTCATATTTATTTTGACTGTTAATTTTGTTTAAGATGATTGAATATTGTATGAAGAGAAGATTACTTCTGCCCAGTTGTTAAAAAAATTATTTTGTGTAAAATATATTGTTGACTGAAAAGAATTTGTATAAATAAAAAATTAGAATGTACAATTATCTAGTGAATAAAAAAAAAAAAAAAAAGAAAATCAATAAATATAGTATTGACAATTTTTTTTAAAAACTCTGAATATTTTAAATTCTTTAGAAGAGTTTTTAAAATCAGTAGTTATCTTACATTAAAAGCATTATAAATTTATTAGACGCACATTGATTACGTAAGTAATATTTACTGAGGCTATAACCTCGAGAAATATGCGTGTAAAATGCGATAGTAGGGAAGCTTGTGGTTAAACACCTGTAGAGGTCCCTACTATCGCATTTTACACGCATATTCTCGAGATTAAAAGCATTAAAAATTTATGTTTTAGGATTTTCAATCCAGATTGAAATTTAATTACATTTCCACTTAGTTCTCACTGATGTTCATTGCTTACATTGTCATTTTCAGAATTAAAAGAAAATATGGTGAAATTAAGTAATGTATGTTATACTTATTAGTTTTCACCATTTTTTATTAGTTTTCCCTTACTTTCTCAAATGTTGATGGTACTTGTAGTTAATATGTAACTGAATTTCTTAAAATATGTGATTGGTGACCCAGAAGCCATACCTATATAATATTTATTTAGTTTTATCATTAACTTTGAATTTTCGCATAGTGTAAAAAATATGACAGAGGAGATTCAGAACTAGTATATTTTTATTCAAATCAAATAATTGATAGTTTATTATAGTTTTCTGGTTACTGTGCCATTTACAATATACTAATGCTTACTTTATGACTTCTGATATTTAAAAAAAAAGAGATATTGTTATCTTATTAAATTTATGTTAAGTACATGACATCAATATATTAAATGTGTTATTTTTTTATAAATATATATATTATATAAAATTGAAGATAAATAACTTCTCTACATTATCATTTATTTATGTATCCCAAATTTTATTATATTTTTAAAATTTGTTTTCATAAAGATTTTCATTCTAGATTATTTATTATGTTAAATCCTAAAATAAGTTGAAGAAAAAAAAAATCAATATTTCATTATTGTAAAGCTTTTTGTTTTTGATAATGTATCATAATTTAAAATTGTTATAATTTTTAAAAAACGGTGTGTGCTAGCAAATAAAGATGAAAAGTAAGGAAATTAAGACTAATTTTGGTAACTCTAAAAGACAACTAGAAACTTAATATTTTATTATTAAATTTTGTATATTACAGAATTTTTAATCTTTATTCCAGTTCTTTTCTTTTATCTGCAAATTGTTCGATCAGAATTATTTTAGATTGTTGATTTAATAGTTATAATTGAATTCCTGTGAAGTTCAATAAGATTCGCTTGTGTGACTGAAATCTGTCATTTGAAAAATATGTAGTTACTGTACTGCCAATTTTAACCTTTTTTTTTTTAAATTGTTCACATGAATCTTATTTCCTTTTAAGTAGTCAATTCCCATCATTCTTTTTTAATTGGATTATCAGTCAATGTGAGAATCATTTTGCTTTTCAGGAGATTTAATTGAAAATAGATTTATTTTATTTTCAGTTTGCATGCATAAAGGGCATTTTATACACACATGTATAAAAATATCAGTATAAGATTTTAGAACGTAGATATCTATTATCTAGAACAAATAATTTTAGTGCTACTAAATGTTTCTCATTTATATTAATAAATATATGTAATTGAATATTGGCTTCTGAATGAGTTCCTGATTGGAAAAAAAAAGTATTCCCTAAAAGCTAACTTGATAGCATTTTTATACATTGCAAGCTTACTTTATTGTGAAATAAACTATTTATTTGCACATTATTAATTCATAAAACATAATAATAGAAGTATTAAGAGAACTTACAGAGCTAAAAAGGCAACAATTTGGAATATAGAGAAGGAAAAATATCACATTTATTCTGCAGCCGTAAACTAAAGAGCTGTAGGAATTACTGTTTCAATGAAATTATTATTTGTAAACTTATAAGAAAATCTAAAATCTTTAAAAAATTTAAAAATAATAATTTAAGGATTCTAGTGAGCAAAATTTAGGATGAAAATAGTATAATTAAAAATATTGTTAAAACAATAAAGTATAATTATGTATATTATATAAACATAGTTATGTAAAGGCAAGTTTTTTTTTTACTTAAAAACTGCAAAGTAAAATACAAGATTAATTATAAGTGATGAGTTTATTTTGATACTTGGTACTTTGGAAATGTTCAGCAATAAAACCATACAAACATAAGCTGTAGATATCATATTCTTTCTAACTTTCTTCCATAAGCTATAGATCATAAATTATAGATACTGATATATCTGAATGATAATTAGTAGATAATGCATGGTCAGAATCATGTTTAATGCATCAATGCATTGTATCTTAATTCACATATAAAAAACAAATGGTTAAATAGTCTGTTAGCACTATAGATCAATGATTCATTACATTTTCCTTTACTGTGTATTAAAATTTTCATGACAATGGATTGATGGGTTACATATTCAGCAGTTTGTAATAGTTGAAAATGTACATGTAGTCTTATTAGAATGAAAACTAAGTTTATTGATGAATTGCATGTAACACTGGTCAATTAGAGTTCATAGTACCTTGAGTTACTTTATTATCAAGAATAAATTTTTAGGGAATTAGCTAAATGATTTTCTGTTTTCATGTAGCTCATATTTATTATATAAATGGAAGAATTTAAATATTATTTACCTGATGCTTGCTTGGTCAAAGGCTATGCATATTTTAAAAAGATGAACTAGTAATCAAGAATGATACAATCTAGATAGAGTTGAGCCCAAAATTTAAGTGGTAATTAAAGTAAGATTTTGTAAATATAGTTTAATGTAATAAATTAAATAGATATGCAAAATGTATTTGAAGATACTATGCACTGATCCTAATGTTATTGGAAATAGGAATAATGAATTAGTTTTATATATTAATTTTTTTATATCTTTGTACATGATGTTAGTTAAAATGTAAAAGTTAAATCATTTTATAGATCTTTATGTGAAATAGATTGTCCCCTTGCATAGAAATATCCTGATTCTGAAGTCACTTCAGTAAGAGTAGCAATAATTATAGAGGATTTTAAATTCACCATTGCATTATATAAATATAAGTTCTTGAGTTCTTATAGGTCATTGGGACAGAATAGGTCTAGCCTTTTAGTGTATAATAAGGTGGATTATCTATTAAAATGGTAATGTTTAATTTATTGAGGCACTAAACAGCCATAAATAGAATTTTGTATAGTAACTTGGAAAAAGTGGGCTGGAACAAATTGTTTAGGAGATAAAAAATTTGAGAGAAATTCCAAAGATAGAGAGCGTAAAGGAAGAAAGGAGTTTTATATCAAGTTGTAACAAATACATTAGCCTAATTGAAGAAGTTGTCATGTTTTTAAAATTCATTAATAAAATTTATAATAGAATGTAGATGAAAATGTTTTTAAAGATGATAATGTCAATCATTTATGTTACAATGAATACATGTTTTCTAAAATGAAGACTGTTAAAAGTTTGAACAATATAAAAGGCTAAAGTTTAAGTTTAATTAGTAAGTAGGGGTTTTTTTTTTTTGTATTTTGATCTTAAATTAAAATGATCATTCTCAATTATGTATTTTAATAATACTAAAATCATATATAATCTACAATAGAGTTTGTATTACATTCAATATAAATGGATAATAAAGCAAAGGAATTTTTTGGACAGGAAAATTGTTAAACAGAAGTCTTTATAAGTTGCATTAAAAATCTTAAAATCTTTTTCTGAATTGTCCTTTTTTATTTAAAATACTTCAGATTATTTATCAACAGTTATATTAATTTATTTCATTCTTTTATTAATACATTGTGCAGGCTTAACACCTGCATTTATATATCTAATATATGCAGGATTCACACTCAGAATTTCACATGACCCACAACTCTTAGTTGCTATCTTATATTGCTGACCTACCTGATCACACACATGTTGAAAAGATAAATAATCACCAATATACATATTTGGTGCTAAAACAGCATTCATTAGTTGGTCCATATTGGTGATTAGTTATCTTTTCAACATGTGTGTGATCAGGTAGGTCAGCAAGAGTTGTGGGTCATGTGAAAGTCTGAGTTTGAATTTCATTGTTTTTTGAAAAATTTGTATATTCTAAGTAATGATTATTAGATAGGCAGTTAATTTCAAATATTTCTACTGATTTTTTAATTGACTGACTTAAATTTTTTGATTAAATCAATGAAAGCATTATATTATGCATTTGTTCAGGAAATTTTTTTTTTTTCATTTTTCTGGCAACAAAAATCAATGTCTGTACTGTTTTTGAATCTCCAAAATTTGTAATTGTCTCTGGTAATCATTCATCAATGAAAAAATGCAATATATTTCTTAAAATCATTGTAAATATTTATTCTTAAAATCATTGTAAGTATTTTGGTTGTAGTCACTAGTAGTTATTATTCAGTGAAAATTACTGGTTTTTTTTTTTTTGCCTATCTCCTTTTTTCTAATGGATTGAAACAATGGTACTATTTTTAAGGTTAAGTAGAATACTTTCTTCGATTTACTCATTAGAAAAATAGTTTTAGATTCAACTTTTCTATTTTAATATTATAAAGAATTGTTTAAACTTCATGTTGTACACCTCTGTTCAAATCTAAATTGATAATTGTTAAATCCTTAAAAGTAGTTATCTGAATTTCTGCATTATTTAGAAGCTCATCTAAATATTTACTCCTTCAGATCAAATTATCATTATTATCATATAAAAGAGAATCATCCATTGATTTAATATTAATGTGATATTATATTATTACCAAAGCATGAAAAATGACAAACAATGATCATGGTTATCAAATTATAGTATTGATTTTGCAGTTTAATACACACATTATTCTTGAATATTAAATGCATCTACAACATATTCTTTAAGAGAATTCTGTGTTTCAATAATATGGAAAATTTGAAAGGCCAAAATGCTAATTTTAGTGTTTAACAGCTTTTGAAATTTATCACAAGCAGCTGTTGCTTGTAAAAATGAATAATAAATTTCCAGTCATTATATTTAAAGTAAAACCTATTTTTTTACTGAACTATTAGTTTAATCTTGGAACATATTCACATATAAACTGTCTATATTTGTATTTTTATATTGGACTATTTCCATCATCTAATATGAGTATTGAATGTCTTTAGAAAAATGTAACTTTATTTAAATTATTCCAAATACATTCAACTGTTAGTAATAGCACATCAAACAGATTAGTATATGCACAATCTTTCAAGAGATATTATTCTTCTCTCTTCTTCAGGTGTTGCTGGCCTGACCAGTGACAGTATTAGCATGGGGTTTAAACCTGAACCCTTAGATTCCTGAGTATTGAACTTTAAGGCAACGCTCTAACCAACTGAGCTATCCTGCCAAAGGCAACAGTAAGTAGAAATTTTATATACTTATCTATGAGGTTCCTCCTAATTACTCCACTTTTTCCTAAGAGAAAAGTTGATTAATGGTTTCCATACATTATGTATAATCACACTAGGTTGGCTCATGGCAAAAAATCCCATAAGCCAACCTAGTGTGACTATACATAATGTATGGAAACCACTAATCAATTTTGCTCTTAGGAAAAAGTGGAGAAAGCAGGAATATTCAAGAAAATACTTAAAAAGTAAAAGAGTCAAAAAGATTTAGGTTAACCATTACATCAACATTATTAATATAAATCGAAAACACAATATTTTTTTAATATAAAATATTTATTTAATAATGTTTTTAAGTTTTGTATGTAAAATTGTAGATTATGATCACAAAACTAATTTATATAAGTAATTTTTACTAATTGTAGGTTTTAAACAAGATTATTATTCTATTAATAGTATTTGATTTTTTTTCTTTTCTTAAGTTAATTGAAATTCTCTACTTGTCTTTTGAAAATGATTTATTTATTGGGTGTTTGAGCATTATCTGTTGTGAAATTATATCCACTCCATTAAATTTAACTCGTTTAATTTAGTAAAACAAAGAAAGTTTTTATTTAAAAACAAAAGATAAAAAATAAAACTGTATATATATGTTTTAAACTGTTATATTCATTCATAGTTTGTTTATATAATAACAAAGTAAAGCCTAATATTCCGCTACTTTAATAGGCATACATTGATAAAATATAAATATTATTCAAAAATCATTAACTGCATTATCATTCATAATCATCATTTCCCCATGATTACCCACATTGCAAATGAGTCAAATGTAGATGGGAGTTAAGAATTTTTTCAAAATAATAGTGCACCAATGCAACTGAAAGAGGAGACACATATTTTGCAAATTTTAAGTTATCAAATTTGGCACTTTAAAGTCCAATATTACAATAAAGAATAATTATGATTGTTAATATTTTTTATACCAACAAAATTTCACGTGACTTTCTCTGCTTACACTTAATATATTTAATAGCAATTCTCTGTATTTTTCTTCAAGACTTTCTATTGTAAGGGCAGTGCTATCATCTTACCACATTTCAAGACTAGTTTTCGGATTATGATTTTTACTTGTCAGACTTTCAAAGGTGGAATTATTGAGCAATGTATCTAAAAGTAATCTTTAAACTTGAATTTAAAAAATTCTAAGATTTTGAATAAAGCCAGCTTGCTTGTATGTAAATATTGGACTATACTAATAATTATATATGTTAACGGCCTTAATTTTATACTAACTATTGGCTTCTTTTTCTTGGAATAAGTTTTAAGTAGCAAAACTTCATATGATGTTTATTGTTTACATTTAATATGTACTTTCAAGATCAATTCTATTTACTCCTGATGTGTAACTGACATTCACAGAACTATTTTATGGATTATGATCTTTGTAGTTGAGAACTTTGGATTTAGAGCTAGAACTAATAAAGTTATGTATCCAAAAGCCACTTTTAACATTTTTAAATAGCAAGATAGTAGCTTGAAACTCAAAAAATCTCTTAAGATTTCAAACTAAGTCAATTTTCTTATATAGTTATATAGGTTTGACTTATGGACAGTAACTATATATTTTAATAATTTCAGTTTACACCAAGCACAAGCCCTTTTCACCTTTTAGTAGGAACTGTTTTTACTAATGAAACCTAATATAAGTTTTTTAACATTAATCTAAATTAATATATAATAAATACTTTCAAATCATTTAATCCACAAAATGTTTGTGAGGTGATTCATATTATGCTACTTTGTGGTTTATGCATTGTAAATGATAATAAATGCTATGTATTGAAGCATTAATTGATAAGTGATTAAAAAATTTATTCATGATTTTCAGTGTGGGCTGCTCATAAAGTTTTCTAGCTGCAAGTTTTGATCATAATCTAAAACGTAAAAAACATTGTATAACAGAACACTTTGAGAACTATATATATATATATGCTGTCTCATAATCTATTCTTCATTTAAATGCTTTTCAAAAAAAAGAAGTAATAAACAAATAAAAACCGAAAACTTATTATTTTAAAATTAATTCAATGTAAATTTTGCATGTATTATTTATCATTAAAGCAGGGATCACTTTATTGTTTTCAGTGCTCTTTCTAATATCCTCATTTATCTTCATGCATTTATTCAATCATACTTTTGGAATCTTAGTGAGAGGTTCATTCATGGTTAATATTTTTCTTTTTTTCCCATCATAATTCTAAAATTTGGTATGATTTCAAAGAATATTTTGTTAAGCTTAAGAGAATCCATGAATTACTTTTTTTGATGACAAAATGAAAATTATTATTTTAATTATAAAAGTATTTTGATGTTGACCATTTATTTGCGAAATAATGAAAAGAGTAAGGCATATTTCTGTTACAATTACTTATATAGGATTAAGTTTTGTTTTAAAAGTGGAAAGGTATTAAATTTGTGAATTGAAAATATGAATTGAAATTATCATATTTCATCAAGTAACTGTTAATCTATAAAAAGAGGCTAGCTATTAGCTAAAGATCTATTTAAAAGATTGACTCTAAGTCATTCAATGAAAACAGAGTATGTCTATATAAATTCATAAATCAATATGAACTGTAAAATATCAAAATTATTAGACAGACTGTATTTATTAATAATACGTCTGCTGGCACATTTCCAAATAATTTAAATGTAAACAAAAAAAAAAAGATTATCTTCCAAAACAAATATTAAATATCTGTTCTGTCAACATATTCCATTGTTACTCGATTTATATCTGCATTATTTTTTTAAACTTATTTTTATTGATAAAGTGTATAATTACTGTAACTTTTAAATGAAGTTGTAATATAGATATAAGTAGATATTGTATTTTGTATATGCATTTTGAAAATTGCATGATATGAACTCTATTAGCTAATATATATTATTCACTATAGCATTTATGGAAGCCTAATTGTACCATTTCAATTATCAACAATCATTATCGAATTAGATTCTAGAAATTAAGGATCTTAATTTGTGTGTCATGATAATAAATATTTATATATAAAAAAAGATTATTAACATACATTCATTCTGCCTTCAAAAAACTGATATTTAAGTTAATGAAGTATCAGCAACTGAGAAAAAAAGATTACCATGGTTTAAAGTCATAGTAAAAAGCCAGCAAATTCACTCTTCTGGATGATGCATGTTGATGAGCAGCTCATCCCTGTTTATTTACCATATGAATAATTGCACAGTAATAACAAGTGTATTGACAACTATGTACGAAATGGACATTAGAAATTTGCTCTTCATAGTTTTTTATGCCCTCAAAAAGAAATCAAACTATCTTTTTTCCATATATAACAAACTCATTTCTGCAGCCAGTTTCCTTTTATAATTTTTTAAAAGTTAAATAGAAAAAAACAAACTTAAATTTTAATAAAATAGAAAATATAACAAATGAATTAATGACATAAATATATGAATTTGCTATTTATAACATAAATATGAAATTATACGAAAGAATTAATTTATTTTTTTAGCAAGCTGCTATAAATGTGGTATTATGGTTCAGCACAAAATGTATATATTGATCATTTATCTTTTTCACATGTGTCTGGTCACGTGTGTTGGCTGTATGGAATAGAATGGATAGCTGAAAGGAACTTGAAAGTCTGTGTTCAAATCCCCTATAATTACATCTATACTCCAAATATATAATGTATGCTTGTATTCAAATATTATAATCAATAATTGTAATTTTCTGAAAAAATTGATTTACTTTCTAATGGCAGATATAATATCTAGAGCAGGAATCATCATCATCATGATCAACAATTATCAATACACTGCAGGTTGAAGGTCTCTCCAAACTTCAATCCATCTCCTCCGATCTTTAGCTTCTTTTCTCCACATCAACCCTGCACACTTTCTTATTTTACCCATCTCACGTGTGGTCTCTTTCTGGGTCTTTTACAATCTCTTGGAATCCAGCTTAAAATTTCTGTTGTCCATCTATTATCATCTCTTCTAGCAATATGTCTAGCCCAACTCCACTTCAGTTTTTTAATTTTTTCAATGAGGTCAGTACCATTTGTTTGTTTTCATACCCATATATTGCATTTTCGCTCTTCTTGTTACTTCCAACATGCATCTCTCCATACTTCTTTGAGTGGTCTGAAGTCTCTGTATTGCTCTCCTACTAAGTGTTCAAGTCTCAGATCCATAAGTGATAAAACACATTTATTAAAGACTTTCCTTTTCAAACACATAGGCATATTTCCGTTTAGTATCAAGTTATTTCTACCAAAAGCACTCCCACTAAGTTTAATTCTATGATTAATTTCATCCATTATGTTTGCATCTGTATTAATAATCTGACCAAGGTATTTGTAATAGAACCAAAAAATTAAGAGTTATCAAATACAGAGTTAAAATTTATTTTCCTCCATCAAATTCATTAGATTTAAAAAATAAAAATCATTTAAACTTTGGTTTCAAAAATACTATTAACCACAATTTCCCCCTTCCCCATTAACATTTAAATTTAAAACCACTCTAAACTCTTTAAAAGTTGCATATAGTCAACAGATTTGACAATTTCTTATTAGATTTTATTTATATTTATTTAATGAATAATTTTATCTTTTCATTTTTACATATTTCAATGAAAACATGAAGTCAATAAATAAAATTAGTGTACAAAACAAAATAGCCACTTTGAAAATAAAAAAGTCTAATAAAGAAAAATAAGGAAAAGTAAATAATCAAAACAAAATCTTACATTCTAGTTTTCAGGCCAAAAATTTATTTTAATAAATAATTAATAATTCTTCCAAAAATGATACTTTTAACAATGAAAATATTAAGATTAAAACTTATAATTATAAAAAATTAATAAAGTATAATAAGAATGATAATAATAGATGTTTCAAGTTTCCTCTCTCTATCAATAAAATTGTTACTGAAGTTAATAAAATTCAATAAAGAATAAATATCACATATTTATCAAGAAACAAATATTTAATAATTTTTAAAAAATATAAATAAATAGAAAGATTAATAAACTATTAAAAATTTATTATTTTATCATTATGGTGTAAACAAAAAGTAATGCAGCACAAGTATTCTTTCATCTTTGTACAACATGAAAAGACTTTATTATTGTTTCTGATTGACTCCAAACTCTCTTTATTGTAATTTTTTATGCTCAATAACTACCAACATCTAGATATTGTAATTACAATCAGTAAATCACCTATACAAAATTTAAAATAAAAATTTCTACCTACCATTAGATCATGCATTGTTGACTATAGTAATAATATATTGCTGATTTTGTTGTCAATTAATGGCTTAATTTTTTTAACAATATGAACAAAGTCTTTTTTAATATATTCAGTTAATTTGGTAATGAATATTTGCTAATCTAGTATTTTTAGGGATCTTTCATGCTTATAAGTTAGAAATAATTTGTTAGATATCATTGATCAATATTTTATATTTTAGCTTTTTTTTGACGGTTAAGTATAATCAACTAAGATTTAAAATGTATGATTAATTTTTTATATATGTAGTCTTCAATTGACCAGAGTTTGTGGCAAAATAAACTATTTTAGCATAATTATTAGTAAAAAAAATTTAAAGAAAAAAAGTTTACTTTTTTTTGTTAATTCGACAATGAATTTTGATTTTGTTTCTCATTATGTAAGTTTAAAATACTTTTAAAAGCAGGTTATATTAGAAAAAATATATCTTTTATATTTAAAGACATTTTTTGATACAAAATAAACTTGAAGCAAATAAATTACATTTAGAAACAACACTAACTTATCTTTTTGCTTTACAAATATAATGTTAACAAGTATCACTATTTTGTAAAATTGATCTCTGTAATTGTAAAATTTATGTCTATGTTGATAACAACTGCCATCTAGAAACAAAAAATAACTAAAATGTACATTCATTACTATTTTTAATAAAATTGTTCAATGTAAAATTACAATAAATATTAGCACATGTACCATTTAAATGTCATCATGAATATTTTTGAAGCAAAGATTGTATTCAGATATGGTTTATTCTTTAAAACTAAATAATATTTTTTGTTTAGTTTTTTGTCTGTTCATTGAAATTCAAAATTTATTTTGCAATATAATTTTTTCATTAAATTCTTTTATTTATTTTTTGACTTAAAAAAAAAAAAGAAAATTAAACATTATTTAAAAAAGAAAATTAAAAAAAAACACATATTGATTTGCTTTTTTCCTCTTCATTTAGCGATTTACTTTCAAATTAAAATCACACTTATTTTTTTTTACCAAATGAAAGATATCTTTTATAAATGTAAACTTCCATTAAGTTTTTATTTGTACATATGATTTTTAATTTATAATACTAAATGTATTGTTTTTTGTATGAAATTATCCAATATTTTTTATTATAAGTTTCAGTAGCGGTTTATGATAGATATTTATTTTTTAAATTTACACAATGTGAAATGGTTTATTTTGTAAATTTCCTGTCTATGAAATATCATTTTGTTATGCAATGAAAAAATCTATTCAATTGTATAATCCAGTGTTTCCCAACCTGTGTTACTCATACCACTGGTGGTACGCAAGTTGCTGGTTGGTGGTACACGAAAAATAATCAATAATGGTGGACATAAAAAAAAATTAAATCATAAAAATATCATAGAAACGTTTTTTCCTATAATTCATAAAAATTATTTTAATTAATAATATTATACAGTAAAGTTGTTAATATGTACAGTCGATAACGATCTTTAATGTTAATGATAAAATTGAAAGTATGATTAAGAAATTAGATTTTTGGAAACAGTAATATATATAAGTATCGAAAACAATCAACTGGAAGTATTCGAAACTCTACATATTTTTTTGTTTGAAAATAAGGTTAGTCTTTCTCAAGATATATGAGAAAATATAATAGCACATTTAACAGGATTAAAATTGTCTTTCATGGAATATTTTCTAAAACCCGAAAACACAAATGATAATTGGATTTCAAACCCCTTCTATGCAGAAAATTTAGAAAAAGCTACATCATTATTAATAAAAGATAAAGAAAATTTAATAGAATTATCATGTGACAGAACTTTACAAGTAAAATTCAAACGACACAATCTAATTAATTTTTGGTTAAACATTAAAGAATATGAACAACTTTCTGAGAAAGTTCTTAAATTATTATTACTGTTTATTAGTACGTAATTAATAGGAAGAGCTTTTTCTTTATATATTTTTTTAAAAATAAGTATCGAAACAGACTGAACGCAGCTGTAGACTTAAGAGTATACCAGGCATCTTTTGAAACAAATTTCAAAAAATTATGTTGTTCGAAACAAGCACAAAGATCTCATTAAATTTATTTCATAAAAATATTTGATTATGATAAGAAAATATATTAATTGATTTTTTTATAATTTTGTGTTTTTATTAAAACCATTTATTAGTAAATGAAATATGACAAAATAGTAGATAAATAATGAGTCAGATCAAAGCAAATCAATCTAAATTATTTAATTTGAAAGAATGTATCAGAAAAGGATCATACCCAGAAATTAGACTCTCATTAATTCTTGATCATCTATTGTGGATTACTAGATGTAAGCTAGTATTTAATCATCAAAATTTTAATCCTATTAACTTCATGCTGAACAATATAAAGAAAACAAGAACAAGAGATAGCCTGATAACCCCTAAGGTTATTTTTACTATGACTTGGGACATGCTGGATTTATCCTCTCCATAGCCCAACCAATAGCAAGATGCTCTGAAAAAGAGAAAACAGACTCAAATTCAAGAAAACCAAATGAAGGAATGAGAAAACGCTTTGAACAAAATATGTACCAAATAACCTTTAATGTAATAATGTAATCTTTAATAAATTATTTTGAAAAAAAAAAATGAAACTTTGAATAAACACATACATATAAATATGTTCCCGTGAGTTTATAATTTCAATGAGTTTATAATCTGGCATGACATTTAGGCATGTTTCAGTGTAATTTGTTTCATTATGAGATGTAAATACATACATGGTCACCCTATAATATTTATAATGCAAATAAAATAACACACTCGCAATAACAAATTTCACGAAATACAATTATTTTTACGAAGTGGTACAATTTAGCGTGATGTACTACCAAGTGGTACGCAAGCCAAAAAAGGTTGGGAAACACTGGTATAATCAATTAATCATGATCATCTGAAAGTGCACAGAATGTTGATGATGTGAAAAATGAGAATCTCCTGTATATATGATGTAATATACTAAATCTTTTTGCTGTGTATTTTTGTTCTTGTTATTATTACACTTTTTATCAGTGTAATTACTCAACATTGATTAGAATTCATTCTGTGCATTCATAACACATGCAATCATAACCACTTTGTTGGTAGTTTCTTTATATTACATGTACAAATATATAAATATATATTAAAATACAAGTATACATTCTATGCTGAATTTAATGTAATATAAAAGGTATTTGAAGTCAGACTTTCAAGCACCTTATAGCTATTTACTCTATATTATATAACCAACACACATGACCACATACATGTGAAAGTCTGAGCTTAAACCCCTTCAAATTATATATATATATGTAATCAAAATTACTCCATTGCAACATATGTATTTATAATAATAATAATAATAATAATAATAATAATAATAATAATAATAATAATAATAATAATAATAATAATAATAAATCAATTGATTAATTATTTTGTATGAAACTATATTTTTGATAAATTTTTTATATAAATTTGAATTATCATATTATCATGTCATTTTTATTTAATTATTAATCAGTTTATTAAGTAATTGTTTATAAAAAGTATTCTAGTGTTAAAGTCTTTATTCTTCCAGATATCTGTTACATGAATGGGCAGTGTGTATGATTTGATTTCAATACAGCTTAAAATTTGAGCAATTGTTTTCAAATTATCCATTTATGTTATTTTAAAATAAATTAGAATAAATTGTCATATTTATTTATCTTTTTCTTACAGTCACAGTTTATAGAGTTTTTGCTTCCTGAGCTAGTTTTGATATCCCAGATTGTAACTCTGGATGACATAAAGCTATTCTTTAAAGTTCATTCATTGCATTTTTTTATATTAGAAATTTAGTTTATAGTAGGCTCATACCCTCATAATAGGTTATGGCCAGAGCATTGGTGATGATCACTGTATACCAGTGGTCCATCATTGTTTTTATTAGGAATGATAGATTATCATTCATGTAGTGTATCGAAATAATTGTTATATTCTGCCCTGAGTTTAGCAGTCTAAATAGGTAACCTATTCTCTTAAATCCTGTCCCAAAGTTGACTGTTGATTGTTGTTAATGATTGCTGATTACTTGTGATTTAATTATTCTTCTGTAATGCTGGAGATGCACCCTTATGGTTTGTTCATTTTGATTTTCTGCTGTTATTCATTATATTTTTTATATTTAATTTAATCTATTTAATTAGGATGATGATGTGATTTGCCATCTCCCCAGCTCACTCCTACTCCATACTGTTATTATATATATATATATATATATATATATATATATATATATATATATATTTATATATATATATATATATATATATATATATATATCAATAGTGAATGATTCTGTTGAAATGGAGATGGAAAGATTAATCACATAATTTTTTCTGTAATTAAAAACAATTATTGTGAAAGTTAATTTATTATGATGTCTCTCTACTAGTCATTTTACTTAAATTGCAATTTCAGTTGATGATACAAGATGAATATCACCTGCAGGCCCATACCTATCACATAATCAACTTATAATTCAGATTTCTATTTCCTATAATGCTAACTTATATTAAATCATAATTAATTATCATGTGCTAATTTGAAACTGAATCCTTAATTATCACAGACAATGTGCAATATAATGTAACTTGAATAATGAAAAGAATTGAGAATGCTGAAATACAAAACTTTTAAATATTAACAAAATGAATAATTTAATAAAAAAAAAAAACTTAAACATAATACATTTGCATTTTATAATCATTTGCATTTTATAAAACAAATAATAATTATATTATTGTTATTAATTCCAGAACAATACTTTTAAAATTAATATATGCATAATACCTTCATTATTTCTATTAAACTGGCCATAGCCTAAAACACTATATGAAAAAGTTTAAATTTAATATAAAAAGCAATCCTTATTAACATATAATTTTAAATGTTGATAAATAAATTGCAAGTCAAAGTTCTTCTCTCTCCTTAAATTGAAATGCTACATTGTGATTCCATTAATGACATATACATATAATATAGAGAACAAAAACAATATTGTATTCCACGTACTCATCATCATCATCATCATCAACCACTATCAATCCACTGCAGGATGAAGGTCTGTCTCTTCAAGTTCAATCCATCTTTTCCTATCTTTAGCTTCTCTTCTCCACATCATCCCCTGCACAGTTTCTTATTTCTTCCATCCATCTCACATGTGGTCTCTTTCTGGGTCTTTTACAATCTTTTGGAAGCCAGTTTACAATTTCAATTGTCCAAGTACTAAACAATACTAAATAATGAAATATATAATGGAGTTAAATAACAACATTACTAAAAATTTTAAAATATGAATAAAATTATGAACATATAAATGTTCTGATCTAGAGATATTTTAAAATTTGAAGATCTATGTATGATTTTTAAATCTTGTGAGCTAGTTTGAACTTGAGGTCACTCTGTATTGTTCAAATTCTTATCCTTTAACTTACTAATTCTTTCTTCTTTGAAATTTCTTCAGGCAACAGTTATAATTTTATTACAACTTCACATTCATATTTGGTAGTTAGATCATTTGATCAATCCATCATAGAATAAGATAAGTTCAAATTTGGTTATAAGGATTGAGTCCAGCACACTTAGAGAGATTAGTTACTTATTTTGGAGAAGTAATACTGTTGTGAAGCTCTTCCATACTGTGCTGGCACAATATAGCTTTGATTTTACATATATAATTAGAATATTCTGCCATTTTCTCTTAAATTTTTAGATGAAACTTTTCTGGCCACTAAGACTATTTCTAATACCAGCCTATGTTAATGTCATTAAAATTATGAAGTCCTGTAACATGGATTGTCTGGTAATATTTTAAATCTGGTTTAAATAGTTTTCATGACATCAATAAAGACCAAATATTAAAGTCATTGTTACTTAATTATGTGTATATATATATATATTGTAACATTTTCGTATTACTTGGCCACTATACGCCTCAAATTTATATTTGAACGTGAGTTGATCAAGCTGTATCAAAAGAAAAAAGAAAGTTGTATTTCTATTCTCAACACAGCTATTTTTCCTGATCAACTTCGGCCTAGAACTATTACCGAGTACAATCGTGAGCAGAACCAGTTTTTAATTTCTACTTGAGGGCGCCAGAGTCGTTAGACCCACTGAGACTGCATCAAACATATTGTAACTCGTAAACTAAACAGAAAAAAAGTGCTTTTAAACTAATCGGTATTGCATCATACCGTAACGAGAACTATTTTCTCCTTTTTGATTATTATTTCTGGGCTTGTTTAAATACATTGGCAAGGTAAAGAATAATAACCATTATTAATAACGCACAATGAAAAGATTGATAAAAGTATAATCTCTTTTATTCTAACAAACTAAAATATTTATAAGTTACATTACGAATTAACTAAACTGGAAAGTACACACATGCCAATCCAGATAATGAATCAATTAACAAAAACAGTTAGATTAAATGATGAACGCAATTTAATAATGTTCCAAGATCTTGTACAAAATTCTTTATAAGAAAGTCCCTTGAATGTGAAAGTAAAGTCTATATCAGGATGGTAGTCTAAGCTTAGATAAATAATTGTTTGCAAACTTTTAAGTCACTATCAGGAAAATTTATTCTTAACTTACCGGTAAGTTCATGTAGGTTTATGGGATCCCAGATCATGAGAATTTCCATTGGTCTCTCCTGCCGGCGTCTTCCATTATTGTTCCATTCTATAGCTGGAGAAAAGGCACGGTTGTAGTGACCCTTTTATTGCAAAAAGCGGTCTTCATAAGTCCCGTTTCCATGCTTGCGTGACAGCTTGGTACAGCAAGGGGCATACCTGTGTAGAAGTATATTTCTTGCCACAGGTTATGCTCGTGGAAACCTCCAACTTTCAGAGACATAACTAGAAGTTAAAGAGAAGACCCAGATTGAAGTTGTCATCTCCTTTTTATATCGCGCTCCATTTTTGGAACTTCTGCGCACTCTTTTGTCTTTTTATCAGCGTATAAGATAATAATCTTATACACTCTCTCTTAAATTTAAGTTACAAAGTTCTCTTTTTTTTAGCATTATTCTTCCATCTTTAATTAGCTAAAATATTTTTCTTTTAGCTTATACTTTTGGAATTCCTTTAATTTATCTGGATTAGTAATCTGTATGTCATTTATTCTTTCCAATTAGATAAAAAAAAAAAAAGAATGACAATTTTAACCTTCATTGCACGTTTTAACAAAAATTATACTAATCAAAAAAAATCTAAATTTACTTTTTTAGCTTTTACCAAATGCCAATATATTTGTAACGTATATAAATAAACGTTACAATACCACCAGTGCCAGGAGATGAGAATAAAATAGGGGTTTACACTAATTTTATTCTTAAGTTTTTTAAATTCATATTCGTATTTTTTTTTTCTGTAGTAGCGTGCTGATATATTGTGTAGACTCATTCACAAGCGACGTTCGGCTTTAACGCCCACTTTTAGGTCTAACACGGTGGGAATGGAAAATATTTCAACATTCATCTGTGTCTTATCCGCTTTAGTGTAATATTAATGATAAGAAGCCCAAGTTATAAGCACAAACGAGCGTTGCTCATCGTTCTGAGTCTTACAGGCTCGTGGCAACTTGGTCCAACTTGATCCGCCTTCCCCTTTATTGGGATCTCTGCTAGAAATAGTCTGACGAGCATTTAAAGACGGTCTTATGTTCATATACTGCGGATAAGGACTCGGGGCTATGTTATTCCCCTCTTCAGTAACCGCCTACCCGGTCAAATACTTGTGACTTATGTCTACATCAGCCACGATCGTGTTTTTAGACATATATAAAAAAATATACATATATTTTTTTTTCTTTCTGGAAGTCATATTAAAAAAATATCTTCTTTCATATTTTAATAATCAGGGTTTAATTAGTTAGTTTTTTTTTTTTTTATAATTTTTTTCTTTTTTCAAAAAAATCATAATTTATTTTCCGGCTAT
Organism: Epiperipatus broadwayi; assembly: GCA_028023455.1. Classification (NCBI taxonomy): domain Eukaryota; kingdom Metazoa; phylum Onychophora; class Udeonychophora; order Euonychophora; family Peripatidae; genus Epiperipatus; species Epiperipatus broadwayi. The sequence continues at coordinate 9,221,103 of JAQFVV010012411.1, forward strand.
GAGTTTCTTTGAGTCATCATTGTAATGTTCTTTATCATTACAACTCATCTCAGGTTGTAGTTGTTAAATCGAAGCCCGAGTTGGGTCGCCATTGTAACGTTTTCGTATTACTTGGCCACTATACGCCGGCCACTATACGCCTCACATTTATATTTGAACGTGAGTTGATCAAGCTGTATCAAAAGAAAAAAGAAAGTTGTATTTCTATTCTCAACACAGCTATTTTTCCTGATCAACTTCAGCCTAGAACTATTACCGAGTACAATCGTGAGCAGAACCAGTTTTTAATTTCTACTTGAGGGCGCCAGAGTCGTTAGACCCACTGAGACTGCGTCAAACATATTGTAACTCGTAAACTAAACAGAAAAAAAGTGCTTTTAAACTAATCGGTATTGCATCATACCGTAACGAGAACTATTTTCTCCTTTTTGATTATTATTTCTGGGCTTGTTTAAATACATTGGCAAGGTAAATTCCATTTAAATCCCACTAAACTAATAATAACTTTAATACTAAAAAGAATAATAACCATTATTAATAACGCACAATGAAAAGGTTGATAAAAGTATAATCTCTTTTATTCTAACAAACTAAAATATTTATAAGTTAAATTACGAATTAACTAAACTGGAAAGTACACACATGCCAATCCAGATAATGAATCGATTAACAAAAACAGTTAGATTAAATGATGAACGCAATTTAATAATGTTCCAAGATCTTGTACAAAATTCTTTATAAGAAAGTCCCTTGAATGTGAAAGTAAAGTCTATATCAGGATGGTAGTCTAAGCTTAGATAAATAATTGTTTGCAAACTTTTAAGTCACTATCAGGAAAATTTATTCTTAACTTACCGGTAAGTTCATGTAGGTTTATGGGATCCCAGATCATGAGAATTTCCATTGGTCTCTCCTGCCGGCGTCTTCCATTATTGTTCCGTTCTATAGCTGGAGAAAAGGCACGGTTGTAGTGACCCTTTTATTGCAAAAAGCGGTCTTCACAAGTCCCGTTTCCATGCTTGCGTGACAGCTTGGTACAGCAAGGGGCATACCTGTGTAGAAGTATATTTCTTGCCACAGGTTATGCTCGTGGAAACCTCCAACTTTCAGAGACGTAACTAGAAGTTAAAGAGAAGACCCAGATTGAAGTTGTCATCTCCTTTTTATATCGCGCTCCATTTTTGGAACTTCTGCGCACTCTTTTGTCTTTTTATCAGCGTATAAGATAATAATCTTATACACTCTCTCTTAAATTTAAGTTACAAAGTTCTCTTTTTTTTTAGCATTATTCTTCCATCTTTAATTAGCTAAAATATTTTTCTTTTAGCTTATACTTTTGGAATTCCTTTAATTTATCTGGATTAGTAATCTGTATGTCATTTATTCTTTCCAATTAGATAAAAAAAAAAAGAATGACAATTTTAACCTTCATTGCACGTTTTAACAAAAATTATACTAATCAAAAAAAAATCTAAATTTACTTTTTTAGCTTTTACCAAATGCCAATATATTTGTAACGTAAATAAACGTTACAATATATATATATACTAATCCAGTAATTGCAACTATCCTAATCAATTGCCTGTTTTCATGTTTATTGGGAAAAAGCTTTATCATCTACATAATATTTCATAGATAAATTCTTTACTGCTTTCCACACAATATAAACCTAATTTTAATCAGTGTTAAAATAAACAATAAGAATATAAATATTACTTCAAAATCTTTTTTTTTTTTTCAAACTATATGTTTTGGTTGATAATATTTATACTCTTGTAAAATAAAATTATACTAAATACTTGGGCATATTTTATACTTTTAAATAATGCTACACAAATTTTTACTCTACCAAATTTAATTTTTAATAGTATATAACATCTGAGATTAACAAAATAACTGTGAATTCATTCATAATTCAATCTTCCCCCCAAACAAATAAATAAAAAAGGCTAGTTTTTAAATATTTCAATTGCAAGTATATCAAAATTTCACTTATACATTTTGATAGCTTTTGAAATAAGGATATGCTCATTTATGTGTATATGCTTAAAATTCACTTATTGATATCACAATATTTGATGTTAAACTCGACAGACAAATGTAACCAATCAAATTAATTCACAGTGTCCCTAAGCTTACATCTTTTACTATGCATCTGATAAGATTACGTTTAACCTCATGGATCTTCTTGAAGAAACCTATAGTCTGTTTTTTATTTAAGCATCATGATTGTGAAATTGTTGGTATTAAAGTTTGAATATATTCTCAGTGAAATAACATATGAATCTTAATAATTTTGTTATTATAGATGTTATTGCATTCGTTTAAATTATTCAGTATTTATCTTTTATTTTGCAGAAAATGCATTAAGAGCTAGTGTGATTCACGTAAAAACTTCCAGATTTTTCCTTTTTTGCATAGTTCTTAATTACAGATTGTTTAAAAATAGATTTTACTATAACAGCATTGAATCTTATTATAGGATAAATGGTCAATGCATATCCTATATATAAATGCACTTAAGCTTATTTTAATTTTATTAATAAGTGTTATATAATTTTGTTTTGTTTTTTGTTGTTGATGTCTTGAAATTAGAATGATTATACTCATTTAAATTTATAAATTACTGCTAATTAAAAAAATGAATTAATCACTTTTACCACTCATTGTAAAGCATTGATTGAAATAATTTAAAGGTTGTGTTGTTGTTTTTTTTTTATAAAACTACCTTTTAATTTACTTTTGCTGGAAATCTGAGCCGATTGAAATGCATTTCTTTAGAAGACTTTCGACTTCTTATTGATTGAGTTTTAAAAAAAGCGAATTGTTAGTAATTATATTCACATATAGCTGCAGATGTACGTATATAATACAACTGCTTTTTTTATTAAATGCATTAATTGACTTTGTAGTAATTAAAACACATTTATAAATTGTATATATGAAAAATTTATGCTCACAAAGATATTGGAAATTCGATGTTATTGTAAATTGTTTGAGAGAGTAGTCTATCAGAAATACCAGCGATTTTGCATTTCATAATAGTAGCTGACAGTAAAATTCACTTTTAACTGAAAACTTATTATTTCATTAAACAGTTTAGATTGAAGATGAGAGCTTCAGAAAAAAAATACATTTTTGATTTGTAAGTGATTTTGTCAGAAAATAAACAAAATTAGAAAAATGCTTGAAAGAAAAACAAACATATGTAGAAAGAAAAATAAAAAGGTGAGGTTTTTTTTTTTACGATTATACAGCAGTGTTGGTGAACCTCTGGCCTGTAAGCCGACTTCAGTCCTTTAAAGTTCCAAACCCTCTTGGACATTTTCAAAAACGCATATAAAATGGACATACAATTACTATTTATACGTGCATGTTTTGCAAATATTGGATTAAGAGTTAAGTAAAATAAAATATTTAGTTTCTCAACTATATCTTTTTCTCTCTCTGACCTTTATAATAATTCTACTTCATTCTATCAGAAGTGCAATATTCCAACAGATTATCGATATTATGTAGTGTATCCGACTATAGATTTAATATGATAATGAGAGCATTTTGTTTATTTTTATAGTGATTTTTGCAGATGAACATATACTAGCAAAAATAAACTCCAATTTTACTTCATTTTATTATTATTATTATTATTGTTATTATTATTATTTCATCTTTTTTTATTAGGATGGCTACACAGAATAAGATAAGAAAAATTGACACACAAAATCATGCATTTTAAAAGAAATGGACCAATGCATATTTTTTTTATAGAAAGAAATAATAAATCAATGTGACAGATATGTCTAGAAAATATTTTAGTTATAAAGAACACATTATTAAGAGACACTATTTATCAATACATTCTGATTACAATACAAAATTATTGAGGAAGAAAGAAATATTAAAATAGAAAACTTGAAAAGGACCTGCATCAAGGAGCTGACATGTTTTATAAAAAGTACAAACAAGTCAGAACATTATGTGAAAGCAAATTCTTTTTTAAAAAGCAAAAAATTCAAAAACATGTTCTGACAGGAAGTTTATAAAAGACTGCATTTTAGCTGCTGTAGAATTAACTTGTCCAGAGCATAAAAAGAATTTTCAGATTATAAATATGTCATGAACATAGGTTCAAAGTAAATCAGAAAAATTGTCATTAAATGTGGAACAGTCATTAATAATAATGATTTTACTATTAATTAACAAAAAAATTATGGCCCTAATTTAAAAAAAGAAAATTGAAATTGGCCTGCCAGTTGAAAAGGTTGTTCACCTTTGATGATTAAATCGATAGTTTTGAATGACTCTTGAATGTTATAAAATATCCAAATGATCCTTGGAACAAAAAAAAAAAGGTTCACCACCCCTGTCATACAAAATAATCTGGCTTCTTTTAAAAAAAAAAAAAAAACTAAAGTATTTTATGGACTAAGTAAAGATTTAGAAATTGCTGTTGAAATTAAGCCTTCATCAAGAACTTACTTTTGAGTTTTAATTCATCTCATTTGGACTGCACAGATTCATGGGTATCACTTTTCTTCATTAATCCAATATATTGTAGTTCACACCTGCTATTGTTTTATTTTTGCTGCAGTACAATATTTAATTTGTTAAGAGGAAAAGTTGGAGAATGTGAAATTGTTTCAAACTTTCCAAGTCTCATGAAGTACTGATGAAAATAAAAGCTTTTAGATTGCAACTACATTAAACTATATTATATTTTTTATGTACACAACATGTATATAACATGATGATGACAGTGAATGTAAAACTTGCCCACATCAAATGTCAGTCCAAGTCTTTTTAACAAATAGTATTTTAAATTTTTTTCAAAATGTATAAGATCTTTGTCATTTAGTTTTAGCATTTGTAAAATTGTATAGATTATTATTGATAGAAATATAAAAGTTACATAATTATCTAACCTCCATATTTTACATCAATCCTATTTTTTTAACATATATAATTGTTGTGATATTAAAACTATATATGTACTTACACATGCATTTTGTAAATAAGAAATATGGAAAGTTTTGAATTGAAAAATTTCAATGAAAAAATATATTTTAAATCACGATTGAATTATTTATTGAAAAGAGTCTTGAATTGGCATATATTTTGGACAATCTTTATGCCTCTAGGATTAATTACTACCAGTTTTCTGTGCATGTATTGTTTGTATAAAAGCTATGTTATAATGTAATGTAGCTATTTTTTGAAAACTAATGAAATAAAATTTCAATTTGAAGTCAAGTTACATAATTTCAAAGCTAACATATTATTGTTACTCTGGTGTTCTTATTAAAAGAATGGCATATATAGTTGTCCTTCTAGTATTATGATGTGAAAAATATAGATTTTAATTGTTTACTTTTTTTGCATGGTTCTACCAAATATTCTATAATATAGGTTAAAAAAATATGACAGAACTTGTGCTTGACTTAGAGCATCACTTTATAATGATATTAAAATTTAAGAAGTTCAAAAATCATTAAGAATTTACAGTGAAACTTTAATTCATCATTTTGAAGGCAGAAAAAATATGTATGTGTTCTGCAGAAATCAAAAAGCCATAGTAAATCAAGATGACATTGTAATTGTATGGATAGACTTGAACTTTGTACTTAACTTTATCAGTTGATATAGAATAAATGTGAATTTACTGATTGTATTAAAAATATTTTCTAATTGATCCATTGTTTAAAGAATTACATGTATTGATGATATTTTCTTTATCTGTTAAAGACAATTTATTATCTATGATGAACTTCATATATTAAATACATTCTAGCAAGAAACTGTCTAAATTACAATCTATCAAATTGACATTTTGGTAGTTTGTTTCTGGAATAAAAAAAACTTTTTTCCTCTGACAATGGATGTATTTTTTCTAAATATATTCTTAAATTTTTCAAAGATTGAAATGAAATAGAATTTAAATAAGTTTACTTTACTAAAATGTTTTTACATGAGCAGGTCTTTTTTTGTATCTCCATCAATTAAGGAGCATGAAATTCTGTACTGCTTTTTTAGCATGGCCTCCTAAGTCAATTGAACACAAAATTAATTCATTATTAAGTAATAAATCTAGTAATGTACATTAAATTTTTTGTCACTGAATAACTACATGATTACCAGTAAACTGTTGAGCTTTGACTTGATGTGCCCTATTTTTTTCTGTGTTTATTAAAGTTATAATATTTTTAAAAATGAAAGACATCCAAATTAAATGTCTTATGACACATAATCTTTTGATGTGTCTTTTACTCAAGCGTCTTTAAAAATGACTATTATTTCAAACAGAGATCTTCTGGATTATTATCATTTGAACAATTAAGTGCTTAATATAATAATCAATCTAAATAAAATTGAAACAAACAATGAATTATATTTACAATTATTTAATTATCAAACCGGATTTCATCTCTTATTGAGACCTTTTCAAGATATAAAATTTTATACATCACATGATCTATTACTTAAATTAACTCCACCTATTAGACATTATTTTACCTTCAATAATATAATTAACATTAAACATATAAACATATAAGTAAATGACATAAGATAAAAAACAAAAAATACAAAATAATACTAATAATTTTATAAATACATATACATATATTTTTATATACCAATATAAATAAATATTCTACTCCCCCTTCCCTTTTATAAATATTATTCACAATTCTAATTAAATGCTTTTTAAGATGACTTAAAAATTTTTATTCTCTTGCATTAGTCTTGTTTTAAATTAGCATTGAATACAACTTGTAATTTGAATGCAATGAAAAAAAAAAATAGCCTCCACATATTTTATTCAGTTTAGAAAATATGTCTTTAATATATCTGCTAATTTAAAAATATTTGCTTAATAAAACATTGAATGAATTTTTAACAGAACTATGTAAGTGGTTAGATGTTTATTATATTCAATGACAAAAAGTACAATGTGCTTAAGATAAATGAAACATGATGTAAATTGTATGAAATCCTGCCAGAATATTAATACAAAAAATATGTAGTATAATAATCGACAATATTTACCAACTGCTTGATTTTCTAATGAAAATAAAAAAAACTCACCAAAATGGAATGTTAAATTTAGATGGTGATAAAAATAATACTAAACGAAATGCTTAATTAATTAAAAGCTGACAGTTATAAATGGTTTAAATTTATGTGAATATTTTATAGTGTGAATCAAATAATTAACACATTTTTTTTATTTAAGTATATATTTAATCTATTAGTGCTACATTTCTTGCACTCATACATTGTGTCAATATCCACTTTAGATAAATACATTAATGATTATTACCGATCCATTATTGGGCTATTAATTATTATAACCCTCTTTGGCCAGATAAACTTAAATAAAGATTATTATATATATATATTTAAAAACAATAATAACAAAAAAGTCATTCTGTTTGTATGTGATTAAGATTAGGAATTTTTTCAAATTTCAATCAGACTTATGATTTTTTTTCTGTGATTGGTTATAATCATTTCCAATCTAATTATTCAATATTGGTAAATAAATCCCAATCTAGCTCTTTTTAGCTTGAGAATAAAACAATGCTGGAATACTATTTAAATTATCATCACCTGGAAATTGGCAAGCTTAATGTTGTAGAGAGTCAAATCCAAGTTATTTTCCTTACAGAAGATTTTTTTGTTTGTTTGTTTTTTAATAGAATGAATAATAATAATAATCTTTTAAAAAGAGATCTACTTTTATTTTTTGTGACTAGAAGAATTTTTTTTATCAAGAAATTTATTTAACAAAAAATATACATAGTATTATGATATACAGGATAACAGGTTAAGCTTGGTTAAAAGGTTAAGAGTTCTCATGCATGTATTATTATGTGGACATTGGTTAGAATAATTTATAACAAAATTTCTGAAACATTTTATTAGTTATCTAAGTAAATATTTTAATACTATCTGGATTAGTACATAAAAGTATTTTAACTAAATCTCTCTCTCTTTCTCGCTCTCTTTTTTAAAAAAGAGAATAATAATAACCAAAGGGATGGAAATAATTTTAATTTCTATTTTATTAAATTAAAAAGCAAAAAATGAGCAGAACAGTTATAGTGCTTAAATTATCAATAATGTCGTAATGGAAATTTTTAATTTTAAACTTTGTTAATAAATGAACAAAAATAAAATTAATTAAAAAGACAATATCCATTAAAAACAAAAGTTACTATAGAAAGTTGAATTAATTATTTAAAAGAGTAATATGGGATGAAATTTTTATAGGTAAAAAAAATAACTTGATAATGAAAATATATTAATTAGGCACGTTTTAAACCTCTAATTAAATTTAAAACTTTTTTATTTATAGTATTATGTAATCTAATTGCACACGCTTATTAATCTATATTTAATAATACGACTAATTTCAAGTACAGTATTTAAATGTAATTAATCTATTGTATTTTGTTTTGCATTTAAAATATTTCGTTTTTTTTTTTTTAATTAATTTTATGAATCAAAAATGAAACATTCTAACCATGAAAGTTTTTTTTTTTTTAAAAAAAGGTATAAAAATGTATAATACAGACCAAGAAGATTAGTGAACAATAGATATAATTAATTATAACTGCAATAAAATATGAATTTTCATTAACAATATATTAAGAATCATTGTTTCATTTTTTAGATTCTTAATATTTTGTTGATAGTCCATGCAACATATGCATGTAATATTCAAATCATTAGTTAGTGATGAAAACTTATGGTTAAATTTAAGCTATATATATATATAGAGAGAGAGAAAAAATTATTTAATTAATATTCAGATTTTTTTTATTTTGATGGTTCTATAGCACTGGTTTATTTTATATTTTTAATTCATATTGAAACATTCTTATTTAGATCAATCAGTATACGTTTTCTCCTTTGAGGCATTGATAATTTTTGTCAAATTTAATGGTATTTTTAAACTAATTTGAAATGGAATTATTAATCTTGTGAATATGTGTTAGGAGTATATATTTTCTATTGATTTTTTGATTTGTAGTACCAATCAGCATAGCCTTCCTTTAAATTTTTTAAATATATATATTAAATGTAAAAGTACAATACCCGTTATAGAAAATATATAACACACACATATATATAAAGCAATTCTGCTATACCCAATATCCAGACATTCCTTAACGTCTTCAATAATATTTATATTGTATCTTCTTAGTTTGTAGTTTAATATAGAAAGGATATAAAACTGATCATTTTATGTTCAGCAGAAATAAGGCTCCATTTGGTTTATATATCTTTTTTTTTTTTTTGTTGAGTGAACGATCTAAAGCCAAATAACGCTAAATAATTGGATTTAAATTATTTAGACTGTTCCAAATCTGTATAAAAACTTTAGACTGCATGCAGAAACATCATCTTCGTACCATTTGTAGATTAAGCTTAAGGTAGCCATCATATATTGGATATATAAGTTTCCTCTATAACAAATATAGTTAGATTACAAATAGATCCAGTTATAGATAGATCCATAAACTAATTGTTATGTGTAGTATTTTTTTTGGTATATTATGATCAGTTCATTGTCAGTTCATTGTTTATACAATGAAAATGTTTATTGTAAAATTTAATTTTTCTGTTACTGCTGTGTAACACACATATATTTTACTGTATTTATTAAAGATAAATAAAAGTTTGCGCACAAGTTTTTAATAATAATATGTACAGTATTCCAGAAATAAAACACTAATTAAGTATGCAGAAAGAAATAAAACGTATTGGAAATTAATGAAAGTTACTTTAATTAACCAAACTGATAAAAGAGTCTGAAGAAGAATTAAGCAGTGTCAAGTGTGAGAATAAGATCAGTAATGGAAGAAGAAGAACAATAGTAATCTAATGAAAAGTTAAACTAGAAATATAAAGTTATTGTATATTTAAATAAAGAAGAGCTCTAATCAAGAATCTATTTGGACTACCTCTGATAAATGTATGTGAGCAGTAAAGTGCTTGCAAAATAGAGAGACTTTATGCATATTCAATCTCTAAGGAGGTAATGAACATTAAGGAGATTCAAGTGATCTTTTATTCAACTAGCAAACTAGCAAGTTGAATTACTGTCTTTTCATTTCATCATTGTCAACTATTATCAATCCACTGCAGAATGAAGATCTCACCAAGTTCAATCCATCTTCTCTGATTCCTAACCTCTCTTCTCCACATCACCCCTGCTTTCTGATTTCATCCATCCATCTCACATATGGTCTCTTTCTGGATCTTTTAGAATCTCTTGGAATCCAGTTTAAGATTTCAATTGTCCATCTATTATCATCTCTTCTAGAAATATGTCCAACCCAATTCCACTTCAGTCTTAATTTTTTCAACAATATCAGTAACACCTGTTTTGTATTTTTAATCTCTTATTAATACTCCTAATATGCATTTTTTTATACTTCTTTGAGGGGCCTGGAGTCTCTATTTTTCTTTTCTATTAAGTGTCCAAGTCTCAGATCCATCAGTAAGAACTAGTAAAACACATTTATTAAAAAACTTTCTTTTCAAACACATAGGCATATTTCCTTTTAATATTAAGTTATTTCTACCAAAAGCATCCCAAACAGGTTTAATTCTATGATTAATTTCATCCATTATGTTTCCATCTATAGTAATAATCTGTCCAAGGTATTTCTAATTGTTCACTTCTTCTAACTCATCATTATCCATCATTATTTCACCTTTTGAGAAAATCCATTGAACATTACTTTAGTCTTTTTAACATTTATTTTAATCCTACATTCTTACTTTCATCTGATAATTCTTGCAACACTTCCTGAAGCTCTGAATAATTATTTTCAAAAGCAACTACACCATCAGAAAAATCTAAATGACTTATATAATCTCCATTTACTTTTACTCCTTTAGCTTTTCATTTTAATTTACAAAATACTTCTTGCAGCACTGCTGTAAAAAGTTTTGGAGATATGGAGTCACCATGTCTTACACCTTTCTCAATGTTAACCTTCTTAATATCATTATGTAATATAATTATTGCTTTGAATTTTTATTAATATTCTTCGGAATATTAAAATATCCTGGGTCTATACCTTAATGTTCCAATGCTTTAATCACTGAAGAAATGCTTATAGAATCAAATGCCTTTTCATAATCTACAAATCCAAAGCATAATGGCCATTCATATTCAATGGTCCTGTTTATAACTTCTTGTGATATTTGGATATGATCTACTGCATTAAAACCACTTTTAAATCCAACTTGTTCTTTTGGCTGACTTGTAATTATTGTTGTAAACATTTTGTATAAAATTGATAAAAGGCTGATGGATCTGTAATTTCTAATATCTTTTTATCACTTTTTTTAAATATTAATATTAATACTGCATTTTTTCAATCATCTGACATATCTTTAGCATTTATATATTTGGTATATAACTTTTCCAAAATTTTCTTCACCTGTTTCTTTTAATATATCAATTGTAATTCCATCATTACCAAAAGCTTTTTCCATCTTCATAAATTTAATTTTATATCTGATTTCTTCATTTAAAATCCTGGGCAATTCAGAAGATAGAATATTTGTAGGAAGTACTTGTTCTTTATTGCTATATAATTCTTGATAGAATTCTTCCACTCATTTCATGATGTCATCTTTCTTTTTAGTAATAGTTCCATCTTATTTTCTCATTTTAGATATAACTTTTTTTTTTACCAATAGCAAAATGTTGTTCTACACTTTTGAGACTTTTATTCTCTTTCATAGCTTTCCTTCCTAGTTCACAATTATACTTTCTTTATATATTATCAAATGTTTTTGAACCATTTTACAAAATTCAAGATATTTAATCCTTCTTAATGCATAATTTTTATATATCGTCATATTCCTTCGTTTCTTCATGTATTTTCTAGTCTCAGTAGATATTTTTTTTGTTAATTGCTGCTTTTTTTACCAGCTATATCTTTGTTTGAGTTTTTAAAAGTGCATCAATTATTTTCCTATTAATTTTATTCAAATCTGAATCATGTTCAAAATCAATTAATACTTGAAACTGATTTGCAAGTTCTGATTTAAATTCATTAGAATGTCTCTGAGGATTAGGAATATCAACTGTAAATATTGTTTTTCTTAATAATTTTTTGTCTCTAATTTGCATTAACATGTATCTTATACCTTGCTAATTGATGATCACTTCCTGTGCTGAATTTATTAAGAACATTCTGTTAGTCAAAATGTAATCTAATTTTGCTGCACCTTCATTTCTATGCCTCCATATCTATTTCATTTTAACATTTTTTAAAAAAAAAAAATTCATAATACAATGCTTTTCTTTTTTTGCAAACTCCACAAGTCACTATCCTCTCTTATTTTTATTAACATAACCAAATTTACCTACAGTACTTTCATCTTTCATTTGTTTACCAATTCTAGCATTAAAGTCTACCATAACAATTTTAAAATGCTGTTTAATTTGACTAAAGACATTTTATACATAATATATAAATCTTCTACTACTTCATCATTATGAGAATGGGCTGAGTCATAAAACTGAATTATCTACATTTGATATCTGCTTTTAAGTTGAATAACTAATTCTACCACCCTGTCTGATACACCATCAATCTCCACAATGTTTTTCTCCCACTTTTTATTTATAATAAATTCTACTCTACTTGTATTTCCAATATTTCTGTCTTTGTAGTAGAGCAAATGTCCACTTTTTAAATCAATTTTCTTTTCATCTTTTCTTCTAACTTCACAAAGTCCAAAAATGTCCTATTTAATACAAGACAGTTCTTCCAATTTTTGCAATCTTTCCTTCACTTGAAAGTGATCTTCAGTTGTAAGTACCTAAATAAAAAGTCATCATCAAATTGCAGCCTGTGTCTATAGTCAGGGGATTCTTAACACCCTTCACATTTAGCCACCAACTGCTACCTATGCCTATGCTGGTGACTTTACAGTCTCTCAGGAATAAGGGTCATAATTAAATTTTGTTTGTCATGATTGTATATATCTATTAGAATATTTTTTTATTTCACACACACATACATTCTGCCTTATCAGGCAGCTGAAAAGGAAGATCATGATGCTTCTTCATCTTAAACTCAGAGATAAAAAGCCAATAAATGCACCATGCTGGCTAATGCCTATTGGTGAGAAACTCATCCATGCTCTTATACTGTATGAATAATCACATAGTAATAACAGCTGCAGTGTCAAGAACATATGAAGTGGACATTAAGAGTTTTCCTTCTTCAGTTCCTTTAAGACCTCCAAGAGGAATCAAAGGATTTCTTTTAGTTAACAGAAAACTCCTTTCTACAGCCTAACTATCTAATTAATACCAATATTATTGAGATAAAATAAACTCTTGAAGTTGTATTAAACTTTGTGTCTAGTTTTCTTTATTCAACAACTTATATATTCAGCTACCAACTAACTGCATGACCATGAATATATTAGCTACTTTATTTATTTGTTTTAATATCTTTAGACTTACAATACATGTTTCATAAAATCATAGTATAAAAAAAGTATACAAATTAGAAATTTGTATATTTGAATTTATACATTTTATGTATACATCTTTTATATTAACATCATTATGACTCATTTCTCATTCACTCATTTTCATTTTCAATGTCCCTTTACTAATATAATCATGCTCTTCTTTTTGATTCATTATTATACTGCGTTATTTTTATTGTATTTTTTATTTATTTAATTATTTTTGTTGGTTTTTTAGTTAATTTTTTTTGTTGGTGCTTTAAATGTATAAATTTGTGAAATTATCAAAAATGGAAATTAATGATTTTTTATTATTTATTATATTTTAAAAATTGTACTGTAAATATTTATATATGGGTTAAGTAAGCATTTATATTACCTATGATTTCAAGCTTAATGAAAAGACTTGGAACTAAATATATTGTACATAAGAAATCAATATACTGTATATGTATATATATCAGTCATTAAACTTTTAGAAAAATTAGTAATATGTTGATTATTTATTGCAAAAATAAAAACATTTTATCTACAATATTTAATTATATATATATATTTAATAGAATTTTTTTCCGTCTTATGTCTTTATTGCTTTTTTTAATAATAATTATTTAAATCAGTGGTCTTCAACCTTTTTACACCTGCATATCGGCAAAAATAAGGATAAGATTTTATGAACCGGCAGAAGTCTACAGATAAATTTTCTTAAAAATGTAAACCACTTAGCCTTAGATGAGCATAATTGTTATAACTGACCAAAACAACACCCTAGTTACTGTGTATTGTAATAGTGTTGCTTACCTTCACATGCTGAACACTCTTTCTCAAGTTGCCCAGTCATACTGTTAGAGAAAACAGTACAATAACAATCATTCTCACTAATGTGCCTGCATTGATATGTTTATATATAAACATGCAAGAATAAAATGTTATTCACCTGAATATTGGGAAATAGTGTAATTACATGACAATGATTATGATAAATGTAATATCTGTATTCAGTGTTAAATATACAAGATGAAGTTATATATATATGGAGTTTGCATGATAAAAAGCTTCTTTTTTTTTAATTTTGAATTTTTTTAGAAAAATAATAAAAAATTTAATCCCCCTCCCTCATAAACGTCTGCGATACGATTGATTAGATTTTGTTTTTGTTCTGTTTCTTTTTTTTTTAATTGGGTAAAAATGAGATGAAAAAATAAATAAAAATTGTTTATATTAATTAAAAGTTTAAAATCTTATTATTTTAATATTACAAACTTTCCTGCCAGTCTAGCGTGGATTGGTAGAAAACTTCTGTGTCCCAGTGCTGGTCCGGTTGAAGACCACTGATTTAAATAAATGTTTTATTCACTTATTGTCTATTATTTATGTTTAATTAAACATTGTTTCTATCTGTATTTTTATATTGGACTATTTCCATCATCTAATATGTGTGTTGAATGTCTTTAGAAAAGTTTAATTTTTAGTTAAGTATTCCAAATGCATTCAACTGTTAGTAATATCACAGCAAACAGGTGTGATATTACTAACAGTTGAATGCATTTGGAATACTTAACTAAAAATTAAACTTTTCTAAAGACATTCAACACACATATTAGATGATGGAAATAGTCCAATATAAAAATACAGCTAGAACACCATCATCACAAACCTTCAGAAAAACATTGTTTCTATCTATTTAATGTCAAAGCACTTTTTAACTATTTTTAATTCACACTAGATACTTTAAATTCTAATAGCTAACTGCTCTGTACATGTTAATCATTTTATTGTTAATTTTTTTTTTTTACTTTTTAATAATCTGTCAAAAAAACAAAAATGATCTATTTTAAAACAATATTGCTATATATAGTGACCAATCTAATACTAATAATATGTACAATTTAAATTTTTTTACTAGTGGATATGACTTTATTAAAATTGAATACCTTAAAGAAAGACTGTTGAAATTCTAATATGTCATCAGTGTATGTTGCAATTTTTTGGAAATTTTATCATCAAATTTTGAATTAATGGTAAAACATTATTAAAGTTAAGATTTTTTTTTTCCATCCAAACATGCACACTATTTTAAAAGTAATAAGATCCAATACACTGTAAAACATACAATATTGTGTGTGTGAATGAATGATTTTTTAATGGAAATAATCAAGCAATATTTTGTTAGTTACGATTTAGAATATGGATATGTGAGTGCAGGCATATTTATTATCCCTAGTTTAAATTTACAGAAATATTATTTTAAACATTAATATAAAACATTCATTTAATATTTTAAAAGAAAGAAATCGTTCAATATTCCAAGAAACAAATAAATAAAATAGGTAATTTATACTAATATTGATAATTTATATATGTTAAATTTATTGAAACTATGTAACATTTTATTTTATAATATTTAAATAATATTATTGTGCAATTTGAAGTATTTTTATTGACAAATTTAATGCCATGATTTCTTTTGGAAGCTATTTACACAAGCTGAATTGGTAGTTGGGTAGATGTAAATAATAGGATTTTTGTGCCCAAGAAAAGATAGGTCAAAATATTGAGTAGTATTGCATTATTTTTAAAATTCTTTGAAAAGTAAAAGCAAACAAGAAGATAACTTCCTGTTTCAAACATTGGAACATGGAGCCTAAATACCTGGACTATTTAATAAAAGTTAACTTAGATGCTATGTCAACAAATGCATTTTTACACTACAAGAGACACATATTCAAAATTGACCCAGTTTGTAACAACTGTTATAGACATGAAGAAACATAGAAACACATCATACACAACTGCATAGGGCTCGGCAACATTAGAAACTTTATCGTAAAGAACTAAAAAATAGATTACTACCTATTAACGTCTCTTAGGGACTGCTTAAAATCTCAACCTATTTCAATCATCAGACTGTCCATATTTTTTACTTATGCCATGTGGACAGTCAGATGCATGAAGATGCTCACAATCCCACAATGGGATGAAAATACATTCTTTTTACAGAAGCTTTCAAAAATGTAAAAAGGAGACGAAGCTCTAGCTACCAAACTAAAATATGAGGAGGCATGGAATCTATTTCACATACAACAGCTGCCTAAAGAATGCTTCAAAGCATATTCCACAGAAAACAAAAAAAAATGATTACAGAAACAGACATAACTTGCTGCCAAGAGGATACACATCAACACCACAAACTAACTGAGATTCCAGAGCAGAACAATCTAAAATATGGAAGAAAAATGAACTTACATATACTTGATATTACTTTGTAATTTTAGAGCAATAAATTCCTTAAGAATAAGTAAAAGCATTAAAAGGTGTTACTTCAATAAATAATTCATATCTAAAAATTTTTGAGAAGAGGAAAAAGACTGAGGGAATTATTCTAACAAAATATGGTCTTTAAAAAAACTTTATTTACCAATCAATATTCTTTTTTGTTTATTTTTTTTTCTTGTCATTGGATAAAATATAGAATTCTTATGATATACTGATACTAATTAGATGGATGATAAAATGAATGATCTCAGATAAACAAATATTTATTATTTAAAATCTATACTTATACTTTATATCGCTATATTAGATATTTGTGTGAACATTTGGTTAAAGCATGTTGCTTATTTTTAAAACTTTCATTTAAGATTAATATTTAAGATTATTTCCTAGATAATATAGTGTTTTATTAATCGTAAAAATATTTTTCAGTCTCCATGGCTATGAATTTTCTCTTAAATAGTTTGATATTGTCTTGCCACTTAGTAGAGAAAAGCACCCATGACTTTATTGTTGCCCATGTAAGTCTTGTTATAACACTATTTATATTGTATAAAAGTTATATGGTAAAAGAATTTGAGCTATGAGTATATCTATATTTATATATTATCATGAAGTAGATATAGTAAATAGAAGTCCATGATATAAAAATAATGTTGCTTATGTAAAGAAAGGCATAATAATAGATACGACACTGTTATAGTGTAGAAATAAAGATTGAATAATATATATTGAAATGTTATAGTTATTTATTAAAGCACATATAGGCTTTCTTAAAACAACTTTTCTTAGTACATTTAATTTATACAATGACATGTGGAAATAAAATTACACATAGTCAAGATATTGAAATATGTCTGATTTTTAAAATGTTTATTTGTATTTTAGAAGATATCTGAGAAATGTCTTACCATTTTTATATATCTATTTATTATCAATTTAATATTCTATTATTATTATTATTATTATTATTATTATTATTATTATTATTATTATTATTATTATTATTATTATTATTATTATTATTATTATTATTATTATTATTATTATTATTATTATTATTATTATTTATTTATTTTGTAAATAAAATATGTTTTATATTTATTAAATTCAATTTGACTTTTTGTATGATTGCATATTTACATGATCACATGACTAGGTAAACTTTTGGTTACATTATATTTTATATCTTTCTATTTTTACTTAATTTTAAAAAATATAGTTTATTTTTACTATTGCCAAGAATATTTAAATATTATTGAAGGACTAGTGAGGAAATTATAAAAAAGAAATTTATTTATATAAGTTGTTATTACATCCCTATCTAAAGTTTATATAAAGATTTAATTATTGTAGGATATAGTTAAGTACAGTAAAATTTCCCTTGTTATTCAGCTATGCATTAAAGAATTATTTATAGTTTATAATAATTATTATTTTAAAAATCCTGAGAGTATTATTTAACCTATTATTTATTTTGGGTAGTCTATAATTGGCTTTCTCAAATGTTTGGCCTTTTTAAATGTGTTTGACTTTGAGTTTCTATCTATCTATTATTTCATTATAATAGTCTAATAAACAAACAAAAAAAAAAAGATCTGAGAAATAGAATATTGGAAATGGATTTTTTTTTAGATGAAATGCAGACATTTTTAGAATAAATAAATTTAAAAAGGAATATGTGAAGCTAAAAGAGGATAAAAATAATATATTAGTCACTACAAAAATAACATTTTAAAAACATTAATACTTTTGCATTTTTCAACTTTTAAGAAAAGCAGATATAATAAAACATAGTATGGAATCATGTAAGAAATAAATAATAGAGAAAAATTGATGAAACATATGCCTTTGGAAAAAGAAGCAAAGAAGCAAGAGGTGGCTTCATCCATAGGAACATCCAATATATTTATATATTTATTACTATTAATCCATTTTTAAGAGTATAAACCTGGGGGAGGGGATCATATTTTAATTAAAACTAAAGATTAAAAAAATTAATTTCTATTAAACAGTGAACTCAAAAAGAATCGATCTGTAACTTCAGTTATTAAATAAATCCACCTTTTGTAAAGAAGATAGAATTTTAATTATTCTTAACTTGAAACCAACCAAATTGAAATCATAGTTGAAATTTTAAAATTGCAGAATAAAATATATTATTATTAAAATTAGCATAATTATCACAAATGAAAAGAGAAGGTAAATCTAAATTATGATCCAGAAAAATTTTGAAAATAAAAGCACAATTAAATTAAGTTACACCATCTGAAATTCATTATTCATAAATTTAAAGATTAATAATTCATTTCTCATGCCAGTAAATGTTAAGCCAGCAATATCTTAAGAAGGCAGAATAACAATATTACTCAAAATATTGTATTCTATATTAAGGTGTGTGTTGTTAGTAACAGATGAATATATTTAGCAGAGTATACTTTAAATTTTAATTTTTTGAAAACTACATGATGAATATAGTCCAACATATAATTATAGATAAATTAAAAAAATTATCTCAGACAATAACTTTTTTGAAAATGAATTAGCAAACAAGCAAAACTTTGAAGGGAAAAAAATAATGCTAAAGAAAAAATACCACTTATTTGACCAAAACAACTGACCCACCACATATGTAAGAACCTTTATATGAGGATACATCATAGCAGATCATCAATAAATGATCAGCTACTTGCTATAGCATTTTCTTAATGTTCACCATTTTTTAAAAGTGATATTTATTTTATAAGACTATTGTCATCATGGGTTACTGTTTTATCAAAGCAATGTTTTTGTAAGATAAGATGGAAAGTTTACTACAAAAAAAAAATTCTATACAAGATTTATTTCTTACATAACTAAACATACTTATGATAATATAAAACAATGTTGTAATTTGTAATTATATTAAATAAAAAATATAACTTTCATAATTTTATTCAAAATACTTGTACTGCAGTTTGTGATAGAATTTTTAACTCACTTAAGGCAAAGATTGTTTTCATTTTTTTTAAAAAAATACTAAAAAATTTATATAGCATATATTAAAAATATACTTCCATTATATATAGAATTAAAATATTTTAAAAACAAATAAAAAAATGTATAGACTATGTAAAAATATTTTTTATTTAAAAAGTAATTTTTCTTTAATATTATCTACCCATAAATATTTTAGTTTCCTTAGGCAAAAATGCTGTCATCCCAAGTGGAAATAATATTGGCAAAAAATGATTTTATGTTATTAAAATTGTAACAATCACTTGTGCATTTCTTAATGTAATTTTTATTTAATTAAGATAATGATCATAAAAAATAAATAAATGATGGATTATTAATTTTTAAAAGTTTTTTAACATTGCTGAAAAAAAAAATTCAAAATATTGAAACAGTCAGCTTTGTCAATCCTACTGTTTCACCTATAAAAGGTGTATCTGTATATGTAAAAACCCATATATACACAGACATTTTTTAGGAGTAAATTAATGATAACTGTGTTGTATGTGTAATGAGAGACTACATATATGCAGGAAAGAATAATGTTAACAGATTTAAAACATTATAAATTTATTTATTTAAAATATTTATTCTAAAGAAAATTAATATTTGAAAGTATTGTATATTTCTGCATATATTGCTAAATTAAATAATCAAGTTACATATATAACCAGATGCTTTCCATTTTTTTTTGTTTTCGAAAAATTGGTATTGTAAAATTCCATTTATAGATTTGTTTTTGAGAAATTGGTATTATAAAATTTAATCTTTCTCGCTGTAGTGTGACCTAATTATAAAACTAAAAGTAACACTAAGTTGTAGAATAAATTATCTTGAGTAATTAGAAAAAAATCATGAATAACCGGCTGTAAAACTTCACTATAAGAAATAAAAACAAAATAATTATATGATTCTAGGAATACAGCGAGAAAATTAGCAAAACAAATCTAGAAAATTACTATGACTGAGAAGAGGGGGGTAAGCTGAATATAAGCCTCTGCAGCCATTTTGGAATTAGTCGGTCATTATTTCAGTCAACAACTTATGTTAAAATTTGTGAATTATGATGCAATCTGAATAGGAAGACATTTTTTTTGCCTTTCTGACCCAGGAGTCTACCACGCAGGAAGCAGTGAAAGAAGAGTCCTCAACATGGAACAAGTACAAGCAGCAGAAAAGAAGAGCCAGTAAAACCCTGCCTCTACTTAAAGATTAATAACTCAACTAAAATGCGATAATTCCTAAAGCTAGCTAAATTTAAACTCTATGGCCATAGCAATAATGTAAATCTAAATCCACTGTTAAATGTAATTTTGATTTCTTTATTTTAATCTTAAAATCACTACTAAAATGTAATTTTGATTTCTTTTGTTTTCACCTTAAAATCTTGCCTGATTTACATTTAATTTAATATTTGATTTAGTGTAATATTTAATTTAGTTTAATAACTGATTTGTGTTAATAACTAATTTGATTTTCATACTGAGTTAGTATCATATTTATTGATTTACGTACTCTATGTATTTATTAATTTATGTGTTGGTTTGCTAAGTTATCTCCAATTGATATAGTTCAACATATTTACAGTTTTCTGACTTATTTAGTTGTGACTTGCTTAAAGTGATTGATTTTTAATTAATTATTATAAATTTCATTACGTATAATTTTAAATGCTTTATTCTAAATTGTGTGTAGTTTTAAATGCTTCATTCTAAAATGATAAGTAAGTTTCTAGATTATTTTACGTATTTTAACTTTCTGATATGTGATTTTATATATTTTAAATAGAATAATAATATTTGTCTTGATTAATTCTTGTCACTACTTAAATTTGGCTTGAACTGGGTCAATCATATATAAACTATTTGCGTTGCAATTTCATTTTCAAACTATGCTAAAACAGAGTCAAATTTTAGATATCTGCTCATTGAACTTAACAATTTTTTTTAAGCAAATCTATGCCAAGTTTTATTTTTTTTTTATTTAAAGTAATATTCTTTATTAAACACCAAAAAAATTTACATAATTACAAAGGTTATTTTAAGTTCCTCTAACAACATTTCTTCAACTACTGTCATAATACTCGGGGTATTTTTTTCAGCGATTTACTTGTTGTCTTTCTTTACCTTACCAATACATTCTTAGACTGGAAATGATGTATAGAGCAGACCCTCCATTCTTTGGCCAATATTTTAAACATAGGTTAAAGTAATCACTCCAATCTCTCTCCAGCTTTCTCAGCCAGTTGAATTTTTTATTGTCAAATACCAAAGAACATCTAATTAGCCATATTGTTTTTAATGCATGGGTTATAACCATTGCATTATGCAGATTAAACCTAATCACATATTTTTTTATCAGATCCTTTAGGTCTATTATTGGCATATGAAAGACTTGTGATCTCATATTCCTGAATGCCTAGCATTCCTCAAGCAGGTGCGTAAATGTTTATTTTCTCTTCTTACAAAACATACACACCTCATCCAACCCCATCCCCAGCCTTTTATTAAGGTAGGAGGTAGTCGGCAGGATTCCATTTATTAGCTTAAAGATAAACTTCATGGATGATTGAGGCGTATATATCGAGTGGAATTTTTTAAGAACACTTTTTAGTGAACAGCCCAACCACTCATTCTTATTTTGACAATCTCCTTTAGTTAAATCTTTATATTTTATTCCATCTAGACTTTGGACATTTAGATCATCTTGTAAATCTTGTATGTTATAAACATGTCCGCAAGATGTATCTCCTGTTGGAGGACTAAAGGACTGATCCTTCATTACATTCACATATGCCCTGGCAGTAATAAAATTAACATAAGCTTTTGGATCGATTAAGTTAAGCCCACCTTTATCTATTGGTTGCTGGAGTACAGAGGTTGAGAGGAGGCTAGATTTCTTCCCCCATATAAACTTCTTTGCCATCTGTGTAATTTTTTGGATAGTTTTGTTATAAAGTTTCAACCAAGGTCCATAATAACTAAGTACTCCTATTGCAATTGCATTGAAAATCTTGGTTCTAGTCACTTCATAGAGTTTAAAATATGAAAAACTATTAATTCTTTCTTCTATTTTTTTGTTACGAGTTGATTTAACTGACGATTCATTTTAGTTTTGAATAAGTAAAGGGGAAAGCCAAGAAAAGACTTAGGCTGTGCTAAAAACTCACTTGGTATTTTTTTCCCTGTTGTCAATTGCCAAGCTGCTGACTTAGCAAACTGTACTACTGATCCTGTAGCCTGTTGGAATTTTCTAACCTTATTTATAACTATATCAATATTATAGCTGTTTTCAAAAATTATTATTATGTCATCTATAAAGGCCATTACTTTTATTGAAACTCCCAAATGGGGCAGGTAGATTCCATTAATTATTTTTTCTATTTCCTTTACCATAGGATCTACATAAATAGCAAATAAGAGTGCTGCCAATGGAGAACCCTGTGGGATACCTTTACTAAAGATGAAGAACTCCGACCTCCTCATAAAGTTTTTAAAAGAAATTTTATTATTAGTAATATAATTAATTATTGCATTTATTAAATATTGATCATCTTTTATCAGCCCATTTAGGGCATTAAATAGATAAGCCCAGTCAACCAAGTCAAATGCAGATTTAAAGTCAATTTTCAATGCAAAGTACTGAGTCAGATTCAAGGCCTTGGCATACTTGATAGTTTCTTGTATTTTAAGAGTGGCATTTATCACTCTCTTACATTTCACAGCATGATGTGCTGTTGAAATTTATCACTTACACTTTTAAACAATTTTCTTTGTAGGATTCTAGCCAGTATTTTAGAATCTATATCCTCAATCGATATATTTCTTAGGTCTTCAAATTTCGGTATTAATGTGTTCCTTTCTATTTTAACACTAAAGACTACTCTTATTTATGCTGGGCCATTCAAATCTTTGCAAGCACATCTGATTAAAATATTTTAACCTAGGCCCTATCATAAGATAAGTGATTTGTTTATAAACTGATGCTGGGATCACATCATTAGCCAATACTGTTTGCATTTTCAATCTATTAATTTCATCTGTAATTTCGTGACATGAAATATATTTCTTCCCTGTTTGCTTTGTCATTATTCTATATTGATGACCATCAATGTCCCGCTTACCCATGGTCTGTTTCAGTCTTTCAACCATATATTCATCAACCTCATCACCTGATATTAGAAAATATTTTATTGTCTTCATAGATGCTATACCATTTGTGTGAGGTATATAAATTTTTGAATAATTAATGGTTGGTTTTAATATTTGACCAAGCCCTGGAATTAATTTCCTTAGTCTTAATGTATAAGTATCTTTAAGCATTTTCCTATATATATTATTATTATTTTTTTGTTGTAGTTTACTAACCAGGTTTTTATTTTCACATAATTTAGAAATGACACTCATTGTTTTATTAATCTCTATAATTCTATTTTTCATTTGATTTTGGGACATCATATTATTCAAACTATCAGAGCACAAGTCTGAAATAATTTTTTTGAATTTATGCCAAGCAATACATGGAGGCAGGTTTGAAATCCGATTGTAATAATTCGACACAATGATAATGTTAGAAATCTGATCAACCGAAAGGAAAATCTGATTCCTAATGTTCTTCTTTATAGTAAAGGCATATCTTTTATTTTTAATTAAACTATAATTATTTATCTGGAGAAGTATTCATAAGTGGCCCGAGAAGGCTACCAAAGAGGTATCAATAAATGAGTCCTTAACTTTAGCACTGGATACGAAAAACAAATCAATCAGTGAGGATTATCTACTGTTAAAAAATGAATAAGCATCTTTGTCATATTTCATTTTCAACGGGTACACAGCAATCATTTCCAATTTCTGTTCTAGGAGTTTGGGAATATTCTGGTAAGAGCAATTAAAATCACCTCCCACCACAACAATACCCGGCTTTTGTAACAACTTATTCTGAACACTATGAATCATGTTAGGTATATTATTACCCTTAGAAATCGAGTACACCGTGATTAGGTAATGAAGCTGGTCAAAAATGACAAAGGACACCACCACATAGTTTACTTGTAACAATATTATTTGTATATTTTTTATACCTGTGCTCATATTTATTAGCACTGCCACTTCTTGTGATAATTTCATAAAATGTTTATTTGCGAGTTTTTCAATAATCCATGAGGATGTTTTGTCACTAATCTTTGTTTCAGTTAAAATTATAATATCATATTTCTGAGATGCTATGTAATCCACAACCTTATCTGCTTTATCACCTCCATTCATACCTCTTACCTTAATTGATATTATATTTAGTGATTTATTCATGATTTGGCAAAAAATTTGTCAATTTTTATGAATATTACTCCACAAATTATCCTCTTTTAATTTAGTTTTTTTTCATCATATTCCTTATCATTAACATCATCATTTAAAGGTTCTCTATCCTGAATAGGCAATGTTAGCACATCAGTATTTGCTTGCTTATTATCATTATTAACATCATCATTTAAAGATTCTCTATCCTGTCTAGGCAATGTTAGCACATCAATATTTGCTTGCTTATTATCATTATTGCCCTCATCAGCTATATCTTCCATGTTGGTTTTTCTTCTGCATTCCTTTTTATTTACTTGTTGTTTGAGAGATTCTACCAATAGAGTTATGATATCCCTGTCTTCTGCCACACATTCAATCCGTTAGTCAGTGTCACAGTTATCTTCAGAGGTTTTACTACTATCAGCATGTGTGTCACATTCAACTGATAAACGCTCAGCATTGGTTACTATATCTGTATTAATTTCATTATATATCTGTTGTTCATACAATTTATCCTCTTCTCTATTGTTATTAACTATATTAGCCCATGTCTTTATAGGTGAATTATTACATAGGTGATTCATTCGGTCGAATTATTACACTTTATGCAATTCCCCGTATCACACATTGCTGCTATATGACCAACTTTGTCACATCTAAAACACAAAGGTGGTCTACTCCTTATAATTAAGGAAATGGGCATTTGATCCTTTAATAATCTATGTGGAAGCTGTTCTCTCATTACACCTTTCTTCAACTTTAGCACTACCCTCCATGCATTTGATGGAATTTGAAAGGCTACATCCGCAGTCATTTCCCTTTCCATATTTATTACCTCGGCATAATTGCCTATCTGCATTTTAAAATATTCAATATTGAAACTCGGTGGAGTGTGTAATATTCTTCCATAAATTAATGGGTTTGGATCTTTTGTTACATAGTAATTTTTTTTGGGTGTGTATTTCTTTAATTAAGTTTTCTGCTCTTTCTTTTTGTTCTTTATTGTAATATTCTATTGAAACACATCCTCTAGCAGGAAAATAGGCCATATATTTAACCATGCTAATCAATTCCTGGGCATCGGGTGCTTTTAAATATTCATTATGATCTGGTTTGTCAAGCACATGTTCTCCTGTAGTGTCATTTGTTTGCATAATTAAACTAAAAATTGATGTACTTGGTGACATGCAGCTTATGAAATTTTTTTTCCAATAAGAGTTTAAAGTAACAAAAGATTTAGTGGTAAGTCTATTTGTGCTTTTATTTTCTGGAACTTTATCATTAAGTTCAGCAAAATTTGTTGTTGCTTTTTTAATTAATTCTTTTTGTTTATCCGATTGATTTATTATTTTTATTAATTTTGAACTAGCTGCAATTTGTTTTATTGAAGTAGTTTGTATACTCCACTCATCCGGTGAGTCATAACTTTCATCATCATCCATTTTCCTTCTCTTACTATATTTTAATATTTCCCGCTCTGACCTTTCTAATCCAATGTTATTATGTGAGCAACCATCAAGTATTGTTCTAGTATTTTCTCTACAAATGCCTGAAGTCTTACTCCCATGATTTTTTGTTTGCAATGGTTGCAGTTTAACATTAATATTATTACCATCACTTTCCTCTCTAAATTTATTTAATTCAGTATTGCCATTAATTTTTCTTATTTACGTTAGTTTAACTTAGGCTTATCGGACATTTTATCTTTGCCATTTTTATTTTCTTCCAAATTACTATCAACTAAATCCTTTAGATTATCTTTATCATTAGTAATACTCACTTTGACTTCTGGGTTTTTTTACTCTTCCTCTCCATCGTTTATTTTGATTCATATCACCTAATTCTCAATTTAAGCAGGTAAAGACCTTGTATGACCGGCCATTACGAACCGGAAGTGACTATGCTATGCCAAGTTTTATGATTTTCCATTGCTTAGTAGTTGTGCTATATTTGTTCAAAATGGGATTTTACTATTGATTAAATGCTTAGTGAGGAGCCATCACAGGTTCACACCTAGAGAATAATATAGTGTCTAGGATGCAAAAGAACCCTGTTTTGAAAAAGGTAAAATATTTTGTTTGAGAGTTAATTAGAAAGCTTACAGCTGTTTTAAAATAGATTTGCTTTCAAGATATTTAACTAATGTTTAGCCAGAGTGATTGAAATACAGCATAGAGCTATAACTTTATATCTTAATGCCCAATAATGTGCTGTACTTCCTCCTGAAGTTATAGAATTCCTATATAGATAGCTTTACAAATTAGATTCTTAGTTTTTCCTTAATAGCATAATTATACATGCTACCTAATGAACTGATATACGGTAGTTTCATGAAGGAAACTAGTGTTTAGTGTCATAAAATTTTAATTATATAATGTGGTCAGCAGTGCGAGTGTGGTTTTAAGAAACGTTACAGCGTATATATATATTGTGATGACCACGTAAAGTCGTCGACACACATATATATTTATTAATAACATTAGATAAATTCGCTAACAAGAAGTAATAAAGGTGAAATAAATTAGCTATTAAATTTTAAAAAAAAAGGAAGGAAAAGAAAAAATTGAAATTCTAATGTCAAAATTTACTGTGGATTTGTAATAGTAAGAGAAGGGGAGGGGGGTGCATAAAGAAATGCGTCTCTTTCTCTCTTGTAAGTCAAATGCTAGAAAGTTATTTTTGTTTATTGTGGGAGAGGGGAAGGGGATGCATAAAGAAATGCGTTTCTTCTCTCTCATTAAAAAACTATATAATAACAAATTAAAATAAAATGTAAAACACAAATGTGGAAAAAAAAAAAGAATTGTAAACTTTAAATAAAATGTATTATGTGATATATAAAAAGAAAAACAATATGGCCGTAGGTGTGAAAGTCTGTTGGACATATTAAATTCCATGGACAAAGAAAATGTTAACAACGGAAGATCTTTGCCTGATCTGTTAAATTAATTGGGACTTACATTCCAGCCACTAATTAAATAAAGAAACATAATGATAAGAATTGGTTGGAAATCTAAGTCTTAATTAAAAATTTTAAAAACAATGAACAAAAGAAAGAGATTAAGAAAATTACAATTTTTATCTGGCATTGCTAGTAGAGACTTTGAAGAAGCAACAGCTCAAAGAAAATGGAAGAAGTGCGTGGCTAGTGGCGTTAAAGGGACATGGGTTCGGATTCAAGCCGTCTCATCACTGACTCACAATGTAAGATCTTTGCCTGACCTGCTAGAGGGACCGCCGCTTCTGTAGCTGTCAACTGAAACTCAACCTAAAGAATCAACAAGCAAAACTGGAATGAGAAATAACCCCACAAACTGAGGAAGTTAATCAAGAGCGCTCGGAAGAAATACCCATGGGACAATTACAACAAAGCCTAGGTAAAAGCATGCATGCATTTTAATCTGTTTACTACTCATAACTAAATACACAATTAATAATTTGATAAAATAGAACTCTATCAACAGGACTTTAAGAACTTTAATATTTGATCTGTTTCATATGTTTTATTATAGCCATGTATTTTATAAGTGTGTGTTTTTTATTATTATTATTATTATAATGTATTTTTTATATAAAAGTGAGTGTTATTGAACATATTTATTCTTAAAATTGCATATACTTGCTTTATTCTCCTATCACCAAGCTACGACAGGGAGGAAACTGTAATTAGTGATTAAAGGGTACTGCTGATTTTTTTAAAGGTATTCATGTGCTGCTTGTTCGTGCAAATTTCCCAATTATATTAAAATAAATAGCAAGCGCTGGACATTCGTTAAATTTCTTTGAAATGGTTTGCGTTGTTCAGCAGCCGAGAGTTCTTGATCGGGAAAAATAACGCCAAGATAATATGTACGTATTGCCTTGGGGTTTGGTCAAGGGTATAGATATGAAGTTAAATTTGTATCTGTATTAGCTCTCTGCTTGCATTGTAATGGCATTGGTTAAATAAATAAATAAACAATATCCATTACAGTTGGAGGCTAAGCCGGGATATTTTGGTTAGCAAAACTGATAGTAAACAAATAAGAAATAAGAATAAGCAAATGCTGTAAAAATAAATGTATAATAAATAAATAAACAAAAGGAAGAATCAAAGTTGTGAAAAATAAAGTATAATAAATAAGTCTAAAATATAATTGAAAGTATTAAAGATTTAAATCAAATCAAGCAACCATCCAAATAACCATTTCCGTTATAATTGGGGGCCAGTCCGGGATATTTTCACGTTTACAAGTTCAGCCCATTTGAATTCGAGTATAACAAAATTAATAGTTTATGCAATAATTAATAAACAAATCAAAAAATAGCTTGGTGGTAGACAAAAGCAAGAAATAAAATAAATATTAGAGGGTAAAAGGAGAGAAAGAGAACGTGATATAATTTGGGAAGTTAGGTTGTAAATTGGAGACAGTTGTGGAGGGGTCTTGAAGGCAGGCGTGGGTGAGTGATGATTAGTGAGTGAGACGGGGAGAGTCAAACAAACGTACCTAGTGTCAGTGAAATATGAAGTTAGTAAAGTAAGATAATCCTATAAGGAGAGAGTTAGAATAGTAAAACTGTAGAATAAAATATAAGTGATTAATTAGTGTGTGTGTGTTAAATAAATTTGATGCACACGAGATCAAAAACAAAAATGGATGCTCTAGTGGGCAAAATAGAAAAAAACTCTGAAGAACTAATGGAACCATCCGGAGAAATATCTAGTGAAGGAGATATAGAAATTAGAAAGGGAATGGAGACAGTGGTTGATGATAAAAATAAAATAGAAAGCTATAATAAAATGGATATGTTCACGAAATTAATGGAAGGCCAGCAACAGTTGATTATAGAAATGAGGGGAAAAGGAAGGGATGAGAAAAATAGTAGGAGGATAGAAGAGTTGGACAAATGTCTAAGTAAGAATTTTAGCCAAAAAATTGAAGAAGTAAATGAAAAATGTGAACAAACCACATACCAAATGAAAGTTACAAATGAAAGGCTGGATCACCAGGAGGAACTACTGAAGAAAATAGAGCAAGTTAAACTAGAGCAAGGGGAGAAAATCGAAGTAATAAAAAATGAAAACAGAAAGGTTATAGAAAGCATACAACTAGAGGTAACTCAGTTAGTGAACACAGTTGAGAGGATAGAAGTGAGAGTAGAAAGGGGTGACAATAAAATAGGAAATATAACAGAGATAATAAGAGCTAACAGTAAAGAGCAAGAAAGCGCGAGCAAGTGCTTGCAAATAAATAGCGAAAGTAACAATGTGGAGCAAATGCTTATAGGCCCAGAAGGAAAGACTGTCGGACAGGTTACTGAGTCGCTAAATGCGTTTGACAGCACTAGGCCTAATTACAAGGTGGAGGATCGGGGATTTAAACCCCAGCCCAACGATTCACACATAGGAAAGATGCAATTCAATCCTCACCATGATTATTGGGAAGGAAACCAGGCATTTCCTGATAGATCAGAAAGCACTGAAATGTCCGAACAGATCGGAAGAGGTTCAAATATAAATTACCCAGATGAGCAAGCCGATTCTAGAGAACATCGGAACAGTGTTCCAGGTCCAAGCACAAGTGGATATAAATATAGTAGAAAAAATGATAAGAAACCTCCAGACAAAAACTAAGCTGAAAGGAAATAAACAGACGGGTAGGTCGGTTCGATGAAATAAATAATGTCATGGGATCATGAAAAATAAAATTGGTTTTGTTTTAAACGTATGACAGGTGGGGCAAATCGTCTCTTGACAAATAATTAAAGTCACTATAATAAACAACAACAACAAAAAGGGTAGTATTCATGGAGTGAAATTAATGATAAACTTAATGAGTGTTTAGGTGCAGTCAAGCACAGCAAGACAAATGCAAATAAAAGTAAAAAAAAAAGAAAGAAATCTATATATAATTTATTCGTATCACAATCTGTCAATTATAAATGCAGATAGAATTAACAAATAAATAGAAGTAAAAATAAAAATAAGAATCATTTAGGCTCATTAAAGAGCCAGTTAATAATTAATAAAATAAATAAATGAATAATAGTGATAATACTTAAATGATAGATATCACTAGTAGGTGTATGAGAGTGCAGATTGAGGCATATATGTGTGTGTGTATGCATTATGTTTGGGTCGTATTTTGAGCTTGATTCAGCCGTCTCTTCGCACTTTAGATTCTCATGGCTCTCGGTGGTTAAACTTTTAAATGAAGCAGCAGTAAGAATCCTAGACTCATTGTATAATAAGAATTAGTGTCTCAATATAATAAGAATTAGGGTCTCAAAATAAATAAATGAAGAAATAAGAATTAGTGCCTTGAATAAAATAAATAAAGAATAAGAATTTGTTGTTTGCGCAAGATGAACAGGCAGTAGAAATATCCTGCTGTTCACACGCTTTAAACCTTTTATGTTTTGATAGAGTTAAGTTATGCCATGGTCTCATATGCGTAGAGATTAAATTGGTTGATCAGCCAAAATCAATGGGAAAGAATTGTGTAGTTTTACCTAGCTGTCTCTCTGCAGTCATCCTCATCATCTTCATCACTCATCATGATAGAGTGGAAAAGTCTGTAATAAAAGCAGAAGTAAGGGTTGAAAGCAAAGAATTAAAATAAGCTCTCATCTCAAACTAAGATTCGACTCGATTTTAATTCTCAAAAACGGGCGGAGTGTAATGTGATGACCACGTAAACTCGTCAACACACATATATATTTATTAATAACATTAGATAAATTCGCTAACAAGAAGTAATAAAGATGAAATAAATTAGCTATTAAATTTTTAAAAAAAAGGAAGGAAAAGAAAAAATTGAAATTCTAATGTCAAAATTTACTGTGGGTTTGTAATAGTAAGAGAAGGGGAGGGGGTGCATAAAGAAATGCGTCTCTTTCTCTCTTGTAAGTCAAATGCTAGAAAGTTATTTTTGTTTATTGTGGGAGAGGGGATGGGGATGCATAAAGAAATGCGTTTCTTCTCTCTCATTAAAAAACTATATAATAACAAATTAAAATAAAATGTAAGACACAAATGTGGAAAAAAAAAATGAATTGTAAACTTTAAATAAAATGAAATATGTGATATATAAAAAGAAAAACAATATGGCCATAGGTGTGAAAGTCTGTTGGACAAATTAAATTCCACGGACAAAGAAAATGTTAACAATGGAAGATCTTTGCCTGATCTGTTAAATTAATTGGGACTTACATTCCAGCCACTAATTAAATAAAGAAACATAATGATAAGAATTGGTTGGAAATCTAAGTCTTAATTAAAAATTTTAAAAAACAATGAACAAAAGAAAGAGATTAAGAAAATTACAATTTTTATCTGGCATTGCTAGTAGAGACTTTGAAGAAGCAACAGCTAAAAGAAAATGGAAGAAGTGCGTGGCTAGTGGCATTAAAGGGACGTGGGTTCGGATTCAAGCCGTCTCATCACTGACTCACAATGTAAGATCTTTGCCTGACCTGCTAGAGGGACCGCCGCTTCTGTAGCTGTCAACTGAAACTCAACCTAAAGAATCAACAAGCAAAACTGGAATGAGAAATAACCCCACAAACTGAGGAAGTTAATCAAGAGCGCTCGGAAGAAATACCCATGGGACAATTACAACAAAGCCTAGGTAAAAGCATGCATGCATTTTAATCTGTTTACTACTCATAACTAAATACACAATTAATAATTTGATAAAATAGAACTCTATCAACAGGACTTTAAGAACTTTAATATTTGATCTGTTTTCATATGTTTTATTATAGCCATGTATTTTATAAGTGTGTGTTTTTTATTATTATTATTATTATTATTATAATGTATTTTTTTATATAAAAGTGAGT
The DNA here is from genome assembly GCA_028023455.1 of Epiperipatus broadwayi. NCBI lineage: Eukaryota > Metazoa > Onychophora > Udeonychophora > Euonychophora > Peripatidae > Epiperipatus > Epiperipatus broadwayi. The sequence continues at coordinate 9,254,003 of JAQFVV010012411.1, forward strand.
GTTATTAAACATATTTATTCTTAAAATTGCGTATACTTGCTTTATTCTCCTATCACCAAGCTACGACAGGGAGGAAACTGTAATTAGTGATTAAAGGGTAATGCTGATTTTTTTAAAGGTATTCATGTGCTGCTTGTTCGTGCAAATTTCCCAATTATATAAAAATAAATAGCAAGCGCTGGACATTCGTTAAATTTCTTTGAAATGGTTTGCGTTGTTCAGCAGCCGAGAGTTCTTGATCGGGAAAAATAACGCCAAGATAATATGTACGTATTGCCTTGGGGTTCGGTCAAGGGTATAGATATGAAGTTAAATTTGTATCTGTATTAGCTCTCTGCTTGCATTGTAACGGTGTTGGTTAAATAAATAAATAAACAATATCCATTACAGTTGGAGGCTAAGCCGGGATATTTCGGTTAGCAAAACTGATAGTAAACAAATAAGAAATAAGAATAAGCAAATGCTGTAAAAATAAATGTATAATAAATAAATAAATGAAAGGAAGAATCAAAGTTGTGAAAAAATAAAGTATAATAAATAAGTCTAAAATATAATTGAAAGTATTAAAGATTTAAATCAAATCAAGCAACCATCCAGATAACCATTTCCGTTATAATATATATATATATTTGTTGCCGTGCATATTTTTAGTGGTTGTATGTTTAAGGCTACACTGTTACTCTCTTAGTTCAGGCAATTTTCTTCTTCAGATGGTGGACAGATTCGAGCCTCCCCATTCTGCATCCTTAGGAGTGGAGCATGAGACTCCCATGGAGCATAAGACTCCCACTCAAATAAATTGCTCAATCGCTGGACTAAAAGGTCTCCTATCTTATTTCCACAGCAATGAATACAGTGAAAAAGGTAACCGTTACTTGGTAAAAATCCCATAAAAAGGCACTCTTGAGATGCAAGGGCTGTATCAGACTTTATATTTTCTATACACCATGGTATCTGAAATCTGACTGCCAATTATCAGTTCATCCTGCCATAATAATTGTATTTTTAGCTTTGATCTGAATTCGAGTCTAATTTTATAAGCAACAAGCTATATAGAGAATATTAAGTATTCGTGTTTGATAAAATGTAATATTCTTTATCAATATGTATAATCACTTCTGCTAGCTCTAGAGCAGATCTAGACCGTATTATATAGCATAAACTAGGCATAGATGGTCATGAGCAAATTAACCTTGATCTATAATGTAATCTTAACACTCATGAAAATATAAATTTTAACACGTATAATTTCTTCATCACCTGCAAGTGATATCTATATGTAGCAAACTCAATTAAATGATTTGTAATCCAAACTACAATCACCTGCACATGATTGGAATTTCTATATAAACAGTTAAATCATCACCTATGAGTGATATACGTATTTGTAATGAATCTAATAATGTAACTAACCAAAATGATTAATGTCACCTGTGAGTGATTTACATTGTCCAAATGTGTATGTAAATTAAAGCCATATGTAACTAGGCAAACCATAAATGATTATAACTCCAGTCATCACTTGCGTGTGAATCCCAAACTCAAATATGAAATTGTATCCTTAACTTAGTCACCTGCGTGTGATACAACCTATATAGCCAAGTTATAGTCATAATTTTCATTTATTGATTTTGATATTGAGTTTTCATTAAATTATGTTTAAATTTAACTTTTGTGTCATGTCTCAATGTTGCTCATTGGTAAGTCTTTATTGATTAGTTAATCATTAGTTAAGAATCACAATCCATATTTTATAATTATGCTCTGCCACACACATTGTCTATATAGCTATACTCATTAATAAGTCAACTTATCCTAGTTTTGTTCTTTACTGATGTGCTACTGCTGGCACATGATGAAGGAAAATGCTGCTGTGGCTTTATATGTGTCATCCGCAAGATGGTAAATCTTTGAGCATTAATAAAGGAGTTGGGGCTATATCAGACAACATGGTTAGTACCACTCTACGCTGGTCAGCCTTGATATGATTTACTAAAGTTTTAGATTTTGTTGTGTGAATGTACAAATTTGACTGTTACAATATGATTAGTTATGTAATTATTAAAACAAAATATTGTTAGCAGAACATAAAGTGTACCAAAAATAATTTAATAATATACATTATATTAGCTTAATTTTTTTGTATGTTTCATTTGAATTTAATTAATGGTGATTTATTAAAATATCATTTTGTCTGTCATAATAAATTTAAAATAGCCATAGCATATAAAATTATCACTTAAAAATCATATGATTGAAATATATTTATTATACTATATTTATGCATGGGTTAATACTTTTTTGTTTTATTTTTTTATTAAAGATAAGTTTTCTAGAATGTTTATTCACTAATTAATACTTTATTTTCAATTTTATGCTTTGGTTTTTTTTTTTTTTTTACTATTGCATTTTTAATCATTTATTATAAATTTGGAAATCTGGAATAATGTTTCAAAAATTATGTCATAAAAAAGCATTATAAATGTTTATTTTCTATGCAAGATTCTTGATTTATAATGTATTTTGGAAATCATTTGAACTCACTGTCTTAGGTAAAGTGATGTTTTATATACTTTTAAAAATTTTGATCACTGATTCTCATATTCTAAAAATGTATGATAATTTTCATCACATACTATATAAACCAATTGTTGACCCATAAAATAACAATGTTGCTCTATGGGGTTTTAAAAAAAAATTGTTTGTATTTATAAATAAAATAATATATTATTGTGTTTAATATAAGATTAAATATATAATATAAAATTTATTCTCTTGCTAAATAATGCATTGTACATAGAAATTAACATTATTTTATAATTATTATAGGTGCAGTAAATAATCCTTGTTACTCTAATGGTATCCAATATCTGAAAAAAAAAAAAGGTTCATATTTAAAAGTATGAACAGTGTTTATTTCATAAAAACAAAAGTGTTTTTATTAGATCTGAACTATTGCAGGTAAATTGTCTATTATTGACGGTATAAAACAAGGAATAATTTACCTCTATGTCAATCTATAATAGTCAGATTTCAGTTCCTGAACATAATGTTACTTACATGTGCTCCTTTGTCATTTCCTTCTGAGTGGACAAATCTATATCTTAACCAACGTATATAATGGATTTTACATATTAAATTAAAAAAGAAAAACTTCCAAAATTATATGAACAAAAAATAGATTTTACTCATTAATTTGCAATATATCACTCATAAAGAAGAGATCACTTTCAAATAATATTTTTAAAGTTTGATTGCCAAACACATAGCTTACTATAATTTCTTCAGGCATAGATTCTATCAATTAGATGCAGTGCTTTATAAATTTTCAAGTCTAACATATAGTAAAAATTGTGTTTTCTTCATAGTTATCCTTTTTTTGTTCATGCTTCATTTAACAAAGAAAAAAATGCCTTTTTTTTTCAGGACACTTTTTTTTCTCATACAAGTTTTCTTTTTAAACTAAACTTGCATTTAGTCTTTTACTTTTTATATTGTTGTACTATACCTTTCTTCTATTTTGTTCTTATTAGTAGTACTAATGTAAATGTCAATCTATATCAAATATCACTAATTGTTTAAATTATTTTGGTAGCATAACCTCTTTTTGCTTTTTCAAAATAGCTTAATGATATTCGCTTGTGATTGGATAAATATCTTTTGTTTGTTAAAAAATCTGTAATTTAGCTGAAAGATTTTTTATCCAAATGTAAAATAAATAGCAAGTTGTAAATAAATGTGCATTTTAATGTTTGTCTTTTTTTCTCCCGTATATTAATGTTTTATTGATTTCCTTGAAGTTTGAGGTTGTTTTTATTTGAAGAAAATATTATTCTGAAAAAAAAAAAAATCAATAGTTTCCATTTGGCAATAGAATTTGAATTTTATTATGGTTAAGAATTACTAGTAAGATTAATTGTTATCATATATAACGACAAAAAGTAACAAGACTGCTCTAAATTTTTACCTGCTGTCAGTCATTTTCAGCTGCAAGATTTCGCGGTATAATGGTTAGCACATGTGCGTGTCAATTCTGATGAAACTGAAAATTTTCATTAGGTTCGACATAAGCTTAACATTTTTCCTTTGATGGTCTAGAATATATTAAATCCAATTAATCATCCAAATATTGGATGTAAATATTAATGTATTGTTATTGGCTAAAGAAAAAGTTAGAAAGTAAATTTCCACCACCCAGAGTTTTATTAATTTAGTGATTACTGCATAATCTTTCTCCATTTTTTATAAAGAAATGTTGGAGAAGCATTTATTCTGCAATATATTATTTATAGGATATTTTACCTATTTATTTTAGCCTTTCAATAGAGTATATTCTGCCATTATATTGTTAAATTCTCTTTCAGCATTTTATTATAATATTAAAAGTAGCTAGCTGCTCTGCAGGATTTGTTGCTGAGATAGGATGGGAGACTGTGGTGATGAAGATCCATGAGATTTAAAATTTTTATGAACTCCTAAGCAAAACATCATTTGATTATAAATTTTTAGAGAAAATGTAGACAAATCTCTGTCTATTTATTTGAATAAATTGTTAAATAAGTTGTTTAGTGCTTGAATGTTACCTAACTTCAAATAAACTTGTCTTTGTGATAAATAAGTTATATAAGTATATGTATAGTCAAATAACTTCACAGATAAAATATATCAAATATTATTTTTACATTTTTTTCCTATAAAAGAACATTCATGCAAAGAAAGATCAATAAATATATGATCGTGAATATTATTGTGGATATTTATCAGTAGCAGCCATTCATAATCAAACTTGGCCATTTGAACTCAAAGAAAGAAAGATAAAAAAGTACCATAGTCTTTTTTTATGCTTGAGTCATAAATATGTCCATATATAAAATATGCTGGTCTATTTTTTTGCTTACTAGATATTTTGTGATATTGATGTTCTGGTTTTGTATATAAAAAATTTTAAATTAATTCAACACTATATCTAATTGTGGTTCTCCAATTGTATTCTCTATCATATCTTTCCAATAGGCAATCAACATTGCACTTATTTAGAATGTCTTTGAGTTATGTAAACAGGGTCTCTCCCAAAAAGCATGCTCAAGTTCACTATAAAACTTTCTCTTAGTAAGCCTTGTATTCTTCATTTTTTACATGTCCAATTCAATGAAGTTGTAATTTTACAATAATGAATTCTATAGTATGACATAGCAAATTGAGGAATATATTCACTAATTTTATGATATTGTGAATTCCTTAAATAAAACTTTTCTAATATCTTTATATTGTAGAGTTTCCAAGCTCATCATTTTAATACAATAAATTAGGTAATGTGACAGCTATATATTATTGAAGTTTATTTTTCTGTGATAAAATATCCTGTCTTTTAATTTGTTAAAAGGAGCAACAGCACCTACAGCACCATCTAAGACCATTTTTTCTACTAATAAAATTGACAAGATATTTAAATTGTTTTACATTCTCAGAGATGCTGAGGTGTCTTTTTTTCATCACTCGCTAATTAAGAATTTAAATTTTTTGAACATTAGTTATTAAGTCAAAGTTTTTACATGTTGCAATCAAAAATTTAATACATCTGATATAATGTCTTTTGAACTGGAAAAATAGCACAATCATCAGTATGCTGTAAATCCAGAATTTAAGGAAATTAATTTTTTTTTCTTTTAATCAGTTCCCAAATTATAAATTCCATTATCAAAGCTGTATCACATCTTAATTGCTATTTATATACTATCTAGAAACAGTTCTAAAGACCACTGCCATAAAAATTTAAGAACAATATAGTAACACATACATATTCATTCAAATTTCTGGTTTTCCACCTATAATAACAACACTTTCTCTTATCACAACATGTAGTATCTGTATAATATGAATAAACTTTGATAGACACCCAATTAATTTCAAACAATTCCATAGACTTGTTTAATTAATTGAGTCAATAAAAGCAACTTATAAATCTGTCTTCTGTTTCCAATGTTTTTGTTGTATTTGTGTAAAAATAAAAAGCCATGTCTATAGTGCTTTTGACTCCTGAAATCACACTGAGTTTCTGATAGCCATTTATCTAAGATTGGAATCATTCAAGAAAATCTTTGAAAGTTCTATTGCCGTAGTGAATATCAATGTTTTCCATGTAATTAATGCAATTTTGTTTATTTTTATTTCTTTAAGATCACAAGGCTCAGTTTCATGGTGTCATCTATTCTTTTAAAAAATCATATTTTGAAGCTAATATATCACACATCACATTTTTTCAGATATTTCATCAGGATCTTAAGGACTGTTTTGATTTCACTAATCAGGATATCTTTGTCCAAATCCTAAATGAGTAAATAAAATGGTTATATCATCAAAAGTTTGTCATTTCAATTCTTGTATCATTGGAAAATATTATCAAAACAGTCCACCTGTTCAAATATTGTTTTTATCATATAAGGTTTGCTGGATTTAATAGTCTACATTTTTTTCAATGCATCGAAACAAGTACAATTACCACAATTAGCCAATATCAGTATTTTCTTTGCAATTGAATGTATCTCCATTGCAGTTTTAATCCACCAGTCATTTTAAAACTTCTTATCAATTATTGAACTTTTGCTTTTAAATGTCTATATTTATTATGAATTTCCACATTTAGTTTATTATTTTTCCAAGAAGAAAATGCTATACATGTTCTTTTAAACAAATTATTAATAAAACATCATTGTTAGAAAAACAATTAAGATTCTTTTTCTAAAGAAACCATACATATATTTACTTGAATTCAAAAATATACTCTTTAAGAGAATTTTATACCTCAGTAATTTAACAATTATGAAGCTTCAAATTAGTAATTTTAATATTTAATAGCTGTTGAGATTTAATATGTGTAATAAATTTTTCTAAAGAATGAATATTAAATTTCTTACAAAGAACATTGAAATAAGATCCCTTTTTAATGCAACTATCATTTTAATCTTGGAAAATACTGGTCTACTATTTTTCCAATCATATATGCCTTTAAGAGCTTGTGACAATATGGACTTCTCTTGTATTCTCAATCCTAATCCAGTTGTTGTGATCATAGATTCATTCATGTTTTTAATAGTGATATTCTGAAAAAATTAAGTATTTGTGATAGTCATTTCTTATTTATATGCAAAAATTTCAATAAAACAAACTGTTTGAATCAATTTTTGCCTAAACTCTATTATTTGTATCAATATGTTCATTAAATCTCACAAGAAGAAAAATTTGGTTTTTTAACAATATTACTATTATAATGTTATCCAGCAATGAATAAGAGCTTTCTTTCTTGGAGTTATCTGAATCTAATATTGAAGCATATGCTTTAATAAAATGTGCATTGGTATCATTATGCAAGTCAAGTTTTAACACCATTTAGCATTCACTGACAAATTTCAAAAATAGAAGATACTAAGTTAAACTTTATAGCAAATCCCACACCATGAATTCTTCTTTTACTGTTTGATTTGCCCTTTCAAAAAATGAGTAGTCATTTATCTGTCTTATCAAATTTCCTTTATAAAATGATTTTTACTAAGAGCAGTTTTACTAGGAACAGCAATCTTGTTAGTTCTTAGCCACCAGTTCTGTTCTTCATTCACCTGTTGAAGTTCAAACATTTTTATATATAGAAAAATGAATTTATAATACTCCCTTTTAGTTCTATCACTATTGCCTGCTTTATTGCTATTCCTGATGTTATTATTTTTATCACTTTAATGAGTAATTCACAAAGCATGACAATTTCTAACAAGACTATGTTAAGGCAGATGATTTTAGATCATGTTTTTAAAAGTTCCTTCCACTACTCTGATAGACAGGGAATTCCTTTATTGAGCTGTCTGAATATATCATCTTTACCAACTAAAATTTCTGTTTTAAATCAACTTCAGAACTGATCTATTAGTGATTGTAATGTCTTGAGCAAAGATTTAGAAACATCCAACCTACTAAGCCTGTCCCATCTTTATTTTCTTAATTCTTGAAGGCTTGAATTTTTAAATAAAACTGAAAAGTGGAATTTGAATCAAAAAAGTGTAGCTATATAGTTAAAGGAATAGAAAGATTATACAAAAAGACTCTGATGAACAAACTTTCAAGGAAGGAAAAGAAAAATGAAAATTTCTATTGAAAATAATATCTTCTTTGATGAACCAATATTTTATTCTAGAAAATAATAGAAGATACTTCTGATTAGGCATTATTTTTTTTATTTCACTATTCACTAGAATAATAATCAAGATTCCCACTTTCTGATATTTTTTACATAAATGATCTTTTGTAATATTTTACGTATAGAAAAATTCAAATAAACATTTGACACAATGACCATACACATGTGTATATTTATTATTATGTTGTTGTTGTTTTTTACATATAGTAGTTAATCACGAATTCAATGTTTTTATAATATGTTCACAATATGATAATTTTAGTGTGATCAGATATGCATCAAATTAAAGTTCAATTTGTGCATGATATTTATAACTCATCAGGAATGTCACATTTCAAAAACATTGATATTTTTCTATTGTGGATATATTAAAGGAAATATTAAAATTAGAAATTTTTACATCATAAAAACTTCAGTACTTTTAGAATAATATATTTCTACTATAATAATTTATTAGTGTCATGCTTTAAATTTCTATTATTTTTAGCTTTTAAATTATTTTTGCTACATTGCCTTTGTGTATAATAAAATAATATACTATTTTTTGAATTTTAAAATTAATAATGTATTTTATTGTTAGTATTTTCTATTATAGTTTCACCTATTTTATACTAAACCATATACTATACATATATATAAATATGTATTTACATTAATGTTTTATATGTATATATCTATTTACTTACATAAATCAGATGTGCATATGGAATCATGAATCTGTAGATGAAGATGCCTTTCTACTTATATTTAAAAAAAGTATACATTTTATTTTATTACCTTCTATTTGAACATAGATGTATTATATGCATCGAATAGATATATCTATATGCTCAAATTTGTATTACCTGCATACACATCTGTAATTGTAATGGATAAAAATTAATAACCAATCTTGTGTAATGTTTAAATTGTATTATTAATAATTTATATATATGATTGCATATGAATATTATTTACTGATAAGGATTGTATTTTTATATTAAAATACATATCATTTATATGAATATGTAATGTTTTAAATTAAAAATTACTCCCAATTTATATATAATTTGTTGTTATATTAATATATCAGTGCTAATATTATATGTGCCCCATGTTCAGTCTTCATTTCAGTTTCTCTTTTTGCATAATATATACAATTCATTCTGAAAATAGTAATCAATAAATTGATCATTTTTCTGAAAATTGCGAATATTTTATAAAAATTAGTCTAAAATTTGATGTTAACTTTCATACATTAATACTAAGTTATCTTTTTTTCTTTCAATTTGATGTCTACTTTTATAGAAATAATAAATTATATATTTTTTTATTTTTCTTTCGAATTGTACAAAAAATAAGGTCAATATAAATGTTGAATTTTATGAAACATTATTAAAACACCAATTTTTTTTTTTTAAAAGATGTAATTTAATAAATGAATAGTATAATAGAAACAAGAATAAAAATGTGCTTAGTGTAGGGCAAGGGTTAATAACAAAAAAGGAAAAAGACGAGTCAAAGCGAACCTTCACTTTTACATGTAATAAGTAGTGTGAATGTTATGAAGAAAGGCTAGAAAAAATAAAAATATTTTATTATAATAAAAATATGAATTCCTCATCCATAATCAATGGACAATAATATCTATGGAATTCTTTCTATCCATCTGCCATATGATGGGCAATAACAACTGTGGAAAAATCAATTTTCTATTGAATTCTCTTTATTTTGAGACTACAAATATAGTTCCACTATTTATGTATTTATTTTCAGATTATTTTATAGAAATCAAGTAATTCTTTATTATTGTATAAATACATTATTTTACATTGATTAATATTTTTTTGTGAATAAAGTTCAATTTTTCAATTATAAAATACAGGAAATTGTTTTATTTTACAAAGATAAAATAATATTTTATTATTGTAAAAGAATGAGGTCACCCCCCTTCTACAATCGATAGACAATAACATCTGTGTAAATCAACTTGGTTGAATTCTATTTATTTTGAGATTACAAACATATCTTCTCCCATTTATGTATTTATTTTCAATTTGCTTTTATTATTATGAAGAATGTGCTGACCCACATTCATTTTGAAAGTTATAAAGTACAACAAAATATTAAATTTTTTGATTAGTATTTCTCTATTACATTATAAATGTACAATAGACGTTCCAATATTCATGCATTTATTTTCAGATTATTTTATAAAAAAAATCAAACCATTTTTTAAAATTATTATTATAAAAGTATGTTTATTTTCCTTGTTCCATATTCTTTTTGTGAAATGTGAGAAAATATTCAATTTTTGGTGCTTTATGGTATGTAAAACTAAAAAAAAAAAAAAGAACATAGGCATATACTATATTAATACCTAATATATCCATACATATAAACATTTTGAATTTCTCTCTATATATATTATTTTTATTGTACTATTATAATTTATTTATATTTTTTAAATTATTGTTTTGCTTTTAATTTTTTTTATTGATTATTACTATTTATTTTACTAATTTTTATTTGCCTTAACTAGTGAAATAAATGACAGTAAAAATTAAACTTTTTTAAAATTATTTTTTAATTGTATTGATTTCTAAGAATTTTAATTATAATAAATATTTTGCTTTTTTATATAATTTGATAATGTAATTTAATGAATTATATTATATATATTTAATAGTAAACCTATCCATGAAATAGACAAGTCTGAAAATGTTATTATAGTAATTTACAGGCTAGATTGCCAAAGAATATTTAATTGAATTTGCAATCAATTTTTTAATATGCTTGTTATAATCGATATTTAACAATCATAATGCACAAACTATTTGTTCTTTTTAAAAGCCTTATATATAATACTGGGAACCTAGCCTTTCACTCAATCTACATTGTTCTATTTTGTAACTTAACACAACTAATTCAAGATTTTTACAGGGTACTATAAATTTAAATGCAGTGACTTCTACATTTAACTTAGGTATTTAAATTAATTAATACCAGGCCACACATGTGAAGCACAAATTAACATAATGACACATCCATAATCCACTTATGGTTTTATTTCAAGCCAATTAAATAGATAGTCACATTGATAATAAAAATGTATAAATAAATAAACACATTGATAATTAAGTGTAAACTATTTAAAAGAAAATCAAACTAATAATCATTAGTTATCTTTATTGATTATCCTTTTGGTATCAACCCCTACAAGATTCATCAAAATTTACCAATAAAAAATTAAACCCACCACCACCGCAAGTCAAATCGGATTCAAACTCAGCTGAACCAAAACTGAATTCAAACCCAACTCAACAGCTCAGATAGCAGAAATCGACAGCACAGTGCTATGCGCCAAGAACTAGCTCAACGGTTGGTGAGGACTAGAGACTCCTGAGTAACACTAATATCTAAGAATTTATATACTTTGAATAATTTTATAAATTGAATCATATGTATGTTCGGGTTGCCAACACAGACAGCGGGTATTAACATTTAAATAATTATAAAAAGAATAATGAACTAAGAAAACCAAGTATGTTAGAAAATATTTAATAAAAATAATTTGTTTTGTTTCATAAAATAAAGAATGCATTAATTACCTCTAGTCTTTAAGATATCTTACAATTATAATAAGAGTGGCAGTCCTTATCATATGCCAACAATTATTACACAACATAGAATTCTATGTCTATGCCCCCAATGAGAAATATAAAGGCGGATAAAGGTATTCATTAAGAACGGAAATGATTGCTCTAATTTTATTACGGTGGAATGTGAGATTTATATTTCACATTCGGGAATCTATTCATGAAGAGCAAAACGTAATTTTAGGGCATAACTTTAAAATTGATTTGAAACTTATTTAATTAATAATATATTTGAGAATTTGTTCGACTTTAATTTAAATCACTTCATCACGAATTACGAGCATGGAGAGGGTTTTACCGGAACAAAGATGCAATGGTGCTTGACGAATTACGAGGCAGAGAGTAAAATTTAAAGATGATCGCTAGTCGATGATCGAAGTCCTATGGCGGCTTGCATTTGGCAAGTCTTACGCCCTTTGACTAATGAATCGGAAAGGAAGTACTTTCTTCCTCGAGAAATTTAAATAAGAGAATATGATCACCGACCAGCCTAACGGAGCGGAAGATGGCCCTACATCAGCAACGTTTGATGATGATGACTTGATAGTCATCGTTGAAAAATAAAACCCATGTAGAATGCTCTACGTGATGACTTGACCAATTAATTAAAGTCAAACGAGCTTTTATCGAACTATTTTAAAACATTTATAAACTATATTAATTATGCCCTAATATCGTGCCCTTCCTGAATATTAATATAAAATAACAAAAGTGGAATTAAAATACATTTAACCCTTTATCGACCCTTTTTGCAATAAAAACATTTAAGGTTATATTCGAATAAATATATATTAGTGGAACAAGAAATCAATATTTTAACATTTTGTGAGTATATAAACACTTGTAACTTAGGAGCTGGGGACATAGGTGAAAAACGGAGCTAATAATTTATTATTAGCCAATTATAAAAATAGTAAACATGTAATATTTTCTTTCGACTCGATGATTAATAGAACTTATAAATTTAGTTCTAATGGGCGAGAATAACTACTTAAAATTTATATTATCTTATTTGCGTGAGGCAAATGGAACAAAGGAGTTCATCGAGTTGAAAGATTATTGGCATATAATTTTAAATAAACGACATTAATAAAGCATACAAATATATATATATATTAAATGAACTGCCAGGTAAGAAAAGAAAAGTTTAAAGACTAGAGATTGAAAGAATTACAATATAAATTTATAGTAGCATTTTATAAAGATTTTTACATTAAAGAATAAAGGAGCTCTTAATAAGGAGTGTAAAATAAAGTTCGAACTGGCCAGAAAGTTTAACGTTCATTAGAGAAATATATTACCCTTCCGTGCTTGTCCTTAAGTTACTCCTCCAAGTTGTTGAAAATGTAGGCACCGTTGATTGATTATTGGAACAGCATTTTAGTAGCCTCCATAATTTTAGCAGAATGATCAGTCCGGAAAAGATTCAGCAGCTCCATCGAAGATTTCTAGGGACTTTAGGAACCGTAGCCAGATCCCTGATGTTCTAGCCCTCTATCATGATGAAATACAATTTTTATATGCACAGAGTTCACTGCACTACTCTACAACAAAGCTAGCCTTTTTTCTCCTGACTTTTCAGGGCTATATATACTGTTCACTGATGCCTCAGGCTAGCGCTCATTTTATTATCAATGTGTTTTTTTTATAATTAGTTGTTTTCAAATACATTCCCTCGATAAGGCTTTCAAACTAATTACCTTGAATTCCTTCTCTAATTGAAAATGAATTCTTAAAATCTGAAAATGATTTAATTAGAAAAATGAATCCTTATCTTTTTCCAATTCATAAAGCTTTACTATTGTTTTTAAGAATTTTAAAGCTTATCGAAGGAATGTAGCTTTTAATCACCGAAACTTTACAAATTATTTAAAGGTGAAAAAAACAAGTATTCCCGACGCAATGAAACTTTTGAACAATTATATATATTTAATATTTACAAATATATATACGCACAATCCACGCAATTTAATATATATAAATTCATGAATATTTTGTCATTAATTTATTTAGAGAATTGATCAATTTTAAACTAAACTACTTAATTTTGCTACGCATTTGAAATAAGTTATTCATTATGGAAATTAGCGTGGATTGAACGTATAAAGCCCCATTGCATCGGAAATTTAAGGTTAGTATTAGGGTAAATAACATGAAGCTAGGATCGAACTCAGATCCGACTGCTTCAATATTTGGAATATTTAAAAAATAAAACCACATTCTTCCACATGCACATTTACATATGTATATGTATAGATTAATTCATAAATTGTATTGATATAAAAATATATTAAAATTAATTACAATAATTAATTTTGTTTTCCAGAGTATATGGTTTTCTTTTTCATAAATGTAATGAAATATCTGGAACTAAGTTTTCTTCAATATTACAAAAAATGTTTTAATCTGTTATGATGCTTTTTTTTCCTTTTTAAAAAAAATTAACACACAGTTCAAGACTTCCAGCATATTCTTCATGTCCAAAACTATAAGACAAGAAGTGTAAGAATACAGATTTATACATCTATTTTACAGTATCATTTTTCTCATTATGTATGCTTTGGCATTCAGCAATTATGTATAGGCTCACATTATGATGATCAAAAATTATGATTGTACAAAAAGAAACCTAATCCTTCTTGTTTGCTTCAATCAAATTTGCAAACATCATTCTGGAAAGGTAAGAATTAGCAGTCCATACAATTACAATGTTTATTTTTTGGAAGTGATTGATGGCATTCAGTAATGATATATGATGGGGCTGTTCTTACTAGCAATCCAGAGTCTTTCAGGGTGGGGCTTCATCTGAATTTTTTCTTTCTGAAGTTTTTTTTCAGAAGTACAGCTTTCCTTTTATTCACTGCTAAATGACACTCCAAACAATCTGTATTTATTTATTTTATAGCAATAGCATGGCAAGAAATTACTGTTAGCTAGTTTTTTTGTTGTTATATTTTTCTAATTAAATCTCTAAATAAATCTTTTAATTAATTAATAAAATAAAATATCTGTACAGTACATAAAAAAGAATATATTTTTTGAATCTCTAACTTTATTAAGAGAAAAAAATTCTTTTCTTCTTTACAAATGAAAAAATTATATAGATGATAATTTAAAATGCTTTGATAATTTTATCTCAATATAATTAATTATATCTTTACATGATATTAAAAAGCAAAACTTAATTTTCTTTTTTTGACATTTACATAAATAAAAATATATATGCAATTTTTTTTTCTTTATGATACAAAAAAATAAAATATATATATTTAAAACAAAATTCTTCAAGTGTATATTTTATTATATCTATGAATAAAATATACATGTCAGGTATGCACATATATTACCTATACAAACATATAATTTTATGCTCAATCTATGTTTATCTACTTAAAGATTTTTATTTCACTCATTTATTTATTTGTTTCTAAGGATAGCTGATCCTAACTAGTGATAGGGTTAAATCAACATCATCTATATGACAATATATTAAAGATTATGAATCAGATCAATACCAATAAAGAGCATAATTTAAATAAATATCAAAACAGATAAGTTTTTTTCAAAGTAACATAAAATAAACATTTTTTGATGTTATGCCAATTTGGTCATGAAAATTAAGTAAAAGATAAATTGAAATAAATTAATGCATAATTTTATCATATAAAAAATGAGGATCCCTTATAACCTATTTTTTAGACAAATGACAATGCTTGGTAATTTCTTTTTTTTTTACTTATTTGGCATTCTAAATTCCTTGACTTGACAAAAAAAGAGATATATGAGCAAATTTTGAAATTACTGAAAATAAAACACTTTTTTTTTTTGTTTTTATGTTATTCAATAGCACAATCAAAATGAATTTTATTTGCTACCTGTGTAAAACCTACTTTGCTGAAATTTTTTTTTTTTTTTACAGTGAATGGATGGGGTAAGGCATTTGTAAAAGAAGTTATATAAATGTTAAACATAAGAATAATTGGGATAATAGTAAAATATCAGAATTAATTATAAATGTAAAAAAAGAAAATATTTATATGAATATTTAAATTATATTTTTTGCTATTGCACAATATTATTTGCAAAATTACTTGTTAATAAAAGCAAAAAATAATTAAGGTTAAATAAATAATTTGAAAGATCATAATATTTTTTGGGAAAATTAGCATTTGGATTATGGAACATACATTTTTTGTTAAATAATTGGATATTTAATTAATAGCTATAAAAGGCAGTATCAATAGTCAATAAAAACAAAGTAATTCAAATCAAATGATATCAAAGTAGACAATAGCGAATGTAAGCTAAGAAATCAAAACTCTCAATATATATTACCACTGTGATCATGTGAAGCTAAGAAATCATAGGATGATAATCTTTAACTTTTGGCTAGTGAGGAAACAGATATTTAAAGAAAAATACTAGCAACATTTATTAATGGTTCTAATCATGAAACTTATTTTAAAGCAAGCAAGGTAGCTATAAATAAGAAAAGTATGCATTAGCATGTCCTTAACATTACTATGAAAAGCTATAATTTCATTTGTAACTATCATAGGATGTTTGGTTAAAGAATACTAAAACATGGATTGTTTTATTGTCTATCAGCAATAAAGCTGAACTGTCTAAACCTAGCATAGAGTATGAAACATGGTCTGTTATCACTACAGCAAAGAAAGTTTTAAGCTATTCACTTATGATTTACTTTACTATCTAAGAGTTTTTTTGAAATAAATTAAGACTTCTACATATCAAGAAGATCTGAAAAACATAGCTTGAAAGTTAATCAATATTTAAATCATTCTTAGGTATCAAAAAGATAACCATGTTTTGGATACTAGGTGATTTGAAATCCTGAGATGACAGTCAAAATTAAAAAAATATCTGTTCAATAGATTCAAAATTAACTTAGATTTATAGGTATTTAATAATTTGTATGTAATATTGATACAATTTTCACTTTTCAAGATCGTTGAATAAATATATTTTAATGTGTATTCATATAAATGATATATATTTTGTGGATGAACCTACAAAATACATTATTTATATCTATAATCCAAGAAAATTTTCTATCAACATATATATATTGTAATGGTACAAGCAAAGGAGGTGATCTTGGGGTGATGGCAAATCACCATCATCAATCCCAGTTAATGAAAATCAAATTTAAATATACAATGAATATAATGAGATGAGAGGTCAGCAAAGAAATAAACTACCTACCCTTCAGTTTTACAAAGAATAATATATCATTCATTATGAATGATCAACAATAAAAAAAATCAACAGTCAGCATTGTGATTGGATTTGAAACTGTTCCACTATAGACCAGGCTAATTATTTAGCCATGGCTCAAACTTGGGACAGATTAAATCTACAATAATTTGAATGCACAAACTTAAGTACTAATCCATCAGAATATAACAATTAAAAAATAAAGCTAGGGCACTGAAACATGCTAATTATCATCAATTCTCTGGACAACTTAGTGCCATTAATGTACTGGCCAACTATAAACTTGATTTCTAATAATAAAAACTATAAATAAAATGTAGTGCATGGACTTTAAAGGATATCCCTTTGTGCCAACCTGGATCATCTAGATGTCTGTAACACTAAACATAAACTCCAATCTATATAACTGACCATTATGCATGAATCCAGCTTAGGGAGAAAGAACTCTAGAATTGTTACTGTGAGCAAGAGATAATACCAACATTTAATATTCTAAACCTATTTTAGGACTGAATAAATTCACTGAAGTAACTTAAACCCTGAAACATTAATTTATTAATTTAAAATGATAACAGTAAATGAAAGGTTTGTAGGCTATGCTATAAATATGAATACAATATTTTGATTTTCATTAAAATAATAAAAAAATACATTATTGCATTGTAATTTAGATTTATCTCAATAGGTTTTAAATAAGACACATCTATACATATGCACTCAGATTTTGCTGTATAATAATTTAAAATAAACATCTTTGAATTGGTCATAAACCAATAATAAAAAACATTTTTATAATACATAATTAATTTTAACATATATGTGGTTGATGACTTATTTTAATATATATGGGTACCCATTCAAATTTGTGCTCACACGTTGGTGTTATGAAAAAAATTAACTTATTAAATGCATATAGTTTTACAATAAAATTAACTCGATGTTAAAAATATACATAAACTGCATATGTATGTACATATTATTATTACTCGCTTACAAATCAAAGTTATTAATTAATTCATTATTTCTAATGGTAAGTAAAAGTTTTTTCCCTTTTTTTTAAAAAAAAAAAAACATTTCTAGATCCAAATGGAAAGTTATTTTATAAAATTTAGGCTTTTGTGGCTTCATTTTCAATATTTAATAAAAATATTTTTTTGGAGTTTTCCTTTTCTAATTACAAAATAAATAAAATTGGAAACATCATTATTAATAATTGTGGGGACAAATCCTCTTTTATTTAAGAAAACCTTTAATTTTAAACTTGTAAATTAGAGATTTTAACTGTAAAGTTAATTATCATTTCAATAAATTATTTTTTCGTTTACACATCAACTAATATCTCTTCATGAAGTAAGTCTTCTGTACACTGTATATATATATATATATATATATATATATATATATATATATATGATGCAGTAACTCTGTACACTGTATATATATGATGCAGTAACTTTGTGCTTCTCTTCATATAAATAAAGCAGCATATGTATAAAATCATAGCAAGGTAATCCTTCAGGAAGCTGATTAGCACTAGAATTTTTCATTAAGCTGGTCCATTATATTCATGTCTGTAATAGAGTAGTATGTCTTATTGACATTTTAGTAAAGCTATACATTAATATAACTGTTGGGATTTAGTCATCTCCATTCAGTCTCTATCATTTGATAGACTTTGGGTAAGGAAACCATCTAGTACAAAATATGCACCTTGCCTTCAGTTATAACTTTATAATAATATTGATGAAATGCTATTTTTTTTCTTCCAACTTTTTATATTCATTTAAAAACATACCAATTAAGAAAATTCTTTTCTTTATTAAAAAAGGACTCTTCACTTTAAACCAATTTTTTATCTCAAAGTTTGCTTAATCCTTTGAACAATACCAGATTGTATATAAGACTAATTTTATCACAAGTTTTAATTATTTTTTTCTTAATCTAATTAAAACTAAATAATGGAATTTTAAAATTACCAGTATATCTATTATAACATAAAACATGCTTGTTTTAATTATCGAGATCAGAGTAAAATATTAGCTAGACCTTTTTAAATGTTTAATTTATAATAATTTTTTTAAAATTCAAAATTATTATTTAATCCTAAACTGTTATTCCACTGTATATTTTTTTAAATAAATATCCCCCCAAAATTGTTTGTGTTCTATTTATACTCTTCCTTTCAATTCTCTCTATATATGAGCATACACACACTACTATGTTGTTCTATGCCATGAGAAACATAACTATCTCAATGTTGTTTCATTTTCCTTTAAATAATCTCTCTGAAATTGAAATTGGAGAAATGGTTTTTTTTCTGGCAAAAATAAAATGAGAGGGAAAATCTAAGCTATAATGTGGGTGAATATCAGTTTATCTGATAGATATTGCCTAGAATGTAAGATTGTAAACAATAAGTCCATGTCTATTGAGAGTCACAAAGGAAATTAGTTGAGGCTAAATCAACATTTAATAATAGGTCAGAATTGATATAATGTGTATATGAGGTTAAATTCCCTTAATATGTATATCTATGGCTATGATTTGCTTATATTGTTACTTTAATAAACATGTTTTTGATTAGTTAATTTAGTTTGATTTCATTTTAACTTCATTATCACCTAGATTCAATATTATATTTTTTACATGTGTTTATATTTTTTGCAAGTTAGAATCAGGAGCAATAATGGGGCATATAGTATAAATATGGTATTTTTGAAGTAAGATGATAATGTTTTACCAGAAGGCAATTCTCATTATCATAGCTTATATTGTAATAATAATAGGTAGTAAACTTCCCTTAAAAGAACAGTAATATACCTATATGCATTGACACACAGTTAAAGGTGAAGCTAAAATGAGAGTTATAATACTAAGGGAGTGTAGCACTTTTGAAGAATTTCTATATCTTCATAATCATAGCCAAAAAGTTATCTGGAAAAGGTGGAATATATACACAAAAGATATTAAAAATATGCAAAATTGTGGATTAAAGAGTATATTTTGGAGAGAATGTAGAATAATTACTTTCAGTTTATATCAAGGAGGTTATTAACCATATATCAGGCCTCCTCGATCTTACATTAGGTGTCATCTCATTCTATACATGCAATAGACAAGTAATGTTCAAACATATGGCCAGTGGGATTCTAGTGCTGTTCAGGCTCACTGACCACTCTTCTGTATAGATAATGAGGTTGAGAGATTTGTGTAGAGAGGGATGCATAAAATTTGCTAGGGTGTAAATCTTGGCAACGAGTTTGATAGGATATTGTATACAATATTAGGAGTCTGATATGAGTCAAGTCTATCTTAAGAGTTATTTTAATTAATGTATTGGTTGAAGGAGAAGTATGAAAGTTTAGCCAAAATGATGGAGAAAAGATTTTTAATTAATTTTTTATTTAGTGAAGGAATGTGTGAAAGGAGAAGCCAAGCTCTGTCATCTTTGGGTGGATTGAAATTTAGTTTATGATAAAATTGTTCTACCCTTCTTGTGAGGTAGCTGTATTTAAATCCTATACTGGTAAGGTTTTTAAAGTATTGTTCAGTGTTAGTTTTATGAGAGGCATTATATTTACATAAGCAATGGTTTCAAAAGAAAAATGAAAACAAACCTGCAAATTTATGAGAGTGCAATGATATTGATTTGCGATGTGTAAAGCTGCAAATTTCAAGAGGCTCAATGCACATAATGTAATTTAAATGAAACATATATCTTTGTAAAAGGATATCTAAACATTTCCCAGTTCTCTGTGTGAATCTTTACTGACAATAGTCAACAGCAAAGAAGAATATACCTGAAGATCAGATTTAATGTTGTTGATAACTGATTCAGGCTCAGTAATAAAAACGTTGTCAACATAGTGAGTGTTGATGAGGTTGGGGGTATTATTAAATTATCTAGGAAGGAGCTTGTTTTCAAAATGATTTAAATATTTTCTAAACAGAATTCCACTGAGAGGTAACTCTATCAGTCATGTAATAGTGCCTGTCCATTAAATGTGGCAATGATGTTGTCATCCAACCAGGTAAGGAAATCAGAAATGATGTTGATTTACATCTGAAAATAATTGCTTTTTAAGAGTTCAATGTTATTAATATTAGTAAAAAGTTTTTGCTTAATAGAGCCATATAATTTGATGATATCTAATGAAGCAATTTTGTATTTGAGTTTTGATTTTGAGCTTTTAATGTGGTTGATAAAGTCAAAGGATGACTTAATAATTTAAACACCATAGGTGAGTTGGTCTGTTAGCCATCAGTTGACCATGTTGGCAGTGCTGAAATAGTAAATGTCTCCAAAGTCCAAAGTAAGTCTGAGTGGAATATATGGCTTATGCAGCTCGAAGTTAGCAAATATTCTTAGGGGGGTATATGTGAAAGATATATTTTGTAATATTCTGCTTTAGTAAATGTTTTATTGTGATATTTATGTTAGTTGTGTGTATATATATTTTATTCTTATTCCAAAAGAATGACACATTTTATCAAAAATAAATGTATTTAGATTTATTTATTATTTGATTTTGTACTCACATACAACATCATAGTATCTCTTTTTCTTTTTTATTATTTCTTTTATTTTATTCTTCCTTCCTCTTATTACATTTGGTAAACTATGATCAGGCAAATATAGATGTATTTCTATTGGATATACACCCTTCTTTCTTCTCCCTATTACAATATATGCATGTATATGTATACAATTTTTATAAAATAATATTTATATAATTATTAGTTATTCATTAATAATTTTTGTATACAATTATTATTTATTTTTGTTTTTAGATTGTTTTTTTAATTTAGAAAGCTTCTTTAACTTTTAATGCTATTTTATTTTTAGTATATATAAAAAAGAATGTATGTCCCATATTATTTGCATTACATTAATTGGTGTTTTTTTAATTATTGGATTTGTATTCTTTTAATGTTGTACTTATTGAATTTTTTATTTCTTTTGTGTAATTTTTTATTCATATTTGGGAATACTTTTTAAATTTTATTTCATAAATTGCATTTATTTTTTTATTATTTTATTATATTGCATTTATATTTGTTATTTTTATTTTAATATTTATTACACTATTTCCATTTTTATCTTTTTATATTATTTATTTTATTAATGAAATACATATTCTGAGTCAATTTTGAATTCAATAAAGAATTTTAAGATAGTAAATATTATTTTTAAGGAGTAAAAATTTAAATGAGCATTTTAAGTAACATTTATACAAACAATTAAAAAAACAGTTATAGCCAACTCATATTCTGTGAAAGTTTATTGATTACTACTGGGCTCCAACAAAAATGAAAGGCATATGAAATCTGTAGAAGATATTGGCAATGTTGATGACAAAATTAAATTTGCATTAGAAAAACGATAGCAAAGTCAAGATTTAAATATTTTAATTCATGAAGAAATCATAACATGGAGTGATTTTTTAAGACTTTTTATATATATAATAGTTAGGCCATTCATTGTATTTAAGTTTCAATGCATTGTATTTTTTGTCATAAAAAGAAAGTCATTTTATCTTTAGGATATATATAAAAGAAGTAGATTTTTGGGAATTAGAATGTCTGATTTCTTTAATTAACATATGCTTTTAGTTTGATGATTTGTATACCAAATATATAAGATATAAGAAAATATAAATTTTCAAACTTTTTTCAGCAACATTGATCAGAGTTAGTATTAAGATTGAACTGAAGTCATGATTTTCTGGTTTAGATAAATGAAACAAATTAAAGATGCAAAAAATTGATTGATATTGTAACCAGTTGGCTACATAGCTGCATTAAAAATAATTAGGTAAGTTGTCAGCATATTCCTTGGGTGTAGTTTAGTGTTATTTAATTAAGGGGAAAATTAACATCTAATTTTCTCATGCATATTTTTATAATAATAATGGGTCTTCAACTAACTAAATATTTTATGGTCCAATATGATAGTATGATAATTTTCAAACATTAAATTTGGGAAATAATGATATGATTTTAATATAGGAATATTTTAATAAGTTATAAATGATTATAGAAGGGAGAGCAAAATATAAAAGGATGTAAACAAGTTTTTAACTCTTTTTTTTCTCTTCAGTTATTATAATTAATTAGTAGTTTTAATTTAATCTATGAAAATGTACTATGAGAAAAATAATTTTCTAATTTTTGTAAATTATTTAATAGATATTAATTGTAACCTTAAAAGAGAGATAAAGTTTTATTTTGAATAATATTTTTAAAAAGAAAATGTTTTAATACTTTTGGTAAATTTTATTTTTAATTAGAATTGTTTTTTTTTTCCTCTATCTCTTTTTAAAGCAAAAAAAAATCAAATCAGTGCAATTATCTTGTTTTCCTTTTTTCAAGCAAAATTTTTTAATTAGAAACAAATGTCAATAATTTTATGCTGCTAATTTAAGTTCTTGATTTGTTTTTCAATGTCTGTGATTAAGGAGGGAAATAGCTGAACAATTGTATTTATAAAAGTTATCTAATTGGCTGCTTAAAAAACTATCATGTTGGAGACAGATTGTGATTGGCTTGTAGGCAAGAATGTTAAAGAAAATAATAATAAGGGTGTGAATAAATCAGAAGACCCAAGGATCTGGAAAGTAGATATTCCTAATATAATTGTTGAAGAAAGAGCAGTCAATCTTAATCCAGCTGATAAAGTAGAAAGAAGCAGTCTTTAACAAGCTGTTATATAATATTGCAGGAATCTTTATCAAGCTATTACATAAAATATCAGAAATTCTAATAAAGCTTTTATCATACTATGAGATTAGTCATAGAAATGGTTTGTACAATGAAAACCATGTTTTAAATTCAACTAAAAGCTAAACATCATCTTCCTTCATATAACCTGCCTCACAGGAATAAAAATGTAGAGAAGTTAAAGTAATCTGCAACCAATAGTATGAGTCTGACTGTGTTAGTCTCATCTGGGAAATTTATTAAAGGAAAATGGGTAAAATTTTGCTGTTGTTAATCTGGAAATGAAATACTGCACACCCATAAAAAAGACAAGTTAGTCATGTTTATGCATGGAAGCCTTCAATAGGAAACTCAACTGGAATTGGAAATTATAATTGGGAAGGATTCAGCAGAAAAAATAAAACCATAGTTGGAGGTATTTTTTCTGTGTATACTGTATTTTTTTAATAATAAAAACAATATTCTTTTTTATATAAAAACATTTTTTTGTAAGAATTGATCATTTTAAATATTTTCATTCAGTTAATGTTTTCTAATTGTGAAATATATATATAATTTATTCAATTTTCTTTTAAAAATTATGAAAGTATTTTTTTTTAGAAAAATTTTTTTTTTTAAAACTTAATTATTTTTTTATGAAACATTATTTTTCCCTCCTAAAACTTAACATTAAGTTAATTAAGTTAAATCAAAAAATGTATTCTTGGATGTTGAAAATGTTTTTCCAACTTTTAGTTATTTTAAAGGAATAACTTAATCAAATAAAAGTTAATTTATGAATAGAAATCAACTGATTGATTATAATTTTAATGAAAATTTATATTTTTTGATGAGATGAATGTTATTAAATAATTGTTTGAAAAATATTTTTTAGTCTTAATTTCTTTATTCTGTCCAATTCCTGTTTCATAAATTGCAGTGTGAGTGTGTGTGACTTTATTTCATGACAACTTAGTGTTCCCGATTTTTTAAATGATCCCCTTAAAACTATTTAAATAGCGTAAACCTAGGAATTATTTGAAGTGATTTATAATAAGCTGTTTTATTTACTTATGTTTTTTGACCACAATAATAGTTTATGGTGTTCTTGCTTCCTGAGCTAGATTTGTGTGTAGTAGTTATATAGAGTAAGAGTTTATGTTCAGTGTTATGGACACCCAGATGATAATGATTCTAATTGGTGCAAATAGATATCCTTTAAAGTCCATGCACTACATTTCATTTTATTTACTATTTCCTTAAAATTTAGTTTATGGTTGGCCATTACATTAATGGTAACTAAATGGCTAGAGCATTGATGATAGTCAGGGCATTTTAGGATCTCAGAATTATTTGATTTATTGTTGTATTTTGATAGAGTAGCACCTAATTATGTGCATTTAGAAAATTATTGTTTGTATTCCTGCCCTAGGTATGGCAGTGGCTAAATAATTAGCCTGGTTTATAGTGGACCACTTTCAAATACAGTCACAATATTGATTGACTGTTGAGTTATTTTTATTGTTGATAATTCATGATGATGAATGATTATTACTTTTGCTTAATGCTGATGAATGTATAGTTAGTTCTGTGCTGATCTCTCATTCTTTTTATATTTAATTTTATATTTTGTTTATTTGGGAATGGTGATGCTTTCCCATCTCTTTTTATTCAGACATAATGTGGTGTATAGTTACAACTGGCACCCAATTGTGGAACCTTATAAACCATCTATTTTCCAAACTTGCAATATATTTAATTTAAAAAAACATTCAAGACTTAGTAAGGAAGTACAATAGAACTCTTTGATATTTTAGCTTTTTGAAACATTTAATCAGTATTTTGATAAGAATGGTAAGATTTACCTATAGCATATAAATGTGATAAATTAAGATAAGTTAGCAGATTGGTATGTGCAAAGAGAAATTTGATAATCTTTGAAAATTGTGATACCAATTTTAGCACTGGAGTAAGACTATTATCAGAAACATTCTTAAATTACTGATTGGAGATTTTAAAGATTTTAGAGGAGATGAATTAATATGATCTCTATGGCATATTACAGACATGAATAAGTTTTTGAGAAAACTTTTTTTTCTATTAATAATATAGTGTTTAGTGTGTAAGATAATTTGAAAATATTATAGAGGAGATTACAGAGAGAATAAAGACTGATATGAAATCAAATTAAACTACAAAGTATAATTTCAACTTTTTAATAAGAAAGTGACTTTGTGTACTATCAACATTTTATTGGATGCTTTTTTCCTCTTTGATTTCATAATATTTAATAATGGCTTTGAAATATTAATTTTATATATTTCTAAAAATACACTTCTCGCAATATTACTGATTCTATGAACCAAGAATAATAAGTTATTATCATTGGAACTTAAAATGAGATTTGAGATAGTGTTTTTTTTTGTTGTTGTTTTTTTAAAAGAAAAATATTATAGCTAAAGATCAGTTAATTTGTTCATAGTAATACTATAATTGAGTTCTTTGATATTTCTAGTGAAAAGGTACAGTTATGCATTAGATGTGCTTCTAAACATGAATAAAATAATTTTAAGATACATCAATGATATAGAGTTCATTATTTTTTTTTATTAATCATTCAAAGGCATGATGACTGTCATTTATATGGCAAGTTTGTTTACCACGATTTATTATGTATGTTGAGAGATTATTAAATGCAGAAATTAGTATTAGTGATTGAGTGCAAATAATTATTTAAGTTTTAACTGAAGATTTTTTATAAACAAACAGGAACATTTTAAAGTGAAAATTAATGATAGCATTTACTGAATATCTGCTATTAATAAGTTTTGATTAAAAAAATACATATATTTTCATTAATTTTCTAGATATAAAGGGTATTAACTTATTTCAACTATATAAATAGGATAACGATGATGAAGCAAATTTTTAATGTGTACATGAAAATTGGTGTAGAAGTATCTTTTTTTAAAGGAAGTTATTAAGATATGTTCCAATAAAAGATTGTCAGGTAGCAGAAGCAAAAAAAAAACCAAAAAACAAACAATAAACAAAAGAACTGGTGCCAATGAAAAAGGTGAACACATTGAAGAAAACAATAACAAAATTTAAATAAGATTTTTTTTTTGAAGGGAGGGGGTAATGGGAAAGGTCAATAGATACAAAATGAATCGCTCATGAGTTAATTTTATTGACAGGAAAAAGTATAAAAAAAATAATAAAGAAGGAATCAATATTCTTTGATGTGAAAGATGTCAAAGGAGTTAATTTATGAATAGATGTTATTAATTGATTTAAATTGTAAGCTTGTATCAATTAGTAGATAATACAATGATGTTAGATGTCATATGCTGATATTTCAGCATATTGATTATAAATTATTATATTTTTTAAATTTTTATTTTGGTCTATTAGCATATAAACATTTCAGTGACAAGATTTAATAAAGTTAATTTTCTTTTTTATATTTTTCCTTTGCTTTTGTTTCCTGTAATGTTTTTTTTTGACTGTTACATAATAATAGTGATTTTGAGTTAGCTTAAATATTTTTTAGTTTTAAAACTAGATGAAATTTATTTTGAACAAATTAAATTATAAGGAAATATGTTTATGATGGTGAAGAAAATATTCCAAGAAGAGGCTAAAATCATAAACATATTAATGTGGAGATGTGTTTTGTTTTTTGTTGGATATCAAAATTTAATATAAAAAACCATTTACTAAGTGTTTACAATTTTTATCAGATTTCTAAATAATCAACCTTCTTTTTTTTGTTTTTAAATATGCAAAGTTTTATTGAAACTATTAACTTGAAACACTGATCTGGGTTGAAGTGGACTTTACTTGATTTTAATAATTTTGGAAGGGCTGTTTTAATCAATCATATTCAACATACATGTTTGAGACCATCATTTTTACTTTGAAGCAAAATTTTCAAGATATTAGCATCTGAAATAATTCAGATCTCTACTTCAAAGTATAATAGGGAATTAAATTTAATGATTAATAATGCAGTAAGGAATTTGAGCATTGGTTTAGCATAGTTATTGTTTATTAAATGTTAATGATTAGGGTAAAGGAAAAGTTTGTTATTAGTTTTTTTTTTCTATTTTGATTATTTAAGGATACTTATTGAATTTTTTGATAAATGAAACTTTTTTAAAAACATATATATTCAGTAACCTGCCATATATTATTGGATTAGAGAATTTTATAAATTTTACAATCTTGTATTTTATTGAAGAGATTTTTTTAAATTTATTTTGTTTTTTATAATACTTGAAAGAGGCAAATCTCCTGCTGCAAATTTAGTTATATTTTTTGTGATATGCATTAGATTTTAAAAATATACTATCTTTAGATAGTAACTGAAATACAGGCTTATTATATATACCTGCATCAATATGTGTAATATATAGGGTATATGAGCACAGACTTTCACATGACCCACCACTCTCCAATCTATCTTCTAATCCTGATACACTTGAATACATATATGTCAAAAAGATAAATAATCACCAATATATGTATTTCATGCTAAACCAGTGATCATCAGTTGGTCCAGATTATAATCTCTACACATATATGCAGTAAATGCTCAGATATATATTAAGATAAACAATATTTATATTTTAATGGACAGGCTTCAATCCATTCCTCATTTTAATTCTTCAACAGTCCATCCAATTGAAAATCTGATGATGGAACATCTAAAAGCCATCCTGAGGCTGAGATTCACATCACACTTATGTTGATCTAAAGTCAGTCTGATCCCTCATGTACAGGACATAATCCATTTAATACATATATGAGCATGGGCAGACATCTCTTTAGTTAGATAATCATTTTGATCTATTAAAACTGCTTGAGTTGAATTATTATTCAGATGTGATGAAAATTACATTAAACAAATATTATTCATTATTGGATAATCTTCCAGTCTAATGAATGAATAATAAAAATTATTGTTTGAATTTAAGTCTGAGAATTTTTATTTGAGACATTATTATAATTGACAAAAATGTCAAAATTGATTAACAGTATTACTTTCTGAAAAGCAATTGATTTTTGGGATTTGTGATTAGAAAATTGCGATTTACTTCATTAAATAAAGCATGTTCAGTATATTGTGAATCTGAAATACTGTATTTTGTTTTGTACATAATTTTTCATTGTCTTTAATTTCCTTTTTCCAGAATTGGTTTGTCAGATAAAAATTAATCTTTTTTATCTGACCAAAAATCTTTAGTGGGAGCCTTATTTCATTTTTTTAACTTTTCTTTTTCAATGAATCAGATATAACATTTAGACTCTAAAGGAGAATGGTTGGGCTTTTTTAAGAAGTTCTTAGTTGAATTTAATACATTCTAATACAATTCAAAATCATCATTGTTAGATTTTATATTGAGTCAATAAAAAAAAGTATGATTCTTTTCTCATTTTGTATGTAAATTATATCTAATGTTTTTGGTCTTAAAAAATGAACTCACTGCTTGAATTAATACAGTTTAAATATAATTAAGCTATCCATATTTCTCAGTTTTTCGGATTTGTACCGGTTTTCTCTCTCTTGCTCCGGTGTCCCAAGATATTCTTTCAGGACATTTAATTGTCCCGGTTTTCTTAAACATTCATTTTTATTTTTAGTTTTGTTCTTTGATTTTTAATTTTAACTTTTTATTTAATTAATATTTATTCATTTAATATTTTATAATTAATTTTTTGATTGGTTAATCAGTAATTTTCCCAAAATGGAAGTGACTCCCATTATTTTCGTATGTTAGTAATAAATGATTTTCATTGTGTGATTTTGTTTTGATAGATAATATACGTATACTAACAATTATCTTTTACTGTTGTTTATATTACGAAATGAGTATATTGTTAATAATGTAAGTGTGATGAAATATTTTGCGATTTTTTTATTTCGTATTGAAATATACAGTAATCTCCAACGAAGTTTTTTTTTTTGGTCATGTGTCCCGGTTAGGCCCTGTGGAAATATGGACATCGTGCTTATAGATTCAGTTTAATTTTCTTAATTTATATAAAAATTAAAAAGGTATTTTAATATTAGATCTGCTATGATGAAACTCGACCTCAATCCTAAACCTAACCCTAACCCAGTGCGGCTGTGATATTTCACAGCAAAAAAAGCTATATTTTGTATTGCTTTGAGAAACTTAATTCAATTTTTTAAACATAGTAATTGAAAAAAATATAAACAATCTACTTAATATATATTAGCTATATAGATCTCTGCAATTCTGTTTTATATACAGTAATGATTAACTTTAAAATGTATAAAGAAATATTTTTTATGATTCATGTAGCATTATTGTTATGAAATTTATTTCAATTTCTATTTTACATTTTTATCGTGATCTTTATTTTTTTTTAAACTATAACTAAAAATAATTTTCTATAAAACTTTTCAGATTTATTATATAATCTTTGTTATTCAAAGACTCCAGATTTTTTAAGTATAATCGGATCATTTTTCAACTTTTTTTTTTTAAAAAAAAAAACGGTAATCTTATTTGTTTTTGCAGTGATTACACAGTGGATGTTTGAACTTTTATTTTCAAAATTTTTAAGTGTTAAAATAACTTTTTCTTTTAACAAGACATCTGCAAGTATAATTTTAGTTTTGCTGTTGTGTCTATATTTATTTAACTTAGCTTAGTTATACTTGTGTTTAATTAAGCTGATAGATAAATACCATCTTTAAAACCATTCAAGTTTAACCTCAAATTTACTCTATCTAAATGAAGAAATAGAGAACAAAAATTTTATAAGAATAATCAAAGATTTATTGATGACAATAATTCACATTTTAAAATGTTGTCGGAATATTTGAAAATCTTTTATCAAACTTTTGCTATATATATGTATATTCTATTCTTTTATGATTTTTGGCGTTACCGTTTCAATTAAATATATATATAAATAAAATATGTTAATGCTAAACTGCAATAATTAATCATCAATCAAAGTTTAAATCATACAGATAATAAAGACATATGTAAAAAACTAATTTTGTCATCACGTGAAAATTATCACTAGTCATATCCCCCAGAATGACTCTTTTATGGCCAAAAACGGCATTTTTTAGCTGATTGCAAAGGTATTTAATTTGGTGATTTTCAGTGGAATGTAAAAGTACTACAAAGTTTGGACACATTATTATAGTTATTAAAACACACATTAATTATGAGATATTAAGCTTTTAAATATTCTGGTAAATTGGCTTGCTGATCAAGCAAAGATCAAGGCTATAATGAAGCTTCAGATGGCAGGAATTATGAACAAAGACTATGCATTTGATTCTAACTACACAAATCAACTCATGTACAATCTGTAAATCTATTTTATCAATGTATTTTTTCTGATGATACGATATGTAATCTATTTATTGTGCAATTTAGTATATTGTTGAAATAAATTGGCTTAAGGTAAAGTTGAAAACAACTACAATATTATTATCTTAAATATTAATTAATATTTCATTATATAATAAACCAAATGTGCTAATATTAAAATGACAACTAAATAAACAAATTTCTCATCAAAAATGTTTAAATCATTCAGCTAATAAATATACATGTAACAAATTCTTACAAACATTGATATTATAGCAAACTTATTTCCTGCTAGTTTTTCTATAATGACTATTTCATCACTTATGAATACCGTTTCATATCTTGATTGTAGAGGCATTTGGTAAGCTCCCAATGTAATGTACAAAGTTTTTCTATATATTAAACTTCAGACATATTAGATATTAAAATATAAATTAATTAATGGTATAATGTTATAAAGTATTAAATTTTTTAAGATTGTACAGAAAATTAGCCTAAAACAGAATTGAAAATGTACAAAAAAAATACTGAACATAAAGATCATGCTACGAATAATTTATTATCTAATGTGTTTAAGGTTTAATATACAAAAGAAAAGAACTTAGTACATTGCATTGGGATCCTACTAGATATTGTCTATAGCCCGTTGCGGAGCGGTATTCATAAGTCATAAAATATTCTTCTTTGAGGAGTAGATTGGTGAGAATTTTGATGTAATATTAAAGTTGGTAAGGATTTGTTATATGTAAGTTTATGGCTAGATGATTTGAAGTTTGTGGATGAGTAAAGTGTTTACATAGTTTCCTATTTAGTATTATGACATTAAATTTATTATATAATGATCATTAATTGACATTAATTAATGTTTAAGGTGATGATATTTAGTTGTTTTCAACTGTGTTTTATGCTAATTTGTTCTTATATCCAAAAACTTAATATTTTACAAAATCCAAGTTATAATTAATTTGCATCTTAATATTTAATATGCCTGAGTTTGGCACATAAAAGGAATTATGTTTGTATATTTTAAGAAATATGTTCATAAGCTATAAATTAGTCGTTCTAGAGAAGCTGATTGATAGTAATTTGAATGTGATATTAAAGTTGGTAAGTTATTTAAACTTTGAGGATTAACTTTTATATATATATATATATATGAATGTCTTCTAAGCTTTTATATATATATATATATGAATGTCTTCTAAGCCATCCAATATGAAAATGAAAAAGAAGTAAAATAGGTACAGAAGTAAATAATTAATAACTTACATTTTAAAGATTTTTTTTCTTAAGAAAAAAGATGGTTAAAAAGAATATTCAATAAAGCTTATGTATTTATTTCATTTTCTTTTAACTTACCAGAATGTAATCAGAAAAATGATAAATTTTCGATAAAATAGTAGCTTCTTATTTTTAAATTAAGTAAGGTCTTTTTTTTAAAAAAATTTTCTCTTTTTTTCACTACCACTCTTTTTATCTGTCTGTCTGTCCATCTGCTTATCTATCTATCTGTTTATCTATCTATCTATATTCTATTTTTCTATCTTTCTGTATATCTATCTACCTATTTATCTATCTATTCATCTACCTACCTATCTATATCTGTTTTTAATATATAATTAGTTTGAAGTACATTTTATAATGATTGCCACCTGTATATGATTATTCTTCACCATCGTTGGATATCTATTTTGTAACAATAATAATGAATCTTCTACCCTACTATCTCTCTGCCTTGGTTTCATGAAATAAAAGAATTTTCCTCACAGGTTTTTACACAATCACCTATTACTGACACAAATGAAAATAAAAGATAATGAAGGAATGCTCTTATGGTTTAAATATTGTTCATAATAGAGCAAAATGTGCATCAACAAGTAGTAATTCTGTTATAATCTGTGTAAAATAATAGCTCAGTCATTGGCCATACTATGCATTAATAATATTTCCAATACATAATTATTTAGATTGTCCACTACACTAAAATATATGTTCTTTTAGTTTGATTTTCACTTGATTAGGTGTATTTGTAGTAGATGAAACCATGGTTGTGTAAAGACTTTGGTAAAATTTTGGATTTAATCTAGTATTGTATTGTTTTATGGTTTTGCATTTTTATCTTATTTTGGTTATATATATATATTGTACCGTTTATTTATATTATGGTACAAATATATTGGCATTTGGTAAAAGCTAAAAAAAAAAAAGTAAATTTAGATTTTTTTTTTGAGCATAATTTATTTTTTTAAAAAAACATACAATGAAAGTTAAATTGTTCTTTCGTATTTTTTTATGTAATTAGAAATAAAAGTAGAATTGGAGAGAACAAAAGAATTCCAAAAGTAAAAAGATAAGCTAAAAGAAAAATATTTTAGCTAATTAAAGATGGACGAAGGATTTGCTAAAAAAGGGAACTTTGTAACATAAATTTTATAAGGAATTACCAGATTAATTAACAACGTATATTTTGACAAACAAAAGATATGCACAGAAATCAGGAAACTGGACCCTGACTATAAAAAGAAGAATCAAGTTGGATTAATGTCTTGTTTCATTTGTTTCTCTATAGTTAGTCCTGGATAACAAGAATATATCCAGATCGCTCTACACTGAAATAATTCAGCATGTCAAGTGAACCGGAGCTTCTGTGGACATTGTGCCTGAAGATGTACACCAGAAAAACCTTCATGACTGACTAGGAGAATAGACCACAAGATCAACTAATAACCAATGGCTGATCTCATTCTAACCCAAAAAACTATGCATAGTTATCTACTA
The DNA here is from genome assembly GCA_028023455.1 of Epiperipatus broadwayi. Lineage (NCBI taxonomy): Eukaryota > Metazoa > Onychophora > Udeonychophora > Euonychophora > Peripatidae > Epiperipatus > Epiperipatus broadwayi. The sequence continues at coordinate 9,287,902 of JAQFVV010012411.1, forward strand.
CCTTTTCACTAAATTTACTGGTAAGCTATGATTTTTTATTCCCGATTGTGACTAAATTGTTGACAAACCATTCTAAAAAATAAGCTTATAATAGGATCCTGATAGAGACTTTAATTTCATTGATCAAGAGACTCTTATTTAATCAAGAACCTTTTAATTGTTTAACTTATTTTTTATTAATGTATTCATATTTGGATTAGTGTGTGTTCTCTCCAGTTTTTTTAATTTGCAATTTAACTTAAACAGATTTTAATCTGTTAGAATAAAAATATTTCTAATATCAATTTTCATTTGTATGTTATTAATAATTTTTATTACTGTTTATTATTAAATTTATTATTAGTTTACTAAGATTTAAAAATGTAATTTACCTTTGCCAATATGTTTTGAATAAGCTCCAGGAATAATAATATTTAAAAGATAATTCTAGTTTATGGTAGAATTACCGATTCTTAAAAAAAACATTTTTCTTTTTAATTTGCAAGATGTTATGTGATGATTTCAGTGGGTTCTTGTAGAATTCTGGTGCCTTTTAAATAAATTAAAAACTGATTTCATCGATAGCATAATTCACATCAATTACTAGGTAGAGTTGATCAGGAAATATAGTTATGTTTTTTAGAAATAAAAATACAATTTTCTTTTTTTGGCATAACTTGATCAATTTGCACAATTTATTGTGATAGAGGTCTAGTCAGATGGGCAAAACGCTTCAATATATATATTGTGCCTATTCCAATTAAGTTGTAGTAATGTTCATAAAATAAAAACAGAGAAAAAATCATAATCACATTTTCTTGTATAGGAAGGGAAGCTGTAGGGCATACAAATTCAAACCCTATATGTTCAAGGCCCAAAAGCTTAGGACAGAAAGAGAGGGGGAAAATATTTATGCTATTTGTTTGTTGTATTGATTAAAAATCCGAAAGAATAGTATGTACCTTGAATTAGTTAATAGTTGTCTTTAAAAGTTAGGATTAAAACACATATAGACAGTTGTCTATGGACAAAAACTATCTAGTTAATCATTGTCATATTTTGATTATTAACTTTCTTCAAAATTGATCTATACTTACTAAATTCTGCTATTTATTTTTTATTCTTTTTATAACAATAATTTAAGTCTAATAGTTCTAATTATTTAATTTTGAATATTGAATTATAGTTTGTAAAAAAGCATTCAGATTATTTTTGATAGGCAAGTTTTCTGAATGTCTGAGTGCAGGCTTGTATTTTACATAAATAAATTTACAGCTACACATATATTAAAAGAGGGGTTTTGTTAAAATCATTTTTGATTTCTTATAAAAGGCTGTATTGTATAAAGAATTATATTATATGCTAATTAAACTCACAGGATTAGAGTCTCAGTTGGACAGTACAGCTGAAAGTCTTTAAATCAGAGATAATCAGAAAAAAGTAATTAAATTTTATGAGGCTAGATTTAGGACAAAAGTGTGAGGGCATTAAGGTAATGGATTTCTTCCAGGCTAGTTAATTATTGAGCAATCTATTGGTCTGGGTTGCTTACTAGCAGTAAATTTGAAACAGATGATCAGTTTTAAATTATATGATTTAACTAATAAAAAGCAGGTGTTTCTATCTATTAGTCTGGGTTTCTTGCCAACAGTAAATTTGAAGCAGATGATCAGTTTTGAATTAGATGATTTAGCTAATAAAAATCAGGTTTTCTATCTAGGTGGTTTGTAAAAGACTCAGGCTAGCAATCCCTTAGAAAAAAAGAAATATTAAAATTATTGAGAGAGCATCTTAAATCATAAAGAGAAATCAGCCTGAATTGCTGTCATTTTTTATATATTTTTTATTTGGAAAATTTCATATAACCTAATGGCAGGATGAGTACACCTCTTGTGACTGATTGTGAAAAATAAGATAGAAGAAACTAATTGCTCACCTGTGTTTTAAATCTAAAACAAAAAGAAGTGGAATGCTGAAAAGTGTTAAACCATGCTATTTTATGTATGCCATTGACTGAGTTTAAACCCCATCAAAATGATAAAATATATGAAAACTGAAAAATCCTTAGTCTATTAAAATAATTATGCTGAAAAGTAAGAAAGAAATTATTCCAGTGCCAAATGATTCCTATGGAAGCAAGTGACCTCTTCATCATCAATGCAATAACAGAATTGCAAGTCTAAGCCAAGAAAAAATAGGATTGTTCCAGTAAACCACTGAAATTTTTAAATATACATATGTTACAGATTGGTATGTGGTTGCTGCTAAATTTATAAACATTCAAAAAGCTGAATTTGAACTCTTGGAAAGGGTGTGCCTCAAGAAAGTAAAAGAAGGACTGGTAATATGAATTTTAATTATATATATATGTATTATATCAGGGACTATTAACAAAATTTTTAATAACAAATTCTTTATCTTTTATTATCTCTGAATTTTAAAACCAAAATCAAGTAAAAAGCAGTGTCAGTAATAATAGCCAGTACAGTATTGATGATTTTATGTATTCTAAAATTATTATACATATCCACTTATTGATGTATTTTATTTTGTGAAATGTATTATTGTGGGTCAATTGAAAATTATGTAATATGTTTATATGTTAAAAGGTTTTGTTTAATAATAATATTTTATTCATAATGGGGATCCACACATACACACACATAGTGATATAATTATATTTTCCATATGTATAGCTATGTAGCTTGAATGTTGCAAGTGATAGAAATACTAGCTAGACATGTTAAAATAATGATTAGTGACCTCAATCACTTAGAGGGGGGACATAGATAATTTAAAACTTATTTTTGTAAATGCTTTTATTTCTCTCTAGAATCTGACTAACCTTTTCCGTAATTAATCATTTTACTTTATATGTTAAGTTTAAATTTTTAAGATTACAAAAGTATGTGTGTGTAAAGAGTGTTTATTTTTGTTAATGAAATATTTTTTGTTTGAATATAAATTTTTAGTTATTCACTATTCAAATTGATGCATCAACATTATACTATGATAGAAACATTGGATACTGTTATTAATGGGAAAGGGCGAAGAGTTTAATATCATTAATATTATGATTTAAATATGAACAACTCATCATTGTTATTCATATAAATTTTCATATATATCTTTAACTAGTATGTATATTTTAGTAGTTCAGTAATAAATGTTAATTTGTTTTATTAAAGGGAGCTATATTTTTATTAAGAGTGTTTGTTGCTTTATTAATTATAATCATTCATCATCACTGTTGAATATTAATGGTTAAGTTCTAATGTAGATATAATAAAGTTAGGCAAATAATTATGAATTTATAAAAGTTAAATCTTATGTTAGGTGCTAGTTCTAAAGCTGCAGCTGGAAGTACCATTGTCATCATCATCATTTAAATTAATGATCTAGATAAATGTTTTAATGGCCATAGATAAATAATGATTTTCACTTTATTTGTTTATTATTTGTGCATCATTATAAGATAATAACTACCATTCCAATCATCCAACATTATTCCAGGATGAGTGAATTGCTACCATAATCCGATAATGTTTGATATGACCTAGCAGGAACTATAGGAATGTTAAAATGCATTAATGATATTAAAATCTAAGTAGTAATGTTGTCTGATAAAATTTTATATGTACAACTAAAGCATAAGTATGTTTTTGTTTTTGTGTAAGATGTGGTTCTAAAATCCAAAATCCTACATTTGCTTATAAATAAGGTACCAAAAGGGGTTTAAACATGGCACATTTGTAAGTAGGTATAGAATATATCTTTGTCTAGGTTTAGATAACCTAGTGGTGCCCTAATTGACCATATTCACATAATATTCACTTAGTATAAAATCTATAAAACTAGATAAAAGTGGGTAAAATATTGTTGGATTTATTTTGAAATATTTTTATTAGATTACAAATGGCACACACCCACTTGATATTATTTTATTAAGTTACGATGTGTTACTAGTTTATTTAGGATACAATGGCTGTCCAACTAGGGCTCAAAATATGCCAGATACCTGAAATGACTAGTTTATTATTTTACCATCTTTTTCCCTCAAGCCATTTTGAGAGATTTTTATTGTGGACTGCTTTTTATGTGTCATGAATTGTTTATATTGTTTTAGGTGCCTATGTTATTTATTTATTTAGTTTTTTTAAATAATTGTAAAATATTAAAAAAGTTTTAAAAAATTGGCAGACATGTGAATTAACAATAGGTTTTAATTTAGTATTTCTTGTGAAGATGTTAAATTGAAAATGTCATGGCAATCAATAACACAATAAAGGAAAAAGAGATAGGATATTGTGTTTTTAATTTTTTAAGACTAACAACTATTATTGTCTGCAAAAGAAGTAATAACAAACTTTGTTCTCATTAAATTTTATTTTATCTACCTAAAAATTAAAGGAACTTCATTTGAACTAAGGAGGTATCACAGAATGAGTGGGTAGAGAAAATTTGCTAGATGATGTTAATTCCTATGGCTTTCCTTCCACCCACCCCCTGATTCCACTTTAAAAGGGGGGGAATAATCATCAACAAGCTTTTACCTAAAGGGAAAAAAGGAATTGTTTTAAATGTGCTGCTACCTCTGACTTGAGGATGGAAATAAACTTGTGGTGGCAGAAGTATCTCATGTAATTCCATTAATTTTATTAGTTTACCTTAGTATGATATGCAGAAAGAATTCTTCAAAAAAAGTCAACTTCAACTATCTAGAAAATTAGAATAGATGTAAACTCTTTAAATAACTCTTGATTTAAAACAAATAAGAAAGTTATTTTAAAAACATTGCTCAGATACTATTATTTTTAAAAAAAATTGAAATGTATACATGTTTGTACATCATGACAGCTCAAAGCCCTATATGAGATATTGTCTTTATTAATTTGTTTTGAATATACATACATATACCAAATATGTATGACATATACACCTAGTATATAATAAATGTCTTATATGAATTTTTGTTAACATTTGTGCTTGGGAAAACCATTTTAAATGCAAACATTATTGAAATTTATTTATTATGATGTTTTTTGGCAAATAATTTGTAGCCATTCAATAATTATGAGATACAATTAAGGGGTAGGTTTGCTATAGTAATGTTATATATGTGAGTATTTATTTGCATAAACCTAGGAATTCCTTTATTATTCACAAGAGTTTATTATAGGAAGATATTTGTTGGAGTTACTATAACTTAGTGATAAAGCTTCTCACCAGATTTTTAAAAACAAAACATGATAGAGAGGAATGTAATAATTCTTTTACTATAATTGAGGACAACTTGTAACATAAAATGGATGAGTTCAAGAAATCTGCATTTGGACACCCTAAAAGAGGGAAGTGTGGTTTAGATAACATATATTTATATTTAGTATAATCTAAAGAGACTCTTTTTTTTTTGGATTGCTCAGTGAGTATAATACTAACTTAAAGAATGAATCTCTGATTATGAATCATTTGATATTAGCAAATGCTATTATTATTGTTGTTGTTATATCTTATTTATTCTTAGGAAGTGAATAGTCTTCATTCAGACACAATTGTAACTTAATAAATATATTATTAATAAATGCCACAAGCGTGAAAGTCACAAAAATTAGAGAAAATACCTACGAAATAAAAATGAATATCATGCTTTATTATTCTGTTGTCAATGTCATTCTAGAAAGAAAAGAGAATACTTATATGAAAAATAAAAGATAAACTCCTTGTTCTATTTAAAGTAACTTTGTGAAATATTTTTTTCTCAATCTCATCACATATCTATCTGTACATGTGGATCATCATGCAATACTTGATTTTGATAATTTAATTATTTTTACTCTAAGAATATATAAATGCTAATGATTAATTACACAGACATCAATAAGCAGCTATATTATTTAACATTAATAATTTAAAAAAATTAGATAAAATTATTTATATTTAGTTGTTTGTAAATGTAAATTAGATTCAAGAAAATATTTCCTTTGTTTCTACTTTATATTTTGGCAAGTAATCAAGTCTCATTAGTTGTTTTTAATGCTAAACCCTGAGTGTAGACAAGTAAAGTAATGGGTGGGAGATAATAAAGTTGGATACCCTCTCTTTGTTTATGTTATGAGTTTGATTTATTTAATTACAACATATCATTTCAAAAGCTATCCCATTACTATATCAGTTGCCAGTAGAGTCTGATGCATAACTGAGAAAGCTTCTTACTCTCTGTTTATTATTTAATTGAAAGAACATTTTTATGTGGTATGATCTAAGTATGTAGAACTTGGAGAGCATTTGAATAAGAGAATTCTTATAGACATGATTTAAGGAACCAATTTACTCATTCTCTCTCATTTCTAATTATGTACTAATTAGGTTTGAGGTGTTGATTTCTTCATTTTTATATTATTACAATTTGGGTACCATTTCACCTTTTTGGACCATTATAGTTTGGTTTTCCAATGTATAGGGATTAATAAGCATCTCATCTACTATACAATATATATCTTTACAATTTTGTTGCCCAAATCTATGGGGCTTTTAAAGAGAATCTTTTTATATTTTATATAGTCTGTTTATGTACTTCAATCTGTAAGGCAACCAGAACTATTCTCTCCCCCATTCTAGTTTTATACCATTACAATTTAACACCACAATTTATGGGATATATCAAATAAAATGAATCTTTCTCACTCTGTAACATTACAGCATATTTATCAATGTGTTTTTTTATTGATATAATTACCTATCTATACATCTATCAATCAATTAATCTATTTATCTATTTATTTATTTATTTTCTTATATGTTGGTTTATCTATGTATATGTTCATATGTATTGTAATAATAAATTTGTACATGCTATAAAATTTCATTTTACTATCTTTATTATTTCATATATATATATATATATATATATATATATATATATATATATATAATATATATATAATATATATATAAAATATATAAATATATATATATATATAAATATATGCATACCTAAAAATTACAGATAAAACATTACATTATTTTTTAACTTTTTTAAATGAACTGAATGCCATAGATGTTTAATGAACTGAATAAAAAAATGGAAAAAGAAGCTGATACAGAAAACAGTACAAATATATGAATTATATTGGAAGGCAACTGATTAGTATAATGTAATAAAAGTTTTTAATATTGTTTTTCAAATTTACAAGGTATTAAAATAACAATATAGTTTAAATTTGTCAGTTTATCAAAAAGAATTAGAAAATTAATGTAAGCCAATTGCTTTTCCTAATAGATTATATTTAGAAACATGTATAATATTGTCCATGGTTTGGCTGAAATGATTTCTTATTCATAATTATAAGCTTTTAATATATCAGACCAAAGTACAGTATTATAAAATGATGAATTCATTATTATTACAATCAGATTGCATAAAATTAGAAATTATCTTCAAACTTTAACGTTTAATTTTATTTAGCTTTTTTAATAAATATAATGAAACTAGTATTAGAATTTTAATAATTTGGCAAAGATCTTTGTGAAAATGATATATACCATGGCTCAAATAAAGCTCAAGATTGATACATTATTTTAATAATGCATAATTAGTTCTTGATTATATGAAATAATTATTTTTCTAAATCCCAATATATTTTATTATACCATGGTTCAACTAAACTATACTACTGCATTATTTTAAGGAAAATAATATATAGTTGGCCTATGATTTTGTTTATATAAAATAATTCTTTGCCCATTTCATATTATTCATAAATTTCAATATGTTGAAAGGCATTTATTTAAAGATTTTTAATGCTTCTATATTTGTTATACAAGGCTTTAATTATATGATATTACATGTATGTGTTTAATTTTGTTGAAAGCATTATTAATTTCTTCACCTTCTTTATTATGTACACATGGGTCTCATTTTATGTGGTAGATAGGTTCCTCAGAAAATGTGCACAAAAGAAATTGCACAATAATAAATGTAATTTACCTTGAATAAGGGGAATAGGTTCTGTACTTTTCAGAAATCGGCATAAAAACAAAGCAACAAGAAAAAATTACTGTAAAATTCACATTAAAAAAATAAAAAAATAAAGTATGACTAATAAAAATTTTTAAATATTTGAAAAAAATTAATACAAGACAAACTTTTTTTATTTTTTTTATTAACTACACTATTTACTTTTACATTTTTTCATACATATTTTAATCATTACTGCTATTTGACAATATGCATTCGTTTGTGAACAAGTAAGAAATCAGATTCGTTACATGATGTACAACTAGCGCCACTTTCAGTCTTATGCTGTGTTAATGGTTTTCTGTTTCTATATTAAAAAATGAGATCGCAATCAGAACAAAAAGATTATACATTATCATTAGAAAAATTATTTTTAATTTATAAAATCAATAAAATCTTCATATTATTAATTTTAAAAATCTAAAAAAATATTTATTTCTGTTAATATCTAACAAAATACATTTTAAAAGTTTAAAATCTTTGAATATTTATTGCAATATTTTTAGACATATGTATAAATCTATAAATATTATTTACTCATTAGTATAAGTAGGTTATTTACATAAAAGCTAAGATTCTAAATATAGCTTCAGGCCATATTCAGGTTAGCTGCTAATATAACGTTATATTTTTGAAAAAAGAAAGTATTTCACGTCAAAATAAGTTATTAATAATTTAAATTTTTTGATATCTACTAAATATAATGAAATATGAAAGATATTAAGAAGAAACATGAATCGCATAACTTCAAAATCACATTAAAATAATCCACATAAAAGAGACCCAGGTGTATTACATTGTTTTTGTTTTAAAAAAATTTTTTTTAACTTATTGTCAATTGAAATATATATTTTAAGTTGTTTTTTTTTTTAAAAAAAAGAGAAAAGTAATTATATATCTTTAGAGGTGTTCTAAAATAAAAATAGCATATTTATAAATGAAAATATGAAATCAATGGATTAAGGAATTTTTAATGTTAAAATAAATGTGATAACAAATAAGTGAAAGAATATCCTTAAATGGAAAACAGTAAAATTTTGATAATAAAATTTGACATTTGTTTTAACCCTAATCATTTTTGGGGATAAGTAGTTGGTGCTTAATATGAAAATATATAACATTGCATATTATTATCATTTTTTACATGATCATCATTTTATATGCTTACACATGCTGTTAATAAGAGTACTAAACTCTCCATACAGTAGTGCCACCAAGTGCATTGCTCTCAAATTTAAGGCTCATCACTGATGAAAACCACATGTTAGAAACTAGTTTGGGGATGTTAGATGAGTAGGCACTGGATAGGGATTTTATGCAACAACATTCCTGCATCCATTGACTATGAAAGCTTGTACTTGTGGGATTACTATATGGAGAGTTTGGTACTTTTATTATAATTGTTCTTGTTAATTTATTGAAATAATAATATGCATTATAAAAATATATATACTTGAATAAAAGATGAATGAAAGTCATATCATTTTCCTAACATAATTTACTAATAAGTATTATTAACATTTATAATTAAATTCATTATCTTTACACCAGTGGATGCATTATTTTAAACAAACTATTATAGTATAAAACCTAAAAATTATTCTTCATAAAAAGCTCTGAAATATATCATATCTCATTATTCTATATTCATTATTATGGTCTGATCATTTAATTAATTAACATTATTTACATAAACTTAAGTCATAATATAAACACTGTTTATTTTTAAAATGCCTTACATTTGATTATTGTCTTATTCACTTTTATAAAAACATTTGAATAACTCTATAAGCTTTGATAGATAGATTTTTTTTCTGCTGAAGGAAGAATAAATAGTCTGTTTCTATTCCATTTCCTCCTGCTTATTTATACTCTTCTCATTTTTTTATTATATATATATGTTAAAGATTTTTATGCGCGAAAGGTATAGGATATGTTATCTAGATTCATCTGTGCATAATTAATAATACTATTGAGCCGATATTTCAGCTTTGTAACACCAATCATAGACTGATTAAAAAATGTTATTTAAAAAAAACATCGAAGAGACAACTGCAAATGACACATGGAACAAATATTTAGAACGTCCTCCAATTAAAAAATAATAATAATATGAAAGTGGATTGACAGTAGATGAATAATCTGATACAAAATTAATTGTTACTTGATTAATGGCAAAATTCTATCATCCCTCACCTCTTTGACCTTAGTTTTTGTTTTATTAAAGAGATTTTAAATTTTGTTTCTTATGATCCCTACTTTTTTTCATTTTTAAAAAAAATAATATTCCTTATCCAGATTATGGCAGGTACAATCTAGCCAAAATGTTAAAATACATGAATTAATTAATGTAATATATATTTTATATAGAGAGAGATAGAATATACTAGAGAAATATTATATATATGAATTGATAGATGGATATAGAAAAAAAAATTGAAATAATAAAAAAGATTGATTAAAAATGTTTTTTTTTTCTTTTTAAATTTGTAAAATCAGAAATTATTTTTAATAAAAAGTAAATTTATTGAAAAAAGTGAAATATTTAGTGTGGTTTCATTACAGCATTACATTTATTTTTGTATAAAGTGACACTTAAATTATCTTTAGAAAGGCTATCTATGTCGTCGAACGCTTTCTTAATATTCTCGCATTTCATTATTTTTCTATTGATACAAACTGCAGTTACTCAATACGTGATTTTATATATATTTATTTTTTAATTATTTTTTTAAAGAAAGAAAAAAGTTTCAGCGTTTCATTTTCATTGTTGTTGTTAGAAAAAAAATCATTCACATTTTTTGGAAACCTAAAGAAAATGTTTGTACACCTTTGTTAAATGGCTATAAAGACTTGTAAAACAAGATAGATAAATGGAAATAATATATAAATTAAAGAAAAGTTAGAAATATATATTTATTATAATATTATTTTTATGAATAATAATTCAAATGTGTTTATTAATATTAAAATGCTTTATTTATTTTTTTAAAAACAAATTAGTAGAAAAATTGTTTATAAAAGGGAGTTCTTAGAAGATGTGAGATAAATTATCTTGTTAAATACAAAATATTTATCACATAAGAATGAACTCCTATCACTTTAAAAAATACCATGATAATGTAATAAAATAAAATAAATTTCTTTAAATCTTCATGGTTAAGTGCAGTGTAAAAGTGGAGACATTAGAATTCAAAGTTCTTGGACCTGGCCTGTCACTTCTAATACTCAAATTTCTTATGAACTTTTAGCAATAAACACTCAATAAATAAAAAGTTAATCGAATTGTTTGCTGCTTGAGAGTTCATGAAAAAGTGATAGAACTGAGTCACGATTCATGGACTTTTTAAAAAATACCAATTATGAGTCAAATCATGACTCATAATTCTGAAGATTATCTCAGATATTTAAAAAAATAAAAAATATTATATATAAAAGAATTTTTATCTCAATATTATAAAATAAATAAATAAGTAAATTGGTTAAATCAATATAAATAATAGATGCAACACATATATTAAGAAAAGCTTGTTTAATACTTTAAAGTAAATATGATAATTATACCAATGCTGAGTATGCTTTCAGTTAATTATTAGTCATAATCATAGTATTATTATCCAAGAGGATTGCGAAGTTAATAAAAGAATTACAAAAGTGGTGGTTTACATAAAAGTTTATTATATTATGTAAATGAATTTATTTATTTGAACCACTTTTTTGATAGGGGAATGCAGAACACTTTCTTGTTGATTGCATACATATTATTGGTAATATGTCAGGTCTCTCTAACTTTGCATTTGGCTCCATGTTTTTCCAGAGGAGACAATACTGGCAGATATAGGTTCAAAGCTGTGATTGTGTTTGGGCTCATGTTCAAGGAAGATATATCTGTATTAGTTATGACTCAATTGTATTAATATTTGTAGTATACAATTCTTGTAGAGAGATTGGCATAAGTATCTCCAAAGTAAATTGGATTGCAGTTTTTGTTATTGCATATAATTTTATACAATACTTGGGAAACTTGCTCTGAGGGCAGCTTATCTTTCATATTGTTAATCAGGTGTTTCAGGGCAGGAGGAATGTGAAGACTAACTCTGTACATTTCAGCACATGTTTTATGTATACTGTGGGTTTTCCCTGGTATCTATGATAGTGATATCCAAGATTTTTCATCAATATGAGAGGTCTGTTTCTAATCTTAGCATAGAATGCTTTGAAGATGTGAATAAGAGCTAAATCTTTGTAACTGATATTATGTAAATCATTAATTGGGTATAATATTAATTTTCTGGTTAGATTTGAATTTACAAAGATTATAGTTTCTACCTAAAATGCTTTGAAGCCTACAAGCTTATGAGCAATAGGGGTTAATGACTTAGGCATATAACCCATCACACTTGGACTGATTTAACCAACACTTTATAATTTAATTGAGTACTTTGTACTGAATATATGTCTAAAAACATTATGCCTTTTAGATTATCTTCATTTTCTATAATTCATTTTAATGAAGACTTATGTATAAGATCATGCTGTACTTCCTTAAATTGTGTCCCAGAGACACAAGTCTTCTTCAAATTTGTTTAATGTTATACAAGATATTGTATTGCTCATGGGAATACCCATAAGCTATCCCTTTTCCATTTTGTAATGTTTACCATTAGAGAGGACTATAATATCTTCATTAATCTAAAACAAGGCATTCACTGATAAATCTAGTTTTTTTTTTAGAATTGTACTCAAATTTAATTTGAGAATCTTTTAATTATTTGGATGGATTGTTTAAGGGAAATAGAACCATATAATTCTGTAATGTCAAATGACACAAGCCAATATTGATTACCAATTGTTATATTTTTAATTCTGTTAATACATTTGAATGATGATTTGACATTACAGAGATATGTAGTTCCATTTCCCATAAACAGTGCATAACAAATAATTAAAAATGTTCTAGTTAAATCTGACTACAATTCTCAAAAAACTGAATTTATCATTGAATGCCTGAATTGAATTAACTAAGATATTATGGCTCTCTCTAAAGATAAATATTACAAAATGGAAGAGGAGTGTTCTATGGGTCTTCCCATGAGTGGCATAATATCTAGTTTTGCATTAAATAAATTTGTAGGTGTTATTCTTAAATACTCAAATCACCCCATCTCTGTTATACATGCAATACCTAGGTGGTGTCTTTATTTGTGCCCCAGACACACAAATTAAGGAAATACAACATAATCTTATACATAAGTCTTCATTAAAATGGATTATAAAAAAATGATAATCTAAAAGGCATAAAGTTTTTAGTCATATATTCAGTATGAATATACTCAATTAAATTCATAAAAATGTTGGTTAAACCTGTCCAAGTGTGAAGGGTTATACACATGAAATTAACATCTACTACTTATAAGCTTGCAGGCTTCAAAGCATTTTTTATGTAGAAACTATAATCTTTGTAAATTCAAATCTGACCAGAAAATTAATATTGAAACATATATAAATAATTTACATAATATCAGACACAAAGATTCAGCTCTTATTCACAACTTTAAAACATTATACACTAAAATTAGAAACAGATCTACTTGTTCTGATGAAAAATTCTGAATATCACTATCATAAATACTAGGGGCAATTCACAGTACAATTAAATATGTGTTGAAGCATACAGAATTAGCCTTCACACTCCTCCTGCCCTGAATCATCTGATTAACAATACAAAAAATAAGCTGCCCTTAGAGCAGATTTTCCAAGTAATGTATAAAATTATAAGCAATAACAGAAACTGCAATCCAGTTTACTTTGGATAATCTCATGCCAATATTTCTGCAAGAATTGCACAATAGAAATATCAATTCAATTGAGCTATAACTAGTACAGATATTAAATCTATCTTCCTCGAACATGAGTCCAAACACAGTCACAGTTTTGAACTTAGATCTGCTAGTATTGTCTTCTCTGAGAGAAATGATGCCAAATACAAAGTTAAGAAGTCCTGGCACATTACCAATAATATACATGCAATCAACAAGAAAGAATCCTGTATTCCAAATTTTTTATAAATAACTACATTTGTAATTCTTTTATAAATCTTGCAATCATCTTGGATAATAATAACTATAATTATGACTAATAATTAAGTCAGAAGAATGATCAGCATATTGATTTGAGATATTTAGCATGTTTATTTTAATGTATTAAACAAGCTTTTCTTAATATAGGGGTTGTATGTATTATTTATATTGAAATTACTTTTTTTTTTTTTGAGAAATGTTTCAATCTCTTGGCATTACATTAAATAAATTGGATTTTTACTCAGGAAATCATATGATGTTCACGCACTAAAAACAACAGGTTAGGATTTGAATTTGATCCAGAAGTATTTACCTTATCAAGTCTATTACTTCATCACAAATAGAAACTACACAGGTCAAAAGCACTCTAAGCACTTATAATAATTGTTTTCATTAGAATATTTTATCTGAGGAAAGAATGCAAAATGAATTAAAATTGTTAAAATCTTTCAGAAAAAAAAAATGATACAAAAGTTAAAAGTCATTTTTACAAGCTGACAAATAAACATATTAAAGAATGAGGATGTGATTATTTATTGTGATTAGAACAAGCTGATGAATGCTGGTTTAGTCTGAAGAGGCATTTTGGAGTAATTTGGCTATTTCACATATCTTTTTTATTTGTATTAGGAAGTTATGATGGAATGGAAGTTTTAAATATGTATGAAATTAAAATACCCAAGGTGTATAAATCTAATTCATCTGGGGTTAAGTGGTTTCAAAATAAATGCATAGTGAGAGAGGGTATCTTGATTTTCTGTACTGAGAGTTACAATATGATAAAATTATATGAGTGATACACTGATAAAAAACAAAAACTTGAATATATATACATCCGCAAATTTCGGACAAATTTATTTGTCGATATAAATGTCTTTATCTTCCTTTATTATTGGAAATAGTTATACATATTTAGAAATGGTTGTTAATAATGATGTATGTGTGTCAAAACAATTTGTATATCTTTCTTTATAGGAGAAAAAGATGAAGCACCATTTGGACAAACAGACAATAATGTATGATATATTAATTTTATCAATTTTTTTAGATCTGCGTATCAAATATTATTTGTAAAGTATTTCCGTAATAAAAAAAAAAATGGATTTAATTTAATTTAAAATCAGAACTTCAGATCTAACCAAGATTTTACTTTCATTTTAAGAATATTAGTTCACTGGTAAATAATTAACAACATTGTGTAATTTCTAGAGTTCAGTGAAAGTTTTGATAAGTTTTCTTAATACAGATTTAAACGTGATAAGAAAAACAAGATAATTTGCTCACTAGCCTGCTACACTTCACTTATTTTTGCGACCTGTTCTAGAACAAATAATTCAATAAACAACGAACCATTTCCTTTGCAATGACTCTAGCTTAACTATCATTTTATGTAAAAAAAAAAAAAAAAAAAGATATGTACTTCACTACCTTGACTATTTTTAAAAGTTATAACTTATTATTTTAGTGTATTATTTAAAAGTTATTAATCCTCATATTCGAGTGTGTTTTTCCAAAGATTAGTCGTTAGCAATCAAAACATGAAGATACACAAACAAATTACTAATCTTAGTGGTTTGTCATTACTTGCTCTTCTTTTAATGTAGTTTACATATGAAATTTCTCTTTCTTATAATATAGATTAAACAGGTAATTCGTAGATAGATGGATGGATGGTGAAATAGGGAGAAAGAGATAAAAATGAGTTAAATAGGGGGTGAGAGATGGTAGTACTAATAAGGATAAAAATATGTGAGTACATATATTAATAAAAAGGTAGTATATCTTAAGCAGATGATTGTGACATATATGAATGTGTATATGCTCAAACATTTTTTAGCAATACATAAATAAGATTTATTTTTGAAAAAATAATGCAATGTAAATTAGTTGATTAAAAATACAGAACAATAAGTTTATATTCATTTTAATGATGATTGTTCTAATAATGAAAGCAGTTTCAGTTCTCTTCATGAAGGCAAGTTTGTAACGAAAGCAAACAATTGCCCAACATTGCTGATAGTTTCCCAGTTTCTCAATATAATTTAATCTATTAATAATATTTAGAACTATACTATAAACTTTTTGTATTTGAATAATGTAAAGGACTGTGAACGTTTATGTGAACATGAGCAATTTGACTTAAGGATGTGGCTAGAAAAGATTAACTGCTACTAAGAGTGATCACATATTATTAATTGGATATATTTCGTTGTTGCTTATGCATGTTAATCTACAAAAGAATAGAATAACTTAATTATATACTTCATGATGAAGGAATCCAAAACAATGCTTTTGTGCTCATCTTGGGATTCATGTGTATTAATCTTTAAATTAAAGGAATGGTAATAAAAGTATTAAAATATATGTTATTGATATGCAAAAGGTTTTTTTTAAATATCTGTATAAGAGCCAAAAAATTCTAGCCATGCGACTGGATCTAGTATTAAGTTAAACTTAGATTAAAAAAAAAATAAAAAATGAATATCATGCTTGCTAGTATTTGTTTGTAGGGATGCAGAAATTATAAAATTAAAAATCTTTAATGTATTTATTTATCAAGGAAATATAAATTCAGAAATGAAATGGAAACTTTGATTAATACAAAGGTTTATGATTAAGTTTCTCGGGGTTGTGAAAAATCAATAAAAAGTGAAATTATCAAAGCAAATCAACAAATTTATTTTATATTCAAAGTAAAGAATCAACAAATTTATTTTATATTCAAAGTAAAGAATCTAAAATAGGAAAATATATAGCAGTAACAAAATACATTTGAGGAAAACCCTACCTTGACTTGAAAGCTTAAAAAAGATTTTTTCTAAATTTTTTGAGTAAAGGTACTTTTGATATAAATTTATACCTTTATGCTCTAGGCATTGGGAAGTGCCTTTTTGCTAAAGCATAAGGTTGAGAAATAATGCATGCAGTGCCTTAATCCATTATCTCAAATGAAAGACAAATAATAATATCTGATTCTTTCCATTCCTTTTACACAAACCAGCTTTAGCTTACAATGTTTTTTTTTTTGTTAATAATACATTTGTATGCTATATCATCATCATTTGCAACTATTATCAATCCATTACAGTATGAAGATTTTTTCTAAATGTAATCTATCTCCAATATTTAGCCTCTTTTTTCCAAATCACCTTAACACACTTCTCTTATTTTCTACAGCCATCTCACATGTTTCTTTCTAGGTCTTTTACAATCTCTTTGAATCCAGTTTAAGATTTCAGCTATCTATATATTGTGACCAACACAACTCCATTTGTCTCTTAAATCTTTCAATGATGTCAGTAACACCCCTGTTTATTCTCTCATTTCAATCTCTTCTTGTTACTCCTAACATTCATCATTCCATATTTTTTTAAGTCATCTAAAGTTTTTGTATTGCTCTTCTGTTATATGTCCAAGTCTCAGGTTCATAAATAAGAAATGGTAAAACATGTTTATTAACAATCTTTTTTTTTAAATAAATAGGCATATTTCCTTTTAATATTAAGTTATTTCTATCAAAAGCACTCCAACCAAGTTTAATTCTATGATTAATTTTATCCATTATGTTTCCATTAATAGTAATATTCTGACCAAGGTATTTGTAGTTGTTAACTTCTTCTAACTCATCATTATTCAATCTTAATTATCTTCTTCTGAGAAAATCCATTGAACATTACTTTAGTCTTTTTAACACTCACCTTTAGTCCTACTTTCTTACTTTCATCTGGCAACTCTTGTAGCATTTCCTAAAACTCTAAAGCATCATTTTCAAAAACAATTACATTATCTGCAAGTCCATTTACTTTTATTCCTTTAGATTTCCATTTTAATTCACAAAATACTTATTGATAACTGCTGTACATTATTATATTATATTTTCCTATACATTATTATTTATTTTCTTACACAAATTCTTCTAATACTTTTCTTTTTTTAATTTTTATAACAAACTTCAGCACTTTTTTTATCATAATTACCAGATATTGAAACTAGCTTTTGGTATACCTTTTACTTTCTCCTAATACTAATATTAATTCTTTAAAATATTTTTTTTAAATTTGTAAATAAGTATCAGACAATTGTAGAGAATTTTGAGCCATAATCTTATTCAATCCCTTTTTGAGATATGAACCAGGATCTTCAGTACTTAAATTATGTGTACTGAGCCAGAAAACCAGTGGATAAAATTAATTTCTCTTTCTTAATTTTCCATACTACTGATCATTAATTGAATGTTTTTTTGAAGGAAAAAAATGGTATACTAATATGGATAAAACTGTGACAGTAGATATGATTTTTATCAGTATAATTCTACTTTTCATAAAACCTACTTTGATTATTAAATAGAAAAATGAATGAAAATTTGGGTTCTCAGTATATTATTATATAACTTATTCACAAAATATCATCAATCTGTCAGAATCGTTTTCATAATATTTCCATAGGAAATAAAATTTATATAAATACTATTTAAATAAGCAAACAGTTTATACTTTGTGGCTAATTATGAATCAAAATATGTAAAATGCGCTAACGCGTACAAGCACACAAAGCTAAAAACAAATAAAGAAAATATATATATTTTTTATTTTTTATTTTAATATCTATTCCATTAAATGGCTAAGCGCTTTCAAGGGTCAAAGCCCTCATAATCATAGTCGCGTTACAAACTATAATAAATTGACTCGGAGTGATGCAAATTTATGCAAATGAAATGGTTACGCATTCCATTTCTTGGATATTTTGTAGCAAGAGTCTTTTCTATTGATGGCGTAGCCATCTCTAGATATAAAGAAAGCTTCTTTTATCTTTCTTTTAAGATCGTGCCGCTCTCTGCACACTGAATTTCCCGTTTGGCAATCGTGCCCAGCTGAAGCGCGATGCTGCGCAAAAACTGAACTATGAGCAGAGTCCACCAAAGCTTTATTATAAGAATAAGTGTGTTGCGTAATCATTTCATTTGCATAAATTTGCATCAATCCGTATAAAGTTTGTAATGCGGCTATGATTATGAGGGCTTTGACCCTTGAAAGTGCTTAGCCATTTAATGGAATAGATATTAAAATAAAAAAATAATAATGTATATTTTTTTTATTTGTTTTAGCTGTGTGTGCTTGTGCGTGTTAGCGCATTTTATATATTTTGATAAATACTATTTGTTATGCCTTAAGAATGACAATGAATTTTTATTTGTGATTTTTTTTTTAAGAAAATTTAAAATAAATTTTCTGAGATCCTTATGCATTGAGTATAGTTCCAATTCCAATAATGCCACATTTGTAATTTTTCTGGCCTGTTTTTCATGCTCATCCTATTTTGAAAAACATTTTAACAAATCTACATTACTTATCAGAGATTTGGTAGTATTTTGTTAAAATTTGCATAAAGAATGACTTTTCTTTGACTTCAATTTTTTATCAGTAGAATTATGTGGATAAAAAAAACCATAAAATATATATTAACACTATTATTCTGAACAT
Organism: Epiperipatus broadwayi; assembly: GCA_028023455.1. Taxonomy (NCBI): domain Eukaryota; kingdom Metazoa; phylum Onychophora; class Udeonychophora; order Euonychophora; family Peripatidae; genus Epiperipatus; species Epiperipatus broadwayi. Next base: position 9,307,458 of record JAQFVV010012411.1, read on the forward strand.
ATGCAGTATATCTAACGATTTTTTATACCTATTTTTTTCATTATTTATTAATATCATTATTGATATAGGTTGTCTGAAGTGAATAATATGAAAATTGTGAGTGCAGAAAATGTATTAGGTGCAAATGAAATTATAAATATATATAAAATAAATAGTTGTTTACTGAAATTTTTTTGTAGAAAGCTATAATTAACAATATTTAAGAAATTTACATATTTAAAGTTTGATTATTACGATTTAAAGGATTTTTAAATTTATTAATTTATTTAGCTATATGATTTGTTTTTTGGATATTTTAACTATTAAAAAATATCATAAATGAATTTGTAGTGATTTTCAATAACGAGATAAATTCTCTATTACCTTTATTTAGTCCTCCCATTCTCTACTTTAGCCATAGATTTGAAATTCATAAACTCTGCGCTTTGTGTTTGATCACATTTATGTAGGTCACTCACTGCTAAATTTTATTTATAAAATAGATAAGCACAACATATGTTAATGAAATTTTATTAATGTTTATGAAAATCATATCTAACTGACTTCATTTTTGGAGCCTAAAAACAATTTTGTCTGTAATCTTATAAACAATTCATTTTTGTGAGATAATTCTTAATTGTTTAAAAGGAATCTTGATTTGCGATGATTCTTAAATGTGAATACTATATATAGTATTGTTCTTAGCAAGGCTAATTTACAAATTTTTATAAATTTTTTATGAGGCAATTACTTTTCTGATAACTGATAGTGGAATGTGTGAAAGAATAGGAAACCACTGCAAAGGAATAGATTTGAGGGTATCAGAAACAATTCTCATAGTAATATTTAATTGAGTATTCAAAAATTTGATATGGGTTTTTTTCTTCAACTAAGGAGCTCAGTATTAACCAATAAAATATGATAATGCTAGAAAGACTGTCTATAAAATAAAGTACTTATGTCACTCCTTAACTAGTGCCATGTCAGCATTTATTTATTCTTATAAATTATTTTAGATTTAAACATATTAAGCTATTATTCAAGGTTATATAGGGCAGGATTGGATTTTAGTTTATTGCTGCAAAGGATTATATTCAAATTATGAGAGGTTACTCTGTTGTGTAGATAAAAAATTATGCATATTGTTTTTGTTTTTTTTTGTTTTTTGGATTAGGAATAAGATGACAACCTTTGGATAAAAAAATCCAAGCTGATAATATCCTTATTAAGAGATTTTCCATTTCTGAAAAATATTTTTTCTATGAAATCAAAACGATTTTATCAGCATTGATAAATTTTATGTATTCTGTATTTGGAAGAGTGATAAAAATATTAAATAAAGCATATGAAAAAATTGAATCTTGTGGAAGATCATTCTCTAAAATATCCTATCTATTATGATTATCATTTATTATAACTTGGCTTTTTCTATAGGAAAATATTTTATCGAATAAATTGTTTTTCTGCATTTAAGATTTTATAGACAAAACTTTTCCGATCAGAATCATAACCTGAGACTGGTTGAATAAAGTTATCTCAAAATAAATTAAAAATTGATGTGATGTTATTCTGAATTGTAAAGGTAAAATTTGTTTAAAACAATTTTTTCTAGTCTAAGTTCATCTTGCTCTATAGATAGATAGCATTTAATAATTGGAATATTTTTTAATATGATTTTTTCTAATAACTACTAGGAAATACATTAAAATGATATTGTATGATATACTTTTTAGATCTTTGCTAGATTTATTTGATTTTAAGATTACTATTATGCTAAATTTTTGAAATAGTTTCTGTATTAATAATGAAGTTGAATAATTTTATCCAATCATATTTTGGCTTTAGGTCTTAAAGTTTAAAAAACTTTATAATTGCATTTGTGGTCGAGTGGTCAGCTCAGCCACCTTACAAGCAGTTGTCCTGAGTTAGCAGGTTTGCTTTCTGGCTGATGCTATGACACATGAAAGGAAAACTTATGTAATTATGATATTTGATTCTGAGTGCGTTTTTTCATCAAAAATAATCAAGGGAAAATTCAGGTGACCAACATGTACTACTTTTATAAGTGATATTACAGAAATATTGTGAAAGAAAAATTTGTTGTCCATTCTATTGATTATTTATCTCATTCTATCAATCTTGGATTTAAAGGATGATATATAAGATTGATAATACCATTTTCTATGATGTTAATAACTATTTTAGAGATGCTTTTATAACCAGCAAGCTTACATAATAATGAACAAATTTTTTGAATAGATCTTGCAAAGTTTTGTTTTTCCATAGGCTCTCTTCATTTTTTTTTCTTCTGAATCATCTCATGATTTTATAAGTTTGTTAGCAATTTCTGGATATTGTATAGATAAATATTGATTATAAAGAACATTTTTGTTCCAATGTTAACTGAATTACTTTTGATAGATCTTTTGACAGGTGTAGTTATGAATTTATTAAACCCTATTATAGAGAGTAAGGATTGCTGTATTTTTATTAATATGTTATTCAAGATATCTAGCTTTTGACTCAAATTATCTTTAATTTCATTTTGCAACAAATTAATTTTTATTTTTAAGAATATAAATTTCAAGAGTGATTAGATTTGATTTATATTGACTATGGGAAAAATAATCCAACATTAATAAATCAGCAGGTAATGATAAACCTTTTTTTTTTACAAAACAAAATGTGAATCATATATTGTCTTTACATTTTTATCTGCATGAATGGAATCTTTTTTCTTGTTTGGCATTGTAAAATAAGTGTCTGTTGTTTAATTCCATCTATCATAAAAGTTGTAAATCTTTTTGATCCTTATTTGCATATTTCCAAAAGTTTCCATGAGATTTGAAATCATTTATAAATACATATGTAGGAAAATATTTGAAAAAGGACGATAGTGTCAGTTTGTATTGGGAGTTTCATAAATGTTGCATAATATAAAAATTATTCATTTGAATAGTAATTGATTATTGTTTGAAATATCTTCTATAAAAGTTGTTTGAAATAAAGATATCCAAACTATGTAAAGTATGCATTCTATTAAGAGTCATTGTAAAGTCAGGATTTTTTAAAAAAAGCATATTAATCTAGGAGTGTTAAGTCTCTTGAAGTATAATACCATTAATTAATGTTTTGTGACTTTGTTTTTGACTTGAATATATTCTCAATGTTAATTTGAATTTATTTTATTGTATTTTCTGGATGAAGAGAAGATTATTCTGTAGAGAATATATCCTAAAAGATAATCTCACCCAGCCTTTCATTTATTTAACAAATACTTTCATATAATTAATGTATACAGCCAAAAAATCTATTCTAATATCAGTTACTGAAACTAATAGTTTAATAATTTATTGTATTTGTAACAACATTGCGATCTCATATTATTTGGATCAAGTGTAACTTTTTATGTCTTAACCAATTTCATAAAACGTGTGGGCACTTATTGCTTTATTAGTGGATGTATTTTTTGTATTTATTTTATTTATTTATTTATGCATGAATTGTGTTATTTATACTGGTCAATTATTGATGTGATAAATCTTCATTTATTATAGTTAAGCATTTGTGTAAAACTTATATTTAGTTTTATAACTAAACTATATGTTTATAAAAATTTAATTATAGAGTCAAAAAATCTTAATTGACTTCAAATAATAAAAATGAAAACAAAAAGAGTTTAAAAATATCAATCAATTTAATTGAGTGAAACTATTGTATTCTGACTTATATTTTGATGGTAAAATTTATTTGATCACCCCAGCAATTTATTGTACATTTACAAACATGTGATGTTAATAGGACAACAAGAAAGGGTTAATATATTAATTTTTAGTGATCAAGTATTTTAATTTAGTCATTTTTGTTGATTAGTTATTTCACCTGTAATTAATGGAGAATATATATATATATAAGCCAACAAAATGATTTTTATCTATTAGACATGAATTTTGATTAATTATAGTAAAGTATTTGAAAATTACTAATTATTTAAAGAAGCCTGGTAATTGTGACAATAAGCATTGCAAAATAAGAATAAAAGCAAATACATGAATTTTAGGGTCAATAAATTTAAGTGACAATTTCAAGAGTTATAATTATGAAATGAATTTTCAAAAGATATATAAGAAATAATTCTCAAATGTGATATAATAAATTTATGAAATATGATCCTTTTAATTGCAAATGAAGATTTTAGATCAAACTGCTAAGAAGAAGAATTGGAGCAATATTCATATTAGTCTGGCTAAATTTACATAAATGTTAATTAATGCAGTGCTATTAATAGTTAATTTTATGTTAATGCATTATTTTCTACTATCAGAATTAACTTTTCCTAATGTAAAATGAATCCATTTACATTTATATTTTTTAGTTTTTAATATAGATATTAACAATGAAAATTGAGGGATTATATTAATGTAAACAGAGATAATTTACTTTTGATGTTGCCAGAAAACCATTGACAGGCCTCAGGCTTAACCAGTTTTCTCTATTAACTTATATAATAGTTTTCATCCCAAGTTTAAAAGTAAAAGGAAATCTTTTCTTTATCTAATCCATGTTATTGTAAGGATTTAAACACAGACACCTATTTTTGTAGATACGAGGATGTAGAAGACATATTCACTTGGCTTCTTGCAAATAATGATTTGCTTTTCCTAGACAGGAATGTATGTTAAATTAAATTTTTCATGAATTCAATATGATGATAAAAATGGAAATTAAATGATTATATTCATGTAAAGAGAAATAAGTTTTTTTTTTACTGTTGCCAGGAAATTACTAATTTCTAATTGATAATTCTGATGCTAAACAAGTTTTCTCTATTAATTAATATATCTTTTTGGTTCTAAGTTTAAAAATAAAAGAAAATTTGGGGGGAGGGGTATAAAGATTTAAACCCAGATAATTTTTTTATAAATCAAAAAAATATTTGAATCCTTTACATTTTCAACTTATAAAAAAATAGTTCTGTGTTTAAATCCTTACAACAATTTGCATCAGAAGAAGAAACCTTTTATTTTTAAAATTAGGACAAATCAGCTACTATATATATTAATAGAGAAAAATTATTTAGTCTTCTGACTATCAGTTAATTATTGATGTTTTTCTGGCAACATCAAAAGTAAAAGTTATTTCTGTTTGCAGAAATATAATCTCTTAATTTCCATTATTGACATTGTAAATTTATATTAAAAAAAAGTTAATTTAACATATATACATGAATGATTAATTATAGCACTAGATCTGTATAAAATAAAAAAATAATTTAAACTTTAATACCATGAAGTTGCAATGTATGCTTTCTCAATATGCATGATTTCAATTATACATTATATGAAAAATAATGTAAACAAACAAACAAAATGCAAATAAACAAATAAAAACATTAAAATTTGTCATATGTCTCTGAGTGCTGTCAGCAATTATATTTAAAATAAAAAAAATAAAAAATTGTAAATAAATTTTACAATACAACAGCAACCATTTTTTGGTTTATCTCACACAGTCATATTTATTAATAAAATTTCTTTGATTAATGTTGAAAGCACATGCATTTTTTTTTTCCAAAATTGATATGCAACACTTTATGTAATAATTTTTTTTTTAAGTGTAGTGCTAAAAGTTTTACAAAATATAAGAATATACTTAAGTTAGTAATGACTTAAAAATATTGAAACAATTAGAGATAATAGGTTTTTTTGGAAAACAACACTATTAGTGGGTTTCTATAAAAGAAAAAGTCTTGACAAAAAAAATCACCCCAGAGCATATTTAATTGAGATGAACTATTCATTTTATTTAAAAAATTGATATTAAATTTTTATCTTATCTCAGTAAAATATATTATCATCATCATCATCATTATTATTATTATTATTATCATCATTATTATTAATATCATTATTATTATTATTATTATTATTATTATTATTATTATTATTATTATTATTGTTATTATTATTATAATGATGATGATGATATTTCAAAAAGGAACTTTATTCAGATTGGAAAAGCAGGTTACATTAATACTTTCCGTATACATGCATTTACATTGATGTTCCTGAGGATTATATATATGGTGCTATCTAAGATCTTTATAAGTCTTTTCAGATATAAATTGGGTGAGTGATAGATTGTTTGTTCTAGGTTACAGCCTCTGTTTTTTTTTAATTTCATTGTTTTCCTTTAGATTGTTTTTTAAAGTTATCTTATTTACATTTGGATAATTAAGACACCTATATACAGTTCATATATATATATAATATCAAATAATATAAGTATAATAAAACAATCCATTAGAATAAAACTACAAAATTTTAAAAAATGCCTATATAAAATTGAAGATTAATATCTTCTGCTATAGCCAGCTTCGGCATATTCTGCCATCTTAAGTAGCAATTCAATTTTATATAGGCATTTTAAAAAATTTTGTAGTTTTATTCTAGTGGATTGTTTTAATATATCTATATATATATATATATATATTGTGTTTATGCTTTGTAACAGTTTGTTAGTCTTTAGATTTTGATTTTGTAAGCTGGGGTATGCTTATATTGGAAATATTTTGTATGTTTTATTATCATCTATCGATTCTTGGATTTTGTGTTGTACATTTTCTTGCATTCTCTTTTCAAGTACGTTAAGTGATTTGAGTAATGGCAGAACTATTAGAGATTTGAGCATTATGTTATGAGTGACCAGATGACCATGAAAATGTCTAGGTTTGCTACTTTATAAAATGTTGGTGTATGTCACCTTGTATTATTTCCAAAAGTGAATGTGCATCACGTGCACCAAAATACCTAGAACATGAAAGTTGCTTCCCGGACCATAGGGGTGGATGTTCTGCAGAATGCGTTGATGATATCCTGCAGGAAAATGTTTGTTTGTCTGTATGTATTAGGTATTTCATGCTGAATATTTTTAATGCTGATCAGTTCTAAAACAGTTGTTGTTAAGTTGCTTCTGTTTGGTGGAATAGTGTGCAGAAAGGATCTATTTTTGTATACAACCACCTGTATCTTAGGAAGTATTATGTTGGCAAGGCATATAGATTTAATCTAAGTATGAAATCAAAAAAATTGGCCTCTGTGGACCATTTTGTAAAATTTTTAGGCAGTTCTTGATTGTTTATTCTTAGCATCTGGATGGAAATATCTGGTGTATGTGCTGGGTATACCAGTGCATAGATCTGCCAATGTGAATATTTTGTTGTTTTGCAGAGATATTTGAGTATGTGTAGTGCTAAACTGTTTATAACTGATTATTATTATTATTATTATTATTATTATTATTATAAAATTTTGTTGATACTATAATCTTAATTTATATATGACATACTATATAGTTATATAAAAATGTGTGTTTTAGATATATGCTTATTGAAAAGTGCTGTATATTTGCAGATCAATGAACAATATGTATTTTCTTATTCAAAATTTATCAACAAAATGTATGATATATGCAAGGGGACTTGGAACAAAATATAGTCAATATTGTGGCTCCACTGTATAAATAAAACAATGTATTCTGATAATTTACTGACAAATAGCTTGATACAATTAGGTTTTTTTCTCTAAAGTAAAGCATTTTTTATGTTCTTTTGGAACATAATATCAAAAACTCACCAGATTGTTTCATAGCTGATAACAGATGTTCCATTTCATAGCAAATTCTTTATTACTTGTTGATTTATAAAATTCTTGGATGTTTTGAAAATAATTTTTTTTTCTTATATTATTAAGTAATATTTACTGAGGCTGTAACCTCGAGCGTAAAAACGTTATAAAATTTGTGTAGTTATTAATGTTGAGAGGCTATAATAAATTGAGTTAAGGTATATTAACAAGTAGTAAATAATCACTTTGAATAATCAAGAAGTATTACTTTGTTAGAATACTTACGATTAAAACAACATATCCATCTAATGCACAGGAATATATATATTCACACATGGTGTCATTTAATATTCAAATTATAAATAAATGATTCTATTCAAGACAGAGAGTAAAAGTTAAAACTTTTGAAAAACAATATTTTCGATTAAAAAAAAAGTTTAGGAAATAAAATGGAGTATTTTGTTTATTTATATATTTTAGATGTATTGGTAATCTAGTCGTTGATTTGTATAGTAACTACAAACCTTTTGTTATTAAATATACTAACCAATAAGAAGGGTGTAATGGTGAAATTAACACACTTATTAAATCTATGGCTTGAAGTGTGAATCTGGATAAAATAAAATATCTGGTTTTTATTTTCAATTTTTAAACACAGAATTTGTTTTACCGGATTGCTTACACATAGCTAAACATTTAATTGGTTGGTAAATGCATATTCATATATTCTTAGCTAATGAAAAATAGTGATGAAATTCTTAAATTTTTATCATCAACCTTTTGCAAGTTGTTGTACAATTCCCTTTTCACAATCTGTCTTTGGACAACTATCGGAAAAGCCTTTGTTTTACAACAAAGTATTAAAGGCTATTTTACTTTATATAAGCCACGATTTTATGTAAAAGTATTTTTAGCAAACGTAGTATTATTTTCTGTATGATGTTTTATTTTCAGAATAAGTTTAATTCATAAACAAGAAGTTACATTTTTTAGACCATATAGTGAACATTTTATAAGAATAATTATTATAGGCTTTAACCTATAATCCATGTCATCAGGGAGGTAAGCAGATACTAGGGCTTTGCTTTTTCATATTTAAAAATGTTGAAAATGAATAAAGAGAGAGAAAATGATATAAGAAATTTGTAAAACTATTCAAATATTTGTACACAGTATTTTTTAATTTTATTAATAAATACACTATGATAAATTATCGTTCTGAAGTGTCTGTCAGCAACTTGTAATGGCTTTTTTACTATTCATATTGTTTCTATAGACGTGTTATATATTCTTTATTCAAAGTGTCTACTGCTAGATGATTTTCTGAAATCAATATTTTTTTAAATAAATTATTGAACAATCTTTTTTATCTATATATATATGTGTATAGACAACATAATATATATATATAAATTTATTTAAAGGCTTCATCATAATCTCTCAGAATTGTAAGAGCTTCACTATTTACCAGTTGTTATTTCCTTTATTGCCTTAATCCATGACTCTATCTTTTGCAAAGAAATTAACATAGCATGAGATGTTTCACCAATCAAGATAATATAATATATACTGAATAATTTTTTTAAATTAAAAAGAAATAAATAAAAAAGATTTTTAATTACAAATTCTAATTTTTCAAAGAATGAATACCCCTGAGCTCGAATTTTCAGTTTTTTTTAATGACCTACAGTAATTTAGATTTTAGTTTCAGAATTATCCTTTGGGATTTTTTCATAGTTTATTGTATATGTGACATGTGAATGTTTGATATCTTTATTTAAGTGCTGTCTTTTATATTTCAAAATAGAATTTAAATGCTCATATTAGTATTAAATTTTCATTATAAAAATTCCTAAGAGATTCAGCACAGTTAATTAGAATTTTTAAGTTTACTATTTGTAAAATATTATGTTAATACTTGACATTATTAAAGAATAATGTTTACTTCAAATTATATTAACATTTATTTATTATTTATAAAAGTATTCTCTTATTTATGTCTAAACACTTGAGATAGAAACCTGGGGTCCTTAAAACTAGTCGATCTTTATTATTTTATAAAGCAGTAGATCTTTTAATGCAATTAAAGTAAGATAATTCTTATGTTTCATTTTCTTATTATTAATAATATATTGGTCATTTACATATTATAACAAATAAAAATATATCTTTCATTTTTTAATTTTATTTTGTAACACTATGAAAAATTGGGGTTTTGTAACTGATGTGATTTAACCTGAGGTGATGGTAACCAGTATATGATCATCAACAGCTCAAGTTGGGTAGGCATTACTAACTCTATGGAAAATTGAGATTTAAATCATCAAGGATCTGAGGAATTGTTTGGTTATTCTCAAGAAGAAAAAATTTAATATAAAAGGGATGAGCATGATAGATCACTGTGAGAGATCAGCAGCTACCTATCCTAAGCATAAGCAAAATTAACTAAGTGTACCAGCATTATCAATGAGTATAAGTAAGTATAAGTACTACTTTTTTATCATCAGTGAATGTTTAAAAATAAAAGTAAATCAACAGTCAATCTTGTGACTGAATTTGAAATAGTTTTACTGTATATTAGGCCAACTATTTAGCCTTTGCTAGCTTGGGGCAATCATTGAAACCATTAGTTGCATGCACAAACTTAAGTGTTAATCCATGAGAATACAACCAAATAAATAATAATGCTGGGATATTAAAACATACTGATCATCATCAATGCTCTGGCTACTTAGTATCCTTAATGGTAGTGGTTATAATGTCTTGTAGAGACTAAACAAATAAAATGTAGTGCATGGACTTTAAAGAATATTCTCTTTACACCATAATGATCATTATCACCATCATTATCAACTGGATGGTGCAAAATGAATATATATACTTATTGTATATAGCTGTTATGCACAAATCTAACTCAGGAAGCAAGAACTCTAATTTATCACTGTGAGGAAGAGGGAAATAAATAATTAAATTAGCTTATTATAAATAACCTTAAGCAAATCATGAGTTTCCACTACTTATGAATAATTAGTTTTATTGGGATCATCAAAAAAAACTAAATAAAAGAACATAAACTGTCATGCTATAAGGTCACACACACACTACACTTCCTGAAACAGGAATTGGATAGAATAAAGAAATTAAGACTAAAAAGAATATTTTTTAAAACAATTAATTAATATCTAATTAATAATAACAAAAATCACATCATATTATGATATTCCAAATATCCATTTCATCAAAAAATACATTTTTACAAAAATTTTATTCATTAACCAATTAATTTTTATTCATTGGTTAATTTTTAAGTTTATTAGGTTCTTTCTTTAAAAATTTTAACAATTAATTAATAAACATGTTCAAAATCAAAGATAATTTTTGATTCATCTTAGCAAGATAAAAAAAATTAACTTTATAATAGATTTGTTTCTTTTAAAAACTATTTCACTGTTTGTAATAGAAATTTGATTGGGTTTTAGAAAAAAAAGTCTAACAATTTGGCATATTTTAACTTAGTGAAGTATTTAGTATTATCAATTATTATATTACACAAAAAACATATTTATGACAAAAAAGTAAATTTTCTATTAATAAAAATATAGAGTGCACAAATAATAAAAACATAATATCTTTAGCCATGGCTTTAGTGTTTATGGAGTCCCTTTCAGTTACAGTTTCCAGTTTTCTTTTCAATTGAGCTTCTTCTTGAAGGCTTCTTAGACATGTGTCTAGTTACGGTGTTCTTTTCCTAGTCTGTAGCAATTACAGATAAATGAAAAATAACAAATTTTGTCCATTGGGTTTTTTTGATTTTCCAGATGAGCCTGGCACAAACAGAAACTCATGCTTTTGGTTGAAGGGAAGATTACAGACTACTTTAGGGGATACCTTCTCTACATTTTTATCACAGTGAAGGTAGATTACATGAAGGAAGGTGATGCCTAGCTTTTACCTGAATCTAGCCCATGGTTTTCATGGTACAAGCCATTTTAGTGTTAACCTCATAGGATGCTAAAAGCTTGATAAAAACTTCTGCTATTTTATTTAATAGCTTGGTAAAGACTTCTGATTCTTTCTTCTTTATCCACTAGATTAAAATTTCACTGCATTCTCTTCAACAGGGAAGTTAACAATATTTCTTCTGTCTTTTTAAGCAGCAGGATCAATATTTGACTGCTCTTTCTTCAACAATTAAGTTAACAATAACCTCTTCAGATACTTGGGTATAGTCACTAAGTCACACTTTCAATATATTTTTCTAGAACAATCTTATTCCTAAGCCAATTCATAACAACCACTTAGATAAAATTTCATAAATACGATTGTTGAGACAATTACCTTCTCATCATAGATATTGAAAACAAGTAAAGAACTTAAAATTAACAACATAAATTTCTTGACATTACTTTATAGTTAAAAATCAAATCTTTTTGCAAAAAAAAAAAATAATAATAATCAGTTAACTGCACTGATTTGATATTTCTTTTTTATTAAATAGAGATAAAGAAAAAACAACTTTAATTAATTAAAAATACAATTTATAAAGATATTAAAATCTTATTATGTTCTTCCCTCTCTTTTCTTTTTTCTTTTAAAAAAAATACTATTAAATATATTTATTGTTTAAGAATCCTCATACTATCATATAGGAGATTTAAAAAATATTGAGTTAAATAAAAATACATTAAAAAATAAGTGTAGGAAAACTAAATATTATTTCTCCCATTAATTAATTAATTATTTATATATATACTCAAACCAGAGGAACATATTGCCAATTGTCTAATTATTTTTTTTTTTAGTGAAGCTATGTAGCCAACTGCTTACAATATAAATATCATTTAATTATTAAATTAAGTAAAAGTCCTGGAAATTGAATTGTACGTAATATTTTTGAGAATGGAAATATGATTAATATATGTTGCCATAAATCTTTTTATTAGTAAACTATTTGTGAAAGATGGTAATGTCATGAAAATAATCCTGCATATACTGTGCGAATAATTGCTTGCCATTGTCTAACTAACATTACTAAAAATTACTTATCACTGAATTATGTCAATATGGATTTTCTTTCTTAATTTTTTTAAACCAGATTGTCATTATTATGCATGATAATGTCATTTATGCAATAATGTTATTGTGATCAATAAAGTGGGCTGGAATAATTATTTATCTATCTTAGCTTACTATCTCAAAAAGAAAATCACAAGATCAATTAAAATAATATAAAAGTTATTTGATAAAGAGTAGTTATCATTGGTATTAGAAGGAAAATTAAATTTCTTGTATGAAAGATTAAAGTGATGGGATAACATTCAGGGAAGTTTTTCTCATATTCAGTTATCTAAAATTGTGTGTAATATAATAATATACATCAAAATGAAGTTTGATATTATATCATAATTATAACTGTAATAACACATAGTTACAATTATATTTTGATCATTAGGACTATAAACTCTCTTTATTTCATTTTTAACCATTATCATTTCACTGCAGGATTATGATCTTTCCATGTTTAATCCAGTTACTCCTATTTCTAGCCTTTCATCTCCACATTACTGCACAAACTTTATTATTTCATTCTTTCAATGTGCACACAGCTTTTTCCTAGGATTTCAAAATCTTTTAGGATACCAAATAATAAATTAACTACTGATCCTTCTAACAATATACCTAGTTCTTCTCCACTTTGATTTCAGTAATAACTATATGTTTTCTTCATGTACTTTGTTGGTAGGTTTTATACCTCTATATTGCTTTTTTTTAAGTATTCAAGTTTCAGATTCTTAAATAAAAATTGGTAAAATGCATTTATTAAAAAAGTATTCTATTTCATACACATAGGCATATTTTCTTTTAATATTAAATTATAACAAATACACTTCATTCAAGTTTAATTCTATGATTAATTTTTTATATTATGTTTCAGTCTATATTAATAATCTAACCAATGTATTTTTAATTGTTAGCCTCTTCTAATTGTATGTGTTAACTTCTTATATATTTTGAGAAAATTCATTGAACACTACTTTTGTCTTTTTAACATTTATCTTTAATCCTTCTTTCTTACTTTTATCTACTACCTCTTACAACATTTTTTGAAACTCTGATGCATTATTTGCAAAAACAGTAAAATACTCTGCAAAATCTAGATGATTTAAATAGTGTCCATTTACTTCTTCAGTTTTCCATTTTAATCCACAAAATACTTCTTGTAAAACTACTGTAAAAAGTTTTGGAGATGTGGAGTTATCCTATTGTATACTTTTCTCAGTGTTAATTTTTTTTAGTATCAATATGTAATATAATCATTGCTGTTACATTTTGATAAATATTCTTCAGAAATGACAGTATCCTGAATCTATATTTTAATGTTTCAATCCTTTAATGACTGAATAAATGTTTATTAGTAATTCATTTTCATTGGTCAATACGATCCACTGTGCTAAAACCACTTTTAAATCCAGCTTATTCTTTTGGTTAGTAAAAATTCAGTTATAATTACTTTGATAAAATGTTTTGTTTAAAACTAATAAAAAACTGATGGGTCTGTAATTTCTAAGGGTTTCTTTATCATCTTTCTTAAAATGCTACTATTACTACTTCCAATTATCTAGTATCTGTTTATCATTTAGATATTTGATATAGATCTTTGTTAACAGTTTTTCTATTGCTTCACTTATACTTTTTATGTTCTCAATTATAATTCCATCATTTTGTGGAGTTTTCCTTTTTTTACAAATTTAATTGTATGTCTTCATTCTTCATATAAAATGATTGTAAGGTATACTTTGCTTTCTTGTTCTTTATTGCTGTATTATTTTTATAGAACTCTTCCACACATTTCATAACATCATTTCTCTTTTTATTAATAGTTCCATCATGTCCTTTTAATGCAGAAATAAGTTTTCTACTAACACCTAGATGTCATTTTACACTTTTAAGACTGTTATTATCTTTTATAGTTTTTCTAGTTATTCCCAATTATATTTTCATATATACTTAACTTTTTTGTACTGTTTTATAAAATTTTAGATATTCAATATTTTTTGATTACTCATTTTTATATTTCTTTTTTATATATACATTGTGTTATTTCAGTAGAAAATGTACTGATAAGTTGTTTTAGTTTTTTTTTTTTTTTTTTGCATTAGTTATCTGTTAGTATGTTAAAACAATTTGCAAGCTTTAATTTAAATTCTTTAAAATGTTTTTGAAGGCTAGTAATGCCATTTGTAAATTCTGTTTTTATTTTAATAATTTTTGACTTTAGTTTTGCATTATCATCTCCTATGATGAGTCTATTAAAAACATTACAGTCTTGAAATATATACTTTCTATTAGTCCAAATTTAATCAAATTCTGCAGTATCACCATTTTGACACTTTAATGTCCATTTTTATTTAGCATTTTTCTAAAGAAAAAATTCATAATATATATATATTTTTACAAATTCCACAAATTGTTACATCTTTTATTTCTATTCCATAACCTACTTTCACATAACATTTTTATCATTCAATCATTTACCAATTTTAGCATTAAAGACATTCTTTGATAATTTAAAACAGTTGTATGATCTGATCATTAACCTTTTGTATATCCATATGAAAATTGGCTACTTTTTCATCACAGTAAGAATTTATTGGGGCATAAACTTGAATTATATGCATTTAGTATCTTACATTAAATTCAATAATTAATTTTACTGCTCTATTTAATACATTATCAATTATTATAATTTTGTTTTTCATCCTTTTATTTAGAATAAATCCCACTTTATTTGTGTTTCCAATATTTATACCTCAAATCATTGGTTTTTTTATCTTTTCTTCTAACTTCATAAAGCCCATCAATGTTCCATTTAGTAGTAGATAGTTCTTATAAAAGTAATCCGCATATAATAAGAAGTACCCTTTATTGAGTAAGAAAATAAAATACTGATTAGAATATTATTGATTTTTGTCTCTTTTAAATCAAACAAAGAATATGGCTATTATATCATGAATTCATTTTCATTATACTAAATGTTATTATATTTTATCTATAATTCTATTAACAGCTTATTCTTTTAAACTAATTTTTGATAATCTTATTATTAATAAATTTCATAAATCAATTTTTGGTTAAGTTGGTTTTATAGTTGAGACGAAGATAATAGTGTGTGTGCTGAAATGGGATAATTTGCAAAAATAAGATCATATTTTAAGAAATATTTTTCTTAGTTGATAGCAGAAAAATATCTGTATTAAATAAAATAAAGTTCTGGGCATTTAAAGAAATTTTCCACTTTTGAACTCTTACTGACCTTTTTTTTTTATTGAAACAAATATATGCTAAAAGAATAAAAAATGAAAATAAATGGAGAATTTCTGGCAACTTTTTTGATTTGCTTTTAGAATTTAACATCACAAAAGATTTGTAACAATTCATTGATGTCTTCATTTGACATATAATGATAACAAATTTTTTTTAAAAAAAAAAAAAAAAAAACTTTAGCACTGTTCAAACAATTGTTTTTATGAGTAGATTTATGAAGATAAAATAAAATGAAGGATAAGGAAGAGTTATTAATTAAATAACTGTAAAAGTGATTTTATAAAGAATGAGACTGGATATAGCACACAAATTTACAAAAAGTTTATTTCACTTTAATATTTATTATAATCAATTTTATATTTATAATACTGAAAAAAGTAGATACTATAGTAAATATTATTGGATGTTTTTAATGGAAATAGGTGTAGTTATTATAGCTGCCACTAAAAATAATTTGGAATTATACAAGAAGGACTTAATTAAAGTTGGCTATTCTGATGCTATGTTGGATAAACAAATAAAGAAATTCATCAGTAGACATAAATATGATAGACATCCTAACTCTAAACGTTGGATTAATGTGCTATATATTTCCAACCTATATTTAAATTTAATGTCAATTTTATCTAAATATTTTAACATCGGCTTTAGATGCTCTCTATCCCTCAACAAATTCATCAACAACTCTAAAAATAAAATCAATAATGATGACAAAATGTAGTTAGTATATGCCTTGGACTGCCTATCTTGCAGTGATAGATATTATGTGAAATGCATCCTAATTTGAAATCTAGAATAGCACATTTACCTATACAGCAAAGCTAAATCTACCACTTCGTATAGCTCAGTATTTGTGGATCACAGGAAGATCACAGGTTAATTTTTTAAACCTGCCACCACTAATGGCATTAGCTTCAAAAGTAATCACAGGAAAAAGAAAGTTAAGAAAGCTTGGCACTCAATCAATATTGTTAATGTGATAAACATAAGAGCCAATAGTATTCACCTCAACAAACATTGGTTGTTTAATTTGATAACATAGGTAGAACTTCGTCGATTTGCACTTACAATTGTTATACATGCAAACATGCAAATCCATTAAAATTAACAGTCAGTTTAATTATCTCTATATGCAGGTGAAAATGCTAATAAATTTTGCTAATTCCATCTCAGTTGTGCTTTAACAAAGATACTCGTATTGAAAGCCTGGCTTAGCAAATTAATAAATTTATTTTATACTTATTTTGCCTTACCATAATTATTATTTACTTTTATATATATATCAAAGTATATATTGTGTCATTCATGTTTTTATCATTTATTTAGAAAGAAAATTAGACTAGAGTGTGTGCATGTTTAAAAATGACTAGTAAAGAAAAAAACCAAATGCAATACACATGGCTAATCCAAATATTTTGGGCTAAATAAGTGGTAAATGGTTAATTGATATTAATTATAAAATGGATTTAGAAATCAAAAATAATATCAATAGTTTAAATATTTAGTCGATTCAAGTATTATTAGTGATTCGGTGGATTAATTAAAGATTCTTATAAGTCAGCAATTAAATATATATTTTTTATTTTTGTTAAAAGGAAAAATGTATATTTGTTTATTTGTGTTTTATTTTTTGGAGATAAATGACAATTTTCAAATTATATATTACTTTTAAAATGTAATTAGAACATTTGAATGAGAAATTTAAATAAAATTTTGTTTTTAAAGATAAAAAAAAAAGTGTTGTAAATATTATAGCACAAAAAGTATACCAAAAATGCAGGAAATTATTGTACATAGATTATATTAAAGCCTAAATTTATGTTATTTATTAGAAAAAATTAGGGAAATCTTTCTAATGGATTGTTTACTTGAATATACTAAAAATAGGTTGTATAATTATTTCCATTATAAATATTCTGATCGAGAGTAGAGTGAGTAATGATTTCCATTAAAAGTCTTGAAGTCAACCTCACCAATCAATTTCAATGTTTAACTCTTTATGCCAGTAAAAATAATAAGGTTTTTTCAAATATTTGTGTTGGAAAAGTCATGGTTTCATTATTGCTGTCTATCTGAAGTGGAGCTATATAGTTAAATAATTTAAAAGGCTCTATTACTATCATTTAATTCATGCTTAGATTGAGTAGAAAGACTAGACATCACCAGAAGACGATAATATTATATGAGCAATCAACAATTAAGAATTCTGATTTATTTACTCTTAGTTTCAGACAGAGGATTAATACAATTTTAATTATATGCCATGATGCATTAATTGCATATATATATACAGAAGAAAACGCTATCATTAAAAACCAATTATAATGATTTTCATTTTATGGATATGAATTTTGATTACTTATAGCATAGTATTTTAAAAATGCTATATTTGAGCATTGCTATTCAAGATGAGAAAGAATCATATCCATTGAATAAAGGAGACATAAGAATAAAAGAGAAAATTAAAATATGGAAAATAAAAAGTTTGTTTTACTGTTTATATATGTCCTTGCTTTAGTTTAATGTATATAAAATCAGAGAAGCCATTGAGATACTTAAAAGGCCAGATTGTATCAATAAGCGAGATGATACGTGCAAACTTCCTACTATTTGGAAAGATTTCTTTAAAAAACATTCTTAAATTTAACATTTTTAGCTAATTAGTGCGATTTTTAAAGTATTTATTAAAACTTTTGTTATAACTCTGTGGATGGCTTGTGTGTGTCAGTATGAAACGTCAGTATATATGATATTATATAGTTTATAACACGGATGAACCTATATATATATGTATATATATATATATATATATAATGACATTTCTGTTATATAACACACAATAACATACTGTATTTGCACAAATACATATATAAAGTTGAAAGGAAAAGTAGAAATAAACACAAACAAAAATTTTAGTAGATATTTTCACATTTCTTGCAATAATATAAAATCATAGTAAAAGATTAAATAATTTTGGATTTAAAATAGAATTTATTATAAAACAAAACATTTTAAAAAAGGTCTAAATAAATATTAATATTGTATTATTCTGATTTTGAAATTAAAAACCAAGCATGTTAATCTGATAAGTGTAAAAATTTCTATTATCTATTAGAAATCTTTTTTAAGTAAAAACTTGTTTTTGAAAAGGATTAGACAGATGAAAAAGTTTAATGAAAAACAATATGTTTTTATCACTTTATCCAACCACTCTTATAAAAAGAGTTGATAAAGAGATTAGAATAGTCCTGGCTAATAATATTTTAATTGGTAGCTATAGAAAGAAGTTGGCACAGTTAGCAGAGTTGGTTTGTTTGCCAGAGCTATACAGCTAGATACCATGAATCATATGTAGCTGAATTCGAGACAGTAGAACCAGAAGCAGATTATAGCACTACAGAGGAGTTGATTCACAGGAAGATAGGATCACTTTTAATGGATCAATTAGCTGCACAAATGTGGATAAAAATAGATTGCTGGCTTGGACATAAGGGAAATCGCCAATCAATGCCAACAAACTACTTGATTATAACTTTCTTGATGCTGATAATTGCTTGGACTATGCCTATTCTGTACCAACCAACTCATTAAGAGAATTTCGTCAGTTAAATGAAATGGTGTTTACACATATGCTGCCATGTTTATATGCAGAACAACACCAATAAATGTATATACAAAAGTGAGTTGCTTTTAAATAATTCATTTAAAAGTCATTTAAAAAATTTCTATATTTAATTTAAAGATATTATGATTAGTTAAATGCAACCTGTAATATCATTATATATAATAACAAAATTTTAAATGATTTCTTTGGTCAGAAGTGACATTTTAAAAGTTAGAGATACAAAAAATGATTTTATATTTTATTTAGTAAAAAAAAAATGAGACATCTTAAAAGTGAAATAAACACAAATAATTTTGCTTGGATTAAAAAATTCTAAGAGTAAAGAATAGATTATTTTAAAAGCATTATAATTAATTAACCCAATCTATCTATAAAAGACTGATTTTAGTTTTTATTAAAAAGAAAAAAGAAAGAGAAAGAAGTAAAAGTTATGTTTAATAATTGATTAATATTACTTTATTTATATATATATATATATATATATATATATATATATATATATATATACACATGTGTGAATATTAATGTATTTTAAATCAAGAATTAATTACATATTGTAAAATTAATAATTTTATTTTGACAAAAATGAAATATATGATATAGATAGTAGTGTGTGTCTGCAATTCAATATGCACACACATGTATGTTAAATATGTTATTTAATCATGTATTTTTATTTTATCACAATTTAAATATGTTCTTTTTTAATATTCTTCCACATGCTTGTGGGTGGATATACACAGGTATTTTATATTAGAACATATGTTAATCAAAATCAGAAGGATTAATTGATATGTATATAGCCTTATTCCAAAGACCTTAATGTCGTTTTTTATTTTTATTAATCAACTTGAATTCAATTAGTAAAATTGTATTGCATCATATTTGGTACTAAGAGTATATTCTTGTAAGCTCATGCACTATATTTTAATTTGATTTAGTTCTATTGGAATTTAAATTTACAGATGGCCAGTACATTAATGGTACTAAGTGGTGAGAGCATTGATGATGATCAATATGTTAGGTTATCCTAGCATTATAGCTTTGATTATTATGTATTCTGATGGATGAGCACTTAGTTCATATATCCAAGTTATGTTTAAATAATTGACCCAAGTTGGCAAAGGTTAAATAGTTGGCCTGGTGTACAGGAGACCAATTTCAAATCCAATCACAAGATTTCCTGTTGATTTTTTTTATTGTTGATCATTCACGATGATGAATGGCTATGTTGAGTATTACTTACTTTAATTTATTGATAATGTTGGTTGATGTAAGGTTAATGATGCTTTTAGTTGCTCTAAGGAATTAACTGGCTGATCTCAGAGATCTTTTGGTTTCATATTCTTTTTAATTTATAAAATTACTTATATATTTTTTAATACTTCTATATTTTGTGATGTTAATATCGTCCTTAAATCTTAAATATTATACTTTATATATTTTAAATTTATATTAGATTTCATTATTTGAAATGTTTTATCTTCACCACAAATATCCCATCCTATTACTATATATATATAATACATATTTTGCGGGTTCATCCATGTTAAAAACTTTTAATAATATTCTGACATTTCGACTTGGTCACACAAGCCATCCACAGAGTTATAAAAGGTAGAAAGACAGTTGTAGAGGTGCTACAATCACTGATTTGAATAAAATGTTAAAATTCCACCAATAGCAAAAAATGTTAAATTTAGGAATGTTTTTTAAAAAAATCTTTCCAAATAGGAGGAAGTTTGCATGTATCATCTCACTTATTGATACAATCTGGCCTTTTAAGTATCTCAATGGCTTCTCTAATTTTGCATTGGTAAAGATTATCACATCTGGATATGATCCTGGTACTAGAAAAATCAATTTTATGACCTGAATCTATAGTATGGAGTGAGAGTGCTGATGATATATATATATATATATTTTATTATACAAAATTCTGATATATATATATATATATATATATATATATATCAGAATTTTGTATAATAAAATGATTTTATAAAATTAAGAATCTTGCAGATATATAAACTATAAATTTGTTAGATAATTTTTTTTACTTGGAAATAATTACAAACCATATATTTAAAGCTTTAAAAAAAATGTAATTATTTCATTTAGTGTCAATATATTTATATGAATATTTTATCTGGTAATATGAATATTTTATCTGGTACTTGTTATAATTCAGGTAAATTATTACATTGTTTATAAAGATTTATTTGTAATTTAATGATTTCTATATTATATTTGATTTTTATGAAACTGAAATCCATTAATTAATCCATTGAAGTTTTAGGAAAAATATAGTAAGTTATTTATGATATTGTAATTTAATGCTTTATTATTTATTTATCACTTTTAATAGTATTACTCACCTTTATATATATATATAAATATAATTTTCTATAATCACATTATTTATATATATGTCCATATTCTTATGCATATATATGTTATGTATATCTATCAAAGTCTTTGTTTTATATCTTGCTGGCCTCTGACATCTGGGAATGGTAATAATATATTTTCAAATACACCTGGGTCTCATTTTATGTGGTAGATAGGTTCCTCAGAAAACATGCACAAAAGAAATCACAGAAAAATAAATGTAACTTACCTTGAAAAATGGGGGATAGGTTCCAG
The DNA here is from genome assembly GCA_028023455.1 of Epiperipatus broadwayi. Lineage (NCBI taxonomy): Eukaryota > Metazoa > Onychophora > Udeonychophora > Euonychophora > Peripatidae > Epiperipatus > Epiperipatus broadwayi. The sequence goes on from JAQFVV010012411.1 coordinate 9,329,658, forward strand.
TAATTTTCAGAAGTCACACAAAAGCAAAGCAGCAAGAAAAAATTACTTTAAAATTTGCATTAAAAAAATAAGGAAATAAAGTATGACTAATAAAAAATTTCAAATATTTAAAAAAATTAATACAAGACAAACTTTTTTTACTTTTTTATTAACTACAGTATTTAATTTTACATTTTTCATACATATTTTAATCATTACCACTGTTTGCAAAATGCATTCATTTGTGAACTAGTAAGAAATCAGATGTGATGTGATGTGATGTATTATGGCTTCTCCTTAAACAAAATCAAGAATATTTCAGCAATTATGCCCAGATAAACTTGTTGCCACATTATTTTACATTCCCCACTCTAAATTTACCCATAATCAGCTCTATCCCAATTCCACAACATAATCTTTGTCAACTCTATAACCTTTATATCTAAATCCCCCTTATCTTTTCCCAAACCCAGCATAAAAACCAATAAATCACTTTCTGTATAATCACTCTTTTCATATTTATTTTTCCACAACTTCATTATATGTACCCTTTCTGTTTTCAAACATTTACATTCAATTAACAAATGCCTAATATTTTCTATTACTTCCTTACATAATTTACAAAATAAATCACCCATATTTTTCCATTTACATGTATATTTTTTTGTAGCTAAAGATCTCGTTCGAGCTTTAAACAATAAACTCCTTTCCTTACTATTATCATATATTAACTCACACCTAATATTCTGTTTATTTCTATATATATTTAAACTCTTTTTACTCTCCATACTATTTTTCCATCTTTCTAACTTCCTAGTCTTTATTAATAAATTTATTCTTTTATCCCATTCCTTACTATTATAATACTCAATAATCCTCTTAACACAATCATCCCATTTTTTGTACAAATATACTGATATAAATTCTTTATCCAAATCTTTTGCATACCACATTACCTTTCTCAACCATCTTGTTACCTGCCCTTTACTCATAACTTAATTAAATACTATTTTAGCTATTCTTTTATTATCCATAAACTGCAATCTACCAAACACTTTCATTTTACTTTTTGCATCTCTCATATGAAAATTGACCATCCCATTTTTTCTTGAATTGCCTCCCTTGCTGTCCACACTTCTGCATCCAATGCATGTCTTCCTACTTCCCTTTGAGCTTTTTCTAAGTAATCTAATATCTTTTTACTAACATATAATGCATCATTACCATATGTTAATCCTGCTACTGCAACTCCTTTACATATAATTCTAGCTACAACTAGTGCCAAATTTCAGTCTTCAGCTATGTTAATGGTTTTCTGCTTCTATATTAAAAAAATGAAATCGCAATCAAAAGAAAAAAATTATACTTTATCATTAGAAAGATTATTTTCAGTTATAAAATCAATAAAATCTTCGTTATTATTTATTTTAAAAATCTAAAAAAATATTTATTGCTGTTAATATCTAACAAAATACTTTTTAAAAGTTTAAAATTTTTGAATATTTATTGTGATATTTTTATATGTACGTATAAATCTATTATTATTATTTACTCATTAGTATAAGTAGATTATTTACATAGAAGCTAAGTTCTAAATACAGCTTCAGGCCATATTCATGTTAGCTTCTAATATAACGTTATATTTTTGGAAAAAAAAGTATTTCAAATCAAAATAAGTTATTAATAATTTAAATTTCTTGATATCTAATAAATGTTAGTGAAATATGAAAGATATTAAGAAGAAACATGAATCGCATAACTTCAAAATTGCATTAAAATAATCCGCATAAAACGAGACCCAGGTGTATATGAGAATTCTATTTTTGTTTTAAAATTATGTGAGTAGTTCCCAATTATCTTCATTATAAATGGTGCTGATGACTTCTTGATATTGTCAAAACTCTCTTTCTTTAAAAGTCCACACTTGTGATATTAATCAAACACTTGTATCATTATCATCACTATGGTGCTGACACTAGATTTCACTAGTAATTTATTTATTGTAAAATATATATTTCATGTATGTGTATAAATATAATTGGGTTATATATAAATTTACAAATGGTATGACAATTTGAAGCAAATATAATATACATCATAGCTAATTCCCACATCCACAGATATCAATCGTATATGTATGCCTATAACATTTCTTCAACTGCTGTATATATATGTATGATTTTTTTAAATTTTGAATCATTGCAATTGACTACCCAACATGAAACTTGATGATCATTTTCTAACCCACCATTATATTATAAGTATTTTTAATTTTTTCATTTTACATTTATTATCCTGACAAAGATTATAAATAAATAATCAAAATATTGTTTAATAATTATTTATAAGAATTGATCCAGAAAATAAACACAAGATATTTATTACTAATAGCTATTATTATTAACATGTCGGCTTCTCAAAAAGTAAGTAAAGTGGAATATAATAATTTTTCTGACATAATTTCTGATAAATCTTTTACAGTAAGGAAATGTTTCACAAAAAGGGTAAAAAGAAAAAAATAATAATAGTATAAAAATAACTGCTGGCAAGCTTTACATGAAGATAAAAAAAAAAAGAAAATAATAAAAAGTTCACTTAAAGAAAAATGTTGCACAACCCAATATAGAAAAATGTTGCAAAACCAATAATAAAAATAAAACAAACACCCCTAGTTGAAATTACTTGGAAATATGCTACATGGGATGAGCAAATGGAAAACATTCAAGAAAATAAAAAAGATGAAAATATACTTAGTAAAACATTTTCTAGCAAACAAAATATGATATGAAAATATAAGTAACATTTCTTAATGATAATAATGTTTCAGTTCTAATTAATCCTGCTGAACTCTCTAAGTAAAGAAAGAAGGAAAAAAGTTTGAAAACAAACAAGCATACAAAATTCAGGACTTAATACTAATAATAGTTGAAAAATTACAGACCTTATTTCCATTAGAACAAGTGAAGAAACTAATAAGCCTAAGCCCACATCTTTCAGTAAATTAATTAATTACTGAAGAAAAATATTTGAAAAGTCATTATCCTACCACATCAATAATAAGCATGATTGAAAATTATGATCCATCAGATAATCAGACAATACTATCTCCCCTTTCATTATTCAACTATTTTGAAGAGATGCATAAATACAACATGATTAAAATCATTAAGTCTACAGCTACCTTTTCTGCAAGATCTTTTATAGCATTGGATTGCTACTCAAAACAATACCAAGAAGAGTGCAAGAACACAACTAAGCAACTAAATTTAAAAAAAACTTATATAGTTGAGTCCAAATTCAATTGTACATGTCCATGCCATGTATGCATCACCTGATTTCACAGAGGTTTTTGCAAAAAAATATAGCAGTCAGTGCTCAAGTTACAGATATATCAAGAAAATTTGAATTTCCCACTAACTTTTGGGAGATCACTTTGAAAATGATTTTTTTATGTGCTCCATTTCTATTACAGTATCGGCAATTTCTTTGCTTCAAAGATTCCAGACTTGGACATATTATCTCTCAATGCAGTACTGGAAATTGAAACAGTTGTGGCAAAATTGACAAGCTTGGTAACTTATGCAATTACATGCATAAGATTAATTCATATACCAATGTAGTTTCTAAAAATAGCACAGCCACAATAATATGTCACCAGTATTGCAATCTGCAAATACCATCTATCCTGAATCTGATGTAGTATACAAACCAGTTATGGATGCAGCAACAATAATACTCTCACAGATATACCACCAGTAAATTTCAGTTATAAGAATGAAACTCAAAATTTGCTTATGGATAATAATTTACAACAGTGCTTGGACTTGAATAAAAGTCATACACACAATTCACCTGTATGTTACAATCAAGATACCACATACACTAAAAATTATCCAGAACTGAAAATAAAGCCTACTTGTGAAACCCCTGACAAAATTACCTCCTTTACTAATGAAAATAATAAAAGAGTACAGTATATGAATCACACAACAAACATGCAGCAAAAAGCATCTCTCCAACTTTTAAAAAACATACAGCATTGTCCCATCTTTTGAAAAACATAATATGTTAAGCATTAAATTTGCCACAATAAAGCATCTCACAGCTATATCAATTTCTTAATAACTAACATATTATCTCCATCATTACAGAAACAAAAATTACTCTAGCAATCAAACCAATCATCATTAACAATCTAAACAGTAAATATATATATTTGTACATAAGCTCAACACCAATCTAGCACAAACTGTAGGTGTCCTAAAAAATATGCAACTTCCATTAAGAAGATTCAAAATAATATTCTGTTTCAGCTAATGCAATAATTATTCCCTTTATTGTACTATCTTATAGCAAAATATTCATGGCAAAAAGTAAAAGACAATATTAAATACTCTCCTCATTGCCCAAGATAAAATCCTACTTAAGCCTGGTCCATCTATCATGTGTGGTGACTTTAATTGATCCTATAATGATTACCACTCACTTTAAAACTAAAACTCAATCAACTTTACCTTCCAAATGTTGTGTGATTTGTTAGAGTCAAGGTTATTTACTTAGTGATCCTTTTTGGTTTGTCCAAATGACTCCAAGACTTCAATTCACTTGTCTAGTGTTTCATGTTTTGATCATACTTGTGTAACTCTCACATAAAGTACTCTTCAAAATAAATAATTGCTTTGTTCAGTAGATTTTAAATAAATAGATAAAAGTTGTGTTTTTTTTTTGTTGCAAGTAGCCCATGCAAATAAAAACCTCTCCAATAATCTTTTATAAAGAAACCATGAAGAACAAAGGCAGTAGTTATTAATTTTGCCAATTACTAGATACTGAATCTTTGAATGGATAGCTAAGATAATCCATTTACTAGCCAACATTGGCTGGTTAGCTTGATCTTGTTTGGCCCATTTACAATGGACAAATTTTAGCTTTTTGAAAAGACTTTCATTTGACTTAGATTTGAACCAATATTGTAGGCATGCTAGATATATGTGTTACCTCTACACTGTGAAACTTTTTATGTAATTTTAAAAGACACAAAGCTTTCCTCAAATCACCAAACTTGATAGCCTAACCCTGCATTTGTTGAAGATATATATGATTAAGATAAGGTGAAAATGCATGACAAGAATAAACTGTGAATATATATATTATAACAGGAAATTAGTTCAAACCCTGTTCAAGGACAATTACAGATATTCACACACACCTGAAAACAAGAGGTAAACATTCTATAAATCATATTGTTCATATGATTTATTATTCACTAGATTGTTTCATGAGATATGCATATATAAGATTGTTAAATTGCCAAATGTGCAATGAGAGAATGTATGTGTTAATTGATTATAGACTTCTAGAAGTGAATGAAAGATTTCCACTCTATACATTTAATATCAGTTGATTAAAGATCAATTTACATTAAAAGATATAAAGACTGATTTAAATTGGAACTCTGGCTTGTAATAGTTCTGGATGGCTATACATAAAAAGATCTAAAAGATAATAAGAGGTGGTCACTCTCTTATTGTAAAATGCTATCGAACTTTGCAGCTAGAGGGCAATTCAATTATTATTTAAATACATTATATATGAGTTTTATAGATATAGAGAAGGCATACGATAGAGTAAATAGAAATAGATTATGGATAAGTTTAGCAAATTTGGGAATGGATGAAGCTTTAATAGATATTATTAAGAAATTATATGAAAATAATTATTATATATATCAATTAGAGAATATAGAATCAATTAAAGTTAAAAATGGTGTGGGATTAAGGCAAGGATGCCCTATGTCACCTAGTTTGTTTGTGTTGTATTTGAGTGAAATGGAAAGAGCAATAGAAAGATTAGGAAGAGGGATAGAGATACCATTAATAGGTAGTTAGGGAGTATATATTTTGTCAGGTTTTTTTTTTGTGGATGATATATTTTTGTGTGCAGAAAAAAGAAAAGATATGGAAGTTATGTTGAGGACATGTGCAAGGGTGGGTAAAGAGATGGGGATTAAATTTAATGAAGAAAAATCAAATATAATGATGGTTAATACTGGGGAAAGAGAAGATGTAGATTTTTTATTGGGAGATATTAAGTTAAGTGTGGTGAATAGATAGAGTTATTTGGGAATTATTTTAAGTAATCAGAAAAATTATTTGGATGAATGGGAGAAAAAATTGATAAATGAAGCAAAGAAAAGAAAGGGATTGATAAAGAAATTAACAGTGTTTTCATATAATAAATATGATGTAACTAGAATTATATGGAAAGAAGTTGCAGTAGCAGGGTTAACATATGGTAATGATGCATTATATGTTAGTAAAACGATATGAGATTACTTAGAAAAAGCTCAAAGGGAAGTAGGAAGACATGCATTGGATGCAGAAGTATGGACAGCAAGGGAGGCAATTCAAGGAGAAATGGGATGATCAAGTTTTCATATGAGAGATGCAAAAAGTAAAATGAAAATGTTTAGTATATTGCAGTTTATGGATAATAAAAGAATAGCTAAAATAGTATTTTATTGGGTTATGAGTAAAGGGCAGGTAACAAGATGGGTGAGAAAGGTAATGCGGTATGCAAAAGATTTGGATAAAGAATTTATATCAGTATATTTGTACAAAAGATGGGATGATTGTGTTAAGAGGATTATTGAGTGTTATAGTAGTAAGGAATGGGATAAAAGAATAAATTTATTAATAAAGACTAGGGAGTTAGAGAGATGGAGAAATAGTCTGGAGAGTAAAAAGAGTTTAAATATATATAGAAATAAACAGAATATTAGGTGTGAGTTAATATGTGATAATAGTAAGGAAAGGAGTTTATTGTTTAAAACTCGAATGAGATCTTTAGCTACAAAAGAATATACATGTAAATGGAAAAATATAAGTGATTTATTTTGTAAATTATGTAAGAAAGGAATAGAAAATATTACGCATTTGTTAATTGAATGTAAATGTTTGAAAACAGAAAGGGTACATATAATGAAGTTGTGGAAAAATAAATATGAAAAGTGATTATACAGAAAGTGAATTATTGGTTTTTATGCTAGGGTTGGGAAAAGATATGGGGGATTTAGATATAAAGGTTATAGAATTGACAAAGATTATGTTGTGGAAATGGGATAGAGAAGATTATGGGTAAATTTAGAATGGGAAATGTAAAATAAAGTGGCTAACAGGTTTATCTGGGCATAATTGCTGAGATATTCTTGACTTCGTTTAAGAAAAAGCCATAATACATCACATCATCACATCATGTTTGTAAAAATTTTCAGTGTTGTTATAGTTATATATATATAGTGACTCTATGCTATTGCACATTGTCTTAATTGACTACCTCAGCTTATGAATTTATGCTATTATAAAAAACAAAAAGAAATAAATGATAAAAAGATGATAATATTTATTGTGAAAATTAGTTATCTAAATCTTATGTATTAATAAATGTACTCAATTTAGATAGTTATAATTATAAAATAGATAATGTCTAATAAATTAAATATTATTACAAAGATGTAGTTCTACTATTAAAAGATATGCTTTCAAGTTAAAAGTTACTGTTTAATTTACATATACTTCTAGAAAGAGAGAAAGCTGGATGAAGTTTATTTTATAGTCAAAATTTAAAAAATGTGTCTATGCCACAGTAATTAAAAATTTAGTTAAGCTCTTTTATTTGGTAGATTTAAATATATATATATCTGAATAAAGTTAATTGATTTATTTAAGTAAACAGTTGTTTAAAATGCAAGTTAATTTTAAGATAGATTCAATTTAGAAATGTAAAGCACTTTTCTGTATACATGTGTGAGAATCAATGGTCATGTGCCTATATTTAGTACATTGATTTAAATTGCCAAAAGATTTAATTTTTAGTCATTAAACATTTAAAAATATATATTTAAATAACTCAATCATAAAAGGGTTAAAATTAATAAATAAAAGTTTCTGATAATTTTTTTTAAAAAGGTAATATTTTAAACCAAAATAAAATATTATTATCTTATTTTTTTTCTATTTTCTTAATTGTATTAATTAATAAAAGTAAGTTAACATTTTTTTTCTTTTTCAACTTTGGCTAGTTAAAGTATCACACGAACCCAGAAAAGTAGAGCAAAATGACATAATTTTGATAATTTGTTCTGCATGTTAATTTAGATTTCTTAAAATAGCGGTCACAATTTTGGGTATGTGTGTTTAATTAATGATATCAGTTCAATAGAGGTATAAAAATGAGGATTGTCAGTTAACATTATTACTGCTGCTGACTGACCACTGCTGCTACTGATATTTTCAGGTGTACTGCAATTCTCTCATCTACTTTGAATACCAGTAATAATTTTTTTAATTATTATTTTTTATCTTATTTGCTAAAATTTTATTTTCATTAACCTTGAATGCAAGACTAGGCAACTTATATAAAGTATTCTTTGCTTTAATACCTAATTCAATTAGGATGTTTAAACCGTTAATATCAAGCTTTAAAAGAATAATTATTTTATGATTATTCAATTTTATCAATTATATTTAGAAAGGAATTATGAAAAAAAGCAGGTAATATTTTTTATATTAGTTTTCAAAAACATGCTGGACAATGTAGTATGTTACTTCTTTCTATTGTATTGTATTTTCAGGAGAAAAACATTAAAGTAAATTATAAAAAAATGTTAAAAATTTAACTTTGGTGATAAAGAGTTATATTAACTGTTATTACTAATTACTAATGCTAAAATGCCTGACTTACATTGATTTAAATAGATATTTGAAGTATTTTCTCAATATAAAGACTATCAAGTACTAATCTGTCATAATTGATATAGCAGGTGAATGATAATATGCTTTATTTTCTTAGTGTTTTGATGATAAAAAAATATTTAGAAAATTGAGGCAAAGAAATTAATGGAAAATGTTATGCAAGTAAGTACATCTTAAATGTATAAGAATAATAGACAATATGTAAATGTGTTATCTTAAATTGTCAACTTTTAAATTTAATGATAATTTTTTAAAAAAAAAATGCTAAAATGATATCTCTAAGTGAACTAAAAAAAATTTGCAAATTAAGAATTTTTTTATGCATTTTAAGAAGAAAAAATAATTGTGTATTTTCCAGTAGAACCAGGAAAAAAACTTAACTGACCACTTTCTTAGTTAATATTATTTGTTACTAAATGGAGATTTTTAAACAAGCTAGCTTATATTAAGATCCAGTTTAAATGTATTCAGACTTTTGTTTGCTTTAAAAAAAACTTTTGTTAAGTGTTCCTGTTATTTAGTTGTTTATTTTAGTAAGTCATATTTGCTCACATTTTCTTATGGTAAAAAATGTGTTAAGTATGGATGCACCATTCTATAGACAATTTGCTGAGAAGGACATTGCATGCCCATGACAAACTGTTCACTATGGAAGGAATTCTGATAAGGAACTAAGGTGTTAAAAATAATATATATATATTAATATTTTATATATTGCTATTACCATGTCAAGGTATTTTTTGTTTTCCTTTAAATGATTCATACCATAATATATAGGTATTACTATAATATGGAAGGTAAATTTTATATGTTTTATATTAATTGGTTTAAGGTAAATTTTATAGTACCTTTTGTCGAAGTAAAAATACTTATTTTCTACATTTATTAATAGCATTCATTAGTGTTCATTTATTTATGGGTAAACAGCTGATATATGTTTATCAGAAGCTCACAATAGTTTACAATTATTATGGTATAATAATTTTATGTTTAAGTTTTAATATAACTAAGCATTTATTAGTCATATATTTATTAATATTTACTTTTGCTATTATGTCCACTTTATCTTTATAAATTTTATACTGTTTATTGAGTGTATGTGTGTGTGTTTATATTCCTTATTCAGTGCAGATATTTATTGTATTACTTTAAAATATTTTACAGTCATTTTATTGATAGTAAACTTGTGTGTTTTGGACACTGTTTAATGTATGTAATTTTTATTGTGAATATTAACTTATCTAGCATATGAGTAATAATTTTATTATCTTGCCATTGCTTAGTCTAGGATTTATGTTTATTTGCCTTTAGTAAGTCTGGGAAGCATGAGATTCTATTAAACATTTTACTTATTGTACTTTGTGGGATGGAATGTGCTCTCCCCATTGTTTCACATTTGTATTCCATGAGAGGATAATATTTTATATTCTAGATTGTTTTAATGTTTTGCTAAGGCAGTTAGGTTCCATGAGAGGATTGTTTCATGGGGTGTATTTCTTTTTTCTTGTGTTAAGACCTTGTCCACACATGTATCTGTGCCTAAGATAAAGGTGTTAGAATGTACCATGCTATTTTTATTCATGTAGTTTTGCTCTGAGAAGCCCCTCTTTATTAATATATCCCTCATGATGTTGTTAATTATTTTCCACTATGAATGTGAAGTTACTTGTGTTTAAAGAGTGATATGGCAATGATAAGATAGATGTTGAAGTATTTAGTTCTTAAGGAGCACTTTATTATTTGTAGTGCTTTTATTAAATGAAACATTGTCTCTATTGTGCTGCTGTGGCTTTCCAGCAGTTCACAAGTAAACTAATAACATGTTAGTAGTTTAAATGCTTATTTTTTGCATAGCATAATAGGAAATACACATATCCAATGTCATCTTTATCACCACCTGGAAGTAATTAGCCGATGGATTAGTAAGGCATTTTAAGGTTAAATATTTCTTTATTATATAGACATAAATGAAATATATAATATGTGTGTTTATGGTTTCTGATTAATGTTCTCATATATTTTTATTATTTTAAAATATGGTGTTAGACAATAATTGTCTTATTTATCTTGATATGATAACTGTCATTATTATACAAGTTTACTAATTTAAACTCAGTCATAAATTAGTTCAGCTTAAAGTTTTTAATCTTGTACTGGACACTCCATCTATTTTTGATCACAAAGGGCACCACCAGATCACTACGTATGTGGAAAATTTATTTACTGTAATTAAAAATGGATGAGGATGATGGTTTGCGCTGACTAGATTCATGAAGGAACAAGAAATCTTAAATATTGTTCAGCCAGTTGAGAAATAAAGCACTAAGACAAACATTAGCCCAATCAAGTTTAAACAATTTTTAAATTTTATTTGAGGGAAATATAAATTATAAAGTAAAAGTTTATAATATAACAAATAGGGTTATATCAGGTGTGTACCAGAAATAATAAAATTCAATGCTCTGGCAGTCAGACTAATTTTCTACTAGTGAATTATAAAGGGAGGGAACAATTTTTTTTCAGCTGAGAATTCACCACAACACTGGTTTCCCCATTCACAGATACGAGAACTATATGTTCTTGTAATAAATCAATGAAACCAGTGCTGGTTAGCATTTCTTTGCCTGGAAAATGTGTCAGGACCAAGAACATCACATTGCAGGTAGAACTCTGCATGTTATACTATGTTTAAAGCAAACATGATTGATTTACCCCAAGAACAAAAGAAAAATACAATTAATATGTCATAGTATAAATTATAAAAGAGAGGAAATTTACATCTCCAATTTAATGAAACAACAAAATTAGAAAATACTCTGACATAAATGATTTCAAATTAATCAAATATTAAACCTATGATATAAAAAAACAGACATTTAAAACTGGTGAATTCCCAACCAAACAATTGGCCAAAACTAATCTGAGAATAATAGTTAGAGGTCTCAGTAGGAGACAAGTAAATAATTAGAAAACCAGTTACATCTGCCCAAGCATTTCAAGAAATCAAAATACTTATAATTACAAATAAATTTACAAACCATGTTCTGAGTACATGCACTGATACAATTTAAAGTCACACATAAAGACAATATAAATCTAGAAAGCAAATATAAACGCTGACCTAGATTTTTTATAAGTTGGTTTATCAGAGGGTAAATGAGTAAAAAAAATATCAAGTTATTAAATACTTTAGCAGAAAGAAATTCTCTTTCTCCTGTAATTTACAAGGAGATTAATATTATCTTTCTGCTGGCAATTTATAAAATTACAAAGAACAACAATTCCAGTTTTCTATTTCAGAGACAAACACAAATACAGCCTTGTAGGAAAAGAAAAGATGAAATCTACAAATACGAAAACTAGAACAATAAACATGATAAACCACCAGCCAAAAGATTTTGCGGTTTGCAAAAGCACAAACACAGTATTTTAAATCAATTATTGGACAATAAAATTAAAGACAGGTGAGACAATAAAATTAAAGACAGATGAGCCAATTTAAAATTACACAAGTCTGTTAAAGCATTTATAAAAAGTTAGGCCTATAATTAGAGATATATTAAGCATATAAAAATACAAACTCATAAGACACTCTCCAATAAATAAAATTGAAAGCAAACTTGGGATCTTAAAAGTAAGATTCCAAGACACATTATTAATATAATGAAAAGCAAATACAGCGAATAAATAGAAAGTTAAATAATTATAAAGTCTACAAATTTATTTGATTGAGTGGAGACTTAACTAAAAGAATTTACCCTGGAAAGAATAAAAGAAACTATTTACCTTACAGTAAAGTCAAGTTAGTGTAGTTTCAACGAATGTGCAATTTTATTTAAGTTCATATTTCAGGTGTTCCATTTTTTTATAGTGGCAAGTGTAGAGACATTGGGGATCTGGTTTATTTTAGACTTTTATAGCATGACTGAAGAACAGCTGGCAAAGTGTAGGTCCATTGTTTTGGTTAAGCTAGCAAGACATGTTGGAATTTAGAATATGTAAGGCAGTGGGTTTTGATATCATGAAGAAACAAATATTGTAACAACTACAATTTTTTTCTTTTAAAAGAAATTAACATCCGAACTGCAAACAATGTGGTATGACTCTCCACAGACTATAATCAAAGTATAAAATGAATATTGAATCTATCACTTTGAAACAGCTTGTTAGTCAAGAATAATCTAAAACTATTGTTCCAAAATTTACAGGGTTATTTATGCCCATGCCACATTTCCCATGTAAACTTTTCTTGTTATCGAATTTTACGCCTTAGGGCAGGAAAAATCTCAATCTCTTGCTCAAACTAATTAGGAATTCTAACCAGGGATTATTTTAAAGAAAAACAACAACATAAAATTAAATCTCTGCTTTTAGAATAAACGTAGAAATTATTAAAATAAAAGAGACAGGAATGTAATTAACAAGCTTGCTTGTTTTTAATTAAATTGATTAAAATCAAGCTGTGAAAGAAAACTATTTTAAAATCAATTCTATAAAAAAATTAAAATGACCTATTTTAAATATAAATGAGTATGTGTTTTACACATGCACTCTTATAAACAATTTTTTTAAAAAAATAGCTCTATGCTTTAAATTTAATAAAACCAAAAATTAGTTATACTTTTGTGAAGTGGCCTTTGAAACGAATACTACCCAGTTCAATCTTTAGAATGTTTTAATATTGCAGTAAAGGTAGTATGAGTTGTTACTTGACAAAAAGGTATATTTCAAGGATGATATTACATGACTTATAGTTTAAGTTATATTTTTTTCATTAAAGGCTTGTTTAATTGGATGATTTAGCTTAGAATAGATTGAAAATAAATTAGATAAATATTGGAACATTTTACCTTAATTGAATGTGTTATTAATAACTTATTCCAAGTGTTTATAACTATAATGTATATTTTATTTTTGGCATGTTTTTAAAAAAAAATAAGTGTCTATGTTTGGAAAATGTCTTTCGCAATGATGTTGTAAATAAATTTTAGTGTTTGTAAATCCAGTATGTTAATAAATGTATTTATTGTTATTTCAATATAGTCATTGTTTTTCTACATATGATTTCTTGTATCCTGATTTCTTAATTATATAACAGAAATCTTGGTAAATCAAATGATCTAATCTCATATAGATCAAAAATCCCAATGTTAAAATGAAAATATTGCTTAAGTGTGTCAATTCCAAAGCTTGGAATTGTAGTTAAAAGAACTGAATATTTATAATTTCTTTTCGATTATTTAAATCATTTTTCAGATTTCACATTATTTTATTTATTGTATAAATACAAAAGTACAATAATTAAATTTAATTATTTTAATTGTGTTCTTGATGGGTAGTAGAAAGATATAAAAACAGTCTTTTGTCTCTATTATTTCGAGCATCATCCTGGGTAAAATAATTTGATTTTCTAAATTTTTTTTTCATGCAATCGATAAGCAGATTAAACACTTCTTTAGTTAATTATTATATATTAGGATACATCCGTTTATAAGAAAAGTGTATGTTTCCTATAAGTACTAGAATGTCATTCATTTGTTTAACAACACAATATAATGGTATATTTTCCAAAGTTAACAAGAAGAAACCTGAGATTATAATTTATTATTTCATTGATTATTAATTCATTTATTAGTATCAAATTTATGGTGATGGCATAAGAAATTAATTATTGTTTATTGTACTATTAGAAAGGTACATTCAATTTCACTCTACAAAGGTAGAGTAGATCAGATCATGGCAATAAAAATAATTACTTGTGATAAATAATTACTCCTTAAGATTGAAAGAAAATATAGAAAGATTATATTGAAATATTTTACATTAAATGTAAAATAATTATGTTTCTCAGAGAATGTATTTTGATAGAGGGAAAATGTATGTTCTAAAAGTGTTGCATAGAAATGAGTGGAGCTTTACTCCTTTCTAATTTATTTCTTTACTTTACAGAAACACATTTTATTATTGTTTTGAAATTCAGTTATATTTTAATGTATGTCTCTGTAGTAAATGTTAAGATAACTTATCACCCACTGATCTTAGCTGAGTTATTCCTCTCTCCGTCTTCTCTAGGTTACAAATGGCTTCCAACTTAAGGGGTCTTGATAGATTTTGATAGGGCTCGATAGGTTTTCATTGGCTTCAGTTGGGATCATTTTGCTGTTGTTTGCATTTTGTTAGAATTTTATAAGGTTTTGGTGCTCACAGCATAACTTGCCAGAATAATTATGTTATTAATTATTCTTTATTGTCACCATTTACTCATGCTTATTATTTGTGTTAATATTATAAAATATCTAGAAGTTAAAGATTAAATAATAGGTTAATAAATGAGATGTTTGCTGATAATAGATTATTTTATTAGGCTGTAGTCCCAATTATTTGAATGCTTCTTATTGTATGATCAGTCTCATTGCCACTTTAAAAATTTGTTATATTTATTTGTATAGTTTTGCAGTCTATAAACAATCCTTAAAATGTTTTATTTTATTGTTATTTATTTATTGGGATCTGTGTTATGTGATTACCAAATTTACATCTATATCATTGTTAATTAATTGTTTTAAAAAATTTCTGCAGACCAAGATCTATATAGAAAACTATCCTATAATAATTGTTATTTTATATTGACATTGATATTATAGCTTTAGATTGTTTTTAATTGGGGGTGGTATAGAAGCAGGATACCTTATTACTGATATTATTAAATATAATCCAGTCATCAGTTATGCAAAGTTAATATATTGATGTAGACATATAGAAGGAAGCTGATAATTTAAATGAGGATAGCATTGAAATGATCAAAACAGAGTCATTTATAACTGAAAGTACATTGAACCTAATGTTGACTGCATTATTTAAAAAATTCCAATTAAATTCTCAGAGTCAAATGCAAGAAATGAAATCTTAAAGTCAGATGCAAGAAATAAAAGAAATGAGTTTAAAATCTTAGAATCAAATGCAAGGAATGAATTTAGATTTTAAAAGGTTAGAAGAAAATTCTCAGAGTCAGATGCAAGAAATAAATCTAAATTTTAAAAGATTAGAATAGAATTCTCAAAGTCAGGTGCAACAAATAAGAGGAATAAAATTAGACTTTTGAAGTCAATTGGAAGAAATAAAAACAAATTCTGAAAAATTAAAGGAGAGATTTTAATTTTAATAAAGTTCAAATATATCTATAATGTTATTCATAAGATTCTTGGAAATTTCTACATTTTTTAATTCTTTCAACTCTTTTTACTCATGTCCAGAATCATATTTATACTTAATATCTTATAAATGTCTTAATTTCAAACATATAATTTCAGCATTGGAAAGGAAAAAAGCTAATCTATTGGCTTTTGGGATACATTTTGATTTTTAGGCACAACATAACACATACTGGTGTTTTTTGTTAGTATACATTACACATATTTAATTTATTCATCATCAGCAGCAGGTCTTTATAAGCAAACATTGATATTCTAATTTCAAACATAACATGATAAAATAAAAGTGATTAAAATGATAAAAAAAATGTATTTTATGGTTACTGCACAAATCAATCTGTGCAATATTAATCTACCCATATATATCACATGCATATCTTTTCTGCTTATTTGACATACTGGTATTTTTTAATTTCTGCATCATATGTTATTTCTAAAATACTAATCATCTTAATTTACTTGCTACTTTTCATTGTATTCTAATTTTAAATTATATTTACCCAATGAAACTGATAAATTTATCTTTTCAGCAAATATTAATCATTTATTATTATGTTATATATAATGGACTTGAACTTAGACTTTCAAGCTCCCTACAAGTATGTTTTCCATCTTATACAACTGTGACACATGACCATGTACTTATGAAAAAGATAAATGAACTCCAATATATGCATTTCATGCTGAACCAGCACTCATCATTTGGTCTAGATCACCATCTCTCATACATATATAATCAGTGCTTAATTTATATTAAGATAAAAAAAATCTTCAAATTTTAATGTATAAGCTTTAATGATCTTCACCTCCAACTCTTCAACCATCCATATTATTGAAAATCCAATGATGGAACACTCAAAACCCTTGTTGATGTCAATTTGACTTTCAACCATTCTGACACCTCACATATAAGACATTAATATGTCCATTTAATTATGCAGATGAGGGATGGGCAGAATACAGGCTGAATATGTAATATTCAAATATAAATATATTGTCTATACTAAATTTAATGTAATTATAAGGAACTTGAACTCAGGCTTTCAATTTTTCTACAGCTATGCACTCCATCTTATTCAATGGATCTACATGACCACATACATGTAATAAAGATAAATGATCTCCAATATATATTCCATGCTTTATTCTTTTCGCATGTATATGGTCATGTAATTATTTAATCTTAACTTTTCCTTTTTTGCATTACCTTAATTAATTAATCCGTTTTTTATATCAATTCTTTATTTTTAGTGCAATGCTTACAGAAGATTGCAGGGGCAATCAAAACTATTGTTAGATGGATGATATGTAAGCATTGTACTAAAAATAAAGAATTGATATAAAAAATAAATTATATGGTCATGTGCATCAGTTGTATAAGATGGAGTGCATAGCTGTCAGAAGCTTTAAAGTCTGAGTTCAAGTCTCTTATAATTAAATTAAATTTATTATAGATAATATACTTATATTTGAATATTATATATATACCCCAAATTTTTAACTAAACCAGTCTGGCTACAGAAATAAACTCTATAACACAACCAATGGTTTCTTGTTGCAAGTAGACTTTTCAAGTGTAAAGAACTAAAACATAACAAATTTATACTACATATTATCCACAATTTCGAGTTACATCCCCCACACCCTTAACATTAAAAGAACTTTATAACAAGTTAATTACTTCAGAATCAGAAATTTTTAATTATAAAGATTTTTTTAATTTTTTTTCTAATTTCATTTCTTTTGAAGAAGACAACCTTAGCCTCAAAATTAATAGTGATGGCTGTATTTCTTTCATGGTTACATAAAGTAGAACTGCGATATTTATTTTTACCCCAACTTTTATGTACTTATATTCTTTCATTTAAACTTCAACCATTCTGACTTATTTATAACTGTTTACAAAAACAAGGGTTAATATACACTACTTCAGAAATAGTCTTTTTATCAAAAATTCCTTTGTATTGTTTAATAAATTATTCAAAGTAGTCACCCTTTCCAAGCAATTTTTTTATTTTCAAACAAATTTCTATTTTCTTTATTCTTCACATTATTGCATATATATATATATGAATTCATAGTATTATTTACTGGAGCTTCCATGTAGTAAAAATATAATAGCTAAATAGCTGACATTTCAATACAATAACAAGTTATTTTCTCAGAGCTGTAAGGGAAGTACTTATTATTGTAATGAAATGTCAGTTATTTAGCTTTTATATATTTACTACATGGAAGCTGCTGTAAATAATACTATGAATTCATCATTTATTCATGACAATATTAAAATTAACACATAGATATATATATATAGCAAATAAATGCCAATAGCTAAACTAGCTATCGCATATAATTACATCACATCCATCAAACTTTTCTGACCATATCCTATCAAATTTCATCAATTTTGTCAAGATAACATTTCACATAGATAGAACATGCAAATTCAACTGTTTATTTTTTGTCTAAATTGTTTTTGGTAGCACACAATAAAGTCCATGATGAAAAATGGAGCAAAATTACTAATCCAAGAAAAATTAATGAATTTCATTCCAGAACAGCATAGATTAAATGTCATTTAATTCAATTTTAAAATCCTGGAGGACAATCTATTTATAATAATACCTATACCCTAAATCAACAATGGTAATTTTTATGTTTTCATTATTATAGGAGTCAATATAAACAACTTGGTCAAGGATATAAAATACACTTTATATCCATATATACATAATATTGCCTTGACAATAACAAATCAAATTGGTGGATATTGTTAGGCATTGTTTTTTAGCTATGATGTAATTTTATATATTAAGTTATATACCATAAAATCACTTTAACTTTTGTTTTTATAAATTAATCATAATAAGTAATTAATATGCAGAAAAGATAATGTAATAAAACACTTAACATGCAGATTAAATGTTATTCTATCAATAATAAACTATACTGTCTTGAGATAGACTGATATTGTTTGACATGCAACTAATAAGACCCATCTGCAAACTATGCACAATGCAAATAGATTTGTTTTTAAAATTTTTACTTTCCAGTGTAGGTAATTTATTTCTATTTATATATTGGTCTATTTCCATCATCTAATATAAGTTTGAATGATTTAAGAAAAATTTAAGTTTATTTAAATATTCCCAATACATTCAACTGGTATAATAGTGCACAGGTTAGTATACACACAATGTTTTGAAAGGTATTATTCTACCCTCTTCTTCAGGTGTTGCTGACCTGATCAGTGACAGAAATAGCATGGAAGTTGAATCTGGACCCTTAGATTTTTGTATATTGAATTTTTAAGGTAACACTCTATCCAACTGAGCCATCTTTCCAAAAGCAACAGTCAGTAAAAAAAATTATATATGTATCTATGAGGTTCTTGATTTTTCAACTTTTTTTAACAGGAAAGTTGATTAGTGGTTTCCATACATTATTTATAGTCAAATTAGATTGACTTATGGGGTTTTTGCCATTGTCATGTGAACAGCTTCTTTACAATTTCATCTTTGTATGTTTTCTTTATACAATATTTTTGTATTTTCCCAATTGAACAACATATATTCATTGGTAGATACATAGTCTGCAAAATGGAGAAATCAGGATGAAGTGTATAGATAAATATATGAAATTTCTACTGACTGTTGCCTTTGGCAGGATGATTCATAGAGCATTACTTTAAAAATTCAATATTCTAAAATATGAGTCCAGGTTCGATTTCCATCCTAGTACTGTCACTGGTCAGGTCAGCAACACCTGAAGAAGAAGGGAGAATAATACCTTTTGAAACATTGTGCATATACTAACCTATGTACTATTACTAACAGTTGAATGTATTTGGAATATTTAAATAAAGTTAAAGTTTTCTCAAGACATTCAATATTTATATTAGATGGTGGAAGTAGTCCAATATCTAAATACAACTAAAATACTGTCATCACAAACATTCAGGAAGTACTATATAATTTATATCTCCATATAGTGCAAAAACTAATGTATAATAATTATTTTTTAGTGGATACGATGTAAAATGTTCATAAACAATTATTCAAAATAATACTTTTCTGAGCGCAGATTGCTTATTTCTTAATGGTTTATAATTAGAGGATTATTAAAATATATTGTTCTGTATGCACTTTGTGTATAAAATCTATATATCAACTTTGATATTATGTTTTTAAATTATAATTTTTTAACCCTTTACTTTGGAACCCCTCCCCTCATTTTAAAAATGATCAAAATTCTTGTAAATAATAAATGTCTGACAATCAATATTACAACATTTATTTTGACATAAGTGAAAATAATTATCTTTATTTAATTATTGTCATTTTAAAAAAAAATAACACGCACTTTCTTATGGGAACACCTTCTCAAATTCAATACAATTAATTAGATTTTTATGATAATCAGAAAGGTAATTAGTTTAAGATATCAAATTATTTACAGTTAATCATAGTGGTAAATAATTTATAGAGTATTTTTTTTTTATCAGCTCCGTTTAAAAATTAATGGGAAAAAATAAAAATTGAAATAACTACTCCAAGAAAACATTAATAACAAACAAATTTTAGTTATATCATTGTTGATAATGATAAATTATAATTAATATTATAATGTGAGGAAAAATAAAGGCAAAGAATAAATCAATTAAGACAGTTTTGAATGAATGTATACTTTATAAAATTCGTGAATATATCTCAAACAAATCTTGATATCTTGTAATGTTATTTTTTAATTTCTGCATTAAAAATGCTTCAATTTTCATCTCATTTTATTCTATCTTTGGCTCATTTTTTTCTATGAAAGGAATGATTTTTACATCTTTTTTTGAGTGCTTCTGAGATAATCTTTATAAAGTAAATAGAAATTGTTTTTATCGTAAAAATTATGGTAAAGATAATCATAAAAAGTCTGCTACTATTCATTTATTGTACATGCTATATCTAATGATGGTATGCCTTTATAATGTTAGATTTATGTATCATCACATCTAACAACTTGAAGAACATTTTATTTGGTTTTTTGATCTTGTTATTATATTTTTAGAAACATACAAAATATTTTAAAATAAAATTTAACTAATACTTTTATATCATAATAATAATAAATTACACATCTCACGCCCATGCAATAATAAATTTGATAAAATATTAACCCCGTGAATTAATTTAATTGAAGTAGTTATGTCACTATAATGATCACTATGATGAAATATTTTAATTTTATAATTTGGTAAGTGCAAAAGCAATTGAAGTCTGTACTGTATCTCAAAAAAATTATCAAGAGATTTACATTGATTTATACTTTGAAGCTGAAAACTGACAAAAAATATTTTCATCACTACCTGATAAAGCAATTGACTTTTTGAACTAAACCAACATTTTTATTTATTGCATTCAAAAGATTAAAAATATTCTAAAGAACATGTTTGGAATTGGAAAGAATAGCATAATCATCACCATAATATAAATATAGAAAACAAGCAGATGAAGTTTTTAATCAGTTAAAGTTAAAAATTACGCCATCAACCCTATATCAAACTGCCTATAAATTGTACCAAGGACCATTATCATAAAAATTGAAAGCAAAGATGAATCTAATTTATATCTCTAATTGACATCAATTTTTATTTAAAATGCCTCAGATTTTTTACTAACAATTATTATATTTCTGTCACACCACTGTGTATATAAATAAATTTCAAATAAGAATTAGTTAATTTCACAATTGTCACAAAATCTTTTTGATTATTTGAATCAAATGTTGATTAAAGCAATAAATACATCATGGCATTACTTGGAGCACTTTATTGAATTTGCCTGAAAAACATGTTTTGAGACAAATTAGAATGCATGAAAAAATAATATGAAAATTATTGAATTGTAGTATTACTCACAAACCTTTTATCTGAATTTCTTAATTCAAAATTTGGCAATAACTCTAATTAATGGACAGATGTTAAAAACATGGTAGAAAGAAATTTTTTATTTTTAACAAGGAATATTCAATTGAGTTGGGTTATAGTGCAAGTAGAATACCATAGAAGGAATCATTATACTTTTCAGTTAAACAAAATTAAAGCAACTGGTATTAGAAACCCATCATCCTAATAATCCAGGCTTTGTTAATAATGACATGGAAATCATATAACAGAAATAGCCCAGAGTGATGGCACAAGATCCTGCACCTGAATGATCTATATTTTCTGGGAAAATAAAAATAAAAGTTTCATCACTTCTAAATATATATATATTTTTTGCTAAAATTCTGTAACTTGAAGGCACTACAATGATTATCGTATGGAAGTGAAACAATTGTAGAAGAATCAATGGTACACAGTTGCTCAGCGGAGTAGATTTTTCAGCTACATACAATGTGTATATTTAAATATTTTGTAATGTTCTGCTCATGTTAATGTGAAATCAGCATAGATCAAGAATGATTTTTTTCATTAGTAATTTTATTGATTGAATCAGAATTTGCAAAACAAAAAAAAAAAAAAAAATTGACGCTATTATTAACGCATTTAATAAAACATTCAAGAAAAGAAAATATATATTTTTTGTATTATATGTATTTTATTTTGTTTTCTCAAATATTGATTCAATAATTTATAAATGATAACAAATAATAATTATTTATAAATTATAAGTACCAATTTATGCAATTTATTTGAGCAAACAATATAAAATACATATAATACAAAATACTAATCACGTGTAAAAAAAAAACACACACCGCACATAAAAACATCACTCTGGAACCGCTTTTTCTCAGGCCAGCTTTGTTATGCAATGCTATGATACAAGAATTTTACATAAACTTATAAAACATATATGATTGTGGAATTCCACAGCAAGTAATTCTATAAATATGATGAACAGCATCTATATAATAATGAAAACATATTTATTGTATTTGTTAACCATCTCTGAATTTCTTTTGCATTTCTTTTTTACTTATAACATGTAATTGAAGTGACTAAACAGGCTTTAATCCACTCCACCCCACAACTCTTTAGCCATTCATTTCACTGAAAATCTGATGATGGAATGCTCAAAGCCTGTCCATTAAAGTATGAAGATTGGCTATTGTTGTGTTTAGTTAGGTTTGCAGGTTCATTCCAAACCAACAGATACAAAAAGAACAACTATTCAACAATTAATATGTACAATTTATTAGTACAAAATATATACACACATTAGTTAAACAAATGTATAAATACAGTTGATATTCTTCAATGCTGAGATAGTCGTGTGGAGTAGGGAACTCTCGCTTCCAGCTAGTGATTAGCCTGCATTGTGAGTTCTGTTAAGACTCTTCCAGCTATGTAGTTAGCTTGCCTCGAGTCAGCTCTAGTTCAGCTGTAGCAGTTTCCAGTCTGTAGGTGGACTTGCCTCACTGCATGGATGTCTCCATAATGACTAGATAACTACCTTTGCTGATGGCAGAAGGTTTAATAGAGAGCACATTTTGTCATTCAGGTTATCAGGAATAATTGCTCTCTGCCTTGCCTCCAATAGGCTGATTATTTAAAGGCAGATCCCCTACCTTACTGGAAACATACAGAGTCAATGCACGAACCCCAGTGAAGGTTTTAATTCCATTGGATAGCAACTGGGTGCTAGCCAATCAGATAAGGAATCTGGAATAGTCCACTTCTGAAGGCAGGGTCAGATATGACATCCCTCCCCCTGACTGAAATTAGCCCTGGAGGACATAGTCAATGAAATGCACTGGATGATGTTTTGTCTTCTTGGTTTCTCCAGTTAATTGCTGTTCCTGTCTTCATTTTTTTCACTTTATGAGCTTGTTTCCGGTCATCTGCTGTTGTCTTGATAGCTTCTGATGTGTAGTTGAGTCTTAGTTGATTGTGATCGTGATAATGATACTGACATTTTCTGTTTGCACAACAGCAGTATAAAGACCCTTTATTTGAGTCACTGTTGCTGGTCTCCATCTTGTGGACCCATAGTACATATGACATAGTACTTTTGTCCCTATTTGGAATTTTATTTTGTTTTTTATCTTCTAGTTGAAGTTTGGCATCAGGTTTCAGCTTTTTGTTAAAGACTTCTGATTCATTAGTCTTCAACTTTGATAATGTTGTGAGCTGGTTCACTTTGGTCACTTTGAATTCTAAGTGACTGAATCAGTCATGACCTATTAAATCGTTATGGTTACCTAATGCCACTACTGGTGGTAGGTATATAGTTTTGTTAGGCATAGTAATTTTTCCTGTTGTTTGACCCAACAATTTGATTTTATTCCCTTGGTAGTCTGATATTGACTTACTCCAAGGGTGCAGCTTATATTTATTGTTTTTATTAATGATTGTCCAAGTCTTTCTAGAAACTATAAACACTGCTGACCCTGTGTCATGTTTCATATTAACTGGTGTATCATTTCTTATGACAGTGTGTATAAACCCAAACTTGTTATCTCTGATATGGTTTATACAGGCAACTTGCTTATGTTTCGTATAAGTGCCTTTACTGTCTTTAGGAATAGATTTGGCTGTTTGTCCTTTTAATTTTAGACATTTGCCTTTATATGTCCTATATGCTTGAAAAAGGTGCATGTTGCTTTGTGGTATGGACATTCTGTATGCATGTGCATCTGCTCATTGCATCTATAACAAAGACATGAGCTATTTGATGCTGATTTATTTGAGCTGACTGAGTGACTGGGTGCCCCAGTGTTATTCTCATTTTTTTAACTTCAGACTTTATATGTCTTTTTAATGGTTTAGCTTGACTAGCTATTGTTTCTGCTAGTCTTGCTTGAGTTACCACTGTCTCAAATCTAGGTCTGGAATCATTAACATTTTCAGCCTCAAATTGTGATCGTTTATGCCACAAATAAAATGATCACAAAGTGCTTCATTCATGAAGTCTTTGAAATCGCACTTCAAGGCTAATATACGGATTCATGTTGCAAATTCTCGAGCTGTTTTACCCTGTTCTTGTATCCTGAGATTAAAATGGTATCTCTGCATTATGGTCAAGGGTTAATGAGAAAAATACTCTGTGAGAATTGTCAACACTCTATCAAAATCCAGCTCAGCTGGGATTACAGCCATAGATTGAGACTTGAGCATATTGTATGTTTGTGGACCTATTGTGGTCATTAGGTATAGCTAACTTTAACTCAGGCTTTTTTATCTCATTTGCCTGTAGATAAAAAATCAAACGCTCTTTATAATTTGGCCAGCTCTCAGGTTGCGCTGGATCAAAAGATTCCATAGAGCTGATTGATTTAGCCATCTTTTTTATTTATGCTGAGTAACTACTCGTACTTGTTTTTATAGTCACATTATTGTAACTAACTGAACGACGCTTTTAAACCAATAGAGTGAGGTTTTACACTGTCTTATAAGTAAAGCTCTCATGATTGGTCAATGCTTCAAATTGACATATCTTTATGTCTGCAGTCAAAAATGAAAAATAATAAAACAAATACACACTCGCGTATTTATTCACATGTTTAGATCTGTTGAAACTGGTGTATTTTATAATATAATTTTTTTAGCCATGAGGGAAAATTTTTTTTCTGTTACCGTGCCAGATCTGTTTAAACTGGCGTAGTTTATTCTATAATTTTTCCAGCCATGAAGGAAAACTTTCAGTCCAACTGAGCCAAATCTGTTATAACTGGTGCAGTTTATTCTATAATATTTTCCAGCCATGAGGGAAAATTTTCTGTGCAACTGTGCCAAATCTGTTGGGCTTAGTTAGGCTTGCAGGTTTGTTCCAAACCAAGAGATACAAAAAGAACAACCATTCAGCAATTAATATGTACAATTTATTAGTACAAAATAAATACATATGTTAGTTAAACAAATATACGAATACAGTTGATATGCTTCAATGCTGAGATAGTCATGTGGAGTAGGGAATTCGCTTCCAGCTAATAATTAGCCTGCATCATGAGTTCTGGTAAGACTCTTCCAGATATGTAGTTAGCTTGCCTGAGTCAGCTCTAGTTCAGATGTAGCAGTTTCCAGTCCGTAGGTGGACTTGCCTCACTGCATGGACATCTCAATAATGACTAGATAATTACCTTTGCTGATGATAGAAGGTTTAATGGAGAGCATGTTCTGTCACTCAGGTTAACAGGAATAATTGCTCTCTGCCTTGCCTCCAAAAGGTTGACTATTTAAAGGCAGATCCCATACCTTACTGAAAACATGTGGATTCAGTGCGCAAACCCCAGTGAAGGTTTTAATTCCATTGGATAGCAACTGGATGCTAGCCAATCAGGTAAGGAATCTGGAATAGTCCACTTCTGAAGGCAGAGTCATATATGACAGCTATCCTAATACAAGCTGAGCATTGATTTTGTATATGTGTTGAGATGATAATCTGGACCAACTGATGAGTGCTGGTTTAGCATAAAATACATATATTGGTGATTATTTATCTTTTCAGCATGTGTGCAATCAAGTGTGTCAGCAGTATGAGATAGTGTGGATAATTGAGGGTCATGTGAAAGTCTGAGTTTAAACCCCTATATATTACATATTGAAGTGCAGATATGAAAAAAAGCCTGTACTGTAGAGAGAAAAAAATTTACATTAAATTAATAATATGTTCTGGCAAATTGTAATTAAAAATGATATTTAAAGCTTTCTCAACTGAAACGTTTGTAAATAAAGAAGTAACATCGAAGCTGACTAGTATATCATTTGTATTCATTTTTATATTTTTTATTAAAGAAATAAAATGTATAGAGATTTAACATACGATTTAAGAGATAGAATTGTAGGTTTTACTATATCAGATAAATGTTTAGCTAAACATAAATTGGAGATTCAGTTGCAGTCACTATTGGATGAGGGAGTAGGGGCAGGTATCTGTTTTGTGTATTTTTGGAAGTTCATAAAATTTTAGACAAACATGATTTTTCATGAGAAATATTTTTATTTTTTGTTGTTTTCAATTGCTTTAGTTGTCTTTTTTAAATAGGTTGTGTGATCTCTTTTTGATTTTTTATAAATGTCATTAAGTAAAGTTATCGTTTTATTATTATAAACATCATAGTCCATAATAACTGTAGCATTGCCTTTATCTGCTGGAAGAATAATAATATGTTTATCTGATTTTAGGTTGTTTAAATTTTTTCTTTCTTTTCTTGATATATTATCTTATTGAAGTTTTGCTTTTTTTAAATATATTACAAATTTTGATTCTTGCTATATCAGCTCTTGTAGGATCTATTTTATCAAGAACTGTTTCAATATTAAAGATAATTTTTTCAAAAGGTATCCTGGAAGCTGTTAGTGCAAAATTATTCTTTAAAATTAAAATTTTGTCAATGGAAAGTATATTTTTGATATTTAGGTGTAGTTTTTGGTGATTGTGTTTTAATCAGTGTTTGTACTTTTTTTTTGTATTGCTGTTTTAAAATGTGTATCCTCAATTGATCTGTAATTTGCAATACAATCAAAACTACTCCACAATAAAACATGTATTCTATGACTAATATGTAACCACAAATCCAGTAATAATTTATCAATTGTATCTAGTTTTTATCGAGTTTGTTTATTAAAAAAAATAGAATAAATTTATTCATTGTATTTAGAATATTATTGATTCTGTAAATTCTCTTATGAATCAAAACTCTACAACAAATGGTTATGACATTATATAAATTTCATTTTGTATACAGTAGGGGTGTGCAAGACATCAACCATGGTCGACCAATCGACTGCAAGGTCTCTGAAAGTCGACTGCGTAATTTTTTTTTTGTAAAATTTGCGTCTAATTTATTTTAATATAATTCTAAAACAATAATTTTCCTTTTTTTCCTTGAATTTTTTTTAAAATTCAGAACCAGCTTTATGAAATAATTATTTATAAGTAATTTAAAATTATAATTTAATAAATATTTTATAAAGTGACATAGACAAATTAGAATACTAGAGGGAGCTGAGGGAATTTGACCTTTTGTCTGATGAATTTTTTTATTGGCCACATTGAGTAAAAATTTGAGTGATTTGATTTGTTAAATATTGATCTAACCAGTTTTAATCTACAATAATCACAATTGTTTTAATTTAGCTTCTAAAAGTTGGACTATTTTACATTCAGATTGGTTAAATGTAACGAAAAATTTAAAAATAATGTTAATAAATGAAGAAAAACATATGAAAAATAGCGCTGCAGTAAAACAAAGGAATTATATTTCAATGAATAATTACGTGAAAATGCCAGTGATTTCTTGTGTTAGAAATTACAATAGCTGATTCTTCACTATCATCATCTAAAATTAAATGTTTTAAATAAAAATCTAACCACATTATTAGTCAATATAGTATAAAAAGTAATCATAAAACCCATAAGTATTTATGAAAAATAGTTGCATTTTAGCTATCACCAATGTCATTGATATGCAAATAGTGGTGAATATTATTCACTTGTTTTGAATAGCGATTAAGTGCTTTTCACTTTCCCTTGATTATTTTTCAAATCAAAGTTTATATATAAATAAATTAATGTAAAAACTTATGCATGAATATAAAAAATTATGAGAAATATATTTATTTACATTCAAAATCTATTATGAAAACATAAAGCATTTTTGAATTGATTTTTGACTTTGACAGTTAGAATAACCAAAGCTGACAAGTCAATGCTTTGCAGCACTTTACAAGTGAAAAGTGGTGGGACTGTATACAATAGACCACAATCAAAAATCGATTTGGGGGGCGGGGGAATACTGCCAATAGTAGATTTTTTTGGAATTAAAATTTAAATACCAATAAAGCTATGAATTTATAACATAAGCATAAAATAGCAAAAATGTGGCCAAAAATGGCTGATAGATGGTACAAAATTATTTTGGTTTCGAGTTCAAAGTCCTGAAAAAAATACATTCACCCTCAGATGCATTTTCAACAAAACAATCACCCCCAATGCCTAAAAGTTTGGCCACCTCTGATATACAAGGTTCTGTAAAGTTCTTGTGAAATTTTAAAAAAATATGACTATATTAATATTTGTGATAGAGAAATTATGTAGAATGTATTGGAAATAAGAAAATCTATTTGTTGTTATTGTTTTATTGTATTTCATTAAGTTTTCTCATGTCCAGCATCATTAGTAATACAAAGGGTAATAATGATTTTGTAGTTCTCTAAAAACATTTGCCAATTGATTTACAGTAATGCCTGAAATCACATTACTTATTTTAGCTTTCAAGTCTACTAGTTATCAAGGTTTGGTTCATACGCTATTGTTTTCACAGGGCCCCCCAAAAAATCTAATGGAATCAAGTCTGGCAAGTGTGGAGGCCAAGAAAATGATCCACCTCTTTCAATCCATCTGTTTATTTAGAAACTATCTAACATGCAGGACAAAGTGGTAAGGAGCTTCATCTTATTGAGATACTGTGTTATCTTTTAGTCCTAATTGTTTCAGTTGAGGAATGACTTTCTTGCACTTACCTTAAATGATTGTTCTACAGATGCGATACTTTCTTTGCTGACACATGGCCTATCAGACAGTGGCTTATCATAGATTGAACTTGTCTATGAATTTTTTATTCATTTGACAGTATGGTTCTTGTAAGATGGTTCTTTACTGTACTGAATTCTAAACTTTCTTTGCACAGCAACAGTAGATTTCAGTTCAGCCAACTAAAGAACACAGTTTAGTTTTTCTTCAGTTGAAGCCATGCATCATGTAATTCTGAAAAAGAAGTATTTTAAAGGTTTGAAAAATTATTAAATTATTGCGTTGAAGAGTTATTTTTAAAGATTTTTTTCTATCACAAATATTAATAAACTTATAAAAATTTTAAATTGCACACAGACATGATGGATACCATGTATATATTTAAATAAATTACACACAGTTGTGCCATATTATATTCCATTTATATCTGTAGCCCATGAAAATCTTCGATTTAAACTTCGAATATTTGAAAAAACATGAGTTAAAAAATCTCAATTGCTATGTAATTTGACTTTTCTTTTGGCATATAAATAACATAATGCCATACCCACTTGTTGAGAAGTTTCATTTCACAAGATAAATTATAGGATCAGTATTATTGTAAACAGGACAAATAAATTTATTCTAAGTTTCTTTATTAAAGAAATTCGATACAAAGTAGAAGTAGTTGATAAACTATTACTGGATTTGCAGTTATATATTAGTAATAGAATACATCATTTATTGTTAAATAGTTTTGATTGTATTGCAAATTACAGATCAATTAAGAATTCATATTTTAAAATAGCAACACAAAAGAAAAAATTATTAACACTGATTAAAATAACTACCAAAAACAACACCTAAATATCAAAAAACTGTTTATAATTTGTCGAAGAAAATACTCTCCATAGATGGGAGATTTCAATGTTAGAGAAAGGTTTTAATTTTGCAACAATACTGTATGTGTTTGGCTGAATTGCAGGTTTCAGACCCAAACCAACAGTGATATAAAAAAAATGAAAACTCACAAAGTTAATATGTATAATTTATTAGGATAAATAGACATACATGTTATACCATTAATAAATACAATTTTATGTATAACTTAGTCAATAATGAACTGCTCATGCCTGAATGAATAAACTAACTTTCCACTGTATATTTTAACTTGTCTTGTGAGTTCTAGTCAAGACTTTTCTGGCTATACTGGACAGCTTGCCTTGAGTTGGCCATAGTCATAGCAGCTTCCAGTCCTATTGTGGACTTGAATCAGTAATGACTATAGTAGAAACACCTTTGCAATTGAAAGTTGTTTCAATTGAGACTATGTTCAGTCATTCAGGTTAGACATACATTATCTCTCTCTCTGTTGTTTGCCTTCAAAATGGCTGACTATTTATTGCTAGATTCCCTATCTTACTGGCAGCAATTGGATTCAGAGAGCATTATTGTCTAATGACCGATACTAATCAATGATAGGATTTTACACACATTGTGACACATCAGCCATACTTATATTTTACTTGGCTATGTTTATACATTGCTTATCCATATGTTTACACATTGGTTAGCAGCAATCAATACTCAATCCAATTAGATAAAGAAGAAATCTGGACTAGTCCACTTCTGAGAGCAAGGTCAGATATGGCGAACATCTTCCAGGGTACCTTTTGAAAAAATTATTTGTAATGCTTTAGTTTTAAAAATATTTTATTGGCATAACAAAATTTGTACAGTTGAGTATTATAATAACCTTTGTTAATGTTGGCTCAATTCCACTGCTGGTATGGGCTTTTTCCATCAAGGCTGGTTTGGTAATGTGGGTGTCCTAGGTCTGGTAGAAGCATGGCAAAGCCATTAACTGCACTAACAGGTTATTGTGTGAGTAAGTAGCATTCCATTCTGTTGGTATTGTCCATCCCTTTGAAGTTGGCTCTATAATGCTGACATATCAGAACTGGTATCCTTGTAGTGTGGGATTGTTGCCTCTTTAGCAGGGTCCAGCATGTTGCATTATAGACTTCTTCATTTACAATAGGCACTATGATATCGATTATCTGTAATGTTGAATCAGTTCTTGACAAAATGGATCATACAATGATTGATTCAGCAAGAATTAAAATGTATAAGATATTTGAAAAGCTAAACTTTCAAAAAGTAATATATCATGGAAAGAAACACAAGTTTTAAACAACCTAAAATCAGACAAATCTATTATTATTCTTCCAGCAGATGAAGGCAATGCTATAGTTATTATGAACCATGATGTTTATAATAATAAAATTCTAACTTTACTTAATGATAACATTTATAAAAATCAAAAAGAGATCACACGCCTATTTAGAAAAGACATCTGAAGCAATTATTAACAAATCATCAATTGAAAATAACATAAAAAATAAAATTAGTCCTTGTGAAAACTCATGTATTTGTTCAAAATTTTATGGACTTGCAAAAATTCACAAAACAGATACTCCCCATTATCCAATAGTGAGCGTAATTGGATCTCCAACTCATGTTTTAGCTAAATATTTATTTGATATAATAAAACCTAGAATTCCATCTATTAAACCATATGTTAAAAACTCTATACATTTTATTTCTTTAATAAAAAAATATAAAAAATAATACAAATAATATTCTAGTCAGTTTTGATGTTACTTCTTTATTTAAGAAAGTTCCAGTTGATGAAGCTATAAATATCATTTCTAACCATGCAATTTACCAGATCATATTATTAATTTAATTAAACATTACTTTTCAAATACTTATTTTATGTATAATGGATAATATTATAAAAAGATATTTGATAGTTTGATGTGTCCACTAATTTCAGGAGTAGATTTATTTATGGAATATATAGAAATTCCTGCTTTAGAGTCAGCATCTTTAAAACCTCTTATTTGGCCCAGATACATAAATAATATATTTATTATCTGGCAACATGGTAAAGACAACTTACATGATTTTTTCATACATATAAGCAAAATACATCCTAATATTAAATTTACAATGGAAACAGAAACTGGTGGAGAACTTTCTTTTCTTGATGTATTTGTTACCAAGGAAAATAATAATCTTTTATTTTTTCAATTTTCCAAAAGTCTATACACACTGACAGATATTTAAAATTTTCATTACGTCATCATTTCTCTAAAATCTGTTCTGTGCAAAAACTATTTTCACTAGAGCTATTAACTTTCAGATAAATCAAATCTCAAAGATGAAGTAAATTATATAAGCAATGTCTTATCACTTAATGGCTATACTAATAAAACAATACACCAAACCTTAATTCAAACCTAAACAATCAAAATAAAAACAAAAAGAACAAACAACTATTAGAGTTTGTATTCCTTATATAAAAACAGCTGAACAACATATACCACTTATCAAAAAATTAATAGCATTGTAATCAAGCCTAAACACTCAATACCTTTTGGAGCACATGTGGTTAAAGCTTCCTATATAGGCATGAGTAATTGTCACATCAAAGCTGGAAGAGATGAACATATTAATGCAGTTAAAAAACTCCCATCAGCAGCAGCACCATCTTATCTTTTTATGTTATAGATACAAGTCATAGTATTGATTTTTCTAATATGAGAATACTATCCAGATGTGACATTTTCCAACACTGTCAAATCAGAGAAGCCATTGAGGGCTTTAAAAGGCCAAAATGTATTAACAAAAGTGATGCTACATCCAAATTACTTTCTATTTGGATTTTTTTTAAAAAAGTCATTAATCTAAAATAATTTCTCAAAATAAAAATTATTTCTTTTTTCTATTAATAGAATGTTCATTATTGTCATATATCAGTGTTTACAGCATCTCTACAAATATTTTATATTTGTTACCCAGTTGATGACTAATGTGATCTGGTTGAAACATCAGTTTATATATATATATGGATGTACCAAAATTATTTCATATATATAACTAGATATTTCTCTTATAATTTAATATGTATACTCCCTTATGTATGTATCATATTTAGTATATATACATAATAGTACATGTGTATAATAAACCATTCATTGACTAAAAATATGAAAATATTCTTTTAAATGAAAAGTGTTTTACATTTTTGCTTTTGATTGGAAATTTTTTATTTTTTTAATAAAAAAAGTGTACCAATACTATATTGTAAGTGAACTTCACTCAATGTGTATGATTTTACTTTAAATCAATTTGATACTTATAATTATAACAATAATTAACTATTATGTATAGTCTTTCAATTCACAGAAGTACTTTCTGTTAATTCTTTAACTTTCCTCAACTTCCATTAAATTCAAAAAATTATATATATATCACTAAATATTTCTGAAATGTATACTCCTTATGTATATGTCATATTTTGTATATATACATAATTATATGTATGAATAATAAAGCTTTAAGTAACTTCCTTTTTGCTTCACAAGTATTTGGTATTTTTTCTTTTTATTTGAAAAAAAAATAATTATAAGAGGAAGCTTAACAAAATTATAATATAAACTACTTTTGCTATTCTAATTTACACCAAGGTTACAATTGAAACCAGGAAAGTAGCACACATTACCTAAAATATATTGAAGTTCTAAGAACAATTTTTAAATTTGATATCAATATATTCAAAATTATTCTGCCCACTCTTCCATATCTAAAAAACTAGGTCATTTACCTAAGATATTATACTTCTCTATCATTTTGATAATAATTTTTTTTAAAATGTACAAAATTTCAATAAATTATATTGAATTCAAATCTATTATATCTCAGTTTTAAAATGTTATTATAACTTTAAATTGAAGCCAAAAAAACTGCCCTTAGTAAACCTTATTTAAAACATATTAAATTTTTAAGAACAAATTTTTAAACTTGATATCAAAATATTCAAAATTTTCATGCTAACTGTTTCATATCCAGGACATTAGGTCACTTATTCTAAAATATTATATTCCCATATAGCTTTGCCTGGTATTTCTTGCTCATGTACAAAATTTGAAACAATTCTATTAAATTTAAATCTATTAAACTTTGATTTTAAAATTTTATTCTAATTTTAATAATAAAAGTGATTACAATAGTTTACAAACAAAGTTACAAACAAACAGCGAATATACTTTAACTAAAAACATTTAATAATAAAGCCAGAAATGATCATTTATTCTTAAATGAAAAATATTTAATGTCTTTATGTTGAATCAATAGGATGTACAAATCTCAATTCCATTTAGTAAATTAGGTAAAATAACTTTATATACAGCAATTTAGTTGCAGTGGTTGTGGTCTCTGGAGTCTGTCCTGTTGTTCAATATCTCAATTCACCTTACTATTATAAAACTGTTAAGATATTTAAATTGATTTACATTCTCAAGCTTATTGCCATTCATACTAAAATTTACTGAGATGTTTTCTTTTATCACTGGCTTATAACAATTTGAATTTTTTGAATATTAATTATAAAAAACAAAGTTTAAGTTGTTGCATTCAAAACATTGAATAGATTTTGTAGATTGTCTTTTAAATTAAAAAAAATAGCACTTTCATCATTATACTTTTTCACTTAAGTGATGTAAATGAAAAATTTCACCACCAAACCTGTATTGCATTTTGATCTCTTTTATTAGACTGCTTACAAACATTTGCAACCACTGTCATAAAAATTGAAAACAATGATGCAATAAGTGCACATCCATATTTAACATCATTTTTCATTTCAAATGCCTCAGACTTTACTTCCTCTCATTCCATCCTATAGAAGCTAAATAGCACAAATCAACTTTGGCTGGCAACCATTTATTTTCAAACATTTAATTGAATCAAATGCCTTGACTAAATCAACAAAAGCAATATACAAATAATTTTTTTGTTTCCAATATTTTTTTGCATTTGTCTGACAATAAAACTATGTCCAACCACATTGAATCTATGATAACTATTCATCTATAATTGAAGCAATCTATTCAGTAAAATCTTTGAAGATATCTATGTTGTAATGGATAATAATAGTTTGCAATAATTACTGCAATTTTATCTATACTCTTTATTTTTATAAAGTATAACAAAGAAGCATCATTAAGATTAGGCTGTAAAACTACATGAGTTCATATATTCCTAAAAAATTCCAATATTTTTGAGCTTAACATATCACTGCCATATTTTAAAGCTTCTCCTAATATTTCATCAGGATCTGCAATCTTCCCATTTTTAGGATTAAAATGGTATTCATATTAACATGTTCATACAAGTATACAATAAGATTATTGTATACTTATTAACACATGTATAATATAAATATAAGTGCATACATTAAACATTAGTATCACTATGGATATGAGTGTATTATATAATTGTGTTAATTATTTATATTTTTTTAAAAATTAAAATACATAAACATACTACCTCATGTGTTTTTTTGAAGGTTTGTGATGATGGTATTTTTATATTAGACTATTTCCATCATCTAATATGTGTGTTGAATGTCTTTAGAAAAGTTTACTTTTAGTTAAATATTCCAAATGCATTCAACTGTTCATATACTAACCTGTTTGCTGTGATATTACTAACATTTGTTTGCTGTGATATTACTAACAGTTGGTGCATATACTAACCTTTGTTTGCTGTGATATTACTAACAGTTGAATGCATTTGGAATATTTAACTAAAATTAAACTTTTCTAAAGACATTCAACACACATATTAGATGATGGAAATAGTCCAATATACTACCTCATGTATTTATTTTTTCTCTCACTTTAAATGTTCTACATGATATTCATTAGTTATTTTATGTAAAGTTTATTTCCAGATCTTTTTTCATGTGGGGTGTGTGGTTATAGTTTATTTTATAATTATTTTCAAATAGTGAATGTCATTTCTTTGTTCATATGAATTTCCGTATCTTATAAAATAAGTTGTTTCTCTGATGAGAATGTTTCAACTTTATAAAACGTATTTTGATAGACAATTTTATATTTGAATTCATATTAAAGATATGTTCTAGCCAAACTGATTCAATAAACTTACTTTATCCCTGCATGCTTATTTGTAGTAAGATTAAGTTTTTGTTTAAATTACGTCAAAATTTTGCAAAAACAAATAAAAATAATATTACTCTAATTTTAAAATAAGTCAATTTACAGCTTAATTAATTAACTTTAATAATTTACATTATAATTGGATAATAATTTCAATCAAATAATTTATTGCTCAAGAATTAATCAAAAATCAATCATTGGAAGTTTCAGAACCGAAGAATAGATCATGGACCTTATGCTCCAGAGTCTACATGCAGGGCAAAAAATTGAATTATTTCCTGACTTTGATTAAAATATAATAGGAAAAATTTAATTTATTTAAAATATGTAAGGGGGGGGGATAATTTTTATATATTATTTTGATTAAAATATAATAGGAAAAATTTAATTTATTTGAAATATATAAGGGGGGAGGGGTAATTTTTATACATTATATACATTAAATCTTAAATGCCAAGTGCTAATTACCATTATATGTAACTTATGCCACTGCTGCCCTCATGTTTATTTATCATCAACTATCAATCTATTAATAATGCAACACTATGAATATGTAGGAAATGGAAATACAGTTTTTATCCTAGCTTGAGTTCCTTAAATAGATCATAAGAACAAAAAAGAATGAAAGTAAAATTTTGCTGAGAAGTTTAAATAAACTTAATATAAATCATCCAAAATATACTGTTTTCAAGTCGATTAATAAATAATTATGGCCAGTTGGTATTTGGCACTTATGATTTATTTATTATATTAAAAGTATTGGAAGGTAGTTTGACTGAAAGGTTGCAAAAATGATTACTTGTCATTCTACCTGAAAATAGTTTATCTTGTTTGATTTATTTAAAGGGTGTTTAAACTTTTTAGCAAAGTTGTAATTTCATTATGTTATCTGCCATTGCATATACACTTACAATCTATTTCTATTTAGAGAACTTTAAATAGATTGTAAAAGGGTAAGAAGTGAATTTCCATTTTTTATCTATTTATAAAGTTGTCCTGACAATGAGCTAATGACTGGTGAGAAATAAGCATGAAGTTTTTGGTCCTGTAATTTATGTATGTGTTTGTGTGTGTAAAACAAATGCACATAATGTATTTTCATTTTTTTCTTATAGAATTGTGTAACATAAAAGAATATTAATGATGACATAATATATATATATAACTTTTAATAATAATTAATATAATTTGATTGTTTTTTAAAAATCTAAATTTGTTTACATCTTATTCATACAGCTTTGATATGTATATGTATATCAATGGATTTATATATTTGTTGTCACATCTTAAATATTTTATGATTTTTCTAAATCTATTCCATACTATGATTTCTTTGGAAAGTGACTCATGAATTAGATAATGCAAATTATTGAGCTCCAAGTTTGCATTCTAATCAATCTCTCTATAAAAAATTGCAATAAATAGATCTAATTTTTATTTTATTTTCCAGATTTCGTTTTCTAATTGTCTTCAGGCTATTGTTTTAGTTTTACCTTTTCAGTAAACAACTTCCAAAAATTATTCATTTTATCAATAACTGTTTTATTTGTTATAGCAAGTAGAATTAAGAGT
Source organism: Epiperipatus broadwayi (assembly GCA_028023455.1). Taxonomy (NCBI): domain Eukaryota; kingdom Metazoa; phylum Onychophora; class Udeonychophora; order Euonychophora; family Peripatidae; genus Epiperipatus; species Epiperipatus broadwayi. The sequence continues at coordinate 9,367,652 of JAQFVV010012411.1, forward strand.
ATTTTGCACTGCACAGCTCTTACTGTAATTTGATCATGATCCATAACTGCTGTATCCATATATATGACTATCAACAATTTTAAGAACTAAAGAAAATCCATCTTTATATTTTTTTGAAGTAGATTTCTTACTTGCTGAATATTACTAGTTTTTTGAGGTTTTATTCAGATTTTTGTTGTTGGACATAAAAGTTTTCATGTTATTATGGCAACTAGTACTTGATATAGATGTTGCTATGTCAAAAGAAATTTCTGATTCATTTTCATTAGTGTCACTGTGACTATCTTAATCATTTTGAAGATGCTATGAGTCTTCTGAACTAGCAACTAATATTGTTTTAATTTTTTTTTTAAGAAAGAGGTCATTTTAATTAAGTCAAACTTTATTCCTATGTAAGATTCTGACTAGATTCCATTATATTCTTGAATACTTGATAATTATGTCAAAGAGAAAAGGGTGTTACTAATACTAAATTACAGTTATAGACTCAGTTTTTGTTTAACTTTTAATGTTGCATGTGCTCAACATCCAGCTAAAGATTTAATATTTAAATTAAATGATTAGAGAGGCCATGTGTAACCTAACAGTCATTTTCATCAAAATAGTGCATATACTGCATGAAATGACATTTTATTTCATGGAAGGTGACAGTCTTAATGATTAAATTATGAGCTTTAATATCATATTTTATGCTTTAAATATGGCTTTCACATAGTATTTTATTTGCTGTACCAGGTATAAATTCTTTAAATGGCTGGGAAACATATAATTAAAATTTCATCTGATTACATGATATGCTTTTAATCATCCATTATTCATATTTTATGTCAATGCATTATTGCTTTTATATGGTAGCATTCACATCAGAAAACAATGATTTGGAAACAACATTTTAGTTTAAATATTCTACTTGTAAAATTTGTAACTGATTGATTTGACAGAGATCAAAATGTTTGGATATTTTAGTTTGGTTAGTAATTTATGTTATTCAGGTTTTTTTGTTATTGTTGCTGTTTTTTTTTTTTTGATACTATGTTTTATAGTGTTTTCCAGTCTTTGTCAAATAATATGGATTTCTCATTCTAGAAACTTTATCCCTTCAAGTCATCCACTTTGAATAATTGATTTTGAAACATTAAACACTTCATTTTGGTTTTTTTTTTTTAGTTGTTGTGCACCAATAAATTCAATCTTAAATCTAGATTCAACATGTTTTTCACAGACATATGAAACTTATTTCTTCTTTTTACTGAATACTCTTTAAGAACTCTTTAGTCTTTTCTCCATTAAAAAAATATAGAGCTAATGTGAAAGCATTTTGTTACTTTTTTTTAGTTTTTGTATTTAAAATTTGTTCTATTTTATTAGTATCACATTATAAAGTTGTTTTATTATCAGTTTGATTATTTTAAAAAAATTATGCTTTTTTTTTTAAAATATAAATTTATAATAATCTTTATGTATTAATATATTTACTAATTTATTTTTAAAATATATTGTCATTATGAAATTTTTAATAACTCTTATTTATGCTCATTTATTAATAGGGCTGGGTGTGGTCATTATCATCTTTTAATTCTACTTTGTGTTCTGCATCTTGGGATACAACTATTAAACTCTGGGATTTACAAGAACCTGAAATACCTCTGTTACAAATGAAGTAAGATTGATTAATATCTTATAATTAATTAAAATCCAGGACAATATGTAAAATTAATTATTGTAATTTGCTCTCTTTATATATATATATTATAACTATCTGGGTCACATGGCCCATAGTGACATAGTTGTGTGTGCATATATATATATATATATATTGTATATATATATATATATATATATATATATATAAAGTAAAGGAAAAATATAAATAAACACAAACATAAATTTTGGTATATATTTTCTACATTTTACTTGGAATAAAAATAATAAATAAAGAATTAAATAACTCAAATTAAAACAAAATTTTATTATGAAATAAATATTTTTTTTAAAAAAGGTCTAAATAAATTAATATTGTAATTCTGATTTTGAATTTGAAAACAAAGATGATTTATTTTTGAAATAATGCTTGTATATATTTTTGTTATCTATTTTTAAAAATCTTTGATAAGATTTCCAAATGTAGCTTTTTAATGAAAAGTGCTTTTGGAGGGATTAAAATTGTTTCCAATCAAGAAAGATAAGAAAAAAACCCAGTTTTTAAATTAGTGTTGTTGTCATCTCAGATGATTCTATAAAATGATTGATAAAAAATATCAGTTCAGTTTTGGCTTGCAGTTTTGTAAGATCTGGTCAGAAGGCTTGGCTTTAATATTTTAAGAAGTGGCTGGCCAAATTGTCCAGCGGTAAAGTCTGGATAGTAATATTTTGAAAAGCAGCTGGCTCATAGCTAGCTGGAAAGTTAGCTAAAATATTTTATGGAGAGTTAGTAATGGTAGCAGAAAGTGGCCACAGTAAAGCTAGCTGCAGAGATGGCTGGCAGAATTATACATAAAACTACCATGAGGATGTAAGAATGCAAGAAATGAGCTGCTCTATAGTTCAGTAGTGGAGTTTGAACTCACATGAAGGAAAGAGTCAAGATTTCTTGCAGTTCATAGCTACAAATGTGTTCTGAGGAAACAGCTAACTTCCCTGAGCCAATCATAGCCAGAAGGGAACTGATCAATACCAACAACCATACTTAAATTACACCTTTCTGATTATGACAATAATGGATTATATCTGACTCACCAAGACCAACTCATAAAGAGAAGCACAGGTAAATGTATATACAATGGCTAGTAGCATTATGTATAATGAGAATGAAATTTTAAATAATTTCATTGGTACATTTAAAAATCTATATATTTTAAAAGATAAAAAATAAATAATTTTGCTTGAATTTAATTAAAATCTAAAAGTAATGATTGATTCATGAACAATTTATTTTGGAAAAAAGAAAAAGTGGATTTCAAAAATCTTTTTTAGATTAATTTAAAGACGTAATTAATTCATTGAGAGTAATCTGTCATAAAAACACTTCTGAGTTATCTATCAAAAAACTGAGTTTATTTTTTTCTTAAAAAGGAAAAAGAAATATTTTTATTCACTGAAAAAAAGTCTAATTAATAATATTAATTCATATTATCTGTATGTTCATAGATACACATGAATATGTGAATTTTATATAAAGTTTTCAAATGGAATTAATTATGAAATGTATTTTTAATAATTTTATTATTTTGATAAATTCAAAAATGTTTATTTTATGTCAAGCCATATGACTATGTCCTGAATGAATTTTAAGTAAACCTAATCCATTAATCATGTAAATTATAATGTAATAACTTGAATTTTGAATAGTAATTTTGTAAATCACAAATGTGATAATTTTTTATTGTCTATTAATCAAAACCAGAAGGCTTAATTTATGGGTATAGCCATTCTAAAGACCTTAATATCATTTTTATTGTTAATAAACTTTAATACAATTGTTAAAAATTGTATTGCATCATCATTTGGTCATGTAACAGTAATGATCTTGTATTCTTCTGAGCTAGATTTGTGTATAAAGGCTGATATATAAATGAGGATGTATTATTAGTGTATGTGCATCCAGATGATGATGATGATGATGATTCCTGGGTTGGTATGAAAAGGATATTCTTCAAATCCCCTGTATTACATTTTATTTAATTTATTCTTTATTAGAACTTAATTTTATATTTGACCAATACAAGTTGCCAGAGCATTGATGATGATCAGCATGTTTAATGTCCCAGTATTATTATTTAGATTTTTTCTATATTATGTATTCTGATGGATTAGAACTTAAGTAGTGCATCCAAGTAAGATTTAAATAATTGCCCAAACCAGCAAAGGCTAAATAGTTAGCCTGGTCTACAGAAGACCCATTTTCAATCCAGTTACAAGATTGACTGTTGATTTATATTTTTTATTATTTAAATTCAGCCACAAGATGAACTGTCGATTTTATTTTATTTGATCACTCATAATGATATGTATTAATTTTACTTATTATAATGATAATTGATTTATAATTATACTATACACCAAGGTCTCACTTTATGCGGATTTATTTAATGCGATTTTGAAGTTATGTGATTCATGTTTTTTCTTAACATCTTTGTATGCAGTTTTCTTTTATAAAAATTATTAGATCAGAAGTCGAGCTTCGTTAATGCACTATTACTTTAAATATTATAAATTTCACACACATCATATTTAAAGTAATAGCGCATTATCAGAGTTCGACTTCCATCTAATAATTTCAATATTTTCAGCACTTTATAATAGTGCTGTAATGGACTGTATGCAATAAAGAAGTTCTAATTGACTTAAAATCAGAATTTTCCCATTTTATATACACACATTAAATTTAACAAGACTATAATGTAAATCTATTCAAATGTTATAGATGAAAAATACTATGTATGTTGTTGATTTTGCATTTTAAATCACATTCTATTTTTGCTTTTTATAAAAAGAGTATGTAATCAATTAATCATTTAGTGTCTGCAAGGTTATTTTTAAAAGGTAAGTAACAGCTGTAGGCACAATTAAATTTGACAATTAAAATCTGATTTTTAATTGTAATTAACAATTTAAAAATTATGTAATGTGATCCAAAATTAAGGTGATGTGAAAACAATGAAATTTGATTTTTAAACTGAATTGAAAATTAAAAAATTAAAGGCAAAAATATGAATTTAATTTTTAATTGTTAGTTTTAATTAAATTTTTCCTATTAGTGGTGAGTCGGTGTGTTTTTATTATCGTAAGTCTAAGTTCTTATTTTTATTTTAAACTTTTAGTTTACTCTAACAGAGAAAAAAACATCCAAGAAAATGAATTTCTTTGGAAACAAAAATTTAAATTTTAGATCACTTAGCAAAATAGGAAGGATCAACAGTGATTGGAAAACGTTTTAGTTGTATTTCCTCTTAACTTCATTTAAGGAGAAGCTACAGTACCTCATATCACATCACATCATGATAAATCTGATGTCTCAAATAGCATTAATGATTAAAATATGTACATGAATGAAAAAAATATAAATTACACATAAAAATATATTGTTTTGAATAAAATTAAATACTGTAGTTAATAACAAAAGTAAAAAATGTTTGTCTTGTATCAAGTTTTTTCAAATTTGAAATTCTTTATTAGTCATATTTTATTTTCTTATTTTTTATGCAAATTTTTAAGTAATTTTATGTTGTTGCTTTGCTTTTATGCAATTTTGGAAAATTATAGTACATATCCTCCATTTTTCAAGGTAAGTTAAGTCTATTTTTGTGCAATTTCTTTTATGCATGTTTTCTGAGGAACCTATCTACCACATAAAACAAGATGCAGGTGTAGTTGCTCTAAGGAGTAGCTGTCTGATCTCTCAGAGATCTCATGACCAAATTGCTTAATTGTACATTTTTGATGTTAAACATTACTTTAACATTTATTTAATAACTCTTACTACTTAAATATTATATCTTTAGTAATACATAATGTTAAACAACATACTTTTTAATACTTTATATTATACTTTTTGTAAATTGTAAATTTAATTTACATGGGAGTGATGATAATTTTCCATCACCCCAGATACAACCTTTTTTCCCTGACCATTTCCCCTATCTCATTACAATATATATATGATATATTTTTCAGACTCATCCATATATGATTTTGATTATAAATATATCAATATTTCAGCTTGATCACACAAGCCATCAACTGGATGATGAATAGAATATTATAAAGTTGTTGTAGATGCCTGTAAATACTGATTTATAACAATGCTAAAGTTTCACCAATAGAAACAAAAATTTATAAAAATTAAAAATAAAATAAAAATCAGAAAATCTTCAGAATAATGTGCTTTTTGAAAAATTATTCCCAATAGGAGGAAGTTTGGATGTGTCGTCATGTTTGTTAATACAATTTGGTTTTTTAGTATCTCAGTGGCTTCTTTGATGTTACATTAGTAGAGAGTGTCATATCTGGATATAATCCTGGTATGAGAGAAATCAATATTGTGACCTGAATGGATAACATAAGAGTGAGAGTGCTGCTGATGATGAATATTTTAAAAAGCATTCACATGTTTATGTTTTCTAGTACTGATGCAACAATTGCTCATACATACATAGGATACTTTAAAAATTCCACATGAAATTTTATAAACTACCTTTACAGTCATCATCATCAGCACTCTCATTTTATGCTATGGATTCAGGTCACGAGATTAATTTTTCTAATATCAGGATCCTATCCAGATGTGACACTCTCTACCAGTTTAAGATCAAGAAACTATTGAGATACTAAAAAGACCAAATTGTATCAACAAACATGATGACACATGCAAATTTATTTCTATTTGGAAATTTTTTTTAAAAAACATATTATTCTGAAGATTTTCTTACTTTTATTTCATTTTTCAATTGTATATACCTTTTTTTGTCTATTGGTGGTTCTTTAACATTGTTATAAATCAGTGTTTATAGTGCCTCTGTAATTTATCTTTATAATATTCTATTCATTCACCCAGTTGATGATTTGTGTGATCAAGCCAAAACATCAGTATATTTATAATCAAAATCATACATAGATGCCACAAAATATATCATTTATATCTGTAACCCATAAAAATATTTGTGTTAACATATATAAAGACCAAGTAAAAAATTGGAATTCATTTTTCAGGTTCTAATCAAACTTATGATTTTTTTTAAAGGCAACTGGCTTCTAGTAATCTGACTAATCATGCAATTACTGACTGATAAATGGATATCTAGCTTTTTTTTTATCTAGAGGGTAAATAAAGAATGAAAATGATTCAAACTCACACCACTAAGTAATTGATATATCAATGAGTATTTTTCTATGGGGATTGTTAGAAAGGTTTTTATTCTGCAGTAGGCTATTTAAAAAAACACATAATTTAAATAGGTTTATGTAGTAAAATGAAACTTGAATAAATCTTATAATATTTATTATATGAATATTAATTATATAATAAATATAAAGCAGTAGCAAGCTTACAATATATCAACAAGCTCCAATTATAAATATGTTTTCTTCTTTGTAAAAAGAATTCACTATTTCAATATACATTTTATATTATGTTCAATTTACATAATAAATCACTTAACACACAATTATTTTATTTATCTTTATGTTTATACTAAAAGTTTTGATTATATGAAAATATATAAATGTATCATGTTATTGTATTATGAACAAAATTATCTGTAGTATTATATATATATATATGATCAATAGATGGCGTTTTACCAAAAACACCAAACAAGTGTAAATTTGTTTATATAAACGATAAAAGAGTCAGCATTCACTATCTCTTTCATTTGTTCACCCTCAGATCAGCTGATTTCAAGCTTATTTGCTATCATCAGAGAAGGATAGAGTTAGAAACTAGATTTAAACACTGACTCCAAGTGTTTATGCAAACAGTTTCTATCGGTTTGCAAGCATGAATTTTTCAGACTGGTAAAGTCTTCAAGCTCAGCCTAACAAGCCAGATAGCTACATGGGTCTGATCTCAGTTCAGTTTCACCACATAGTCAAAGTCTCTGCAATATAATATCATTGCAAAAAAGTTTAAAGGTACATTTATGAAAAACAACAACCAAGTTAAATTCACGTAACTTGCTATCACTTGTATTTATGATCAATAGATGGCATTTTACCAAAAACACCGAACAAGTGTAAATTTGTTTCCATAAACAACAAAAGAGTCAGCATTCACTATCTCTTTTGTTTACCCACCCTCAGATCAGCTGATTTCAAGCTTATTGGCTATCATCAGTGAAGGATAGAGTTAGAAACTAGATCTAAACACTGACTCCAAGTGTTTATGCAAACAGTTTCTATCTATTGATCATAAATACAAGTGATAGCAAGTTATGTGAATTTAACTTGTTTTTGTTTTTCATAAATGTACCTTTAAAGGTTTTTGCAATGATATTATATTGCAGAGGTTTTGACTATGTGGTGAAACTGAACTGAGATCAGATGCTTGTAGCTATCTGGCTTGTTAGGCTGGGTTTGAAGACTTTACTGGTCTGAAAAATTCATGCTTGCAAACTGATAGAAACTGTTTGCATAAACACTTGGAGTCAGTGTTTAGATCTAGTTTCTAACTCTATCCTTCACTGTTGATAGCAAATAAGCTTGAAATCAGCTGATCTGAGGGTGGGCAAACAAAAGAGATAGTGAATGCTGACTCTATTGTCATTTATGTAAACAAATTTACACTTGTTTGGGATTTTTGGTAAAATGCCATCTATTGATCATAAATACAAGTGATAGCAAGTTACGTGAATTTAACTTGTTTTTGTTTTTCATATATATATATTCTACTTCAGAGAAATTGAAGTGATCAGCCCTAACTAAATGTGAAACTTTCAGAGACTCTTGACAACCATCATAATGACAATTATGATGATACAATTAAGCTAAGTGGTTATAGGTTACAATAAACTTTACTAAAGAGACATGCATTAAAATAAAAGGGAATTTTAAAACAATGACAAATGTATTGTATTATAAAGTAAATAAATAAACTAGGAAGAGGAAAAACTTCACTCATTCCTAAACAGTACTTTTCAAACCAATAAATTTTCCTCTATCAAAATGGATTCTCTAGATAGCATAGGTATTGTGCATTTAATGTAAAATCTTATAATGAAATTTTTTATTGTATCTTCTTCAAATATCTTAATAAACAAATATTTATCACAAATCAATTTTATTCTCATGATCTGATCTAATCTACTCATATAGAGTAGAAGTTAATGTATTTTTCTTATAGTACAATGAACTATAATAAGTTTCTCATGCTGCACTATTGACTTTTGTACTAATAAAATGAATTAACAATAATTGATGAAATAATAAGTAATGATCTCAGGTTCGTTCTTTTTTAATTTTGAAAAGAAATCAATATATTATGTTGTTGGATAAATGAATGACATCCTAGTAGACTAAAGGAGACATATACTTCTCTTATAGGCTAATGTATTCTAATATATTACAGTAATAACAACAATTAATTAAAGAAGTGTTTAATCTAATTAATAATTGCACAAAAAAATATAAATTTGGAAAATCTAAATCTTTTACCCAGGGTGACACTGGAGTAAACAGAAAGAAAGGATACTTTTTATATTTTTCTATTACTCATCAACAACACAATCAAAATAATCAAGTTCTAAATAATGTATTCTTTATTTGTAAACTAAATAAATAAAATGCATTCTGAAATAAATTAAAGAATTTAAAATCAAATCAAATAAATATTCAATTCTTTTAACTGCAATTCCAGTCTTTGGAATTGTAACATTTATCCAATTTTTGCATTTTTAAATTGGGATTTTGGATCTGTATGAAAGTTGATTATCTGATTTACTAGAATTTTTGCAATATAATTAAGAATTTGGGACACAAGACATAATATATAGAAAACAAAGGCTAAATTTTAATAATAATAAATACATTTATTGACATTAAGACTAAATTTACAAATGAGAAAATTTATTTACAATTTTTTTATAGAAAGTCATTTGCTAAACATATGCACTATTCCTTTAAACAGAATGACATATAATAAACAATAAAATAATCACCTACACACTAGCAAAATTATCCATAACTGACACAAGCATTTGGGTGAACTATTAATGATACACTCATTTAAAATAAAACTGTTTCAATACTTGACTAATATATTTTCCACATATTTTAGGTTAAACTACTTTATTAAACAATCATTTAATAAATTTTCAAGTTATAATAAAGAAAAACTATCCTTAAGATACACTTTTTGTCCAGTAATTACTCATAACACTTTTATTAACAGCATTTAAAATACATTGAAGATTAAAAAATGTTAATCTGAACTGACAGATAGATGAATTTATACCAGCAAAGTCATATGATAATGATAATTATCATATAAAATACAAATAAGATAATTATTGTCTGGCATTATTTTCTTAATAATAAAAATATGAGAATATTCATCAGAAGCCATGCACACAACATACTATTTTTTTGCCTATGTCCACATAATAAAATATTTAACCTTAAAACATCTTACCAATCCATCATTGCACTACTTCTGGATGGTGATAAAGATGATATTGCATATGGATATCTCTTATTATGCTATGTACAAAACAAGCATTAAAATTATTAATATGTTACTTGTGAATTGCTGGTGTGGCACAACAGCACAATATATACACTGCTTCACTTTAACAAAAGCACTACAGATAGTAAAGTGCTTCTAAAGCAACTAGATACTTCAAAATCTACCTTATCATTGCCATATCAATCTTAAAACACTAATAATCACCTTCCATGGTTGAAAATAACCAATATCATTATAAGGGATAAGACAAGAAAGTAAGGCTCCTCAGAGCAACACTACATGACTGGAAAAATACCATGGTAAATTCCAATACCTTTATCTTAGATGAAATATATGTTTAGACAAGGTCTTAACACATAGGAAATGGAATATATACCACAAAAAATGATCAACTCTAGTAGGGACCAAGATATATTAGATTATCATTAAAGTAATCAGAAAGTATCAAAATACGATCCTCTCATGAGAAATAAATGCTAGACAATAGGGAGAGTAGGCTCTATTCTCCAAAGTACAATATAAGTAAAACAACATTCCCACACTTATTAAAATGGGAATAAGCTTATATACTAGGAAAAAACAAGGGCAAGATAACAAAAATTCTTAGTTAAAGGCTAGAGAAATCAATCTTCACTCTCTAAATATATATATATATATTGTACCCTCCACCCCCGTCGAGAGGGAAGATATATATCAATATAGGTACAATATATATATATATATATATATATATATTGTACCTATATTGATATAGGCACATATAATTTTTATCTAAAATTATTATTAAAGTAATCGTTCATAAAAGAAAAACATAAAATTAAACGTTGAAGAGTTTATTGCAGTTTGTTTTAGAAAAAAGATAAGAATTAAATAGTTTTCTAGCGTTAGTTTTTGAAATAAAAAAAGCTACAATTAATTAATCCTAAGGGGGGAGGGGGAGTCTTGGTTTGAGACATGAAACTAAAGGTTTACAAAAGGAAATAAATAGTTTTATTAGTATTCGTAAAAATATAATTTCAAAGGTTAAAATATACAAATCTCTTTTCATTCAATTTTAATTAAAGAAAAATAATGTTAAAACTAAATAGTAAATTGTATTAAAAATATATGTGCGTATATATGTACATTTGTAAATATATAAAATGTATGTGAAAGTTAAAGAAGATTATCATTAAAAAACACGGCAATGGCTATTAGATATTAATTAATATAAAACAATACATTTTTGCATGGCTATTACTAATTAAGCAATCTTTCAAAACACGTTTATCAAATGATTATCAATTCGACAACAGATCTTTGCCGGAGATATCAGAAAGACAACAAGGCGCAGGTATAAATAGACCTTTTTTATCGGACAGTAATTCATTCCACAAATTAATTGAGTTGAGACAATCAGTTCACAAAATTATTGAGAGAGTGCAGTTCGGAAATTAATTGAGTCAGTTAAGAAACAAAATGCAGTGCTGAGAATATTTTGGAACGCACGTTCACCTCCAGCCCAGATGTCCGAGAAAACAGCAGATCTGCCCATGAAATAATGTCAGCTTAACATCTTAGAAAATCTCCGTCAGTATCTATTTGTCTCCGATAGCAATAATCGTGAAAATCAGGAAACTCAGCAAGGAAACGTCCCAGCCGGCTGGTAAGCATTTATAATGGAAATATCCTCACCGAAAGCAGCCTCCAAAGAACAAAATTCTACGTCAACATTCAAAATCCTAGGTAAAACATTTGCTTATTTTCGTTATACTGTAATAGCCATTGCATTTCATTAATTCGTGCGAATCCTCCAAGAGTCTAATTATATGAACTCGATATCATACATAAATGAACTATTGATATGTGTGTGATTAAATTTCAAATGCTATGTAGTCCTTTATTATCATTATTATGTGTGTGCATGAGATAATATGTGCGTGGTCATTATATCAATATTTATTAGTTAAATTAGAATGTTTTGTTATTAAATCTATAGGAATGTTTAAACTATTTAGAAATGTTAATTTAACATATGCGTGTGTTTTATTGGAATTATAAAATGTTTAAATTTAGTAAATAAATGTTAGTTAATAAATTATCTTTAAAATTAAACTATATTTGTCGGTCAATTCTTTTTATCAATTCCTTTTAACAAATTCTTTTATTAATTCTTTTAATCACTAATTAAGTATAATCTATTAGTGATTACAAACAACTGAGCTAGTCGTGGATTTAGGCATTGAGTTAGTGGCCATTGCTTAAAGTGCGTTATTTATTCATCCTTGAATAGATAGCTGGCGCCCGTGTTTATACACAAACAAAAAAAGTGCTTTGAACTTGGTGTTGAACTCAACAGTCGAGAAGAAGTTATGTCCTGGAAATGTAACGTTAGTTATATACTTTATAGCTATCGTTTGGGCATACATACTCTCCGAGTATGTTCTCTGCCTAAGAGGCCGGTGATTCGAATACACATATTCGAATACGGTTCAATATATATATATATTAAATAATGTATGAAACCAACAAATTACCATATGTCAAATACTATAAAAATATTTTAAATAGCATAATAAAAACTTTGCAATTAATAAAGAATACACACACTCAATAAATTAGCATAAAATTTTTATAAACTAAAATGGACATAAATAGCATAGGCAAATATTGCTAAATATAAAACTAATAAATACCTTGTTATATGAAAAATTTAATAATGCAATTATTATATCATAATAATTTTAAAACTATTGTGAGCTTCTGATAAACTTATACTGACTGTTTACCCATAAATAAAGTATTAATAAACACTATTCATAAATGTAAAGAAATATGTATCTCTATCTGGACAAAGTCTACTATAGAATTGACTTTAAGCCAACAATAAAAAATACATAAAATTTTACTTTCCATCATAAGAATAATTGCACAACGTGGTCATAAACTATAGAAAAATACCTTGGCATAATATTACCATAATATAAGATAATAATAAAACTTTTTTAAAACACCCTCAGTTCTTCATCCTAGTTCTTTCTGCAGTGAGCTATCCAATATGGGAAGACAATGTTCTTTTGCTGATGAATTATTTTAAAGAACATTGCATCTGTATTTGTCATAGTTTTTTTCTTTTATAAGAAAATAAGAGCAAGTATGATCTTCTGGAACAAACACTATATAACAGAAACACTTCTCAAATAGTTTTTAGCAAAGATTTGAATCCATTTTTACCAGTTAATATAAAGAAAAATATCAGCTAATTTGTTTTCAATATTTTTGCTTTAACAGCCAATATTATTTATAGAATTTTCATTTAATTGTGTTTGCAGTTATAACGGGAAAATGAACAACTTTTTTTAAAAAGCATTTTAAATATTCTTTTTAAATTTGCATTTTGGTTCACTCAGGTACATAATTATAGTAATTAAAAAAATATTATCTACTTTAAAAGTCTGCAATTTAAAATACATCAGCTTCATAATATATAACATTATTATACATTAAAGCTATGTCTTTTTTAATAAAGCTTCACATAAAAAATGTTTTTTTGCAAACTTTAATAAAGTAAACATACAACAAAATTCATCTCCTTCTATAAATTTAGGCAAGTCAGCATTTTAAAAGTCTTTATCAAGAGAATACTTTAAAATAAATTTACTTAAATAATCATGAATTGCATGTTTTAACATTAGCAAATGTTAATATCTATTAAAGCAAAACTTTTTTATCTTTAAAGTCAATTTTAAAAACTTTTTCCACAGTTAATTTAAATCTTATTTTACTAAAGGTGAAATGTAGAAAGCAAAAATAATCTAATACAATGTCCAATATAGTTTTGGAAAACAATATAAAATATATTACCTTGTTCTTCTTTAAATTCCAGTTTAAGCACAGATGAATAAATTGAATTAGTAAAAAGCAATTTTTTCTTCCAAGAATTTTGTTAATTATTCACATGCTTCCAAATGAGATTATATATGAGAAACAAAATACTTTATTATTTTCTGTCTAGCCTCACATTATTAATTAACAAATGATAAAAATGTTAAAAAATTAACACTTTAAATAAAAAAATAATTAAGGTAAAAAAATTATTAGTTGTCTTGTTGAAGAGTAAACACACATGTGATCAACAACAAATAAGAGAATAACAGCACACACATGTCCTGACAATTCTCATCTTTTTATAGCTCAGTTTTGATAGGCATCTTAATTAGACACACCTTCTAAAATCTGACATCTATCTACAAATATGTCAATGACAACAAGGAACTAATTAAAAAATTATGTAATATTGATCTATTTTCAATGATCATGTGATAATTTAAACTTTCAAAAGTTGAACTTAACTTTTATTAATTATTTAATTAATAAAAAAAATAAAACAAGATAATAAATAACATATATATATATTACTTACATTAACTTTCCTCATATACACTTTAATGCAAATTTTTTTTAATGATTCCTTTATTTTCCTGACAGTTTTGATTGTCCTGCAGTCTTCATCAGAGCTAGAATATTGAATGATATAAACATATAACCATTACTTCATATACATATAAAAATATATATACTGTCAGGAAAATAAAGAAATCATTAAAAAAAAATTTGCACCTTAGTGTATATGAGGGAGTTATTGTAAGCAATATATATGAATATATGAAGAAATGCAAAGAAAGTAAAAGAAGAAAAATAAGAATAATAAATAACATTTATTATATTTAAATTATCACTTTAATTTACCAGAAACTCTATTTATTTATTTATTTATTTATTTTAACACTTGATTAAATTAACCATTTATTTTTGAATACTTTAAAACTAAAATTAACTCTATGTGTACTTAATAATATTTTATTAAATCTTTTCACATGCATATCAATTCACACACACAAACATACAGGAAATTGCTTCACATCTTTTTGAATTTATCTTGTTTTAATAACTATCTAGCACATAAACTAAGCATTACTTTTTAATTTGAAAGCATACTCATATTAAATATTAGAGTTACATCTTTATAATAACTTTTAAGTCACTATACATTATATATTTTGTACTTTGACTGGAGTAAATTATATCAATGAAATAAAATTTACATATTATAATTTATACATTTTATTTATACAATAAAGCTTATTATATTCTCTTCTTCTTTTATTTATCTTTTTTTAAAAAAATAACATAACTTATAAGTTAAGATAGCCAACTAAGACAATGTGCAATAGCACAGGTCACAATATATATATGAGAAATTTTTAAAAAAAATGCTTTATCATTGTAACACTGTTATTTACCAGAAAGCTGGCAAGTTTAAAATGATCATTTATATTTGCAATTAATCAAATAAATAACAATAAGAATCAAATTCAAGTTCAAATCAGAGATAAACAAAGCTTCATTCACTACAGTTAATAATTAAAGATCAAAATATAGAGTTCATTTCTACCATTTTAACATTCATGTGAATAGGAAAGAATAAGTTAATCATATAATATTAATAAATCAATGTTTTAAAACTATAAATGAAGTCCGGAAATGCTCATATTTGTTAGAAAGTCAGCAATATAATTACTTTTGTAAATTTATGGTTTTTAAATACAGTTTTAAAATAATTTTATATTTGATTTATTATTATTATTATCATAAGAAATGAGAAGAAATTAACTCTACTTTAAGCTATTTTAGCTGTAATTATTTGATTTTTCTTATTATTATTTTTTGACTCACTATCTCTATAAATGCATGTTTGATTTTTTTTAGCTTTTTAATAAATAAGAACTAACTTATTAGTATATAATATAGTAATTTATAATAAATAAGAACTACACAATAATATTAACAGCATTTGGAAAAAGTCATTAATCATTCATATATATAGTTTTAAATGTATTACATTTATTAGTACTGAATTATGTATATATGTAAACATGTATTTTATTAGTTATAAAGATTATAGTACCCTTTGTATTTAATGCATATATAGTGTTAATATATCTTAGTGAACTACTTTTTATTTCTCAAATTAAGTCTAAAATTAATTTAGTTTATAAATTCAGACTTAAAGTTCATATTTTTAAATGTTTATGTAATACTCTATATGTATATTTGTTATAGACATTGTACACTCACCTTCAGTTCAATACATAATGAAAAAATGAAACTAACTCAAATAAATAATAATACTCCAGCTAAAATACTTATAATCTTAATATAATAAATAAAGATATGCTATAATAATTTCTACCATTTGACTAGCTCTAAATAATTAATAAATGATATATGGTTCAATTTATGAAATTTAAATTAATAAAATATTAACAAATCATGAGACAATTTAATGAAGGTAAAGCAGTAATGAATTACATTGAGCCTATATCTCACAGGCTACAATCTCAGTGGCATAAGAATGATACCCCCCATATTATTTCAAATAATAATTATTCATAGTATTCTTAAGACTTTAAAATAACAAGTAATTTAGTATAATATTACTAAACTAAACTCTAATCTTTTACTAAAATATAATTATAATAATCTCAGGTTCTTTAAAACAAGTCTAATCAATTTTAAAATATCTACTGTAGCCAAGTATGATAAGGGATTTTGTATCATTCCTAACTACATCTAACCAATAATAATAACAATAATAAATAATAATATTTCTACTCCTAATTAAATAATTACTAATTCTGTCTACTATTTAACACTATGATAACTAATAATAATGATAATAACAATAAGATTAATAATATAATTTTTTTATTTCTTATGTGGCATCTTAATATGGCATAATCTGAAACATGTGACAACAAACAATATTAAAATTATATGCAGTAAATTGTATAAACAATTATGACTATAATAATATTATTGCAAAAGAAAAATTATTCAAATATCATATTCTGGATAATTATTATTTCTTAAAAATAATTTATTTATACTGTACAAATGTATCATATTTATTTTGGATTCTGTTAATCATGTATTTGTAATGGTGAATAATTCAATGAAAATAGCACAGAGATTTGTAAAAAAAACAAATTTAACAAGTTTATTATACTTTTCATAAAAACAAAACTATTTACAGTATATACAGGTTTCACTAAATAAATCTAACAAAATATAAATCTAACGAAGTAAGATTGAGTTACATCTTCCAATATTAAAACAAAATCAAAGGTAAATAAATAAGCTTTCACTCTGGCTTATGCATTATTTGTTATATACAATATAAAGTACAAGCTAATCTAAACTTACACTTCATAGTTTAATTAAATTGTTTGTTAATTAAGTCAGTAGACGATATCGCTTTAATATGTATGCACAAAATATAAATTCTTAAAATAATGTTCATTTTGAAAATATGTTTTAGTGTTTATTCAACAAATGAAAATTAAATTTAACAAAAATAGTGTTAATGTTATACTAGATACTATTGCTTGGCACCATTTTCAAATCCTTATATGTGTGTTTTATGTTTTTTTTAAAAAACAATATAAAATAATATTCATAAAATATAAGCATTCATCACACTTTGGGTTATTTATTTCAATGTTTTCATCTTTAAAAATATGCATTACTTTGTGTATAATCAGGATAAAATATTTTTAAAAAATATTATGGATAGTTGTTATTTCTTTTAGCATCAAAATTGTTTAATAAAATGTGGAAAAGTATTTATGATTCTTTATAATTCTACTATCAGTATTTACATTCAATTTCATTTGTATTTCATCTTAATCCAAACAAGAAAAACCTATCTTATTCCTTTTGAAAAATAACAATACATCAATCCAAAATTATTCATTATTTTCCTTTCATAAAAATACTATGCTACATGGTGTAATAACTGTTGAAATTAAGATAGCAATACGATGCATAGGACATGAAGGAATGACTAGAGTAAAGACTGAATAGTATAAAATATATTATTAATAATCCACATGGAAACAGTGTGAAAGAATAAATAGGACTTTTCTGTCTAATAACTTTTAAAATAATATCCAGGCTATTTATTCAGCTCCTACAGATCATTATAAAATACTAAAAATATCACCACTGTCCACATAAAGTACAAACAAGACACATGGCTATGTTAACTGTACTGGCATAACACTACTAAGATAAAAATATAGGTTATTTCCTTATATTCTCCATATATGTCACATATAAGCATCCAAGGGTTTCCTTATGTATTTCCCTGTCACTATTGATTAAAACTTCATAATAAATCTAACAATCTACATCACAAAAATAATTAGCATTACTCCTAATAACAAACAAAGTTAACATATGACACAATCAATTCAGAACTACAATAAGAAAAAGGTTTTATTCACTTAAAACTCCACAATAAAAATAAAAATGACTTTGTTTTTTTAAAAATATTAAAATCAATATTCAAAGATTTCAAAAATATGGTTCATTCAATAAAGAATCATGAAAAATTATGAACATCAATAAATTATATTACACTTTGTAATATAAAAAGAAAATGTGTATGCATATCTCTTTTTAAAATCATAGCTTATATGTCAGAATAATAATTTTAAAAATCTATGTGTAATTGATGCACACGTACTCATGTTCACACATACATATTGAAATGGTAAATCTGATTCAGATTTGCCGTTTCACGGTCTGACCCATCTAATTATTTGTTTACTAACATTTTCTTTTCTTTTTTTATTATTCTAAAAAAAAAACATTTTTTAAACATTTTTAACTATCCTGAATAAATCCTATAATTTATTTTGGATCATAATTGTACTAACACTTATTCTATTTTATTATTAAAAGAAAAAAAATTCAAATAATTAACTTTGAATTTTTTTATATATATTTTAGATATACTGTATATGTTTAAAATGCTTTATTTTTAGTTCAAGAATTCAAGATGGCCTTTTTGAAAAGATTTGTACTTCGATAAGAAGTTTAAAATAAATGTTTAAATTAAAAGCATTGGTAAATTACCAAAATCCATTCACTGTGGAATCTCTATTCATTAATTAGTAGAGATTCTACATTGTTATCTAAAGTAAAAACTAATATAAAATTAGATTGAAATATATTAATCCTTATCGAGGTACAAACTTTCTAAAATTAGAATTATAACCAATTTCTATTGTTTTCTGAAAGATCACCTGTGGCAGCAGGAAGTAATAAGGAGACCAGACAGAGAGTGACAGAGAATAGGGAGAGTTGTAGAAAGCACGCTATGATGATCGAGGAGTAAAACAGGGTAATCGCTGCCCTTTCCCTCCTGAGACCCGAAATCTTCCATTATGCTGCTGCCAGAACATGCCATCAACTGCCATAAGCCATCAATGTTCGCCCACAGAACTCATTCCGGGGAGCACCAAAGTAGTCATCCAGATTTGACCAAAGTATTATTAGAATGTAAATATAATTTCGTAAAGCTTTAAAATGTCAAAAGTTAATGTTTATTAAGGATCTTTTTTTTAACTGTCTCTTTAACCTGTTCTTTTAAATTATTTATAATGTTTTTCCTTTTGATAACTCAAGCTCACAATAATTTTCTAATATTTTTAATTGAATATGAATTTATTTGTTTTATATTAATTTTAGCATGAGATTATTTCATGCTTTGATTTTTTTTGTATTTTGACAAGCTTCACTCGCGGGGGCGCAGAGTAATTTGCTAAGAGAGCAAACTATGTTTTATTAGAGGGAGTTCGGGAAAGAACAATTTAATTTTAAAATAAAATAATTGTGATCTATTTTATTTTGCAAGTGAAGTTATGTCGAATATATATATATATTTCAAACTAAACATCTACCATAATTTCAAATAAATTTATTATAGATTTCCCACAATGGGATTCTATAATTTTATATTTCTGTAATTCAAAATAGAATAAAATCTGCTATGGATTTTTGACCTAGTAACAGTGCCACTGGATAGTGTCAGTTAATTATCATGCATTTTTTTAAGTTAGGAAAGAGGGAAGGGGGAATTTTTTTTGAGAATTAAATTCCCTTATTTCTATAAGTATGGTTTTTTTTTTGTATGTTAAATATTTATATAAAGTAGTTGTTTACGCAGTTGTTCTCTATGCAGTATTAGATCATTTTAAGGCTATTTAATTATAATTCGTTCCTATTTAATAATTATAAGATCTTGGGTTAATAAAGAATGCTTGGAGTCTCATGAACAGACCTAAAATGGTCATAGATTTTGTGATTTGGAGTTAGCTTCCATTCTTCGCATATGCCTGTGAAACGGACAGCGTGTTTAAGATAGAGTTGGTTTGTTAGCAGAATTTGTAGAGGCGAATATGAGGACTCTCTGTAATTCCTATCTCCTATCGATACATGGACACGACATGTGGACGTATCGATTTTCCTTTTATTCTTCGTTGGAATAGACATACGAGTGTCCGTAATCCGGCTCGTATTTTCTTACTTCGTTTCTTCTCTCCATTTTGCATTCGTATATTTATTAACCCGACATTATTTTGCTTTTATTTTGCCTATCTAATACGTAAGCCATAGGGAGATGATTCTACCGAAAGGATCTTCGACCTGAGTAATCGACTCTTTTGTTCGTTTGCGTAATTAGTTAAAATCGTTTGGTTTTGGCTAATTCACGGTATATTTCATTATAGATATGATTTTAGTTGTAAGTCCAACTAAAGTGACTTGTTTGCTTTGATAATTAACTGATAGATGTTTTTATTATAATCGCGTAGAGTTTTAAAGTTATTTATAAGCTATGCCAGCAAGGTCCACTAATGTCATAAAACATTAGTTGTTGAAAATCCAAATTATTAATTTTATAAAGATAAATAAAAATCTTTTTTATATATATGTTAATGGAGTAAGACGTCAAATTAGCCTTACTACAATCGTCTATTTAATTAATATCTTTTTCAATAGAAATGTTTTTTAAGTCATTCTTATATATGTGCGTTAGGCAGATGTTTAAACCTATCGCTCTATTATAAGCTTGTAATAAATGTGCACGGGGGATTTTGAAATCTGTGGTCGTTTAATTATGAAATAATTTTGCTATTTTTTTTAAAAAAAGAGAATAAATGTAAACACAATGAAAGATGTATAAACTTCACAAAATAAATTGCACAAAGTCAATAACATCAATGCTGACCGCTAATAAAAATAAAGTCGTCAGGAACTCAGGATAATTATGAAGTTAATTTAAAAATTGTATTTTTTTTTTTTTTTTTGAGCTTGAGTTTAAACTAATGTAAAATAACTAATGTAGAATGCCCAATGATTTTAAATACATATATGACTAAAACAAACTTCCAGTGTTCTCGAATCATTTTATTTTACTTTTATATGAAATAAAATTTGATTTTTAAATATACCTATCAACCAATCACCCAAGTTCTCATTTAAATGTAATAAAATCGAATCTCATGCTTTAAGATCCAGCTGCCGGAACAGTGAAAATAAAGGAATTTGATCGTATCATCGAGAAAGGCCATTTATTAGATCTTTGACCTGGGAATATAGGTAAATAGGGTAGAATTCATGATGTACCTAATTTATCTATCTTGTATATGGTCGGACTTGAGGTACTTTACCTGTATTCAGGGGTTTGTTGGATCGATGTGTGTTTTTCGACCAGTACAATATGATACAAGCAATACTTCAAAAATATTCCAAGTAATTCTAGAAAAAAAAAGTAAATAAAAATATATCATATAATGATTAACAATTCAAAACAATTTACCTAGTGACTCTATGAATTATAAGTCACTATTTTACATGTCTTCTGGTCCAAATTTAGCATAAGACAACATATTAATCAAAATATCAGTCATTCAATATACCAGTTATACTTAAAAAATGTTTGCAAATAATATTTAAAATGTAACCTTTTCCTATCTTAACAATATATCTTAATACTATAGTTAGTATATGTAAAATAATATTAAAACCAACTTTACATAATTCCATCTCTTTTCTGCTTTCCATAAAGTGCAATGAAAGTTTTTTTTTCATTCCAATACAATGTTTCAAGGAGAAATTCCTCCTGCATGGTTGCTATGCAATGAACATTGTCTGAAAGTTTCTCTCCCTTGGCATATAAACTCACAAATAAAAAAAAAAAGTTGAATTTTAAATCCAAATAACTTTAAAGATTTCTTATTAATCCTGCTCTTGAACGTCCTTCAAATACAGTCTATTACCTGTTGCTTTTCAAGATAATAATTATTAATATGATATCACTTTTTTAAAAAATATATTCCTATATGTAAGTTCCGATGTTTTTTCCCCATTCACATCAATTTTTCAGCTTCAGATGCACCATTATTGGTCATTAAAAATCCATATGTACATTAGTGGAAAATACACAATTTTTCATTTTATTCATAATATTATTATCTTATAATGCAGATATATAGTTCTTAATAACTTTATGTTTTAAATATTCCATGAGTTAATTATTTAGTTCTGATAATATTATATCATCCATTAATTTTCTTTTTTTTAAAAAACGTATATTTAAGAGAACAAGTTTTTTATTATATCCAAATATTCACACAAGTTTGACAATAACTTGTCAAAGTAATTATATCCATGATAACTTTTATTTTTACTTTTTGTCATTTTTCTCAAAAAGATTTAAATAATTTTTAACCCTTGTGCTGATGCTTATGAGACGTTTTGTTGACGATTGACGTCACTCTAATTCCGTCATTTTTAATGCTAAGATAGACATTTTAGACTCTTTAGCTAGGTTTTTAAAAGTTCTGTAAGATGCTGCCCTCTTTTGAATTATTTTACAAGTAAAAAGTCAATAAAACTGTTGGTAAAGTTTTACAAAGGATAAAGCTTGTCAGTGATTGGCTCTCAGCCATCAAAGACATTCTGATTGGCCGGCAAGGGCAAAGAAACTGCCTAATCAAAGAAAAATGCTAAGATTTTCAATTCGAAAATGATAAATAAATGTTTTTAGACAATTATAAAGTATTTTTTGAGAAATTATGAATATATAAGTAAAGTAATGCTAAAACCAAAATTATTTAAAAAAAATATTTAAGATTTTAGTAAAAATATTTAGGATTTTAGAAAAAAAAATATTTACTTTTTCATAATGTAAAACTGAAAAAAAAATTTACATCAGCAACTCTTTTTAATTCGTTATTACATTCGCCTTTTTAAATTTGCCGCTTTCAAATATTTCCACAATAAACAAATAGAAATTTATTTTTGAAAGAACTTTCATTCACTTTCATAACCTGACAAATTATTAATATACTTTTTACAAATGAATCTAAAGTGAGTATGATATTAAAAAGTGAATATATGGTTTGACAATTGACTTTGTCTTGGCCAATTAAAAGTTTTGATTTTTAACTCACTCAGGCCAATAATATAATCAGCAGTCAAAAGGTTAATAAATATCTTTTTTAAAAATTGCTGTACTTTTAAAATATAGTCAATAGTATAATAAAGAATAACATATATTTTTATATTATACTTTCATCTTGACTATTTTTATAACTTTAATTTGAAAATTGAGTTTAATTTTAAGTCTTTATTATCCAAATAATAAAATTTAAAAGTCTTTAAAATATTATAAACAAATATGTTAGTTCTCTGAGTGATATTTCCAAATAATATCCTCCTTAAACTCCAAAGCATTTTATAAAAATGGTTGCGAAAGTTTTTAATTAACATGAGAAAAATTATACTTTCCTCTGTCCACTGTCTTTTGGTTGTTGCTAATCTCCCCATGTGCATTATTTCAGGTAGATATTTCATAATTCACTATGAATTCAACTTAAGTTTTAAATAGAAAAAACCAGCAGGAAATTTAGTGGTTTAGGGAATCGTTTTACTTAAACTTTAATAAATTTTTTCATCCCTTACACTTTTTTAAAAAATAATAAAAATTTAAAATTGAGACTAACTGACTTATAATAATATACTGGGTACTATAAAAAAATAAAAAATAAAAGTAGTAATAAGTGGTAGACTAAGTAACAAGAAGTAAATAAGAAGCACAAGATCATCCATTTTTATACTAGCTCTAACTTACTATCTGATTGGTTACCTGACCTTTAACTTACAAAACTATTTTACATACATGTCAATTACATGTTTTTTAAAATTTAGAAATAAAATTATGACTCATTATTATAACACTAATATTAATAGAATATTTAATTCTAAGTTAATTCTATAATTACACTTTAACAAATTAAACACTTTAAAATAACATATTTTAAATAATACTTTATCAATTTATCTAATATTTAAATTTAATCTATCTATTTTTCCAGTTTATCTACAACTATTTTAAAGACAACTAATTAAATAATTTCTTACATTTTATTTATATGATATTCAAATGTTTTCAATTTTAGAACAATTCTGAAAGAGATTTTGAAACTTTCTTTTAAAAACCTTGCAAGTATACAATAAAAATACATGCATTGTCAGTCACATGACTAAAAACCCCAGACAAATGTGTTGCAATTTTTTATATTCACTATCTGAAATGAAATTAATTAAATATTTAAAAACAAAATATTACATTATAAAAAAATAATAAAATATAATAATAAAATTTGGAATAATAATTTTGATACTATTTCAACAGCAAATAAAACTAAATACATTTGTTTATACATAAAATACTAAACATATAATAAATAATTCTAATATAAATTTTAAATCTACTTTTATTAAAATTCATTTAGTATCTTATTTAATTTTTAAATCATTTAAAAATTAGCTTTCAATACTTTGTTTAACAAGACTTTTACTACATAATTTTCATTACTATTATTATGGCCAGTTCTTACAATCGTGCAAAATTATAATATTTAATTTTTACTTTGCAATTTTAACATAGCTTTTAAATATTTATAACTTTAACTTAATCTTAACAAAGCTTTTAAAAACCCTATTAACATTGCTATCCCACTTACGATCCTTAAATCTCTATTAATTTTAAAATTGTTAAGAAATTGACTTACAAAACCTACTTAGACCTAATAAAAAGGGTACAACATATTGTTATGGATACCTCCAACACCCCTCCAATAACTAGTACACACTATGAGGCCTAATCCCAATTTAAGTCCCATGGTATTAATGTTACTTATTAAGTAATAAAATTAGATAATGTTAGGGCACACAAATGACAAAACAATAACCAAGCTAAACTTTAAAGCCCAATATAATAAATAAATATTAAACTAAATTGTAAACCAACTTGGTCAAACAGAAACATACAAAATATATGATGCATGCATACAAACACAAAAGAACAACACACAGCAATAAAGAAAACAATAAAATATATATGTATAATATTAAAATAGAAAAAACAATTAAATCTTTATTTTTTTTATTTGCAAATTATCTATGTTAATACATATTATAGATAATGTCAACAATGAAGAAAAATGAAGAGCATGAATTGGCTTAATATAAGATATACAAAAAGAGTGTTTTTGAGAAGAATAAAAAGTAAGAAAATATTTTTACCTTTCTATTGAAATAATTGTATTTAAAGTTTGAGGACAAGTGTCAAACTATTCGGAGTAGTGATACTTTCAAATATTATAAACATTCAAAAAACTGAGGATAAACATACAGATCACAATACAAGTAAATAAGGAATTCGAAAATTAAGGATTTACAACTAAGGTGTTTGAATTTTTAAAATGATCTTTACTTTTCTTGCTATAAGTTTTAAAACTTGAAAAAAAAGCATACAGTAAAAGAAGAATCATTGACAATACTCCACTCGTAACAAAATGATAAAATAAATAGAATTTATGACAAAAATAAACACGCAATGCTAAGTGCAAGAAAGATGTCATAGAAGAAGGGGTCATCGACTATGGAGTTATAAGTCAAGATCAATATGGAATTGTTTTGTTACTTCCCATCTGGATTAATAGACACCAAACCGATTCATTATGAATTCTTTTTTTTTTACTCTACATTTCAAAACTCCAGTTTGAAGACTATTAAAGATAATCTATCTGGCACACATTTGAATTTCCATCTATACATAAATGGATCAACACATCTTATTAGACAGAACAAACCATTAGGACAGTTTTGATATGAACTTTCAAGCCAAGTTATAAAATTGACACCATGTACTTGTAGTTGTTTGTATGTCAGATTTGATAAAGTAATTTTCTTTATTTTAATATAGAGCCAACTAACTTTTAGTATACTTAGTGAGTAAAAGGAACAGGAATATATTTATTCATGATATTAATTTAGATCAGCAAAACTTAGGAAGTAAACTTGATTATGCAATAGTCGGATCGATATAAGAATGGGACAAGATAAGATATTACCTAATATGTAAATAATTTAAACATTGATATATTCGCCACATACATACTTTCTATAATTATTTATTTCAATGTTTATGTTAACTGTTTTTTTTTCATATTTTCTTTTAATATGTTGTTACTATTTATGTCATGAACTCATATCTCACTTCGATCACACACACATACTGTATATAACAGGGGGATCTTCTATACCAATGGCTCTCAACCTTCCTAATGTTGTGGCATTTTAATACAGTTCCTTATGTTGTGATGATCCCCAACCTTTAATTTTGCTAATGTTGTGAATCGAAAATGTGTTTTCCAATGGTCTTAGGTGATTCCTGTGGGAGTTGTTCAACCCTCAATGGGGTCATGACCCACAGGTTGAGAATTGCTGTTCTATGCCATCACGACTTTAAATAAGAGATATTGTAGTATTATTGTATTATTTATAGCAATGCTAACTAGAATGTGAAAATCACTCATGTTATATGAGACATCCAGTGATCATTCTTTATGAGATCAGGATTTGGGGAAATATTATAAACCAAGTATAAATAAAGAATCACCACAAATGCCTAAATAAGTTTTTACCAATCTTGTTTTAAGTTTTTCTGTTCAAATATCATTGAATGTAAATATGATCATTAAATTTGTTTAAATATTTAAACATGATTTTTAATTTATTTTTCTGTAGGCAAATTTTACTTAGTCATATTCTCCCACATATATTTACGATCATTACACATATGTATACAATATACTATATCCACTCCCATTAACAGGCATATAATTATCTTACACATATTAAGAATTTGGTGATACAAATATATCCTGAACCAGAGGCTCAAGCAGCATCTATCTGGGTTTGAAATCCAGAATAGTGGAAGTAAAGTGCAATAAATAGGTCATAGATTTAGGGTAGAATAAGTAGTTATTTACATTTTACTCTCTCCTCTCTTAGGTATGAGTTTAATGTGTGAAGAGTATGCATGAATGTGGCAACAGAGATTTACTCTTATTCATCAGGAGGGACTCTCCCACCTTTGTGCATACCACAGAATGACTGTCCCATTACAATATATATATATATATATATATATTTGCATATTTTTAATTTGCATATTTTTAAAACTATATTTATCACAAACATTATATTTACTATAAATTATATTAATGTATACAAATATACATATATTATTTAAATTAACTTGGTTAAACTTTTTTTTACTTTTTGTTTTGTTCGAGAAAAATACTAAATCATGTAGGAGTAATAGACAAAGAAAAAAATTCTACATGGTTTAATACTTTTTATATGTAAGATTTAGGTTAAAAAAAGTTTAGTCATATTAATTAAATAACATGTGTATATTTGTATTAATATATAAAGATAATGTTTTTCAATAAAGATATTAATTTAAAAATGTTTGCAATGAATATATTGTAATAGTATGCACTGATGAGTATACAGAGTGATGCCAATAGACAAAGAATCAGAATTGAAATTAATATAAGTAATTAAAAATTATAATATGGCATCACCAGTATTAATTATATCAAGAGACAACAAACTTCCTTTGTAACTGGATTTAATAAGGATATAATATAAAATCTGAAAACTGATTATCATCAATGATCAGGGCCATCAAATATTGTCCATCAATAAGCAAATCAATCTTATAAAGTGAAGTGAAATATGTGGACCGTAAAGATGATGTTTATGATCTTAGCAACATCCAAATAATTTAGCAGAGAATTGTCTGGATATTCATGCACATACACCACACATATATATTGCAAATACCATTGTGCCTGAACTAAATTTGAGATCAAAAGGACTCTAGTGATTGTGAATATGATAAAATGTATGCACTTAATTCATTCTATTATTAAATAATTTTACTCAGATAATTTTAAAAATCTCTTAAAACAGAACTCTGTAATGAAATCATCTCACATACACTGTTAATTCATATAACAACTAGCTAGAAGAATAAAAATATTAAAAAAATTAATTTCAAAAATTATTTTATAAAGTTAATTAATAAACACAAGAATAAAAAATTTAGTAAATGATAATGTGATAAACTTGAAGTTAATACACATATTGATCATAGATATTATTTCTTCCTAATTAATATTTAATTTAGATTAGTTATTACACTACAGTAATCAAACCCTATAAAAATATTTCACAATAAAGAATTTAACTTGAACCTGCCTTCCTCTTTCTTTTTTTTAAAAAAAAGAGGATATCTCTACAATTTTAATCTAATAAGAAATCTTTTTAATAAAACTACTAAAAAAAAATTATTCAATACTCTCAAGTATTCATTTCTTTATAAAGTAATATTTATAAATGTAGATATGTGTGCTACAATATCTTATCTGACTATGGATTTTTTAAAATTTTAGATTTTTTTATAGTTGCTAATTAAGTATCTCTTCTTGTGAAGTTGGAAAGTAGAAAAGATTGGCCAATTTTTTGACTCTAATTTTTTGTTTATTATAGATTTTTCAATAATTATTTTTATTTATTTGGGTTTTTTTTTGTAGCTCCATGTTTTTAATTTTCACCCATTTAGTTTCTTTTTTTGTAGCTCAAGATTTCCCGTTTAACAATTATGTTTATTTCAGGTAACAGAAGTTGTTACGGCAATGATTTGGGATGGATAATGTATAACATTTGTTAAAAATTCCTGACAGAAGTATTTTTCTTTTCCTACATTCCTTTTAATGAAATTGATTACATAGTTTGGTCAGGAATGATCAGCTTTTAGCATGCTTTGTGTAAACTCCACAATATTATATTGTTTTGCAAATATTTTTTTCAACTAAAAGAGAGATCAATCAGTTTTTATAACTCAGCCTTTGACTTCTAAATTTCACCACTTCTGAATTCTACTTTCCACATGTTTCTCTGTGTTTTTAAATAACTCTGATATCAATTTTTCATTTAATCACATAACTACTTCATAAATTGCAGCATTAGGCTTTACCCAGTTAATTTTCTTTTTACAAGAATTTTTAAAAAAAAAAAAAAAAAATTATACTTATACATTAATTGAAAAATATTTTATTTCTTTAGAGATAATAATTCCAATCTCTTCTTTTTTTTTTTTTTACTTAGTTGATGAACAACTTTTTATTTTTTCAGACCTAAAGAAATAACTCTTAAAGATTTAAACCCTTCCTGTATTTTTTGTTTTTCAATAAATAAATGAACCTATACAAAACAACTTATCCCCTCCTCCTTTTTTTATTTTATGGCTATACCTAATAAAAATTAAACATTTATATTATTATTAAAATGTCTTAAATTTGTCACACGATTATTTCATTTATATAAATCCTTTACTAAGTTTAATCTGTCTAAATTCCTGTTTAATGCATAAGTTATGAACCAACTAACATAAAAGTGTTGTAATAAATACTTAAAGAAGATTAATATTATGCTTATTTTAGATATGAATTTAAATTAAATTAATTTTAGACCTAATGTGAAAATAAAAAAGTTATAAAACTATTTTTGAGTTAATTATAAATATTAATGTGTGTATGATTAATAGTTAAAATGAGTTTCTTTTTCCTTTTTTAATAACATTATTAATTCAAAAATGGTTTTAGTTAAATTGCTGCTAAGTTTGTATTCAAGCTTTAAAATTATACTGAACTTTGCAAATGCCTTTGATAATGATTGATTAGCTAGATTTGCTAGAATCTCAACTAATTTCTGAACCATTGATGATACCAGATTTCCAGATCGTGATTTGAAAAAGTTGGTTAATTTTTTTTCATCAAACAATGCTGCTTGAAACATCTGTTTATAGAAGTCATAGATAAATGATCTTAGAATTTATACACGTGAAGACATGGAAAGTTGCTCTGGTAAAAATTCTTTCATAATAATATTAACATGTTCATACTTTTAATATACTAATTAACCTCTCTACAAGAAAACATAATTTATGTAATTAATATATTTGATGAAAATTCAGTGTGATTATTTGTTTGGTAAAAATGTAATAGATGTTAAATATCATTGACTTTTTTGTTGGTTTAACTATTTGTGATTAAACACTCTCATATCAGACTGCCAAGACTCATTGTTGTGCAAGATGACTATGAATTATTCATATGGTAGTTATTTTATTAAAAGGTTTTTAAATATATTAACATTGTTAGATCTTACATCAATATGTCTATCTCTAATGAGGCACTAGCCACTTTTAATAGAAAAAATATATACAATCTTTTTCAACAATGGTAATTTCTTTTTTTTTTTTTAAATAAAATTAATAAGTTGTTTTGCAATTACAAGTTTGTTAATGAAATAAAAAATTACTACAATTCATATTACATTAATTAAAGTTTTCAAGAATTTTATAAACTTTTTACAAATATTTTATACTTATTATTTTTTATATTAAACTATTAATTGATATTAAAGTCATGAAAAAAATCATTGCAATTTATTGTTACTTTGTTAAATTTATTTTGATAGTGTAATATGGCTTTATATTTTTGACATTTATTTTTTAGCCTTTCCTATTGTGTCAGCTTCTCCATTTTTTCTTACTGTCTTATGCATTTTTCAAAAAATTTGAGCACTTTCTGATAAGAGTAATTCAAAGTGATGATTAAACTATGCCAATAAATCTGGAAATGCAACAGTGGCTTATAAGTTGGAAGCAATCAATTTATATTTGATTGAAAGAAGAAAATATTATCAGAGAGTGCAATTAATTATCAGTGTACAAATAAGAATGTGCTGAAGGCATTTAGTTCAATTTACAATCTTAGGACTTTAAATATATAAGCTGACTTCAATAAAAATGAAACAATACGTTATTGCAAATGTACAATGAATAATTTTTTATTTTTTTTATTTTATCAAATTCAAATTTATTCTTTCGATTATAATTTATATTTTTAAAATACAAATAACAAAGTAACAAAAATATTAAAATTTTATTTATATATTTATTTTACTTACACGGGTTTAGAAATATAAAACAAAACTTTACCCTCTATATAAACAATGTATTACAATCAAATATACAAAATATCATTTTATTTAACTAAATAATGGTCCTACAGCTGTGGATTATCAAACACAGAAAATTCTTGCACAGCATAGATTTCATCAATTAGCTTTTGATCATTTAAATTACACTTCATAGCATATTTATAACTTAGTTCTGCTTCCAGATGTCTTCTGCACAATGAATAATTGAAAATACCAAAGAATATAAAAAAGTGTACACATTTTATTGGTTGTAATAAGTTTTTTAATTTAATTGTGAGTACTAAATTAAGGAAATGGATATAATAAACCATCTCATTTCTATTAACAAATCTCTATATAAAAATAGAAGTTACAGTTAAGACAGACTGGTTTAATTGTAGCAAAAAAGAGACATGCAGGTTGGTGTTTTCCACTTTTCTTATTGAACTTGCATAATGAATCTAATCTGGAAAGTTAGATTGGATGAAGACAAGCTGATGTTGGAGAAAATCTGAATATGTTCATTAGAAAAACTAATTAACACATTTAAAAATGACATTATGAGCCATAGTGATAATAAGCACAGCTGTTGATTCTAAATGGAATCTAAAAACAGATGTTTTTGACAGTTATTTTTTATTATTGTTTTCATTGTAACTTCTTGATTCATCAGATTACCATAAACAATGTATATATATGAACAATTTTAGTTTTTTTTAGGATAACTTTATTGAAAAATGTTAGATTAATGTTTTCTATCTTAATGTGAATTACTTTTAGTATTGGAACTTATTTGATATTGAAAATAGTGCTTATGCAATATTAGGCTATTTGATACTTTTATTATATACAGTGATGCTATGAATTATGATTTCAATAATACATTCCTTATAAAAAATATAAACAAACAAGAAAACCCATTAAAATTCATAAATTTAATACCTTTTACAATATGTGAGCAGCCACTTTTTGTTCCTGATTGCTATATGCATTTTTGTTTTTATAAAAAAAAATTGTAAATAAAATTTATAATATGTCAGTAGCTGTCTCAGAGTGCAATATGCAGTCATGTTTACTACTAAAAAAATTTTGTTTTTGTTGAAAGTATACATTTTATTCCATTATTTTCTCTATGCAATATTTCACATAATAAAATGTTTTCTAAGTATAATGTCAAAAGTTTTATAAAATTTAATAAAATATTTAAAATTGATACTGACTTAAAAACATGAAAACAATTAAAACAATTGTTGCTTTTTGATAACTACTATTATGTTTCTATAATAGGAAAAAATATTGAAGAAGAAAAAAATCATCCTTTGTATGTTTAATTGTGATGAAAGTGAGACATTTTACTGTTTGCTTTATTTAAAAAATAAAAATATGCTGCAAGGAGGTTTTTTTTCTTATCTTATTTTTCAATAAATGAATGTCAACACATACTCTTAAAACACATATAAATCTATCTCCTTAATTTATTATTAATAATTATTATTATTATTATTATTATTATTATTATTATTATTATTATTATTATTTTGTTTATTTTATAATCTTAATTTGTAATGCATACCATATTTAGTAAAAAAAACATCTGTTTTTTATATATATGTGGTTGAAAAGTACTGTAGATTTGCAGTTCAACAAACAATACATATTCCATTCTAAACAATGTCTATCAACTAAACATGAATTATTATATACAATTTGCAGTGTACATGAGGGGAAGGGCTTAGAACAAATTAGTGTATATTTTGGTTTCATTATATTTAATTGTAAAGTTACTATACAAGTTGAACAAAAATATCAACTAAATTTTTATAGAACGAGATAAGAATACTTGTGAGAGTACTTTCATGTTTAATAAGTCCCCCCCTATTTCCCACAATGTTTTTTTCAGTATTATAAAGAATGCATAATTCTCCTTAAATTTCATAGATGAATTCATTATTAGTATTTAGAATAAAATATATGTATGAATGTGATGAGCATATATTTTTGCATAACTGAAAGACAAACTCTACTGCTTATATTTTTAATTGATTAAATTCCTGATTTTTTTTTATTTTAGATAATTTTTAATGAATGCATATAATTAAAAGATGAAATGTT
The DNA here is from genome assembly GCA_028023455.1 of Epiperipatus broadwayi. Classification (NCBI taxonomy): domain Eukaryota; kingdom Metazoa; phylum Onychophora; class Udeonychophora; order Euonychophora; family Peripatidae; genus Epiperipatus; species Epiperipatus broadwayi. The sequence continues at coordinate 9,401,238 of JAQFVV010012411.1, forward strand.
TTTAAATATTCCATAAGGTGTAAAAACCTTTGCATCATTTCTTTCTAAACTAGTTAATTGCAGTTGGTGATAATTTTTGTACTTTTCTTCATGTTTGTTTTCAGTTAAATATATCTAAGTATCAATTTATTGACTAACAATTAGATGAATAGTTAGTATGTTATGAGATGGATTCTTGAAATACAATCTCAGATCATGCTCATAGAAAATGAATATACTGATCATTCACTGCATCATTGAATAATCTTGGAGTATTTATTGTGTTAATTTAGTAATAGTTTTTTTGCAGTTTTGGATTTTGTTTGATTTTATTATTTATTTGAGTTTTATCATGAAATATATAAAGAAAATGAAGCAGGGTAAAATAGTTTTTTTAAGGTAATGTGACAGCATCCAGTTTGTCAAGTATGTTTCTTCTAAAGGTAAAATTACATTTAAAGTTACAATTATTGCAAACTTTTGTATTGAGATGAGTGAATAGATGATTAGATACAAGAGTGAAATGTGAATTTTTTCTAATTATGTACATATTTATTAAAAATAATAGTAGATGAGTAAATATGCTTGCCTTGTTGGTAGAGAACTATGAGGCTAAAGTTGAATAAAGTATTGTATAGAATGTATTGAGAGATTATGTAATAAATTTTGGACATGGAATAGAATATTACTAAACATACAGTTGAATTCACTAACCAATCTCGTATTCTTTTCAGATCTTTGCAATAATTTTTATTAATGTCATAAATAACAGAAGCTATGTCCATTTTTGTTCTTTTGGGCATTATCATATATAGAATAATTGTGCCAAATATTATTTTATTACTAAACTGATAATAATAATGATCTTAATGTTAGTCTTTTTTATTGCAAGAAAGTTTTCATTTAACATGTGTAAGAGAGATAAACTATTATGATCATTTTCATTTCTATATTACCTAGAGTTTCTAGTTTTATTTGCTGCTATTTTTTTTTATGATTAATTTGATCACTCAAAGAATGGTTAGGAAGAAAATCGATGCACGTAAGATATTTATTCTATCATTATTATCAAGTCTGTTATTAATATCTTCAAAATGGAAATAATAAAATCCAATATACTGTTTTTTCATATTAATTATAACACACAATAAAAATTATAAACAACAGCTAATATAAATATATATTAATCATACATTAAAATAGATTATTAACATTTTAAAAGAGCACTAAAACATGTGCTGAAAAAGACTTTTTATGTTGTGATTAATATATATTTATATTCGCTGTTGTATATGATTTTTATTATTTTGTACAAGTCTGTTATATAAAAAAGCATGACATTTTTTATTGTTTGTATTTATTTAACTAGTTTAAAGCCCATACTTTTTTTATTAAGCTAGACTATTATTATCATATTATACTTTAGAGTTATACTGTAAATATTTTTTTCTAGCATTATTTTTTTTTATCACTGGATAGTTTTAGATTAGAAAATTGTATCTTTTTTCTAGACAGAAAACTAAACATTTTTTCTCATAATTTCTAATTCTATGTACAGTATAGTGCCTTTAATTATGTAGATTCCTTTGTATTTTTGTTAATTTGTTAGAATATAGAGTTAATTTATTTATAATTTCTAATGAATTAAAGGTAATTTTATCAGCTACAATATTCCTTGGGGATTTCTAGTTAATAAATTTTATTTGAAAAGTTCTAATTAAAATAATATTGCTAAATCTAGGAAGAAATCATTATGCTTATAATAATGGTTCCTTTTTCTCATATATAACTGCTTACTTGAGGAGATAGTGTTTGAAATATTATTCTGCTTTGACAAATAGTAATATCAGATTTCTAGAAATATTGGTCATTGCCAATTCCATTAAACCTATAATTGATTAGCTGCATTTAGCTTGAAACAAATTCTTAAGAACAGTGATGAACTTCATATTGAAAGATTACGTTAACTATGTTTAATATTTATTTAATGATGATCTGAAGAAGACGTTATATTATGTAGAATAACTTTGAGAAAGTTATTGGGATTAAGAAAATAAAAATATTTATCATCATCAGTGAAAGTTTTTTTATTATTTTTTGCTAACTATTAATGAAATCCATGACAATAATTTACGTGTGAGTTTTATTCCAATGACATGATTGATAAAAATTGATATTTGTTAATTTTCTGATAAATTTATCTATTGGATTATATATTTATCTGTCATATAAATAATATTAACTATATGGAATATTGCTTAGAAGTCTTGTGATATTCAAGCACTGAAGTGTCAGGCTGATCACAATATTTTTATTTAATTGACGACAGAAGCAATTTATTAGCACCATCTTTCAAATCTGTCACTGTACAGATGTACTTTTTTTTATTTTACTTAGTCAATAAGCAATAACTACTATACCATTACACATTGGATATATTTTTTTCTATCAAAAATTTGAGATATGTGAAAATGCCAGTGAATTTAATTCTATTAGTCAAATCAATGCTATTAATCTTTATAATCCAGATCTCAGAATCCAGACTATTTATTATATGTTTGATTTTTATGGATTTAATTAAATTAATATTAATTTTATATATTAAAAATTATGAGTTTAAAATATATTTCCGTCATTCTAATGTGTCAAAAATGTGACTGGAAGCAATATATTAATAATGGAAGTAATTTTCTAAAGGTTTCAACAGAACAGCAGCTGTCTCTGTGGATTGACTATTTGAACAGTTTCATATGAAAAGCTTTATACTATAATCCTTGAAATTTATTTTTTCTCAGCTAATGTGAGTGTCAGATTTTTAAAAGTGCATTACTATCATTACTTTTTTAATCATTAAGCAATCAAATTTAGTTATAACATGACCGCTTATTTCACGGAAATGAAGTTCTTGAGGCTTAAATTATAAAATTGTGATAGTTTAGCTACTTAGTAGATTGATTCGTGAAATTAAAACCATATTAAATTAAATAATACTATAATAAAATAAAAATAAAAAAGCTGTGAAGTAATATAAGTAGAAAATTATTAAATTCCTATTAATTTATATATATATTTCTATTTTGCTATTCTATGTGTATATATACATCAGTGATAAATCTTGCAATATAAAACTCAACGTAATAAAATTATATTGGCGCATCAAGTGTCATTACTTCAATAAACATTCACACACACGTATATATGTGTGTATAATAGTTTGCACATTCATTTACGTGGCACTGAACTTAGGTTACTGACAGAGTCCACAATTGATTAATAATCTATTATGTTGTATTTGAAGGTTAACTGTAAATAACAATAACCAACGCTTTTCTGCTATGAAGGATGTCTTTCCAGAGTCCGAGCCTCTGTAAGTGCAAACAGCTGAATAGGGAACTTAAACAGACCGCATTAGTCTTATATTATTTGTATATGCCTGATAAGGCTCCAATAGGATTATGCAGCTAAGGACTGTGAGTATAAAGCTTTTAATTATTCACTAAGGTCTGCCACTAGTAGAGTGGAGGTATTAGCTTAGTATTTGGAGAATATTAGCATTTATTGAAGTAGAACTTAAAATCAAAGACTAAATTGATTACGTTTGTAAATATTGCATTGGAGGGCCAAAATATAAGTGTACAAACTTATTTGTTAGTCTGTTTGGTCAGTGTTTCCTATAAATTACCATAGACCAAACACGGGGGGGGGGTAAAGTTATCACAGTGGGATATAGGCTGCAAAACTGGAAACGGGACTGAAACTAATTTAGTCAACAAGGTGTATATAATGTGTTATGTATATAATTGTAAATAAATATCTTTTAATCTTTAGTTAACATATTTTTCTTAGTCAATAAGTTTTGTTAATTGTTAGCATTCAGCATCATAATTGAATAAACAACATCAAAAAAGAAAACGTAATATTTTTATAGTTTTGGTTTAATGAGATAAATTTTTATGTACTAAATTAACTATTGAAAATGTAGAAGTTTTTTTAATATAAATATTGATATATTCAATTATATTTGTAATAAAAATTTTGTTTCCAATGTATTTGATGTCATATATTGACCTAAACGGTGACCTTATGAGAAATTGATTTTTTAAAGAGTTAGCTTTTCAGAAAATTTTTTTTTGGGGGGAGGGTAATTGATTTTTATTGATATCTGTCTACATTTTGGTTGTTAATATAATAATGTCTGTTGTCAGTTTTTTTTTTCAAGACAACCAGTTTAGTCGCAATTTGCATCTGATATGTATGTGACTCAAAGAGCTAGTGAGATGATACACCATCATTTTGGAAAATATAATGTATTCAAGAAAATACATCAATAAATATGTAAGAAAAATAATATTGATTTATAAATGTACATATTGAAAACACTTGGACTGTTTAATCCCCATAGTGTAAGAACTAATTCGTTTAGTTTGAACCATGTAATGGAAATTTATTTTTGACAATAAGAAATATAATTTATTGAAAACATTAAATAATAAATAGCATTAAATTTTTTAATCAGACCTAAATAGTTTATTTGAAAATTAATGGAATAAATAAATAAATATACAATTGACAGATTTCACAAACTGTAGATATTGAAAGGATAATATGATCACAATATTACAATAATTATGATATAATCTAGAAAGAAAGAATTAACAAAAGTAATATTGATGACTGAAGTAATATTTAATATTTTAGAGTAAATATGTGAATGAGAAACAAATAGGTGTTACTGATGACATTTAAATAATTAAGATACTTAAGTGGAACTGAAGTGGACATATTTCTGGAAGGAATAATAGTAGATGATCAGTTGAAATCTTAAATTGGATTCCAAGAGATTGTAAAAGATCTAGAAAAAGATAACATGTGATATGGATGAAATAAGAAAATATGCTGAGGTGATATGGTAGAGAAAGGCTAGAGATCAGAAAAATTGGATCCTTCATCCTGAAATCTGATCAATGATTGAAAATGATGATGTCAATGTAAGAAATTGACATGTGAGTGAACAACAATATTCTTTTTTGTTTATACATTTATTTTAAATAGAAATGACCCACCTGATCACACACATGTTGAAAAGATAAATAATCACCAATATACATATTTCATGCTAAACCAGTAGTCATCAGTTGGTCTAGATTACTATCCTCACATGTATATATAATCAGTACTCAGCTTTATATTAAGATATCCAATCTTTATACTTTAATGGACAGGCTTCAAACTATTCCAACTCACAACTCTTTAGCCTTCCATTTCATTGAAAATCTGATGATGGAACATTCAAATAGTGTGTAGAAGGTCTGCACATTCCTCACATATGTATGTATAAATGGATTATTCTTCTGTACATGAGGGGTCAGAATGACTAATATGTCAACATGGGTAGGATGACATCCTTGGCACTAACAAGGGCTTTGAACGTTCCATCATTAGATTTTCAATGAAATGGAAGGCTAAAGAGTTGTGAGTTGGAATAGTTTGAAGCCTGTCAATTAAAGTATAAAGATTGGCTATCTTAATATAAAGCTGAGTACTGATTATATATATATATATATATATATATATATATATATATATGTGTGTGAGGATAGTAATCTAGACCAACTGATGATTGCTGGTTTAGCATGAAATACGTATGTTGGTGATTATTTCAGGTGGGTCAGCAATATGAGATGGCACTGAGAGTGGTGGGTCGTGTGAAAGTCTGAGTTCAAACCCCGCATATATTACATATATAAGTGCACGTTTAAGCCTGTACAATGTATTTAAATATAAATATCTTGTTTATTTATATATGATTCAAATGAAGCAGTATATTTGGTCGTAATTAGTAATTAACCAAACATATTCTCATTTTATTTTTAATTTATATTAAGCTAGACAAAAGTAATAATAAACCATCATCTTTGTCTTGATTTGCATTCGCAGAGAACTTTAAAAAATACCAACAAACAATGTGGGTAATTTTTTTCTGTATTCATATAAATACATTATTTAAATTAATTCTTAGATCTAAAGATAAATGAGCAGGAAAAAAGCAGTTGTTGCGATCAATTTCTTCCAATAAGAACCTGTGATTAAATTTAATTCTTATTTCCTTAAGTAACAAAAGAAAATAAATTGGATAAATGGTGGCTTTTAATTTAATCAATCATTTTATAAAGTTTGAATTAAGGTTGAAGGTCCGTTGCTTTTTGAAATAATTAGTTTTAAATAAATAAACAAATAAAATTGCTTTTATTTTCTTTAATCTTGTTTCAAATTAGGTTTATTTTAACAGTTTTCAGAAAAGTTTTAATAAATATCATTTTTATTAATTGTAACGTATTGTTTCAATTGTCTTAAAAGCATTTTTGATATAAAAACAAATTCTTAATTAGATGCCATATGTATATGCCATTAAAATGCAATAGTAAACATTACAAAGTATTAGTGCATTTAACTGCTACCCATTACTTGAGATTTAAGTCTGCCCAAGTGGATCTTAAGATCTCCCCCCCCCTCCCGACCCACCGATTAGAAGCAAGATCAGGATTTTTCGTTTAGGTATCTGACTTATAAGCAATCCAACTAACCATTCTGTATTGGTTAGCAAATAGGTATGTAACTATTATTAGCTGAAGAATAAAGATCCCATGTTAATCTTGATTGATCAAATAAGTATTTATATGCTGATTACAAAAGAAAATAGTATGATTGAAATAGTATTTATATGTTAACTACAAAAGAAAATAGTATGATTGAAATATGTGGCTTTCAACATATAGTAAAGTTGTGTTATTACTACAAGTGTTTGAGCCTATGATTTACTTCATTGAGACTCTAGAAAAATTAGTGTAGCAATAATTAAATTTTTTGAAATAATATTTTTTAATATGTATTAATATTTAGCATGCAGTAATTAAGATATAATGGATAATTATAATTAACTATATTATATTGATGTTTTTTTTTTTTGTATAATGAAAATGTTTATATTACATATGACTAACTTGAAAAATTTTTCCTTCTATAAATCAAAGTAATTTATTTAGTAGGCAAAAAGTCAACTGTTAACAGTATTCAATCTTCAATTAACAATACAAAATGTTTTGTTTTGTTTTTTTAAAAAAGACCAAATATCAGAAAAAAATATTCTTATCTGTATTCTTTATATTACTACAAGCAAAAATTATAGAACTAACTAAAGGAATAAATCAACAAAAATTCTGAACTTTAATATAAAAGACTTCATTATGTCTGTGTATAACTATTTAATGACATATGAGAAATTAATCATTAACCCTAAATAAGGATGGCCTTTGATACATAATCTGAAAGTATCATACATAGTTTTCAAACATATCAATACTCTTCAAAATAAAAATCGTTCTAAGTATAATTCAATTTTTCTGATTTATAGAATCTCTATTTTGTGGTTTTTATCTGAAATTTAACAATAATTTGACTTAGTTGAAGTCAAATGCAGATCATTTTAAGCATGCATTGATATATTTTAAGAACTTGATAAAGCCATGAGTAAATCTTCTGATTATAATTTACACATTCCTATTTAATGATCATGATTAGTTATCTGGTAATGAAGAAATCCATTCTCTGAAACACGAAGTTTATAGATTAGACATACCACAAAAACATACATTGCAAATTAAGATATTTTTATTGATGTTAATGAAGAAAATCTTCAACCAATGAAAGTTTTAAAGTGTAAGAAATTACCTTCTTGAATTTTATTTAAGATTATTTTAGCGCCTTAACTTTTAAAGCTATAGATGGATTTAAAATCCCTTACATTGAACAATTAACTAAATAACAGTTGCTGAAGCTTTAAACATAAAATTATAAATATAAAGCTGAGCACTTTAGGGGGACTTAACCCTCCATAATCATAGCCCAATACAATATAAAATATAAACACTTATTCAAAAGCAAAATGTGTATCTCAAATAAAATGTAAACTAAATGTAAAAAATAAATAAAATAATATAAAATATAATAAAAATAAATATTATTTTTTAAATTTAGTTTACATTTTAGATTATATACGCATTTTGCTTGCTTTTGAATAAGTGTTTATATTTTGTATTTTATATTGTATTGGGCTATGATTATGGAGGCTTAAGTCTCCTGAAAGCATTCAGCTTTATATTTGTAATATTATGTTTAAAGCTTCAGCAACTGTGTTTTTATCACAGTTAATATTTAGTTTATTGATTTTTGTTGAAGTATGTATAGACATTCTTTTCATTAAACTATTATGTAGGCTGAGGATATTACATGTATATATAGATAATATAATATTTTTAATGGATGTTTTAGGTCAAAATATTTAATGTGTGGAGTTAATCTATTTGTAATTACTTAATCAGAAGGCATTTTACTTAGAATATCAGCTAATGAAAGCCAACTAGCCCAGGCCAAGAGTTAAATAAAAACTGTTCCAATCCTTGGTTTGAGGCAGTTGATTTTTATTGGTGCTATCTAATTAAGTAATTATAAATGAATAACTCCACACATTACATATTTCCATTTAAAACATCTATTAAAAATATATTATAATACATAATCTACCAATGAAAAAGTTTATTAATTAAAATAAGTAAGAAAATTGAAAGTTTACTATATTTTGATTTCTTATACCTATAAATGCAAACTGTAGTACTTTGTTCTCTGTATTATATCTAGTGCAGCTTTCAATAAGGGATCCTTGAATCCACCTTTTGAATGCCATCAGCTTGACAGATTTACTTTAACTCTTGGCTTGGGGCAGTTGACTTTCATTAATTACTATTCTAGTTAAAGTGTTTTCTAATAATTATAAATAGACAACTTCACATCTTAAATATTTCCATATATACATATATGTAGTTGCTATTCATGTTGATCAGAGTATGCAAAACTTTTGATTTTAAATGTAATAATGTCTTAAAATAAATGAGAAGCAGTATGTGAGAAGTAACCAAAAATTATTTAAATAAAAAGTCTTTAACCTTATAAATGATAAGTAATACCTAAATATCAATTATCTTAAATGTATAGTGTTAATGTTGTGACTGCAGAAAATTTGTGAAATTGTAGTAGTTTTAAATCTAAACTCTAACATATACATCAGTTTTTAGAAAATAATTGCTGTGCAAATGTACCTATAAATACAACAAAGCAAAAATTTGCAATTTTATTAACAAAATTGAATTTTAAGCCTAAATAAATTAATTCTGATGTAAATCATTATCATAAACATTTCCTGCACATTTCTTGCATAGTTACAGTTATACATTTCAGAGTTCAATTTTTTAATGACACAATATTTTAATTAGTATTTAGTTTTCAGATTTTTCACAATTGATTGTTCCAAATCTAACCAGTATAATTTAAAAAAAAGTGATATTTAGCCTCTAAATCATCAAAAAGACTGATTGAGTCAGTAACTTGGTTGAAATAAATATAAAAATATGTGCATTATTACAGATTAGTTCCCATATCTAGAGAGTAGATGGCATCTCATATACAAATATTCCTTTTCTTTAAGAATGAGTATATATTTAAAATAATGCTTTAATTTTTTGATATACATATGTGTAAGCACATCACTCATGCCATTTGGATATTATTTTAAGATAATTGGTGAATATATTTTATTGCCTAATATGAGACAATATAATTATTGGTTGATCATTATCAGCCGCATTCTTCTTTATTCTTTTACATTTTGGCAGCTCATTAAAAGGCTAAACATTAAGAAAATGACTTAGATCATCTTCTGTATTATCCATAACTTTATTTATGTTTATCATCGTGCACACACAATGAAATGTTTATGTTGTGCGCGCATTGAAATGTTTATTTATATTGCATTAATAATTACGTCTATATGACAGTATTATTATTTATATATTAATTGTTTTTAAAAAATTAAATATTACTTTATTAAGTTTGTTATAATTTATTTATCTATGTGTATAGCTTATTGATATTTCATCATTTTTGGTTAATATTATTGCCTTTTAAATATATATCCAAATATAGTAAGTATAAATATATATTTGTAATGTTTTTCATAAGTTAAAAATGTTTGTATTTCTCCTGTAAAAATTAATTAAAACTAGAGTCATTTATATGATATCCATAATTTAATAATAAGTTATTCCTTGAAGACAATAAATTAAAAGTTATTATTTTGGATTTTTACATTATCAGTTTTCCCAGATTATGAAATAATTCATTCATGTTATTTTTTTTATTCTTCTACTATAATATGCAGACTGAATAAATTTCAAGTGTCATAACAATTTCGACTGATGCGAATAATCTAAGAAATAGTGTAATTTAATGTTTATAAATAGATTTTATTAAGAGTTATATAAATTTACAATGAACAATTCTAAATATTTTCTCTTAACAAATTTAGACTAGGAAACAGAAGAAAAAAAATAGTTTCCTCGCTATATATAATTGTCTTTTTTTACTGCGAAAGGTAAAACAAAAAAAAATTATTTTTTTGTCAATCTATAAAAGACACTATTTTAAGAAAATTTCTTTTTTTATCATATATCATTACTTAAAATATTTAAAGTAAAGTTTAGTCATTTAATTTTTTATTCCTGAATAAAAATAGATACACACACAAAAAAAAAAACAAATTCATTCGTTCTAAAACATATTTGATATAAAGAAAATTAGTATGGGAATTGGAATAATGTTATTATAAATAATATTATTATAACACAAAACATACCATCATCTCTGCCTAAACATCACATTCAAGCAGAAAATCTATTTTTTCCTATTTCTATTCTTTTATCTTTTGTAAATTTAAACAAGATGGCGCAAGTGGAATAAAAGAAATAGATTTGTTACTTATTATTATTATTATTATATTATTGTAATTCTATTTTTTTATATTTATTAAAATGAATACAAATGGAGTAGGATTCATTATAGATAAAAATTTGGCAGAACAACATTGTGGAGATTGATGGTATATCGGGCAGAGTGGCAAGATTAGTCATACAACTTAATAATAGATACCAAATGCATATAATTCAAGTTTATGTCCCAACAAGTTCTCATAGTGATGAAGTAGTAGACGATTTTTATATGGATGTACAAAAGACTTTTGATCAGAGTAAACAACATTTTAAAAATTGTTATGGGAGACTTTAATGCTAGAATTGGTAAACAAATGAAAGATGAAAATACTATAGATAATTTTGGTTTTGGTAATAGAAATGAGACAGGACATAGATTTGTGGAGTTTACAGAAAAAGAAAAACTTTATATTATGAATTCTTTTTTTGAAAAAAATGTTAAAAGGAAATGGACATGAAAGCATCCAAATGAAGGTACAGCAGAATTGGATTATATTTTGACTAACAGAAAATACACATTTCAAGATTGTAATGTTCTTAATAAATTTAACACAGGAAGAGATCATTGATTAGTAAGATGTAAGATAAGTGTTAATGCAAAACTAGAGAGACAAAAATTATTAAGAAAAACAGTATTTATAGTTGATATTCCTAATCTTCAGAAACATTCCAATGAATTTAAATTATAACTTACAAATTGGTTTCAAGTATTAGTAGATTTTGAACATGATTTAGATTTGAATGAAATTAATATGAAAATAAAGCAATTGACTAATAAAATTTCTACTGAGACTAGAGAATTTATGAAGAAAAGAAGGAATAGGAAGATATACAAAAATGATGCATTAAAAAGAATTGAATATCTCAAATTTTGTAAAATGGTGCAGAAAAGAGTTGAAAATGATATAAGACAGTATAACTGTGAACTAGCAAGGAATGCTGTAGAAGAGAATAAAAATCTCAAGAGTGTAAAACAACATTTTGGTATTGTTAGGAAATTTATATCTGCAATAAGAAAAAAAGATGGAATTATTACTAAAAAGAGAGTTGATATCATGAAATGGATAGAAGACTTTTATAAAGAATTATATAGTAATAAATTAACAAGTACCTCCTATATCTATTACATCTTCTGAATTGCCCAGAATTTTAAATGAAGAAGTGAGACATACAATTAAATGTATGAAGAAAGGAAAGGCTCCAGGTAATGATGGAATTATAATTGATATATTAAAAGAAGGAGGTAAAAAAATAGAAAAGGTTTTTGCAAAGTTATATATCAAATGTCTAAATGATAAAGATGTACTAGATAATTGGAAGAATGCAGTATTAATATTAATATTTAAAAAAGGTGATAAAGAAGATATTAGAAATTACAGACCTACCAGCCCTTTATTAGTTTTATACAAAATTTTTACCAAGATAATTACAACACATTATACAGAGAACGTTGGATTTCCACCAATCAAGAGAACAAGCTGGATTTATAAGTGGTTTTAGTACAGTAGATCATATACAGGTATTGAGAGAAGTTATAGAAAGGACAAATGAATATGAGTTGCCATTATGCTTTGGATTTCTAGATTATAAAAAGGCATTTGATTCTATAAACATTTCTTCAGTGATTAAAGCATTGGATCATCAAGGTATAGGTCCAGGATATTGTCATATTTTAAAGAATATTTATAAAAATGCAACAGCAACAATTAGATTACATAATTATACTGGGAAAGTCAACCTGGAGAAGGGTGTAAGACAGGTTGACTCCATATCTCCAAAATGTTTTTCAGCAGTGCTACAAGAAGTATTTTGTGAATTGAAATGGGAAGCTAAAGAAGTGAAAGTAAATGAGATTATTTAAATCATTTAGATTTTGGAGATGACATAGTTGTTTTTGAAAATAAGGCTTTAGAGTTGCAGGAAATGTTGCAGAAGTTATCAGAGGAAAGTAGGATTAAAGATAAATGTTAAAAAGAGTAAACTCATGTTCCATGAATTTTCTCAAAATATGAAAATAAAGATTGATTATGATGATTTAAAAGAAGGTAACAGTTACAAATATCTTGGTCAGATTGTTAATACAGGTGGAAACATAATGGATGAAATTAATCATAGAATTAAACTTAGTTGGAGTGCTTTGGGTAGAATTAACTTGATACTAAAAGGAAATATGCCTGTGTTTGAAAAGGAAGGTTTTTAATAAATGGGTTTTACCAGTTTTTACTTATGGATCTGAGACTTGGACACTTAATAGAAGAGAAATGCAGAGACTTCAGACCACTCAAAGAAGTATGGAGAGATGTATGTTGGGAGTAACAAGAAGAGATCGAAAATGCAATATATGAGTAAGAGAACAAACTGGTGTTACTGACCTTATTGAAAAAAATTAAAAGATTGAAATGGAGTTGGGCTGGACATCTTGCTAGAAGAGATTATAATAGTTGGATAATTGAAATCTCAAACTGAATTCCAAGCGATTGTAAAAGACACAGAAAGAGACCCACATGTGAGATGGATGGATGAAATAAGAGTGTGCAGCGATGATGTGGAAAAGAGAAGCTAAAGGTCAGAGAAGATTGATTGAACTTGGAGAGACCTTCATCTTACAGTGGACTGATAATAGTTGATGATGATGATGGTACTAGATTTAATACAATTGTTTTTATAATTTTGTTTATTATAGTATCCCTTTTTTATCATACATTGAAATATATGTATATATTATAACAAAATGAGGATGAAGGTGGGGTGATGGGAAAACATCATCAGCCCCAAATAAATATGACAATGAGCATTATCAAAAAATATATCAATTTTATATATTAAAAAGAGAGATGAGACCAAGAAATCTCTGTGAGATTAGCCAGTTAAATCAGAAGAGATCATTTAGTTACCTTTTTAAAGCAACTATACATATAATTAACCATACATCAACTAGCATTATCATTAAATAAAAGTAAATATAAATATAAGTAATACTCAAAAGAAATAATTATCCATCATCATGAATTATTCATCAATAAAACTATATCAGAATAAAATCAACAGTCAATCTGGTGACTGGATTTGAACAATCCAAAATATAAATCAACAGTCAATCTGGTGACTGGATTGGAAATGTGTCTTCTGTAGACCAGGCTAACTATTGACTCTTTGCCAGATTGGGAAATTTTTAAACATAATTTTGGATGCACCATATAAGTGCTGATCCATTAGAATACATAATCATAAAATAATAATGCTGGGACATTAAAATATGCTGATCATCATCAATGCTCTGTCCACTTAGTACACTAAGGTACTGGTCATCTGTAAATTTAATTTCTAATAAGACTAAACTAAAATAAAATATAGTGCATGGGTTTTAAAGAATATACTCTTAGCCCCAACCAGGATATATTAGTCATCATCATAATCATCATCATCTGGATGTTCATAAATACTAATATACATTTCCATTTCTATATCAGACTTATGCATGAATCTAGCTTAGAAGAACACAAGCTCAAGTACTATTACGGTGACCAAGAGATGATGTGCTACAAATTTTAACAATTGAATACATGTTTATTAATATCAATATAAAAATAATATTAGGATCTTTAGAATAAGATTATGCACATGTCAATTAAACCTGATTTTGTTTAACATATAATAAAAAAAATTATTGCAGTGATTTACATATATGTGATTTACAAAATTACTAGACACACTTCAAGTTATTATATTATGATTTAATTAAGTTAAATAAAATACATTATGATTTACATATATGCTCCAATACTTCACATGAAATGAATATATATATATATATATATATTCACGCAGATGTCCATGAATATATATATATATATATATATTCACGCAGATGTCCATTTTAAACATTATGTGAATACATTTCAATTGACAAAATAATTATTAAAAAATTATTAAATTTTACATATATGTTTGATTTGACAAGCATTTCTATACACACACATACATGTATATATGTTATTTCTGAATATATTTGATTTGTTACAAAATAAACATTTTTAGTTGTCATTTTTAAATTGTCAAAATAATAAATGACTTTAATTTTTATAGTAGCTAATAACATATTTAACATACATGTGTGTGCATATTGAGTTGCAGACTCACACTAACATCTATACCATATATTTTAATTTGTTCCAATAATAATATTATATTTTCATAATTAACCTAATATTGACAGAATATAAAAAATATATAAATTATTTAATTCTTTGACAGTTCATAATAAAAGTTTCTTTTTATAAACATCTTTAATAATATTCCTTCAACAATTTTAAAATCATATTGTTTTATATATGCCTTATGATCACAGTTTGATTCTCCAAAAGATTTTAAAATATCTTTTGAATATTAATTCTGACTCTTAGATTTTTTTAATTCAAGCAGAGTTATTACTCATTTTTAAAAAATATAGAGTTTAAACAATTTAAGATAATATTGTTCTATGTTATTTATCTCACTTTTTAGAATGTCATTTAAAAAAAAAAGATTTATTAAAAAAAACTTAAAATTTTATCTATGTTATATATAATGCTACTCACCATTGTATATATGTTTATTTGTGTTTCTCTCTGGATATATCTAAAATAGCATATGTATAATTACTTCTGGCTTATCATCAAAATTGATATAGTCCAGGTAAGGGTTTTTCTGCAGTTGGGTCCACTTAAATTTAGTATTTGGTAGTCTTCAGAACAGAAAGCTATCTTGTCCTCATTTATTCAGGCTAATAATTCAGAAGTGATCAAGCTTCATGTAAATCAAAATTCCTGTGAAGTAAAACAATAGTAGATCCTGGATCTACTGTCCTGCTTTCAATTATTTTATGCTCATTTTCTAACTCTGGAAAATGAACTTCAGCAATACTACAAACTACAGCAAACCTCCTAGCCAACTACTCAAAAATTTAAGACAGACTCAACTGATATTTTTATCAGTCCTTATAGGAGTCATCTGAAGTGATAAAATCACATTTTAAAACTGTTTTTTTTTTTTGATTAAAAATAATTTTAATCAAAAGCTACTTTTAGATTTCTACTAAAGTGTCATCTACATGTTTTTACTCTTTTCAGATCGCTTTTAATTAAAAGTTTCTTTTTGGAATTTTTAATCTACAAAGATTTTTTAAAATAGATAAAAGAAATGTATACAAGCATTATTTCAAAAATAAATCATGCTTGTTTTTTAAATTCAAAGTCAGAATATAACATTAATTTATTTATCAGACCTTTTTAAATGTTTTAATTTATAAAAAAAAATTATTTTAAATCCAGAGTTATTTAATTCTTTTGCTATGATGATTTTATTCAAGGAAGGTAGAAAATATCTACTAAAATTTATGCCTGTGTTTATTTTGACTTTTTCTTTATATATATATATATATGTGTGTGTGTGTGTGTGTATGACCACAACTATGTTGCTGTGAGCCATATAATCCAACTGGTTACAATATATATATATATATATAGGGATAATTTTTTATAGGTCCACTGTTTAGAACTATGTTACTCTCCAACACATCCATTTGAACAAAAAATATATAAAATCAAAAATGAAATGTAAAAATATAAAATTAATTTTTGTTAAATTTTCATACATTGTACATGTGATATAGGGGATTTAAACACAGACTTTCAAAATCCCTTCAACCATCTACTCTATCTCATAGAGTGGATGACTGAAAGGAAGTTGAAAATCTGTGTTCAAATCCTCTATATTACATCTAGATACCAGGTATGTAAAATGTATTTGTATTTAAAATAATACATTATACATATAAATTTGAAAAGCATAAATAAGCTTTTCTTACTGGACATTGTAATCAAATTTCCTTAAAATATTATACATGAAGAGCAAAAGCAATCTTTTTTTAAATCAACATTATTTAGCTTTCTCATTTTACTTTGCTTATTCATGGTTAAAATTATATAAGTAGCAGAATTCATAATTAAAAAATAATTTCATTATTAAAGGAACTAATAAACTTGAATTAATATTGATAAAGGATCTTAACAAACCATAAGAAAAATAATGTTTGATACTACTTAAAAAATGTTATGTGCATGCTACTTCAGCCAATAGTGTTTTTTTTGGATTCAGTGTAGCATTTACAGTAAGGCATTTTTTATTACAGGATTATTAAACACTTTTATTTAACTTAAAAATTTTATTTGTTTGTTTGGTCAAAAAATGGTTATTAATTTTTAACATAATTCTAATGAATGGATATACTTCAAATTTTGTATATGTGTTAGCGACTGATGACAATATAATCTGGCCATGCAACATTTCAACAATATTAGCAAGCTGAAATTCAAACCATGTTGATATTAGTTCAGTAAGTTTTCAGAGAACTGCAATAGATGTCTATATATATATATATATATATATATATATATATATTAAAAAATATGCTTTTAATGAATTTCATGACTAATTCATTAAAAAGTGTTTCCAGTTAATTAAAATAGAAATTATAAGAAATAAAAGAAGAATCTTAATTTTTTTTGATTGTTTAATTAAAATTCTCTTTTTAAAAAACATTGCCTTCATATATACAAAAATCTTATAAATAATTTTTAACTCATAAATTTTATTTTAAACATTGAAAATATGATGACATTGTTTACATTCTCAGCTTTTGAAACTTGAATATGGATAGTTACAAAATGTCAGTTGAAAAATATCCAGATATTAAAATGTAAAAAAATAATATATTTAATTTGATGAATAATGCACTAAAAATCAAAAAATATTGTTTTTCTTTAAGCACAATTTTTATTATTATATGTAACTTGAATAAAAGTGTGGGGCATAGCACATTATTTATCAAATTAAAAATAAGCATTTTCTAAAATAATATATTTATTTATTGTAATATGTATTACTGTATGTATATAAACAATATGAATGATTAACTTTCCAAATGGTATTAATATCAATGTATCAAACCTCTTTGTTAGGTCATTTCCATCTGCTAACCTATTTGACAAAAGGATTGGTGCATTAATCATTAGTATCACCATTGCTGAAATGTTGATCATTCCAATATTTTCATTAGCTAAAGATGTGAATAAACTCTGTATATTTAAAATTTGTTAGTGAAATCATTTGCTTATTTTTAATACCGAGATTATATATATTGTAACAGTATGGAAAATAGTAGTCCCATAAATTGGTCAACAAATGTAATTATACCAAAAAATAGGGATTAATAAGAGAGAATTTGATTACAATGGCCCACAATTAGGTAGCCATTTGTAACAGTATGGAAATAGTGATCCCACAAGTTGGACAACAATTGTAACAGTACATCACATTAGGGTTGAATTATGAGAAGGAAAATGATCTTCATTCCCAAATAAACAAACCATAAAATTAAATATAAAAGGAATGTGACCAGCACAGAACTAACTATAAGTTCACCAGAATTACACAAAAGTAATAATCATTTATCATCATGAGTGATCAACAGTAAAAATAAATCAACAGTCAATTTTGTGATTGGTTTTGAAAGTGGTCCACTATAGACCAGGTTAATTATTTAGCCACTGCCAAACTTAAGGTCAGGAATACAAACAATAATTATCTGGATCACATACTTAGGTGCTACTTCATCAAACTAATGCTGAGATAATAAAAACTTCATAACCATCATTCATGCTCTGGACACTTAGTACCATTAATGTACTGGTCAACAATGAACTAAATTTCTAAAGAAGTAATAAATAAAATGAAATGCAGTACATGGACTTTAAATAATATCCCATTTTCACCATTTAGAATCATCATCATCAGGGTGTTCATAACACTAAACATAAACCTTTACTTCATATAAGTGTTATGCATAAGAAGCAAGAACTCTAGAAACTATTACTGTGAGCAAGAGATAAATAAATAAAGTATCTTATTATAAATAACCTTAAATAATTCCTAGATTTATTCTATTATAAGTAAATAGTTTGATTGGTATCATTTGAACATTAAGCTGTCATGAAATATAGTCACACACACTGCAATTTATGAAACAGGAATTGGATAGAATAAAGAAATTAAGACAAATAATTTTCAAACCAATTATTTAATAACTAATTGACTAACAATAAACAATAAATGGCATAATGGTATATAATTTTAAACATTTATTTCATCAAAACATATATTTTTAGATAAATTATAATCAATCAGTTGATTTCTATTCATAATTTAATTTTTAATTAAGTTATTTCTTTAAAATAGCTAAGAGTTGGAAAAACATTGTCAAAATCAAAGTTAACAATCTTTGATTTAGCTTAATTAATCTATTGTTAAGTTTTAGGAGGGAAAATGAAAAGAGAAAAACATGTTTAAAAAAACTAAATTTACAAAAATTAAATTTTCTAAAAACTATTTTATAATTTTGAAGAGAAAATTAACAAAAAAAAATGCTTTCTAATTTAAAAATATTAACATAATGAAATATTTAAAATTATCAATTCTCACAACAACAACAAAAATATCTTTATATACTATATATGAAAATTTAATGTGCACACAAAAAATATCTTTAACCATAGTTTGATTCTTCTCCCCAATTATAATTTCCAGTTTTTTTCAATTGAGGTTTTTTTTAAGGCTTCTCCATATGTACATAGTTAATTTGTTCTTTTGTTTGTAGTAATTGTTAATAACAAAAAAAATTTATCCATTTTCTCTTAATAAATTTTCCAGGTGAAACTAACACAGACAGACACTCATGTTCTTGGTTTCAAATATTTTGGATTATTTTAGGGGTAAGTTCTCAACATTTATTCTAGTGAATGCAGATTACATGGAGAAAGGTGAACTATTTTTATAATTAAACTCATAGTCTGCTAAAAGCTTGATTAAAACTTCTGCTTTTCTATGCAATATCTTGATAAAGACTTTGTTATTTCTTTTTTATCATATGGATTAAGAACTGCTTTCTCTTCAACAGCTAAATTAGAAATAGTTTACTCTCCTATTGTGTTTTTCAGCAGCTAGATTAAGACTTGACTGCTTTCCTTTAAGCTAAATTAGAAATGTTTTCTGACTTATTCATACCCCCATTATTTTTTGTATAACAATCTTGCCTCAAACAAATTCCAATTTGTCTCAAACAAAATAGTTTTTATAACAGTCAATTAGATAATTTTTTATAAATAGAATTGTTCAGCTATTTCCCTCCTTAGTCAAGGACTTAAATTAGGAACATAAGTTTTTTTAGCATTTCTTTCTAATTAAAAATTATTGCAAAGGAAAACAAGATAATTAGTTTATTACACTGATTTATTTTTTGCATTGAAGAGAGATAAAGAGAAAATAAAAAAATAACTCTGACTAATTAAAAATAAAATTTACCAAAAGCATTAAAAAAAATTTTTTAAAAAAATACTATTAAAAATAAAACTTTATTTCTCTTTTAAGATTATAATTAATATCTATTAAATAATTTAAAAAAAGAAAATTATTCTGTCTCTTAGTACATTTTCCTAATTTAAATTAAAACTATTAATTACAATTACTGAAGAGAGAGTTAAAAAATTGTTTTACATTCATTTATACATTTCTTTCCCTTCTATAATTATTTATAACTTATTAAAATATTTCCATATTAAAATCACATTACTATTTAACAAATTTAATGTTTCAGAATTCTCATACTGTCATATTGGGACTTAAAATATTTAGTTAATTGAATACCCATTGTGGTTATAAAAAATTATGCATGGCAAAATTTAATATTGCCTCCATTAATTAAATAACTTTAAACTAAACCTGAGGAACATGCTACCAACTATATAATTATTTTTAATGCAGCTATATAGTCAACTGGTTACATTATATATATATATATTAGTTGGAGAGCTGAATTTGAAGTCAACTGGTTACATTATATATATATATATTAGTTGGAGAGCTGAATTTGAAGACATCAGATGTCTGAAAGTTTCAGATTTTCTTTTTAATAATTAAATATCAGATATATGCTTGGCTAGAGTTAGAATTTTTGGATCTGGTATCCTAACTCCTCACTGAAGAGAACGACAACTTGAAACCAGTCTCAGAATGGGGGCAATTATAGATAAAGATTTGAATGCTTTCTCTTATAACATTTATCATATAGAAAATTAAAATAATAATAAAATAAGCTTGTTTAGAAATATTGTTGTGCTTTTTATTATATATTGAAACAATCGACCTTAGTTCAAGATCAAGTTTCACTGTTCTACCACAACTCACATTTCATCCTGCTCCTTTTTTTCTCACATGTATATAAACTATATGCATATTTCTGAGAAGCGTCTATAAAAGTTATAAATTTTAAATAAAAATTATTTAATTATTTTAATATTAATGTCTCTGAATGTGACTCAGATATATATATATATATATTAATGGAGCTTTTATATATATAAAAGCGCAAACAAATATTGTAAATTCAAGATAGAAGATGCAATCATTGATTGTGTAAGAATAATTAAAAGGTCGGAACATTAGTTTGTTTAATGGTTTTAAAAGGAATTTTTAAATCAAAGTTAATGAAAGTAAAATTTAAAATAAAGCTAATTGATTTTAAGTTAGCTGTTAACATTTTTATCAAATCTATTTCTAATCTGGAAATTGATTGCAATTTATTTTGGGACAGTTATCTGGCAATTGCATTTCCAATAACAATAGAGAAAATATTTCTATATATTCAGGATTACATTTAGTTAAGAAGTTTAATTAAAAACATTCTTTGGATAACTCAAAACATGTATAAATAGGGCTGAAAATCTATTGTGGGAGAGTTCGGTCAATTGCTGCTAAACCACCTTCATGTCTTTTTGATTTTTAAAATGGTTTTTGGATAGAGTGATCTAAGCTGCCTTTCCCTGTCTTCAGCCTGGCTTTCGCCATGCAAAGGTGTAGCTCCTTAGCAATCAAGAAATGCCACCTTCCACAGAAGATTCATTCATACTTCATCCCATAGAATCATGATGTAACCAGCCTATAGTCATTATCATCACCTTAACTGAAGTCTAATTCCTAACTTTTTAAAATTGTTTTCTTATGTTAAACCTCTTTTTAACTCGCTAATCGGTAAGTAAGTTAAACTAATAATTATTTTCTTAATATCAATTCTCTATAATCTAAACTAATCTTATTGTAAAATATTTCTTTCGACTCACATTTCTTATTCTTATAATTTAGTGCAGTTATAATTTAATTTTAATGATATTTTTGTATTTTCACTTGATTTTATTTGTAAATGTCAATCAAACTTAGTCTTATGAACTTCTATAACCTGCTGTGGAATAGAAGGGGGGGGATAATTAATTATTTCATGTCTTTATTTCTAAGTAGCTCATAAGATTGAGTTTGTCTATTAAATGAATATGTTGTTGTTTTTTTAATATGTTATCGTAAAATTACACAAAATGTATAAATATTTTTCCAATGAACTTGGTGTTCGTTAATTTATTTTGATTTTTTTTTTCTTAATCACCATCGCCAAAAGGCTGGCAACCAAATACTATTTTGTTATTTGTGCTCTTAAGTGCATGAATTTTAGTTTTTTTTTATATGTTAATAAAATGGTATTGATTCAAGAAAGGGGAAAACTGCACGCTTAATTTAATTATAGTTTTAATTTCTGATAAATGATTTTATCTTACATGGGTCATTATTTTAACATATCATTACATATTTGTTAAACCATTTAAGGCTTTATGTTAGTATGTAAACTCAATGATTTTATATTTTTATAATAGCATTGCTAGCATATGTCAGACATTATTAATGAGCCACATAGGGCTTGATCTGATTTGCTCATACCTCATTCAGGGGATTCATGATCATCTTCATTTGTCATTTTTCTCCTTAAAGTATATTTATATATTGTTTGATTCGCCCATATCTTATTCCAGTGATTCGAAGCCTTCCATTTTTTTAGTATTCTCGTTCATAACAGGGGTCAGTCTACTCCTTGGAACAAGCAGGTTAGTGTAGTTGAAGCTCTGTATGGCTTTTCCATGATCCAGACCCATAGCAACTTCCTACCTACCTTTTTCCTTTCAGTACTCCTCAGCTGGAAGCTAGCATACCAACTTAAAATTGGAGAATGTTTTCTTGGCTGAAGCTGCCACACTCTCTCACTGACATAATACTAGCACTGCAATTTTCTTATGTTTATTTTTTTTAGCATGTTTAACAAAATAACCCATAATGATTTGTGATAATGAAATGTTGTTTTTTTTATATAATATTTTTCTTTAGAGTTTTAGATCCAACTTCTCATGAAGCTGCCCTCCCCTTTATTGAAATAAGCAATTCCCATATTTATAAAGTTTCACAATATTGGATCGTTAAATGTCGAAAATGTGTAATAAATAAATGTTTTTTAGTATACTTAAGGATCAGAATGTATCCTTAGTAAATTGTTATAAATAAAAGCTATGAATTAAAATAAAGCTATGTATCCAATGCCAAGGGCATCCCACTAAAGTCATCCAAACAGTAAAACTATTATCGTATTTTTATTTGTGTTATCTAAAGGTATAAAATGTCCACCAACTATCCAGATAAATCTATTTTTGTAATATTAAATAAAATCCGATTTTTAAATATACGTTATACATTGAAATGCTGCACTAAATTGATATCTGTTAAAATAAAAATAATTGAATCAAGTTTGTAAAATATTTGTAACCAAAATAAAGTTTAAAATGCGTGAAGTTGATTATCTGTATAAAATCATCTTCAATTTTCTCAAAATAAATATTCATTTTTTTAAACTTAATCCAGTAGCTCGAATCTTATTAATATATTTATATATTTAACTTATATCTCAGTTTCACTCAATCTCTCATCATCATCACCGGATCAGGATATAATGGATTCATGTGGTATCACTGCAGGTGTTGTTCTTAGTGTTATAGATTTGGGAATGGGAAAATAGGTTAGAATTCATGATTGCTCCTGACCTGTGTATTTCGGGTATGATTGGATTTAGGGTACTTTTGCTTAGATCCTAAATCTAGTTGGATGGTCATACATTTTTGCCCTGTACAATATATATATATATGCTTAAATGTGTTGTTTGCAGTCATAAATATGTTATGCATGGTAAGAAAGCTTAAAAATTGGGAGGCCAACTTTAATGATAAACTCATATATTCATTTTAGGTTTGTTCAAAAATATCTAGTTTACTGAAGTTAAACAGCTTTTTGTAAGTCTTTCTTAGATTTTTTGGAAAAAAAAATTAAATATGGTAATGATATGTTAGTTTCAAAACTATTGAAATTCTTTAGAAATATATAAACTTATAAGATTCCAGTCATAGATTAATTATTATCAAAGAGTCGAGGTAGTTTCAGAGAATTAAGAAGCATTATAGACATAGTTCTTGTCTGAAAGAATGATTTATACATTGCTTTTGATGATTTGGTCAAGATATTGATTGAATTGAATGAAGAAGTATATGGTTGATACACAAGAATGAAGGACTGATTTATACATTGCTTTTTCTGATTTGGTCAAGGTATTAATTTAATTAAATGAAGAAGTCTGTGAAATGTTTGAACTTATTTGGTTGTTCACCAATAATGCCTGTTAGTGATAGAATTTTAATCTTAAATTGATTAAAAACATCTTTTTGTTGTTCTGAATTTATAGTATTTTAATGATTGTAGTATTCTCAGTAATGCAAAAGATGATGTAGAGAATGTATTTAATGTTTTGGATGTAACCTATAAAGTCTATAATTTAGTAAAAAAGATAATGAAATGATTTATTGCTCAGAAATTCATAAGAAGTTTGAGCATCGGAAATAACAGAACTAGGCTATAAACTATGGATCTTATGTTCAAGTGTATGTTACTCTACTGCTACACTAAATTATGTAAAGCTTTAGTTTAATTTAGTACTTTGAAAAATTAAAATTCTTTAGCAGCCAGTCAGAAAGATTATCAATTTAATATGAGTTAATTCAATTTGAACTGAAATACAGATTTAGATGTTGAGATGCAACACAATCTTCATTGTGCTTTTATTGCATTGAACAAGTTAAAAGGTGGAATATTTCATCATAGTGATATAACTACTGTGACTAAGATAGTTATATGTAGAGTTGTTATACTAACTTACTCTATGAAAAAAGACCTAGACTTAATAAAAATCTTATTCTAAGGAACCTTTGTAAAATTCTAAAAGTACATAGCAACATCATAAGAAAAGAGAATATGTTTTCAGCTTATTAAAATCATATTTTAGATTCGATATGTGAAGTGAAGTAATGGTAACAGCCTAAAAAAAGATTTCTTGTAGAAAATGAATGTGGTTTTGTAGAAAAGTCAGACCCTGTTTACAAATATTATATCAATGATATTATAAAAAAGTGCAATTTTATTTATTTATTTGTGAAAGTATGTTTGAAAATAAAAATACAATAAAAAGATATAATTAGATAAATTATTGTAGGCTTTCAGAAATGAAAGTCTGCTGCAGAAAAAAGATGAAAGACAACATTGGAAGATATCACATAAACAGATTTGAAGGTCAATCAATATGTTTTATGTATATATGTATTTGTGTTTCACATATTGATTTGAGTATTCATTGCATAACTCTTTTCTGCTATATTACTATTGTTATTGTATCTTTTTATTTTTTAAATTTTGGAGTGGGGATGGCCATACTCATTTGTGAATACCTGCTGTTACTGTCAAATCTTTTTCAGAATATGTAATTATAAAATTTTATTTGAATTTGTGTAACAGGACTGTTAAAAAGCATGACAAATTAAAGTCAGTTCATAATATTATCAAGTTTTTTTTTAAAAAAAAAGTCTTGCAAACCTTTTTTTATAATATTTGCAAATTTCATTTTACTCCACCATTCAGAGTCACTTTTTCTTCTCTTTTTGCAGATGTGGTGGTGCTGTTTTATGCACAGCATTTCGTCATGATATTTTAATCGCAGGAAACTATGACAAATATGTATATTTATTTGATGTTCGAAACGGCTACAATATTTTACAGCGGCTTCATTATCATAAACAAGCAGTTTTATGCTTAGCCGCAGATGATAATTATATTATTACTGGTAGTGAAGATAAAACTATTGTATGTTTTGACCGCCGAAAAAATTCTGTCTTTCAAACCCTTAAGGTAGGAAAAATTTTATTTTTTTATTTTTTCAAGTTCGTATGTGGGCACCAGTGTTTGTATATATATTTGTGAGTGTGGGTGTAAAGGGAATTATAGTTTTATGGTTAAAACATTCTCCTACTATAACGTGGGATTTAAATCTATTAGATTCCAACAAAATTTTATTAGATAATTGGACCATCATAACTGCATATCCAGTTGTTGCTGATTAAATGAATAGCTACCTACCTGTTTCTAACTAGAAAATAAAAATATGGATAGAAAACTTCTAAAGTCTTTATTACCTGATAGTTGGAAAACTGGGATAACTTTCATTGTTTTTTTCTTGGGGGAGGGGGGGGAGCTATAAGAGAGGTCTTTACCTTATATTCATGTGACTTTTTAGAAGACCGTAGGATAAAATGCCTTATCTTTTAATACAAGCATATTTAAATATTATATATATCATTTTTTCTATAAAATAAATTAATATCATAATTTGAAAAAATATATATAATTAGATTAAAATCTAGTTAGAAAAATCTTTAAAACAACAAAAAAAATCTATTCTTAAAATTAAACTTTTTTTTAAAAAATCACATCAAGAAAGATGTACATTTAGTTTATAATTATTTGCGCCCATATAGATAGTATTTCTTTTATATGGGCATAATAGAAATTGAGGAATATAGGCATAATCTATATATATATAAAGTGTTTTTTATGATTAAACAAAAGCTGAAGAAAGTGGTTAAGGAATTGAATTTAACATTATAAGCATTTTATGTTAAACAAATAATATGGCTAATAAAGTTTTTATTTTTATAATATTATAAAGAGAAGACATAGTTATTTAAAAAAAAGAGAGAGGTAAAATAGCTGAAATACCGTAGATGTGAATATGGTGAAGATTGAAAAGAATAAGCAGGAAAATGATAATGTCAGAAATAAAAAAATTAGGAAACAGTGAAAACTTTTGTTATTGAGAAATTTTTAAAATAAAATTGAATAAAGCAAACTGGATTGAAAAATAATTAAAAGAAGACAGGTTATGAAAATACTTGCATAAGGACTATGCATAGAAATGTAATTTTTAGAAGTTAATTGCTACAATAACTTGGAAAAGTTGACAAGTAAATTGTAAAAGGCTCTCTATGTAGTTGCATTAGACTTGATTTATAACAAAGCACATAAAATGATGATTGTTAAACAATTATTTACTTGGTAATTTGTGAAGAACTTTTTTTGTAAATATTAAATAAAATAATTGCGACTTATATTCATATTTTAATGGTACACATGGTTGAAGCAAGAACCAAAGATATATCAGGATATATTAGATATGTACTGAATCTTGATTCAAAGTAAATATTTACATTAGATGAAAGTTGAATGGCTAATAAAATTGTAAAAAAATGATTCAATATATATATATATATAAGAATATTAACCAAAAGGTGGTGATTGTTTATAACATAAATATAAGTTCTCCAAAATGTATTTTATTTGTTTTTCAGTTTTAATAAAATAAATTAAAAAATGAAATTCTCAAGTGTCAATTTTCTAACTAGAAAGTTTACTTTTGGAAAACTTATTAACATATGAGCATCATCATTTACAAATTATTACCACTATCTCTGCATGTCCTCCAATGGATTGTATGATTTCTCAGGGTTGTGGATATTACAAGCATGTTGACATTAAAAGCATTATTTTGGAATAAGTTTGATAATCAAATACAAAATAAATGGATTAATAAAAAAATAACTTAACAATTTATTAATAATACATAATAGTAATAAAATATATTTTTAAATTCAGTGTAAGTGAAAGCCTTATTATAATTATAATGATAAGATCTTACCATGTGAAATATTTAAACAATTCCAAACTATGATTTTCCTACAGATATCATTCTTTAAATATATTTATAGTTGTCTTATTAAATTCTTTCAAAGATATTAATTCATCTCTTTTAGGGTACTGGTGATGTTAGAAAGTAAATAGAGAAGCATTTGATGACATTGTATAAAGTATAAAATCAGTAGGTCTTGAGTAGTTCTTACAGCACTGTCAATTTCTTTCTTTATGGCATTAATAAGGTGGGCACTGACTGGTTTTGACAAACTTCAGTGTTAGTTTCTGGATTGTACTGCATTTTTTTGGTATTTTAGCTGCTGTGGTTTTTTGTTGCCTAACCATACCTTGTAGATAATGTTCTACTACATAAAGTCATTGTACTTGCTTTTATAACTAGAATATTGAAAAATATTTAAAAAATAATCAGCAAAATGCAGCTATCCAAAGTTATGTTGAGAACAGTCTTAATTCTCCAGCATTGGAGTACTGTAACACTGCTTCTTAAATTGATTCTTCACATAAACGAAAGCAGACTTCCTGTACTGGACTGGAATGAAATGTTCTGATTGCTTATTTCAGATCTAATTATACTTATTTGATGTTGTTCAACACATTTTCCAAACAATGTGAATATGTCACCAGTTAGTGTGGAATAAATTAATTGTTATTATATCATGATTTAATACATTTACATTAGCTAGCATAGGAAAAAAGAAATCATTGCTGACATTTGTATCTTAAAGGATACATTTCTAAAATATTGTTAATTCCAACTTTTTAATATTATATTTAGCTTTGCCATCAAATTTATTACAAAAATATGGCAGATTTTATTTAAAACTAAATTCAAAAAAGGCAAATTAAAAAGAGTTCAAAATGCTTTAAATTTTTCTAAATTATGTAATTGAAATTCTTTTGTGTATTGAAACAATTTTTCTTTCTCTCTTTACAATGCCATTTATCATTTATTCCTTCTCATATAGTACAAAGTAACTTTATAAAATATCTAACAATATGTATAAATGCATAAACTAAATTTTTTTAAAAAAAAATTTAGGCAGCTTATATATTTATTAATCAATTGTGGTGACAGGTTTTTTGTTAACAATTTTTTTTTTTCATGTAGCTTTGTAATATAAGCACACTTGAGCTATTCATGGATTTGTTATAGTTACAATATATATATATGAAAAACATTCCTATGTAATATATCTTCTTTGTGCAAAACTTAGTTTTAAATCTGGTTCAATCTTCAAATTTTAATTAATTATTTGGAAATTTTAAAGAAAGCATATGACTTTTTTAAAAATAGGATAAGCAATTGGATGTTTAATTATTTTTAGCCAGAGAGTAAAATAATGAAAGATAACTGATAACTTGAAACGTTTAATAATTAACAATTGATAGCTTTATGATTGGAAAGATACTGGTAAATCCTTGTCTTACAATAGGATATTTTAAAACAGTTTTTCTTTATGGTTTATATGAAATTCAGCATACATTAAATTAAATTATGGAATGTAACTTATATAAATAAATTTTTTCTAGAATAAATATTTTCATGGCAATAATCATTCAGATGCTAGAATCCAAAAAGATCTTGCTACTTGTTTGTTTTTTTCCCTTAAATACTCATTTTTGTATAGTTCAGTGCAATAATACAGGGAATAATTTTTGAGCTAAAGATTCCTGAATTGAAGTTCAGCCTGTAACTCCTATGCTGATCGCTTGAGCAACTAATCATTCATTTATTTCATCCTATATAATAAAGTGATAGATTTGAGGATTAAATTGATTACTCAATATTTTTTATTAATTATTCATATTGTTATAGTTAATTCTTTTTACTATGTATATAAGTGAGTGAAAGATGAGCAACGTTTATCTGATAATTCAACATAATACTGAATCTATAATTGACAGTTCAAACTTATCTGAGGCGAGATTTATTTTCTATCAAAATGTCCAGTCTTTTTTTAATGAGTAGAATATCATACATATAGTTATATTAGTTTTATCGCTTCATAAATTATTTGATACAAGACTTTAAACTCTGTTATAACTAGAGCTATTTTGCATTCTTGAAATGATCATTAGTTGCACACATCCTCTCTCCAAATAAATTTCCAACTTCAATTTTAATAACAAATATTTTGTAGAAAAATAAAAGGCACACAACTGATTATTATAAAAACATTTATTTTAAATAAAAGTGTAATTTATATATATCAATACTGCACCTTTCACTGAATTCTGCGCTCTAGACATCTATCTGGTTAATTTAAACTATGGGTAGCGTCAATCCTGAATATCATATATGTATGAATACATTTTATTATAGAATGTATTTATAACTACAAATATGTATATAAATGGTGGCTGCATTTTGAATAAAACAATGATTTTTAAAATTTAAAAGAACCCCAGTTTTTATTTTTAATAGTATTGTACTAACTATAATTGAAGCGTGTCAAGATTAGATACGTATATGAGATAACTCTAATTTTTCATAAATTGTAAGCGAGAAAAGTATATATGGAATTGTACTTTTATAACTTAATTTTATTTTTAACTAAAATATTTTATGAAAAATAATTTATTGTATATTTCATAAATACGTGTTTACTTATTTAAAAAAGAAAAACTTTCATTAAATGAATATTGTATTAGGTTTCCCAAAAGGTCGCTAGGTGTTTCATTTTTAAGTGCTCTCTTTTCGTACTTTTTTCATATCAATTTTTTTAAAATCATTCTCTGATGTGTTAGTGGCATCTTTATAAAGTAGTTTCTTAGAAAAGAACAACAACAACAAAAAAAAAAAAAACTTTTTATTTATTTTTTAATGATTGGAAATCGAAAAGATGAACAAAAATTATTTCCTATTACAATTAAAAAGTGCAGTATTTTTATTTTTGCTTTTGTATATTTTTTATCTGTATTTTATCTTTATATATATATAATGTGCTTTTTATTTTATTTCTTTTATGTGTTGGAAATTTGTTGCGCTTGTTTTCTTCACAAAGACTGAATAATGTAAACATCAAGCAGTAGCAGTCGATCAAGTGATTTCAGTTTACTATTGTTTCCAATATTTTTTAGATAATTATTTTAGCATTTTAAATTTAATAATACTATCTTTTCTTTTGAAGCTGTTCTTTGGAGAGCTATTTCATTACAATGTGCAAACTGTGATGTTGTTTCGATTAAATATTTTATTTATTGTCATAAGATAAAAGATTGTTTATGGTTGCTTGTAAAAAATTAAAGTATATAATTAAAAAAAGGATTGAAATGTTTGTTTAAGTAAAAGATAACATTTTCAAAGTCATTCTTCATTGCTATGAAATCAACTTACTTCAAAAGATCAAAGTGCAGTACTGAGCATGCTCAGTTTTAATTAGCAAGATATTTTTATTATTATTGTTTGTGTGTGTGCTCTTTAAATGTTACAAAATCGAATTTTAACGCTTTCATTAAATAATTTAATTTCAAAGTATCAAAAAAACTTTTGTTAATATAATTTTTGTCGATTAATCATTCTATTATATGTAAGATTACATACACGTAGTCCATAGGTGGAGCTCTTACTGGAAAGTCATCCTCCTCACTGCTCGTACAGAATGGCTCAGAAAGATTGGTTTTGCAGCAGTGAAAGGTGCTTTTTATATTTATTTGGCCCTTTAAAGGCCTTATTTTGCTGCTAATATACTCTTTCATTCACTAAATCTCAGTTTTAGTGCATTTTTATCACAATTTCCCTATGTCTACCTTGTGCTTATCAGCATTTAACACACACACCCCCCCCCATTTGGTGGCTGGTTCACTTGTTTCATGGACCATAAAGAATTTTAATCCCTCTTAGACTCTTAAATATTTCTCCTATTCCAATTCCCTGTCACTCAGAACTTGCTTATAAAGTTTTTTTGTGTTGTTCCAATTATTTAGGTCATTTTTAACTATATTTTTTTTCAGACTCCTCTCCTCTGGAGAAACTACCCGCCTAAAAATCCACTTAATTTTCTCATTACTCAATTAAAATTATTATTAACAAGTTTTCCAGTGTTTTTTTTTTTTTTGCTTTTACATCAATATATTTAATTTTTGCATTTCAAAATTGTTTTTTGCATTTTACTTTTCATTCTTTCAAACGGTTTAAAGATGGTCACTGCCCCTAGCGGAAAAAAACATGGAGAGTCCTAAACTACCCAAATTTTATCCAAACCTAATTTCAAACAAAACTGTCTAAAAACATTATCACCAAAGAACCTATTTCAAAATCTCCATCTCCTTGTCATCTGGACTTTCCTCAATTTCAGGTTGTGGTTTGTTTTATCAAAGGTAAAAAGCAAGTCAAAAAAAACAACATGACCAATCATAAGGTCATTCTAAGTACAATAGGTAAAACTAAAATTAGTCATCTACAAAGGACAAAAATCTGCCTGTTGCATCTAAGCATTACTCAGAAACCTCCTCATTTATCCCTGAAACCTCTAAAGACTTAACATATAGCAATTCCTTTAAAGTTAATGTCACATATGGATTCTCCTATTAATCCACTAGGACAACCAAGCCTATCATCGTTGCTCCATACCAAAGGCTCTTCTCTGCCTAGACTACGCACCCTTTCCATATCCTCTTCCCATTTCATATGTATCCCCTTCCCTTCACCATATTGTACTTGAATTTCATTTTGCCATGTAATCATCTCTTTGTAAACCTTTTTAACTGTTTTGCATTTTGTCTTTTTGATGAATAAAAGCTTTTATCACTGAGAAAATAAAGAATGAATAAATACACTCTTAAAATGATCTGTACACTCACATGAATATATATATATATTCATAAAATATAATAGGTATCGAGTAAAATAAAATAAAAATTCTAGAACTTATTTTTTTAAACAAGGCAAAACTCTCCATAATTGAAAGTTCAGATTCTTCACTTAGTCTTATGGAAAAATCATCCTTTGACTACAAGAAATCATCAAATTTAGTATGAGGAGATTATTTTGTTGGATTTAAGTATTTTAATCATAGAGATAGATATTAATGTCACCAGCAAAACTTATTTTTATAAACTAATTCAAATACAAATTACACTTGGGTCTCATTTTATGTGGTAGATAGATGCCACAGAAAATCCACATTAAAAAAAATCACACAAAAATACTTAACTTACCTTGAAAATGGGGGATAGGGTCTGTAATTTTCAGAATTCACATAAAAGCAAAGCAACCAGAAAAAATTACTTTAAAATTCACATTAAAAAAATAAGCAAATAAAGTATGACTAATAAAAAATTTCAAATATTTGAAAAAAAATAATACAAGACAAACTTTTTTTACGTTTTTTTATTAACTACAGTATTTAATTTTACATGTTTCATACATATTTTAATCATTAACACTAGAATTCATTTGTAAACTGTTAAGAAATCAGATTCAATGAGATGTGATGTATTGTGGCTTCTCTGTAAACGAAGCCAAGAATCAGCAATTATGCCCAGAGAAACCTGTTAGCCACTTTATTTTTATTCGTGATGTGATGTACAACTAGCACCACTTTCCAGTCCTATGCTGTGTTAATGGCTTTCTGTTTCTATATTAAAAAAATTAAATCGCAATCAAAACAAAAAGATTATACATTATCATTAGAAAAATTATTTTCAGTTTTTAAAATCTTCGTTTTTTATTTTAAAAATCTAAACGATTATTTATTTCTGTTATATATAACAATATAGTTTTAAAAGTTTAAATTTTTTGAATATTTATTGTGATATTTTTATATGCAAGCATAAATCTATTATTATTATTTACTCATTAGTATAAGTATGTTATTTACATAAAAGCTGAGTTTCTAAATACAGCTTCAGACCATATTCACGTTAGCTGCTAATATAACGTTATATTTTTGAAGAAAAAAAAGTATTTCAAGTGAAAATAAGTTATTAATAATTTAAATTTCTTGATATCTAATAAATATAGTGAAATATGAAAGATATTAAGAAGAAACATGAATCGCATAACTTCAAAATCGCATTAAAATAATCCGCATAAAATGAGACCCATGTGTATTTGAAAAAATATTTTTAATTTCAGTAAATGAAAATAAAAGTATGTTGTTTTATTGCCTCAAAAGGATTTCAGATATATTAAAAAAAAAGGTTAATATCCATATTAAAAACATTGCTATAAATACTAATTTATAAATATATGTATGAAAGTAGCTTAGACAATAGGCAATATAGTGATCAAATGATAACATTTAATTATCATTGTTGGTAGTTTGTCATTTTAAAGACTTAATATTTATTAACAGATTATATGAAAGGCAAGCAAATCCGATGCTTTTTTAAATATAATAGCAAATACTTATCCACAAAATATCTCTGTTATTGAAATGTCTGAACTCACATACATAAAATGTCAACTAAATTTTAACAGTATTTTTATTAATATTTCAGTTTTTGTTCTGGTAGAATTGATTACAAAATGAAAAAATAATATTTTCTGGTTCCTTATTTAATCATTTAACATGGTTTTATTCAGTACTCTACAATTATATAATCTTTAAAAATTTGGCAAACCCTAATAGACATTGCAGTGCTCCAGGAATTTAAAGTAAGCATAATATTTTGAGGATGAATGTCAATTATTTTTAATATCTTTGAATTTAAAGTAAAGCTATTAAATAACCAAAAAAATTCAGTGCACTATTAAATAAATAAAATAAATTAATATGTATATTTAAAACTTGATCTATTCTACAAATAAATTGAGTGCTCATACATACATCACTGTGAACACACAGACTATTTTGTTTTTCCAAAGACAATGCTTTTTCCCTCCTAACTTATGGATGTACTCTTTTCCCATTATTTTTTCAGAACTACAACTGCTATTGGTTGTGGATATAACAGTTTAGTTTTCTTCAAAAATTAAACAAAAATTCTAAATAATTATATAATCATATTATTTATGTTGGTTTTTTAGGATACAACAAATTTATAACACTGCTGTATATTAACTAAAAATGTGTAATAATAAAAATGAAATTACATGTGATTGCACATAAAATTAATCAATATAAAAGACTTTAAAAGTCACTTTAGAAATAATTAAAATATATAATAAGTTAAGCAAATACCAAAATATCTTGGCTATACTAATTTGCATGAAGATAATAATGAAGTTGTTATATGCAAATTATATCTCCAAACAAAATGGTCTATAAAAAGTAGCAGTGGAACATTGAGAACAATATCCAGAGAACATTTTGTTACTATGTATAAAGCAAGTAGTAAGATGATTGCAAACCCAGCAGTTCATGAATGATGTAAAGTTAACAAAGAAGAGTTTAAGTAAAATAAAGTACTGTATAAGAAAGGCAATGTTATAATTCAATACTATAAAAAACTACATATGTATAATTAAGACTGATTAAATTTTTGTAACTAGCAAGTTGCAGTTGAAGCTACTAATATTACATATTTAAAGTAATAAATTCAAAACCAAGTTAAACCTTTTTTTGTGTATATTATTTCCAAATTAATTTATTGAGTGTACAGCTGTCTTAGGTCAAATCTGGTTCCTGTACTCATTACTTTGCACAGTTTTACAGTTTCAAATTAGTTGATGCAGTGTTATAAACCTGTATAAAGCATTAATTGCCTATGTGTTTATATGGAATAGCAATACAGAGTAATACAATGATACCATATAATGTAAACAATCTGAGGCAATGGCAAATATAAATTAGTCATGTTGAAAGATATATGATAATTAATAACATTAACAATAGTAAGTTGCATGTGCTATCCTAATGTTGATATCAGGAAAGAAAGTATTGCAACTAGAAAATCATCTCTGTGACTCAAAAACACCTGATGATACAAAACTTCTACCCATATTTTAAACCAGCAACTTCAAAATGCATACCATGACTTCACTTTCAACATAAACACATTCACCAAATGAAAACATGCAGAATTATGATATAGTATTGCAAGTATTATAGAAGGAATGTGAATTTAGAGGCTACGTAGAATGAGATGCTAGAAAATCAGTTGTTATGGGGAAAGACAAGAAACTTAGATATTGCAAAGTAACTCCACGCCAAGGAAGAATAGCATACATTTCTAGAACATGCACTAGAATTTAAAAATAGGGCAGATGAAGGTAAGTCAAACACACATATAAACAGAATGAAGGTGCAGACAACAGGGAAAATATTAAATAGAGGGTCAGCATCAGAAAAAAAGGACACATAAAAAGAATGTGTAATTTCAGGAAAGACCAGTATCATAATTGTAAACTGACAATTCATTTGTCAAAGATTTGTGCAAACAAATGACTAAAGTAGATTTATTTGCCAATAGTAATTCAAGGGGGGAGGGCATATTTATGAATGCTGCAAATGTTAAAAAAATAAAGGAAAGTGAGGATATATCAAATTTATTAGATGCCAAAATTTTGTAATCAAATTACAAAAATGGAAATTGATAATGGGCAGGCATGTCACTCATCTTTTTTAAGGACTGGACAGCCATTAATAGAAAACAGATCAATGAAATACAAATTACGAAGACATTTGATAGAGACAGAAATAAATGGGAATCATAAATAAAATAGAAGGAATAGTGATAGTAGCAGTAAATGTAAACAGGCATATAAAAAAACTTACCATTATTTGTAGTTATTAAGAATTTTAGCCTTATATTAGGATGTAACTAGTTTAAATATTTAAGAATCAGGATTAATATTTTTAAAATAGTGAAGTTAGATAGCTTTAAATAAAAGAATTTGTAAACCATATGGTATGGCATGCTATTTTTTTTTCAACTGTAGTTTGTTCATCTAGCTGTTTAATCTGAATTGAAATGAAGTCTATCCCCAAGAATCTCCTAAACCTGTGGAAATACCTGTTCATTTATGAAAGTAGTTATTTGCCATAATGATAGAAAAATTTCCAGAAAGCATATTGACAAATTATGGCTATAAATGACTGTAAGAACATGTCAGCAAAGAGACATGCTCCATAGAAGACCCCAAGAAATTTGAAAGGAGGAGAATTGAGAAAAAGGAACAATAGTATAATTTATGCTGCTGAGTTTTTATTTGATATATATTTGTTTAAAAGACTAAATAGTTTTTTTTATTTCTTCTAACGTAAAAGTGATACTTAAATATTACATTAATACATTTAAAATTTTTGTTGATCTAATAATTTTTAATATATTAATAACTACTATTATTTACTGATGGATAATATAGTTATGTATAATATAGAATTAAAATACCAATAATTATGTGCTTTTAACGCTCGTGTCCAATAAATCATAGTTTGTTTTAAATTCAACTCAAGATATTAAATTAATAGTCAAGCGTTGTTAGCCGAGAGGTCATCGCATCCGCCTTGTAAGCAAGTAGTTGGTTGCAGACGGTTGTGGGTTCGCGTCCCAGCCGATGCTGTGACATATGAGAGAGAAGGTATTAAATTAATATTATTTCTATTTTTTTATTATGCAGAAAATATGATATATGAACTGATGTATATCGATTTTTTTTTACTTTTAGGTATAAAGTGTATTTGTATGTGTGATTTTGCTTGTGATATAATATGCATGTCATAGTGTTAATTATGTTATTGTTAATCAAAATTGATATTTAAGGATTTTTTTTTTTTGATTCTTTATTATAAATTATATATATTTTCATACATCTTATATATATATATATATGTGTGTGTGTGTGTGTGTGTCAGTATATGTCCATTATCATTTGAAGAAGCATATTTTAAAATATTAGTTTAGACATCCAGTGCATATAAATTGAGGGAGATAAAATGCAAGGTCTAAATCTCATTTGAAGCCAACCCATCTCAAATGCTATATGTAAAATCTTCATAGAAGTTGCTATTGTACCGGTCAAAATCTTGTGTTTATCCAAGAAGATCTAGAATTGAAGAAAACTATAGCAATATAGCATGTGTCAGATATACAGGTCTGGAACAATACTAAACACTAACCAATTTTCCTGTGCTTCAGGATCTCTGACTATATGAACAATGCTTTTGAGAATACTAGCAAGCTTTCATTTACTTCAGGCCTGGCAATGAGAACAGGGTGACCAAAGAGATTTGGGAATCAATAATATTCAAATAATTTAACTAATAATTTCTACAAAATATGACAATTAATAGACTATTGCTTAATATATTAATAATCAGATCCATAACATTGTTCAAGGCAACATTAAGCAAAAAGAGTTTAATTAAAAATACTAAATAAAATCTTTAATTCAATTAGGTAACAATTTAACTTTATCAAATAGTTAATACTAGAGATTCAGGCAATGAATGACAAATACAAAAATACAGAGAAATGATATAATATAAATTTATTAAATAATAAAGTATGGTAATTTATGATTATAAATAAAACAAAGTAAGTGTCTATACAATGATTACACATTTGATTATGGTTAATTTGCAATCACACTTTTTGACAGATTCATTAGATAGGTCATTCAGGAAATTACAGAAGAACGAAAATATTTGTAGTATTATATAATATTGGTTAGTGCAAGTACTACATATATAAAACCAGAGAGGTTTGAATGGTAATCATATATGGTGGTTGATACCGTTTATTTGCCAAGGCTAAAATAAATTAATTAGGTAATCAATAATATATTGTAGCTTAACCCTCATTTAAAATATTACAGATTCACACTGAGTTTCATTAGTCATCATTATATATATATATATGAGTAAGAGTTTATGATGTGTGATTTGAAAAGTGTGCAAGATTTGGGAGATCACTCAGATGCGTGGGAGTAAGGTAGTTCAGCTTAGAAGTTGTAATTCATAATCTGACTTAGAGAATTAAATCAAATGGATTGTGAACAACATGTGATTGCAACTGACAGAGAGTGTTGCAGATTTATAAATAATTCAATAATAATAATAATAATAGTAATAATAATAGTAATAGTAATAATAATAATAATATTAATAGTCAAGCGTTGTTAGCCGAGACGTCAGCGCAGCTGCCTTGCAAGCAAGTAGTTGGTTGCAGATGGTTGTGGGTTTGCCTCCCGGCAGATGCTATGACATATGAAAATAATAATAATAATAATAATAATAATAATAATAATAATAATAATAATAATAATAATAATAATAATAATAATAATAATAATAATAATAATAATAATAATAATAATAATAATAATAAAGGCAGTATCACGTTATCGCTTACAAATGCATACAGGAAGACTGTCACATAAGAAGCTTTTGAGTGGCTTTGGCATATATTTATGAAAGGAGTATGCCTGCATGATGGCCAAGATGATATCTCTAAAGAATAGTGGTGCAAGTTATATGTTGTGATGTTTTATCCTGTATGTTTCCCATACACTTAATTATTGGAGGTGCCTGTAGAAGATCCCTAGTAGGAAGCACTTCTACTTTAGAGGGATAACAAAGAGTGGAAATGGTCATTCTGAAGATCCCAAAATACATCATGGTAAAGCAAGAAAATTAAAAATAACGATTGCAATGATACCTTTATAACACGAAAACATATACATAGTTTGAGTCACTAATGACCACAATCAATTAATGAACACCTGATTATTATGGGATGTTCTTATGCATAATGGAATGCTTAAGCACAAACAATCCCGGGAACTTAACTAATGGTTAATAAAATGCACAAAAGAGGTTAGAGTTTAAAACTAAAAGGGAATAAATTACTTTCTTACACATTTCTAAACTATCTTCTCACATTTCTACAAGCAATCATTGGATGGATAACATATTATTTACAAAATAAAATCGTAGATTACATATTAAATTCATTTCTGGTGAGATGTAATTAGATAAATTGGTAAATGATTTTAATGATTAGATGAGGATTAATTTTCAGTTAGAGATAACAATTAAACATAAACATTAAAACCTTCCGATTTTTAAAAAGTTAAATTATCATAAAATAATTAGTATAAAACCGAGTTAGTTTATAATAAAGAAAATTTACATCTCCATAATTTAATAAGAGTAAACTATCAGTGGCGAGTTTAAATACACATGCTGGATTGTATACCTTTTTGGCATATCAAAATAAATTAGAATAACAAGTTAAGAGAAAATAAAATTAATTCTAAATTGCCGCACCCAAAACATAAGAATTTATACAGCATTAGAATATTATTAACATTTATAAAATAGCTTTAAGAATTAAATGAAAGAAAGGCTTACAATATAGTTGAGAATTAGAATAATTCATTAATTAAAAGTTCATTAGCTGATGGCAATGTAGATATTACCTTGGGCTTGAGAACATGACATAGGCAATTTGTGGATCATGATTGTAAGTTGGCTTGGAAACAGGCATTAGTAGAGATTCAAGATTCACTTTCAGGCAAGCATATCACTGAACATTCCACATATTTAGTCTAGATGTTCCAGACTTCAGCCTAGTGAGTTAGATGAGCTTCCCTGGGAAGCAGACAGTCTTCCCCTTTACTCTGACATAATTTACTTCACAATACAAACTTGCATGAAGTATACTAACTCTTCGATATCAAAATAGAACAAGTCTAATATTAGTAGCCAAAATTTATCTATTTATACATAATGAAAATATTTGAAGAATGCTAACCATTGCTTCAAACTCTAGACACTTGATTGAGATTCAAAGTTGATCAGTTCCATATACGGTAATGAAAAACAGATCAATTGGCCAAGAAATTTAACAAAATTGACCTACATCCCCATACATGGAATCAATTGGCCAAGAAATTTAACAAAATTGACTTACATCCCCATGCATGGCAATGAAAAAGACCGAACAATAGTCAAATAAATTTTAAGTAAAAAATCTTTGGTATTTATAACATTCCATACATTTTTTAGAATGACACAATGGCCCACAAAATTTTAAGATCCATTGATTACATTATTTGACTTTTAAATATAAATTTACTTTTATACAAATTATTGGTAATAAAATTACAAAATATTATATTAATAAACTATTATAAATTAAATATATATTATACATTGGTTAGTCTTATATATAAATAACTATTAAAGTTATTGAAATACAAAATATTATAATAAAATTACAAAATTTTATAATCTATAAATATTAATTCTCATAAGCACTTATGCATATGCAAGTTGAATGGGTAGACGAAACTAAATGTTCTTAATAATTTATCAAACAGTCTATTTAATTTACCACAATATTTAACTTGATATAGATCCATTTAGAGTTGTGTATCCATGCATCTCTGTATATTTGGGTTCAAACTCATTCTAGTGCTTATATAATCGGCATTAGGTGAAATGCAAATCTGCAGAACAGATTTCCAGATTCACTATGAATTATAAATAAACAAATTATATTGATATTTATTTTAATTTCTGTCAATTATTTTATAATCTTATTCTTATCATTACTTTTATTATAAAATGATATAACAGATTATGAAAGAATTATCTAATTTATTTATTTTTGTAATCTTAATTATTAAATAATATTGACTAGCAGAATGACTTAATCATCAGTATTATATTATAGAGTATGAATTAGTTTTAAGATAATTTTGTTTGAGTCATGAGAATGAGTGTATATTATCTGGAATTAAGTTTATAATTTCATTTCAAAACAGTACATTTTATTAAAAAGTCTTGATGTCTATTATTTACTGTCTTATCTCTCTGCATTAATTTATGTTTTAATTTTCATTAATAAACATAAAATTTTAAAATTAATATTTGAATAATTTTTATTGATTTAAACATTTAAATCTTACCTTTGTGTCATATGTAAATATAACATTATTGATGAACTTAATATATATATATATATATATATATATATATATTGTCAAATAATATATATATATATATATATATATATATTATTTGACAATAAAAAAAACTACATTACAATAAATCATAATCAATCTTTACCATAGACATAGTACAATTCTTATGACTAATACATTTTTTGAAATTCCAAGCATTTTAAATGAGAAATGTTTAATTAAGTCTATAAATAATGCAAAAACTATGAGGAAATAGTAAAATTATTATAAATATTTTAGAAAACATAGAGGAAAAAATAGAGAATATTATTAGCAGGTCTTTATAAAAATAATGAAAATAAACTAGATAATTGAAAGAATGTAGTAATGACATTGATATGTAAGAAAAATGAACAGAAAAATATTAGAAATTACCAACCTATCAATCTTTTATCAGTTTATATAATATCTTTTGTGAAATTATTACAGTTTTTTTTTTTTAATAAAACCAAGCAAAAGAACTAGTTGGATATAAAAATAATTTTTGTTAATGGATCACAAGCAAATATTAAGAGAAGTTATTGAAAGGACAAATGAAGGCATTTGATCTGATAAGCATTTTGATTGTGATTGAAGTTTTGGAACATCAAAACATAGATCCAGAATGTTTTCAAATTATAAAGAATATTTGTTAAATTGTGACATTAGCAATTAGTCTACCTATCTGTCACTAAAAAAAATTATATTTTAGTTCATCTTTCCAAAACTTTTTATATCAGTTTTATAGGTAAGCATTTTATGAATTAAAACGTGAGGCTTAAGTAATAAAAAATGGAGATTCCTTAAATCATTCAGATTTCTTTTTTTACATGATATTTATGTTTTAAAAACTAGCTGATAAAATAAAATAAAAAACAAGGCTAATGATAAATGCTAAAAAGTCTAAAGTACTGTTCAATGGTTTTTTGAAAAAGAGGAAAATAAAAATTGATAGTTATGAATTAACATAATAATTTATAAATTTCT
This sequence comes from Epiperipatus broadwayi, assembly GCA_028023455.1. Classification (NCBI taxonomy): domain Eukaryota; kingdom Metazoa; phylum Onychophora; class Udeonychophora; order Euonychophora; family Peripatidae; genus Epiperipatus; species Epiperipatus broadwayi. The sequence goes on from JAQFVV010012411.1 coordinate 9,443,964, forward strand.
TTAATTTGATCGGATTAATAAACAAATAAAAATATAAATGCTGAAATTAATCATAGAATTAACCTTGGAAGGAATTTTTTTAGTGGAAATCACTTAATATTAAATGGAAATCTGCTTATGTGTTTAAAAAAGGTTTTACAAATGTGTTTATTTACTTATGGATCTAAGATTACTTAATAGAAGAACACTGTGTATGGAGAGATTAAGTTATAAATAACAAGAAGAGATTGAAAATGAAATACATGACTGGACACATCATTGTAGGTTATGACTATGTTTGGACAAAAAAAGCTTCTAATCCCAAGAGTTTGTAAAAGATCTAGCATATATTTAGTGGATGTGTGAAATGTTAATGTTTTCTGGACAAGTAAAGAAATATAAAAATTGGATTAAATTCTGATTGACTTTTATCCTGGTTGAAAATAATAAAATGATAAATCATTTAAAATATAAAAACATATGTGCTAATTTTTTTCTTCAGTGATTTTAGGACTTTCAGCAATAAAATGATATTATGATTTTATATATTATCATGAAAATCAGAAATTATTAAAGTTAAAATGATCATGTGTTTAATTCTGTGGTAGTTAATGTGGCATTTAAGCACCCACACAACAAATGGAGCCCAATTATCCCAGTCAGTTGAACAAATTAAGATTTTATTCTCTAATTTACTCAGGTAGGAGTTGGTTCTGGAATGTTTAGTTTTGGACTACATCACAGTCAATGCATCAGATTCCACATGACCTTATTACAATTTATTATATAATTGTAAAAATGAAATGCCAAATCAAATGTTAGTGATAGATGGAGGGGAGCCAAAAAATGACAAATTACAATCCATTATAAATGAATAATATGTGTTTGGTGCTAGAACTGCTTTTACAAATTAATTAATTTATTCCCATGCTCTGATAATTGTATCTTGTAAAGCCAAACATATTGTTCAAACTGCTCATTCTAGAAATATATCTTATTACAAAACGTATTATAACATATGTGCAGTATAATAAATGGACTGATTGTTTTCTGTATTATCATCTTTCACTCACTTTTATCATTACAATAACTAATGTTTTTTTTTAATTCCTGAACTTGAAAAAAATGATTTATAAAAGCATTTTGGTAAATATAAATGTGAATTCTTATTTTACAGTCTGTAGTACTTTTTTTCAGATTAAAAAAAAAATTTAAATGAAAGTGATTAATGTTTTAATTAAATATGTAGAATTCTCATTTTGATGTATTTTTTTTTCTTAATAAAAAAATTGTTGCTATTATAATTAGAGACATTTTTATTTTATTTTTCTATTATTATGTTAGTTGTTTTTATTTATATATTTTTTATATAAATTTTTATTTCAATAAAAAAGTTTTTTCGAATGTTTAAAATTATCCATATTTATTTATTTACAGTTTACTTAATATCTACACTCTATAATTGTCTGCTGTAAGCTTGAGCAATTGTCTCCAGATATGGTAGGGTTATAAAACTTGCATCTTCTAAATGGTAAAGATTAGAATTCAAAGCTGAAACTAATGCTCTTCTGCAAAAACCTGAAAACAGTTTGGAAATGGGGATTTTATTGCACTTTCATATCTTTTGTTTATGATTATTCAAGTTTACAATAGATGACTTTAAAGTAGGATATAGATACCTACTTTTGAAAACATATGAGAAAATGATGTAATATTACTTGTATTAACTGCCTGACCAAAGAAAAGATGGGACTTATAGTTGTTATAAAACTGAGGGCTTTAAAATATATAACAGCTGGCCTAGTATCAGATCCATATATTTATACAAGCAAGTTAACTTGAGTTTAAAACCTTAGGGTCTTTTTTTTAAATTTCAGGATATAAGCTTGAATAGTAGATGCATTCATTAGTTTCAGCTTTAATTCTCAGTCTTCATTAATAGAATCAAATCAGAAAACCAGTAAGAAAATGAAAATTTTTCAGCACTATAACATCAGGTATTTATTGATTACTCAAGTTTACAATAGATAGTTCTAGAATAAAATGTACATAACTGATATAAAAAAACAAATAATAAGTATATGAGAATGTCATGTAGTGTTATTGTTGATATATTTTTTACTTAATTTGATACATTCATTTTTTTAAGATAGAGGTATTGTGCTGTTTTTTTTAATAAAAAAAGTTTATAATTTTGGAAACTGAAAATAACTTGGTAATGCTACCTGTGATATTCATTGCAATATGAAATTTATCGAGAATGCAGGATATTTCTACCTTTCTTATTGGATCTGATATTATAGATTGTATTTATTTTAGCAACATTTGATCTGCATTAAAACATTTTATGTGTTTCCTTAAAAATTAAAGATTCTTGATTTAAGGTTTCTTTATAATTATCAGATTGAGATACCAGGGACTAGATACTTAAGCTATTAAAGCTATTGGGTGAATATTTTATTAGTCAATGAAAACTTTTCATAATACTTTTACCTTAATAGACTTTTAATTAATCTTTATTTACAGGATTATTAACATCTGTGCTATTTATTCAAGGATGCTTTATTACTTAAGTCTTCTGTTTATTTGAGTCAAATCTTGTAAACAGTTTTTAACATACTTCTATTTTGTGCTCATTTGATTTTAATGGCAATATAATATATACAAGTAATCTTTGATGGTTGTCCATCCTAACAGTGTTAGTAGGCTGCATTTCAATCTATATTTTATATTGGTTCAGTAAGTTTTTCATCATGTGCAATAAATGCCACTATATTTTTAAGATGTTTTCATTTAATTTGAGGAAGATTTTTACAGTTAATTAAAATAGAAAGAAAAAGAAAACAAGATTAATATCTTAATTTTTCTTTGGATTGTTTAAGAAAAACATGTTTTTTAAATCTATTGCCTTAATAGAAACAAAAATTATGTAACCAATTTTTAATCTACTTTTATAAAACAGACTTTCTTTTCAAATTTTGTACATATTATTTTGTGACAAAGTAATATTTCAGGATTGTTTGGCCTAATAATGTTAGCTGGCCACATTCAAATCAGTTCAGTAAGTTATTAATTTTGTGCAATAAATAGTACAATAATTTTTAAAAAAACATTTTCATTTAATGTGAGGAAGAAATTTTAAGTGCATTTATAATTAATTAAAATAGAAAAAAAAAAGAAGAATGAAATATTAATTTTTTTTTAATTTTTTTATATTACATAAAACTTGTTTTATTAAACTGCTGCCTTCATAAAAACAAAACCTCATAAATAATTTTAAATGATTTTATATTATATATATATAATTTAACTTCTCCCTTCAATTTGTTTGTTTGAGTAAAATCTTATAATCAATTTTTAAACTACTATCAAATAGATCTTCAAATTTTGTACATTTGTATTTTTGAAACAAAATATGCAAACTTTAAAAAATAAAAAATAGTATATATATATATTATTTTATAAAAGGTTTTTATTTAATTTGAGGACTAAAGCACTGAAAAATAATAATTTTTAGTAGACCATGACTTTTGTTGTTATATAACTTTAAAAAAATGTTGTTCATCTATAAATTAATTAATTAAAGCACTAATAGATTGTGGTCCAAGAAGGAATATATATACTGTGGCCTGTCTATAGGTGGTATGACCCTAAGCAGAGTTTCCAAGTCCCTTATATTAGGCCTTACTTGGATTCGGGTTAGGTTCTATTAATAAACTTACTATATCCTGACCATTTTCTTTAACTATAACAATTGAATTTAGATAAGATTAGTATTTATCCCATGTTACTTGGACATGAGTAAACATTTCTAAAATAAGATATGTTTTAAATATAATCAATATGAGACTCGTTTACCTATAAACAGATCACATCCCCTTAACATTAAACAAATACAAAATACTTGTTCAATGGCATAAGAATACCCAGATACTCCTCCTTATTAAATATCTACATACTCTCATGACTAACAATAATATCTAATATATTATTTTATATTTATAACTATTAAGTTTTAAAATTTCTACTAACTTTTTCCTTTTGGAAAATAGTTGGTTTGAGCATCAATTTGAATTTGGAATTCACAAATCTAAAATCACTTATATTTGATTTTCATATTAGACTGTCATTGATCAATCCAGAAACACTTGAAGAAGAGAGGAGAATATTATCACTTGAGATGTTGTATTTTATACTAAGTAGTGTATTATTTCTAACATTTTATATAATTGGAAAAAATATAAATAAAGTCTGAAGTTTTCTACAAACATGTAACTAATTCACCTAGATATAGAAATAGTCTGTGTAATATTACAAATAAAAGGGGAAATGCTTATGCACTTGAAAAGAATTTTTAATAAATGCTTTTTATTAATAATGATTTATGGATTTGAGACTTGGATTTTTAATAGAAGATCTATATAAAGGTTTTAATTCTTGTAGTGAAGCATGGAAAACTGTATATTAGTATTAACAAGAAAAGCTTAAAATTAAAATATATGGATGAAAAAATTAGTAAAAAATAATTATTAAATAGGTTAAAATAATGTTCAATGGATTTTTTCAGAAGATAAAAATAGGTAACCATAAATTAGAAATTTGTAACTATAAATGCTTTAGTCAAACTATTAATATAGATGAAAATGTAATAGATGAAATTAATAAAAGATTAAATTTGGATAGAGAGATTTTGGTAGAAATATTAAAAAGAAATTATGTTTATATGTTTGAAATGAAAAGTTTTTAATAATTGTGTTTTATCAGTTCTTACTTATGGATCTGAGACTTTGACACTTAACAGAAGAGCAGTATTTCAGTTTGTTTAACAAAGTATGGAGAGATGTATGTTAGGAGTAATAAGAAGGATCAAAAATGAAATGCATGGCTATGAAAAGAAACATATTATTAACATCATTGAAAAAATTAAAAGACTGAAGTGGCGATTGGCTAGACATATTTCTATAAAAAATATTAATAGGTGAAGTCTTAAACTGAATCCTAAGATATTGTAAAAGACCTAAAAAATTCCACATGTAAAATGAATATATTAAATATGGAAATTTGTTGATATGATGTGAAGAAGTTATTGATCACAGAGACTGGATTCAACTTGGATTAAACTTGAAGAGACCTTCACCCTGAATTGGATTGATAATAATTGAAAATGATGACAATATTATTTTTAATGTACTATCAATTTTACATGAAGATATCATAAAGAAACTGATTTAACATATTTATCTGTCATGCCACAAATATAGATTTGAATCTGGAAAAGATAGGCTTTATAGTTACTGGAAAGTGTGGATTTTAGGAATTTTTATCTTTATTTTATTTTCTGGTCAAAAATAATTATTCTTTTATACATAGTTATGTTGGATAAATATAGACCAGATATCTAACCTTATGGAATCTGAAAAACAAATTTATTTATTAGCAAGAATGAAAGTTAAACCCAGGCCACAAACACATGCAATACAAGTACATAGCAAAGTATTTTATATTGATCTATAAATAGATATGTAAATATTATTACTTAGAAGATAAAGTTTCAAATTAATCGTGGTTGTTCAGATGAGTGATATATCCACTTATAAAAAGAAAAAAATATGTAATTATAATATGTTTTTTCACTACAAGTAGGGAAAATATACTTCTACAGGTGCTGAGCTTCTGATTATCTTTATCTTATATTTATTAGTTTTAGTAATACATTATTTAAAACATTGAGAAAAATTGTATTTCAAATTTGATATTAAAATTAAAGAGAAAAATAGTGAATGGGATATACAACTGAAAACAATTTTTTTTTTTTTTTGGCTTAAAGACATTAAACTTCATTAATATTTAATCTTTTCTCCCTCATATGTTTTTTTCTTTTTCTCCCTGCAGAAGCAAACCTTCAGTTATATCATTTGAGAAAATATTCTACGTATCTTGCAATTTTAAAATATTAAATTGATTTTTTTTTTTTATTTGACAGAATATGTCTAAAGATAAATTTTATATTGAATTATCTTTCATTTTAAATCACACATTCGTCATAGTCTATAATTTGACATAAAAAGGCTCAACACATTTTTACCTTTTTAATTATTGTAATGGTTATTATTTATTTCTTCTACATTTTTTTTTGCATATAAAAATAAATATGGCAATTTTCTCAAAGAACATTTTCAATGCATCCATTGTATCTTCAGTTTAATCAAAAACTATCTCGCTGAAAATAATTGCTGTTATAATAAAGTTGGTTTTTTTTTATTTAATACAAATATTTTTTTCTTTTGTTAATTTAGTAAATTCGAAATTTTTATTGTTAATTATAAGAAAAAATATATATATCTAAAGTAGACTTTTTTTTAAAGGATAAAAAAGAGAGAGGATGTGTATTGAAAAGATAAGGAAAAAAGATAGATATATTGCATTTTTCATTTTTTAACTTTAGAACTACAAACTTTTTTTTTTTAAAAAAAATAGCTGCATAGATACTTTATTATAAAAAGTGTCTGCAAAGTATTGAGAATATATATATATATAAGAATGGCTTTAAAATATCCGTTAACCTTTAATATTGTTTGGAACGTAGAATATATATATATAAGAATGGCTTTAAGAATGAGATTACTAGAGAAGTCTCTAATGCAATAGTTATTCTTGACAAAGACAAAAACCAGAAAACAATCTGTTGTGAGGGAGTTGTGCATTAAACTGTATTGCCATCTTATAACCATTGATTACACAAATTTATAATAGAGGGTATTTGACAGAAGAAAAGTTGCTGTTTTTTACACTATAATAAGAGACAATCAACTAGTACTTAGTCCTTAACTTTATTAGGCTTACTATGTACTTAGAGATTATTTTCAAGTCTTATTAAAACAAAAGAAATTTCAAGTGAAAAAGCAATAAGATAGATGTTCATATAATTGAGCAATAATCAATATATATATATATATATATATATATATATATATATATATATATATATATATATATATATATAATATAAAATATAAAAAATTAATGCATATTAATTAGTATATTCAATAGCCAAGTCACTGGGTTGTTATTACTGAGATCAGATTCCATCTCTGGTCTTAATGTTATTTAATTTTTTTAAAAACAGTGATTTAGTATTGTGAGATATCGGATTAAAGCTTAGATACCATCTTACAAACCAGAGTGTGACAGGAATAAATGTAGTAATTTTTATATTGGGAAAAGGGCCACTTTGTATATTTTTTTATGAGGTTGTTGATTGTTAGTGAGTTTAAATGAGTCATGTTAGTGATAAGAGTATGACAAGGAAAAGGGAAGAACAATCCATATGAAAATGTTCGAATATTTCTTCATTTCTATGATAGATGGCACATAATGGATCTATATTTGTGAAGTGTCACTCGTAGAAGAGAAAATAATTAGTAGGAAGGATTTTGACATTTATTTTAGTTAAGAAGTCCAGATATTTGGATTCCAGGTGCCAATATCTGAACTTTTTTATAATGGATTTGTTACTACATAACAAGAAAGATTGACTATTATTTGATATACTATTATTATTTTCAATTTCATATGTTTGCCAATAGTTAATTTTATTTAGAAATAGATTATGTGAGAGAGTAGTGTGTTTACTTATGAGAATTATTAAGATTTTGATAAAATTATTGTTAATGGGTGGTGGAGTGTCAGTAGGGTTAACTGGAATTGCACTATTAACCCTTGGGAAGAAACTAATTAGTTTAGTCATTTCATTAATGGCTCTCTGAAGATAAAATGTTGAAATGCCATGTAATGAGAGACCATTGAATTTAATATGTTTTTGCATATTTCTTATGCTTAGAGCTACTGCTTTTTTATTCCAGATTAGTTTGGTGATAAGGGAGTATATTTTTTGAATGAAGAAGTAAATTTAATAATGGGCAAGAAATAATTAATTTTAGGAAATATTAAAATGTTGATTAGTGATGCCTTAGCATATATTGAAAGGTATGCTTTGGATAATGCATTGATGGTGCATTCTACTGAAACAATAAGCTGATTTTGAATAGCAGTTTTCATTGCATTATATGAGAGGTGCATTGGGAAACCTAAAAATTTATGAGGAGTAGAGGAAAAATTGGAAGGAATGGTCTTACCTGTAAAAATATTCCAAGTAGAAGATTTGTTTGATTAAAGTGGATTGAAAAACTGTTAGTATAATTATTAAGTACAGTGTCAAGTAAGAGAAGGAGTTTTTTTGATGGAAGAAAAATAACTAAGTCATCCATATAGGAGATGTGATTAATGGTTTGGTTAATTATAGGAATATGTATTCCTGGAATTTTGCTTTCTATTTCTAAAAGAAGAGGGTTGATATAAGTTGTAAAGAGAAGAGAGCTAAGAGGAGAACCTTGGGGAATAGAATTATGTGGATGAAATCCAGAGAGTATTGTTTCACTGAGAATTAGGCAAACATCTCTATTTATAAGTAGATTTGACAGTATGTAGAAGTATAGTATTGGAATATTTTATTTTTGAAGTCATTGTAGTAGTAGTTTAGGTATAGGAACTGAGTCAAATGCAGACCTCATATCCAATTGCACAGCAATGGGCCCTGTTTTTTTACATTATAGCTGCTGATGAAGTAGCCGAACCTTTTTTTGCAAACTGAAATTTTGATAATGAAGGGAGGAGTGGTTGGATTTTATCTTTAATAAGAGATTCAACTATTTTAAAAAGGAGTGGAGTTATGGATATTAAGATTGTCCAAGGGGGAAGGAATAATATTTTTTTAAGGAAGGGAACCATAGAGATAGGATAAAGTTCTGGAATTATGTGGATTTGTTTGGACAAATGATTAATTAAATTGTGAATTATTGGAATTGTGAAGTGGTTGAGATGGTTAAGCAGGAATTTGGGTATTGCATGAGATTCTGGATGAGTATTATTAGGAATGCTGTTTAACTTGAGGGCAATATCAGATTTAGTAATTCCATGATGTTCAACATAATGTCCAAATAAAAAAGGGGCAAATTTGGGATAGGAATAAGTTTGAAATTTGGATTTAAAGTGATAGTATATAAGGGGAAGCATGTTTTCTCCAGTTATCACATTTGAATCTTTCAAAATGGATGATGGTATTGTTGCTTTTGGTTTATAACTAAGGGCCCATTGTATATATCCTTTTGACCAATTATGGGGATCTGCCATATATATTTTTGACTTTTTAATAGATAGATAATTAGCCAAGATTTGTTGTGTGTGTTTGTATTTTTGTTTGAGAGTTATGATTAAAGGAATAGATGTTTTTGAAGGGGAAATATTTTTTAGTTGAAGGTGTATTGTATCCAATTCTTTTACCAATCTAGTTGGGGGTTTATTTTTTCTAGTATAAAAATTTATGATAGATTTGATGATGTTTATAAATGTGAACCATGATTCTACAGGGTTTAATTCCATAATGTTTATTTTTTTAAAATAAATGTAAATTTCTGAAAGGACAGCTTCAGGTATCATGGATTTTAGAAGTAATCTAATAGACTTGTTAAGTCTGAATACTGGTTGACTTTGCAAGTTTAACTCAATTTCAATTGCCATTGCTAGATGGTCTGAAAAGCTTACAGGTATTAATATTGGATTAATAAAAAAATGAAAGTCAGGAAAGTAGAAAAGAAGATCTATTAGAGTGGAGGGTTTTTGGTGTAGAAAGACAAGGAGTTTGTGGAAAAGAATCCTTCTGCACTCCTGAGTCTGGCATTAATTCAATGGAGATATTTCTTCACAAAAGTTGAATATGGCATGTTGAAATCATCAGTTTAATTTATAGGATGGAGATTAGTAGAAATATGCAAAATTATCTGCCTTATTAATTTCAATGTTAATTCTGTTTTGTTGTAAAGGTATACTGTGATTATGTTTATTGTGAGGGAAGTATGGTGATGTGTTACTATGCTCACATTGGAATCAAGATATAAAATTTTAAATTGCTTAAATGGAGAATTGTGGAATATAGTCATTCCTATTTCAGCTGCAGATACATCAGACTCCAATAACTTAAGGAATCCAAATTTATTAAGATATCTATATAGGTTAATTTTTGAATGTGACAAATATTTTGTTTCAGTCAAGAGAGTTATATTTGTATTGAACTTTGTGAGCCAGTTGCTGAAGGCAAATAACCATTGAGGTGAGTTAATGTCCCTTACATTAATCTGTGTTATATTTAAATTCATTAAGAATAAGACTGAGTGTTATTTGGTATATGTATTAGATTTTATATTATATTTAAATATTAAAACAATAATTTGATGTCTATTTTTTAATTTAATCATTTTGATAGTAAGAATAAACTACAGTGACTTTAATGGTTTTTGCTTACAATACAGAATAAAAATGTTTTTGGGTTTTTCCAGTCAATTGTGTTCTCATATTATTTTTAAAAGTCAATTTTGATATTAATTTTTCTATACCATTATAATGTTTGGAGTGATCGATTTTGTTACTTGGCAAATTGGATGGAAAATGAAGTGTTTTTTTTTTGTGTGTGACACACTAAGTTCTAATGTAATATTTGACTTTTTCTTTCTTAATACTTTTTTTGTATCATTTTCTGCAATGGAAGAGGATTGTTCCTGAGATGTGATGGTTTTGCTGATATCTAAATTTTGTTGATTTCCTATTTCTACTATAGGAATTGTAGGGTTTCTATTGGTAAATGGGTAAACTTAGTTTTTTTTGGTGGTATGTATTAATGATATAAAAATCTTGATTATTATGTGAATTATTTTCCTCTGGAACTTGTGCTATTTTTAGCATGTTTTATCCAAAGCTTTTTTTTTTTTATTTGTTTCAACTTTTAGAAATTTACCTTTTTTTCATCAATATCAGACATATTGTCACTTAGTGGGTTATCTGTTGTGTATTCCATATCTGATTCAGTTATAGACATATCATTTTGTGTAACAGGACTGACGGAATGATTTTTCATTGGTGTATTTATTAATGTTATTACTGCAGCTGATTGGGAACTGTTCAGGTTATGTTCAATGTGGCTATCATTATTCAACAGTAGATTATTTGGGGATGTTGTATCTGAGATTATTTGTAACTCTTCCTTATTGTGTGATCTTATATTCTTTGCACATTTATGGGTCTTTGTATTTTTGAAACCACACCCCAAACAAATGTGATTCAGGCATCTTTTGATAAGTTCCCTGGATTTGCAAAAGAAACATTATGGAGGAATGCCTTTAAATGTGATGATAAGAGGAGAACTATCCATGGAGTGTAGTGTGGGTATATCATAAGGTTGAATATTTTTATTCAGTATGATGTCAAATATAGCAGTATTAGTTAGGACAGAATACTCAAGTAAATATTTAAAGTTATTGATTTTTTCCATAATTGGTTAGTAAAGATTGTAAATCATGACTAGTGAAATTAATGTGGCAATTTTTGATTTGCCATTATAGTTTTATTTGTTTGTTTGTATTTATATAACAAATAAATTTGTTATTTAGGAAATTGATATTTTTTTGGGAAATTTGTTTCTGTGAGATATTATTAAAATCTAAAACTATATAGCGATTATTAGAATGTGCCAAAATTTTATAAAACAACCCCCACAAATGTTTTTCTGCTATATGTTCATAAAATTTGTCCATTGGGAATGTCATTAAAGTGATATTTATGTCCATCACCTCTAATATTAACTTATCATTTTTGAATTTTTGAAACGATTTTAAAAAAGTATTTGGCATCAGTGCATTGAATTTCTCATTGACTAATACAAAATTGTCTTTATTAATATTATCCTTTTCATTAATATTTTGTTCTGGAATGCACAAATTGTGATCTTCAAAATTGTAAATTTCTGAAATGTTTTTATTTGTAATATTGTTTTTTTCAGCTTCATTTTCATTATGAGCACTTACAATATTTGTATAAGAAGTTTTACTAAAATTTTTGCAATCAGTTTTAGTATTAGAGGAATTTGTCTCGATAATATTTTTTAAATGTTTTTATTACTATTATTTGCTTCGATTTCTGAATGTAGATTTACATTGATAGTAGGCATAAGATTAAAAAATTCTAATATAATAGTACAAATATAATAGTACAACTTACCTGATACAGTAATTTTTATTTTTATCTAAGATTATGGTTTTATGTATAAAAATGGCAATTTTTAGAACAAACACAGGCACTATTTTATCGTTAATTATTAGGATTTGAATAGACAATCGCTATTCTTTTTGTTTTTTTCAGTAATTTTTTATTGCATGATACTATATATATATATGTGAACTTTAAATTAATCAGTCCATAAACTTACATGTAATAAACATCAATTTTGATATCATATCAAAAATTACAACCAGTTACCCCTGTTTAGCTGATTTATATTTATGTGTGTATCTATATTAATATAATATAATATTTCATTTTACACTAATTCATCAAAGATTTAATGATTATGATTTTTATCATAAGAAGGATAGATCCCCCACACACACACATACACATAATGGAATATGGTGAATCACATAACTTTTACCTGCAATACATTATGCTCATATGCTACTATTTATTTTATTAGATGCAGATTTGTATTTAATAAAAAATATCATATATACAATATATATATATATATATATATATATATATATATATATATATATATATATATATATATATATTGTAACAAAATTAAAAGATGATATAAAAATTCTATTACTATTCTCCTCGTTTATCAAGCCATTATATTTGAATTTTGGATATTTTAATAATATTTGAATATTTGACATTTTAATATAATTTTTTTTTTCATCTGGGGGCCATTGTAACAAAATTAAAAGGTGATCATTGTATCCATTGTAACTAATTAATGACTTGATCAAAAGATATTAAATAAAATATTATTTAGCTTAATAAACAAAAAAGAATTGTAGCTTTTTATTTTATATCAAAAAGAAAAGAATTATTTAACCTGAGTAGTGGCTATTAAACAAAAAATCAGACTGAGTTATCAATCATATTATGGGTCATTGGATTAAATGAAACATATTTCTATAATTAGATTTCTCCAGATATCACAATATCAATACTTATAAAAAAATGCCTGGAGACTAATCATTTAAGGTATCTGGCCTATTTCAAACCTTGGTTAGGCAGGCATTGTATCATCAATAAACAAGTAGAAACTATAAACAATTATTATTCAGAACAAACCATTATAACTCAGGTATATGGAAATCCAGTGAGTGAGTACACTAGTAACTCAATAAAATATCTTCTCAGGTATACAGACAGTAGATTTTATCCACTTTCATTTCTTGGTTGGATCTCAAGTGCATGTCTAAGTGAACAACAAGTGAATATGGTCTATCCGGGCTCCACTAGGTTAGCAGGACCTAGACAAAGGGGTTATATTTATAACTTTTTCACATGTACCAGGTTTAAATCCCTTCGGTACCTTATTTCTTACAAAATATACTATGATTTTGATTTTAGACCCATAGCACTGTATGCACTAATATTTAAGTAAACACCTAAGTAACATAAAACATCTTTAAACTAAAGTGGAATATATAAAATTCATTAGACAGAAATCATTTCTTAGATCTTAACATAACAAATGTGTTTCAATATTTTTTTTACAAGTTTTACTAGCTCAGATAATATTATTAATTTAGGATGGCAATTCACTCATCCTTGCATGAAATAGATGATGGGATTGTGGTTATAATAATACTAAGAGATCACTAAATACTATGAAATCAATATTTATTTATGGCCTTTAAACATTTAGACAACACATTAATTAAAATGTGATGATGATGATGATGATGATAATGATAACGATAATAGTTTCAACCACAGCTTTAGGACTAAACCTAATCATAAAACCTAATTCTTAAAGAAATTCATAACTATTGTTAATCTTAGCATATTTAATCATATCTTAAATAACTAATATTCAACCATTGATGACAAATGATCACAACCAATAAAGACTATTATCAATAAAATACATACGCCTCGTTTAATAAAACAATTTAACATTTATTAATTTATTATGAAAATCTACAAATAATTTAAAGATAAAACCAAAATTTTATATGAAATAATAATGAGAACAATAATTCATTATCTGGCAATCATAATGTTAATTTTGAATTCTTCCCCCTTTCCCATCAAAAATATATCCATAAATTTGGATACTAAGTTACTAACGTTTTGGATTCACAAGAAAATATTTCATAAGGAAAAAAAATATTCACTCTTCTTTTTTTTTCTTTCTTTTTCGCACACATACTTTTATAATCTATAGGTAAAGTAGAATGATAAAAAAAAAATGTTAGTAGAAATGAAAGAGCAAGATTTCCAGAACAAGTTTTAAATTATTTTTCTCCCCCTCTTTTCTACCCTCTGAAATGCTATACTTTAACTTAAAACAAAATCTAATATTTCTAATACCGCCTATTTTTCTTTCTTTACATTCACTCACCATTACATATATGCAACAAGTATTATTATATTATGTATGTGCGTGTTTTATCCCCATAATAACAAAAATATTATTTAAAACAAGCTAATAATAAAAAAAGAATATGTTACATATTAATAACATTTCATAACTTTAGGTTAAGAGACAATCATAATTTTAGTACATATAAATCGTTATTAAGAAATTCTTGTTTTCAATTGATCTTGGTTGTTTTAAAAGTTCTTTAAACAAAATTATACCACTCTGTTGCTAAAATTTTACTAAGTCTCTGATATTATAAAAAAAAATATATAAAGAAAAATTTATATTACCAGTTCTATTCTTTGTAGCAACTTCTAATAATTCAAATTTATCTTCTTCAATGTTTATATTTTGCAGCTACCATTTCCATTTTCTTTGGAATAATCTCTTTCTTGAGGTGTATAATTATTTGATTATGATGATTCTATTGAGGTTCTTTGCTTTAGTGGACAATTTGGAAATCATTATATTAACTTATATATAATTATTTGATGATGATGATTCTATTGAGGTTATTTGCTTTAGTGGACAATTTGGAAATCATTATATTAACTTTTCTTCCCTTCCTGTCAAGCATGATTCTTTTAGTGGATGAAGTACAGCAGTTGTTTTCACATTTATAATTTTTCTTGGGTTTAAACTCAGTTACTGGATTTAATTGAACTCGATGATTTAACATTTATCTGTCGATTAATCATTTTTCTTCTGATCATCTTCAAATATGGGTGAATCCTTTCTTATTTGTATTTAAAAACATCTAATTTCTCTTGGTCAGTTGAAAGGTGTAGAATATTATTTTTCAGACAAGACATCTTTTTTTCCTATATGATGTGCTGGCTGGCTGGCTGGTCTGGTCAAGAGACGAGGCATATATTAATTTTTCTTAGCCCACCATCCTTATATTTTCAACATTCAAAACTTGATATTAAAAAAAATGATTTTAAAAAAAGGTTATCTAGCAGAATTAAAAATGTTTGCCTGCTTTAGTTTCAGTAATTTTTAAAGTCTCTCTAACAATAATATCAACTGATTTTCCAGACTGCTTTTATATCCGATTTTTTTCTATTTTTGGCCACCTCTTTGGATTAGATTTATAACTTATTTTCAACCAAATCATTTTTTAGTTGAATAGTATGAAAAATCTCAGTATCCTGATTTCTAGACAAACTTTTGTTTCGAAGGAAAAAATAGTCTTAATCCTTTTTTACACCTATGTAACATCTCAAATTTGAGCTTCTTTCTTTTGATCTTAAGATGAGACATTTTTAAAATTAGACTTCTCACATCGTCTCTAAGTTTTAACAGAAAAACAACCCTTATAGTACAAACTGTTGGATTAAAAAAATAATTTAACAGATTTTCTCATTTTTCTTTTAATATTTAATAAATAAAAATGTAGTTTATGTATGCAATGTACACACACACTCATTCAAATTATTTATAAACTGACATTAAAATAATCTAATTGCTAGCTTAGTAATTATAACCCTAATATTTAAAATTAAATCCTTAGCTTTTAAATCCAAATTACAATTATAGAAAAGCAAAAATAGAAACAGAATAAGATATTAAAATTTAGCAAGTGTAGGTTAGTTTTAAAGAAAGTTAATATGTGTAATTTAAAAGTGACTAACTAAATAGCTTTTATAACACACACTGCCTATACATATGCATTATAACTTTATTTTTTAACAAAAAATTAAAAATTACCTATTAAATGTGTAACTGTTGCCCCACTCTTTTTCTTTCTGTCTTAAGCTTTTAGAACTGGATCTTGTAGGGTTTAAACTTGGATGCCCTACAGCTTCCCTTTTTATGAAAATGTGATGATGATTTTTGTTCAGCATTTTCTTTCATGCACATTACTACAAATTTAGCTAATGACTAAATTGTAATGGCACAATATATATATATATATATATATATATATATATATATATATATATATATATATATATATATATATATATATATATATATATATATATATATAAAAATAGAGAGAGAGAGAGAGAGAGAGAGAGAGAAAGAGAGAGAGAGAGAGAATTTTTAAATAATTTATGATGATTTTTTTTTTGAAAATTGTATACAAATTTTGGATTGTCACCAGCTTTTTTTTAATCTGAAAACAATCTTTTTGATACTGTTATCCCTAAAACTTTACTCAAGCATGAAATTGTGAAATTTTTCAGATTTTTTGTAGTTGTATCTCAATTATATTATATACATAGACATCTTTAATGCTTACTTAATATCTGGTAGTCTTTTTTTCATTTTATTAATCAAATTTTAAACTGTTATGTAAATTGTTGTTGTTGTTTTTTTTTTAAAAAACTGCCTAATTTGAAATATTAGTAATAAATGTTAATAATCTCTTAAATAACTTAGGTGTAAATGTAATGTGAATATAACATAACATATAGTATATATCACCTTTATCAAAAAAGTGTATATATCATTATAGGTTTACATTTCACTTTCATAAGATTAAATACAAAATATTACTGAAAGTCAAAAATAGATTAATGTTAAAGCATAGTCTTTGTTATGTAACTTGCAAATTTATTTTGATCTAGAAAAAATCAAAGTAACTGTATAATACATTTGAATGCCTATAAAACTTAAATACAGCAAAAAGAATAAATAAAATATTGTACAGTAACAAAATTTTTAAAAAAAATTACCTCATTTAATATCCATTACAAACACATATACTACAGCAAAAACAACTTTTTTATTCTGTTCAGACATTGATTAATAAAAATATGTATTCAAATATATACTATTTATAAAAGTTTTATTTGTTTATTATTTAAATATAATTTTGATGAAAAAGAAATTCAGTGCAAAAAACATATAACCTATATTAATCACAAATATAAGTGAAGTATAAATATTATAAGTGTATTTTTATAATCATAAAAATATCTATGAATGCTGATGTAGTATTATTTTTACAGGATTGTAATAATAAAAATTTAATTTTTCCATTATAAATGCTCAAATTAGTTTTGCTAATGTTAATAATATATGAAGAAACACAAGTTAACTATATGAAAATATAGCAGAATGATGTTCAATTAAAGACTGAATACAAGAATGTATCATATGTATAATTAATATAGCTTATGATAGATTGTATAGAAATAAATTATAAAATAGTCTTGGAAATACTGGAATAAATTTGGAGTTGTTAAGAATAATTGGGTCTTTACAAGGAAATTTTTATAAATATCTGTTGAAAGTAGAAAATCAATGGTAGTTAAATGAAGAATTGAGACAAGGTTATCCATTGTTACTTCCATTATTTATTTATGAGAATTGGTAAGTTATAGATAGATGCTATGATTCCTAAAATTAGAGCCAGAATATGTAATGTTTTTTTTTCCAAGGGATATAACATTTTTGAAAACAGTAGAAAGGTTATAGAATCATTGTTATAGAAATATGGTGAAACAAAGAAGAATGAAAATTAAATTTAGTAAAGAAAAATCATTATAATTAATAAAAAGGCTAAAGGGGATAGAGATGTTTGATTTTTTGTTTACATTTTTATATTAAAACTGAGAAATATGAGAATAGAATAGTGAAACTATTGAAATTGATACAGTTGTATGTCTCATAGCATATAACAACATAGTAATGTGTGTGCATATATATATAATTGAAAGATAAAGTAAAAATAAACACAAAAGTTTTTTGTAGGTATTTTCTATATTACATTGCCATAACAGTTCAGAGTTAAATAATAATTTTGATACTTAAAATTATTATTAATTATTTTAAATCAAATATTTTACAAAAGGTCTATTTAATGTTTTATTTTGATAATTAAAACAAGCATGTTTTTGTGTTACAATAGATATACTGGTAATTATAAAATTCCATTATTTATTTTAATTAGATTTAGAAATTTTTTAAATTAAATCTTGTATAACATACTTTGATAAAGTCCTACAAAAATGTTGTTGAAAAGATTAAGAAAACCTTGAGAGAAAAATTTGGTTTTAATTAAGGTAAACTGAAAAGAGTCATTAACTTTTTTGATCAATAAAAAGAAAGAATTTATTTAATTGTTGTTTTTAAATTCCACAATACTGTATAAAAAGGTGGGATTTAAAATAAAAGGGTGAATTACAACATTATTACAGTAGAATTATTATGAAGTCATAACTGAAGGTAAGAGACAGATTGCCAGCCAGCTGCTGCAAATTTTATGATGGTAAGGTGTGGTTCATAGCCCATAATGTGTACTATATGGCTTGCTTTCTTGTATACCAATACAAATAGTTACCTGATTTATACCTTTCCCAGAAATGTCAATAGGACATGATACTACACTTTTTGAGGGATTTCAGTGCTAGTCAGCTTGCTGAAATATTACCATGCTATGATTTTATACATATGCTGTATTATTTACATGCAGAGAAGTACATCCATAGTTATAGTATATATATATATAAATAAAGTAAAAAATTTTAAATTTAAGATATATTTAGCTATATGATGTTAATTTTGTTAATAACAATCTTTCAAAAAGTGTAATTAAAGTAATTTATGAGTGTTTGATATGTGAAAATTGTGCTGATGTTTGAGAGAGACGTTTCAATAAAGATGATAATAGTATGTGGTTGGGAAAACTGGCCATAATTAATACTGCATTAATAAATTTAATAAATAAATGTTTAAAGCTAAAAGTTTTAAAAAGACACGTTAAAATTAAATGCATATATTTATTGTTGATAAAGATTAATATTTAATAGGTGTATATAAATATTTTAATTATTAGTAGTACATAATAGAAGATTAATATTTGATTTTAATAATATCGAATTATTATTTTAAAAGTTGTTATAATATATTGTTTATTTTAAAAATATTTATTTTTAAAAAATGAAATTGTTAGTTTATTTTTAGATTATTACAAGCGTTTGTATCTGTGTTGTAAAACAGATGTTAGTTAGACATATACACACATGCTTGTGAGTTTTGTTAGTAAAGTTGCAAAACTATTTTAAAATTTTGTTATAAAATTTATAAGTATTATATTGGCTATCACGAGATAAAAATAAAAATAGTTAATGTGAAATATTAAATCTGATTTTTAAAATACTGCTTAAAAACATAATGAATAAAAATAGACTTAGTTTGTTTATAAAAATAATCTTATAAAAGTTAAAAGTGAAATAAAGTAAGAAAGTATATTTTAAAAAATGTTTAATGGATTTAAATAAATGATAAAGATTAATTTAAGAATTTAATAATGTAATAAATAATAAATATTAAATAAGTCATTATTTATTTTTAATTCTGTATTGTTGGTAAAATATGTAAATAAGCTAGCAAGTTGATTGTTTAATTTACCAATCAAGTGGGGAGTTGATTCCGGTATAAAAACCAAGGTTCAATTGTTCGGAGGGAATTATGATTGTAATTTTTAAAGTAAAGTGTGCTATTAGAGATAGCTAAGTAAAATTATAGACGCTCTCGTAGTCATTTTAAAAATTATAAGAGAGTGGTTTTAAATAATTTATAAAAAGTTTTACAGTCAAATATGCAGTGCTAATTTAATTATAGTTTCCTATTGATCGTCTCTATCGAAGCTCAATTTACTATCAAATAGTCATGAAGACATCGTATAAGGATAAAATGTATTGGAGATTTTATACTAAAAATATAACAAACGCTGGATTAACTAAGAGAATTACTAGATGGGTAAAAGCAATATGTTGGACAGTATGTAACTTTAAAAGTTGATTGTAATTAATTTTGATAAAACAGATATTTTAAAGAAAGAGAAATACTTCTTTATGAAGAAAGTATTTGTAAATTATAAATCTAAGTATATATATCTTGGTAAAGATATGGTAAATAATAATGATTATATAAATATTTGCCTGGTAAAGTCTTTGTGGTTTAAAAGACTAAATTTTGATAGTTTTAAAAGGCAAATAAATTAGAAGTTTAATTGGCCAAGAAATACCTATAAGTAAAATCATTATATTATTAAAGTCTGAACGCTGGTCGTACAGAAGAATTAAAAATTAATCTTACCTAAATTATTTTGTTAAGGAATGCGCAAATAAAATATACGTGGATATCCAAGTCAATTTAAAATAATTAAATAAGAACTTTATAAACTATTGACTAATACTAAAAATAATAACTTTAAAATAATTTGCCTTTAAAGAAATGAATCCGGATCATATAAACTATTTTAATTACTATTTTATTCTTATGGTGGAACTGATTTTTATTTTTATTTTATTTTTTTTTTAAAAAAAGAAAGAACGTTTTCATTTTTATAAAAACTTTTAAAACACGTGATGTACCGGAAAAGGAAGTAATGTGTGGTGAAAGTTTGTGCCTAGGAAAAAGAACAATTATGGGTGAAAGAAGACACTGTTGGATTTTATGTAATATGTTTTTTTATTTATTAACTAACATAAATATTTAATTAATTATTGATTTGTTAAAGATAGGAAAGGTACATTTACATTTTAAAAAAATAACTAAATATTAATATAACATTTCATTGCATAAAGTTTATTTTTATAATTATACGACACATAATATTTTAAAGAATAATTGTTGAGTGTAAATGTGAAATTATTTTGTAAAACTATAATCCTGAAGGACATCGTATGGCGGACTGTACATTAGAGTATCATTTATGGTAAAAATTATATAATAATAATAATTTGATGTATTTTGATATGTTTTCTTTAGATCAACCAAATGTTATTTGATTGTTGAATGAATGTATAAATATTTAAATAATATACACGCATAAGATTAGTAATAACAGTTTTATTTTAATATGCATACTTTGAATTTATGATGTAAATTTAATACAACGTAATATGAGAAATCTAGAAACAATTATATGATTCTTTCGTGGATAAATTTTAATGTTTATGTTTAATATTAGGAATGAGATTTATTATATTAGTATAAGTTATTATTTTTCTTTCAAGTTAGTAAGAGATATAAAATCTATATTTTATTTTATTTTATTAGATAAGTTAAGTTAATTTTACATAGAAATTTATATTTTGATTGAAGGTTTATCGGATATAGATGATGAGGTATAAGAGAGTTTTGGATAATTATTATTTTTTTTATTTTTTTTTAAAAAAATTGGTCATCTGTTTTTCTGAAGTTGAATAAGGTTAAAATGATATTTGTAGATAGAAGTTTATTAGGAAGGAATAGGAATAACAAGTTAAGAAGGGTAATAGTTTAAATAGAAAAGAATCATAGAATTTTATTTAATATAATACCTTATAAAATCGGTAATTGATGAATAATTTTAAAAATTATTTTAAAAGAACATATACTTATTGCATATTTTGGTAAGACATGTAGTATGAAATTACATTAGAATGAAATAAATAATTATAATCAATAATTATTATTATATCACAAAGTTATATCAGTTTATACATTATTTGACATTGGAGTAATGCTAATAGTAAATGTAATACATATTAGTACATTATAAGATAAATAGCAGAAATACTTAGGTGAAGTAGCATTTCAATTGTTAACGTTTGTTTATTTACCTGTACTACATTTTAGGATATTTTACATAAAATTTTCTTGTATTAATTGATGACAAAATGATATCTATTAAATTTTAAGTTCATCAACTTAATTAAATGTTGTTGATAAAACATTTAAAGAATGTATAAATTATTTATTTATGATTATGGAAATAGTAACAGTGTAAAAAAACTTGTATTATTATTTTTCCTTATTTTTTTTATTTTCTTTGGTTTCCACTTTTAATGTAAATAGTGTAAATAAGTTATTGGTTATAGTTGATGTAAATAAATTTGTTAAGTTGTTTTAAAATGTGTCGAATTCATTATTTTACACCACAGCATTTGACAACAGATAATTTGAATAAACATAATATTTGCACAATATGAATTTATTATTATTATTATTTTTAGAAAGAAACACAATATTTTCTTAATATAATTTATAGAAATTGATTGACATTAACATATAATATTATAATGGTCAGAAAGTAATTATAATGCACAATATAAGAGTATAATATTATTTATTGCCACAGATGGTTAAATTATAAGAATTTAGTATATTTTAAAATTAAGATGCTATATGGAAATAAAAACATGTATATGATTTACTTATTTTCTTAATGATTAATAGTATAATAAAAATAGATAAGATTAAGTTATACACTAAAGATTATTCTTGTTAGTTAGTGTTATTGGAGTAAGTTAGGTGTATTTAGGTTTGATATTAAATCCCTTATCATTCCTATCTGCACGAATTATTATTACTTTAAGATAATTAGAAGAACCTGAGATTATTTAATTATATTTCCTTAACAAAAGATTGAGATTTATTTATCTATTATTATGAAAGGTAGTTAATTTATGAAAGACATAAGAGTGCTGTAGATGTAGTAATGAAATAATAAAGATGTAATTAGTATTCTTATGCCATTGAGATAGTGTCTTGGGAAGACATTGGCTCAATGTAAATTCAATTACCAATTGTAACTTCACTTCACAGTCTCATGATTTTAGTAAATACTTATTTAATTAGTAGATGATATTGAACTATATTAATTTTTGATAAGTTATAATAAATTTGATAAGATATAGTATTATAAAAATATATTAAAGATAGTTATACATATTTTAACTAAGCATAACGATTTAATTGAGCTAGTCATATTTTAAGTATATATATATATAAATAAAGTACACACATATATTCACTGGTGAATAAGAAATCTCTATTGAAAATAACATTATTTTAAATAGTTTCAGCTCAAAATCTTTAGTGTACAAGTTTTGTTTCAATTATACTTATAAAAGAAGAGAATTGACTCTAGTTTGTATTTTACTTTTGAAATTATAAAAGGAAAACTTGGAAATCTTATTATAAATGAAGAAACAAAAAGCCAAGGATTTTTAAAAAGATCTACAGTAATATATTGTACTGGTTTGAAATACCATACACCTTAACCATTTAAAAAAATGATACTATATTTCTGTGTATGTCACAAGCATGAAATGATGTGTACATTTTAAAATGGGAGATTGATAATAATCTTCGATAATACCCAGGGTTAAATACAAACGAGTATTACTTTACTAATTATTAGAGGAAAGAAATTTGATTTCAAATAAAATCAAAATCTTCCCTTGTTAAACTATTTATACTTCCACCCCAATATCTGTTTGCCTGTAGACATTTTTCCTCACTCTTTACATATCTTTAAAAGATTGTACTAATTTGACAACTCTTAGCGCCACCCCCAACATAATAAAAGAAAGCAAAATGTTAAATAAGTTTCCCTTCCCTATCTGTTGAGAGAGTATGCAAAGAGGATTTTCTTTTCTGTTTTTGGACATAAGTTTTTATTTGAATGAAGGAAAACTGGGTGAAAAGTATATTATAATTCAACTCCCCGATATAATATCCCGATAACTAGCTCAAATATAATTTCCTATCTCAGGTACTTTGAGTCAGTATTTCTATAACCTTTTATAGCCATGATAAGCAGATATTTCAAATAGGTGAATGCATTTTATTATTATTATTTTTTTTTATTCTACAATAAATTATATGATAAACAAATAAAACATAAGATAATATTGTTTATTTAACTAAACCCCCCTCCACCACATATAGATTTAAACATTATAATTTTAAGTCATATATTAATTATATGGCTTTCTATTTCAATTTTACAATTCTACATATAATCACACAAGAATATTTAAATTCTTATATTCAAGATCTACATTTAGATTAAAACGAACAAAGAAACAAAAAAAATCTATTTTCTAACTTATACATAAGTTAACTTATTTGTCATAAAATACAAAATGGTCAAAGATGGATGCCAATGGGTGTGGTCTATACTCCTCTCTCCTTGCACAAAACAATGAATGCTTCATTTTATAAATCCTTCAAAATAATGAAATAAGTTATACACAGATTTAACCCCCTTGAACTTTCCCCAATTTGCTCATATAAACTTTTAAGATTATATACACCTTTACATTTAGGTATGTAAAGTTATATTTACGTATATATATATATATATTTTATAAAAAAAATGTATAGGCTGGCTATAGATCACTTCACGTGAGGTGATGCTGCCATGTTTAAAATTAAATAAGACATAAAGGTAAAATGAGGGAAAAGAACAAGAAAATAATAATCCTATATTTAGTGGATTTGAGTGAGACCTATATATAAGCAATATTATTTTACAATATTTTATACAACAAAAAAATGATTATGTTAGTAAATATAGTACAATTATACTTGTTATATCTACTCTAATAATACAAACAATAAACCAAAAAAAATTATAAACATTTTCTTTTTTTGTTGTTGTTGTACTCATCTCTATATGCCTGCTCTCAGGATTCAAACTTCTGGGCAGACCATCTAAACTACCAGATAGGATGGTGACATTCACTTTAACTCCTTGCCATCCTTGTAGAGTCATTCAATCAGGATACACTGAGTCTCTAACACATACATCTTGGTGATTACATATTTGAATGGGCAGTGTACTGCTGCAGTTCTTTTACTCCATGGTTTTGTGGGGGATTAGATGAAACTTGGTCATCACTTATAAGAATGTTTCTTTACTGGATCATTTAAAACAGATTACCAATATGGGGGACTTTCATGGAAGCTTATACTTTCTAAAATGGATTAAAACCTTCCTTTTTTTGATTGATTACCGAACTGCATATGATTAAATGATTTCCCATATCATATGGGTGTTGGTGGCTTTGGTTAATGTCTGCGCAAACCACTGGGAATGACATTCAACAGAAGTTTATGTTTGTTCATAACTGGCAGGTCTCATAAACAAACAATTATATGCATCAAACTCCTTCTTGAATTAAAAAAAATATAGTCCGCAATCCGGCAGCATATCGAGCCAAAAGAATAAACATCTAATAATATCCCCACACCTCACAGATAGGTTGTTGTAGCTCTATCAGTCCAATAATAATAATAATTCCCCCTACACCTTATGGGTAGGTTCTTGTAGCTCTCTCAGTCCAATAAATAATAATAATTCTCCCTACACCTCACAGGTAGGTTATATATATATTCCCGTCTGCCCACAAGTTACAATTGCTTACCTGCCCCTTCAAGCTATTGCATCAGATAAATTTTATTTTTAGTACATTTTTTTATAAATTATGTTTCAAAAATCTCTTTCCTATTTTTCTCTTTTTAGGAATTTCAAAACTCCATATCGGAGTAATAGATCACCCACATTCTTTAGATAACATACTTGTAATTTGATTTACAAATTAATTTAAAAAATTACTCTACCTGATTATATACAAAAAAAGTAAAAATAGAAAGACAAAGATTAATTATATTCACCTTTTAAACGGAAGATTCTTCTTTTCAAACACACAAAAAATATTTTGTTTTTAAAAAAAAAACATTTTAAAAATTATCAAAAAAAGAGATAAGTATACAGAAATCTTTATGCATATACGTATTAGAATGTTTACAATAAATATGATACATTTATGTGTTCATTATTTCAAAATAACTAATATATAACTGTTAGTTATGTATGCAAGGAGATGGGAATCTAGTATAGACCAACTCTTTTTTTTTAACGAATTCAATATAGTTAGCTGTGCCAATTTGTTGGCTACAGCCATCTTGTGCATGGACATTTTACGGTCTGGCACAATATATATATATATTTTAAAAAAAAACTTACTTACTATTAGAAATAATGATATAATTAATAACTTTGACTTTTAGAGGGTATAATAATAATATGCATGTATGTGTGCAGTTTATGTATATTTTCAACATCAAGTTAATTGTATTGTAAAAATATAATATGGATTTAATAAGTTTATTTTTTTTTATAAATGCCAGTGTGGGCACACAAACTTGAATGGGTACCATATATATTAAAATCAGTCATCAAACACTTATCTGTTGAAATTAATTAATATGTATCAAAAAAAAAATTATTATTGGTTTATGACAATTCAAAGATATTAATTTTAAATTATTATACAGAACATATGAGTGCTTATAGATAGGTGTATTTTATGTAAACCTATTGAGATATATGTAAATTACAATGTAATAGCATATTTTTTGCATTATTTTAATCAAAATTTGAATGATTTACTCATATTTATAGCATAGTCTACATACTTTTCATTTATTATTATTATTTCTAATTAATAAATTAATATTTTATTGTTTAAGTTATTCCAGAGAATTTATTCAATCCTAAAATAGGTTTAGAATATTATATGTTAGTACTATCTCTTGCTAACAATAACAGTTATAGATCTCTTATTTCCTGAGTAGAATTCATGTATAATGGTCAGTTATATAGATTGGGGTTTATGTCTAGTGTTATGGACATCCAGATGATTCTGGTTGGAACAAAGGGATATCCTTTAAAGTCCATGCACTACATTTTATTTATAGTGTTTATTATTAAGTTTATAGATGGACAGTACATAAATGATACTAAATGTCCAGAGCATTGGTGATGATCAGCATGTTTCAGTATCTCAGCATTATTTGATTTTTTTAATATTTTGTTGAATTGGTAGCTGAGCCTGTCTATGCATCCAAATTATTGTGTTGTATTGTTATCCTAAGTTTGGAAATGGCTAAATAATTAGTCTGGTTATAGTAGACCCTTTCAGGTCCATTCACAAGATCGACTGTTGCTTTTATGTTATGATTGTTCATGATGAGGAATGATTTTTTGTCTCTATATTGCTGATGAACTTATGGTTAGTCTTATTTTTTGCTAATCTCTCATGCTCATTCCTTTTATATTTAACTTTATATTAAATAGGGTGATGATGATGATTTTCCATAACTCCAGTTCATTCCATTCCATACCATTACAAAACATTTTTTTTTTTGAAAAATGAGATAAGAGGGGGGAAATGTGAGCCAAGTCTGGAAAAATAATTGACTAAGAAGGAATGAAAAATAAATTAATTTATTGTGATATGTAAGAGTTTTGGAGGGAGGGTATGCTTAACTTAACTAATAGGGTTTCTGAATTTATATTCTGTGTATAAAATTTTTTTACTTAATTTAATATCACTCATTTTACATCACATAACATTAGCAGAAAGTTGGATGAAATTAAGTAAAAGATGAGTATATGTAAATTTAACTGTAAAGCTTCATTGTAATTTAAATCAAAAGAATGAAGCATTAAAATTAGGGGTGTTCAAAGTCAAGATGTGCCTGTATATTAATTACATAATAAAATTTCTAACTTAAAAACAATAATAAAAAAGTATTGACATAAACAACTAATAAATCCTTAATGTAGCTCTATTTTCTAAAACCGTTACACATCATTTTCTAAAAACTTAGCAACAATTACTGTTTTATGTAAATGCTGTTTTTCAGTGTATATTGTACTATATTTTTTAATTTAAATATATTCAAAGTTAAAAAAATTTAATTTAACAATTTTTTTTCATTACTGCAGCCTAAGGATGTTTATATTCTACAATAACTCATTATTAGAAGGGAGGGAGGATGATATTAAATTTTACCTAATGTTAAATTTATTTCAAATTAACTTTGCATCATTATCAAAAATATAAATAATTTAAGAACACATAAATCATTAAACTGATAAACAAAACAGAAAATAAAAACTATCATACAATTTATAACAATCATTAAAAAGTCAACATTTTAAATATTTTAAAATTTAAACTTTTTTTAAAAAAGCTTTAAAAAAAGCATTTTAAAAGTTCATAAAATGAAGAGGCAAAAATGTTAAATAATATGAAGTGTTTAATGATTAATTATAAATATATGCTGACAATTACACTGTATGTATATGTTGTACATATGTACAAATAAATAGCAATTTATATGCGTACTTACATGTATATGCTTATTAACATGTATATGTCATCTGTATGTACATCATATGCATGTCTGTATGGATAAATGATATGTTTACATGCATGACTGCATGAATTTTTGTGCATATTATACATGTAAAATGCATGCATAGTTTTTTTTTTTTTGTAGAGTTGAGATAAGGAAGGCAGTTATATAAATAAAGAATAAAAAAAGAACATAAACAGCTATATAAATATAAAAATGTACATATACATTTCTTCATATAGATCTACACACAAATTCATGTATATATAAATTAACTTAGATAAAATTTAATAAATATTAATAAATCATTTGCACATAGTTTACTAAAAATCTAAATTTGTTTTAAAGACGCTAAATATTCTGCAAATTTATAATATAAAAATGGAATAAAGATTTGAACTACAGTTGTCGTTTATGTGGAAATGGGGCAGTGAGTTTTGAATGCTTATTTTTTGAATATAGGATATTGAAATAGTATAAATTACATAGAGAGTGGGGAAATTTTTAAAGTAAAGAAGATAAAAATAGGTAAAACTAGACTATTCATATTTTCTTATATAATGTGTTTAGGAGAGAGAGAATGTATGTTAGTCAACAAAATTTTTAGGCATATAATCAAGAACAAAAACTTTTGACTTCATTTAAGAAGACATTTTACATCACACCATACATATATAAAATAAATATATGAGGGGGGAAACAAAAAATAACTAATCATGTTCTGGTTTATGTTCCTGTTGTTGTATCTGCTTCTGTTATTGTATAATTCTTGCAGGAACCTTTCTGTACCAAATTTCCAAATAATGTTACCATGTGAAATTATGGTAGCATGTAGCACATTTTTTTGTAAAGTTAATTTCTTATATTTTTCGATTTTTATACTGAGTGAAAAGTTTGACAATGTGAAATTCTGGTTTAATTTACAGAAAATGGCAGTCAAAACAATTGTAATGCTTGAAACATTACAAGCAAGCTGATTTCAGAAAAACACAAATTTATGAGTGGTTTAATTGAAATGTTAAATTCACCACATCCCTAAAAAGTGTCACAAGTGAAGTCCAAAGTCAAAATAACACTGATATTTTTTATGCAAACAGCATTTTTCTGTCAGATTTAGTTCATAATGGTTGAACATTTGATCTCAAGTTCTGAAACATTTACATGAAGTGATAAAATGTAAATATTTCATTTTGTGGCAAAGAAAACATTGCAAGCTTTGCCACAACAGAGTGTCAATTCTTAAAATCTTGCATGTGAAATGTTTTTTAATTAAATTTAGCATGACCCTACTTATTTATCAGCCACATTCTTTAGATCTTGCTTCATGAAATTTTTTTAATCTCTTGAATGAAAAAATGTCTTCTATCTTTGTGGATTTAAAATTGATGAAAAGGCCAAGGCATCACTTTGCAAATGTTTTTGGATTACTTTGAAAAATGAAAAACACATTTAGACTGTGTTGCATCAAATGGATTGTAATTTGAAAAAGATTAAATTTATAACATTTAAAAATAAACAATTTTTTATTATAAAATTCCGATTAGTATTAGGTATTCCCTCATATACAATACATGTATGTTGTATATACATTAAATAACATCTACAAATAAATAAATTCCTGTATATTGTAGCATTGCATGGCCACCTACAGGTAAAAAAACATAGTATAATAGGTAAGAAATAATCATATTTGTAAACAATGTAGGCTTGATATTAAAAGGGCCAAATGAATTGATTTGAGTGTGAATAAAATGTACTGATACACACTCTCAAATAAATATTTTATATGTAGATATTTAAAAAAAATAAAAAAGTTTTTTTATTAATTGATCATATTTATAATTGTAAGGGAAAAGGGTAGTAAAACAGTTTCAAAACAAACTGAAATTATTAAATTTCTTTTTTTTATATTAATCAAATAAGCATGTTTGTAAATTTATTAAAATTTTATATGTATAACACGGTTCCTTTGAAATAAATTCAGATTCACAAGAAATAAATTTTATCTGTTTTTTTTCTTTCTTTCTTTCATCATCATCATCATCATCATCATCATCATTATTATTATTATTATTATTATTATTATTATTATTATTATTATTATTATTATTATTATTATTATTATTATTTACTGATAAACATTCCAGAGAGATTGATTGAGATGAATGAGGCAGTGTTTAAAGAGAGTTAGGTTGTAAGTGTGATAAATATGTTTATTGATAAATATTTCAATATACATGAATTAGTAGCTATAAAAAGAACCTAATAATTAATTAAATAAAACATATTTTGTTAGTGATTGACATCAGAGTTAAAACTATCTACTGTGGAAGTAACCATCAGTCAGTATAACATTCATGGCAGCCTTCCTTAGTGAATTTCATTTTGCAATTATAATTACAAATATAGACAAGTACTTTTATTGTAATTCAAGCTTAATCAACATGGGTTGATAGATTTCCAATGATTTTTTATTCACCTAGCATACTAGCTCCATAAGGATAAGTTGAAGTGATCCAGTCTTATTTAAAACTACAATCCTTGCATAAAAAAAATGAAGATAATTGCATTTTGAAAACATATGTTTATTTTATTTGGTTTATGAATTAGAAATACTATTGCCACGTCCATTGTAATTTTATCTATTTATTGATACTACAAGAAAGAAGAGAAAAACAAACTGATGTCAGCCAATTAATCAACCAAACAAGGGTTAATAGATTGATTTATTCATCTATCAGTGTACTAAAGGAATACTTAAAATTTTTCCAGGAAATTACTTAAATCATATCATTTGACAGACATTGATTTATTTATCTATCAAATCAATAAGGAAATACTTAGAATTATTTCAATGAAATAATTTAAAATGTCATTTGACAAAACTGAATTTAAGAACAATAGATTAACTTATGCATTTTCCAACCAAGTCCAGAAATACAGAATTGTTTAATGAAGTATAATTGAAATTACACATGGATAGAAAGAGAACAAACAAAGAATATAAAGGATTGTTAAATTTTTGTTATGATCAGTTAAATCAGGACAAACACACTAATATTACAAGGATTTTATATATGTCTTTGCTAACTTGAACTATTATCACTGAGCAGGAAAATAAGTAAGATCATTCTATTTTGACCAAATAATTAACATTTATTTAATTAATCATCCAATACAGTTAATACTAATCTAATTGTTCAGAAATATTATATGTTTGCTTGCTCAGGATAATGATATTTTTATGTGTTTTCCAGCTTAATCCATTCAGAAATTATTTTTCTTATTTTTTTAATTTATATTATTCATTTACATGATTCTAATCTTGATCAGGCATGTAGACCAATGCAATATTTTAGTTTAAATTAATAAGAGGATAATGTAAATTATTAAAAGATCATTACCTAGAAAGAAAATCTTCCATATCATTTCAGTAGTTGCACTCACCATTTGTGGTATGGTTCATTATTTGAGAGATATGTTGGTATTGTAATGAGCACAGATGGCGTTACATTTTTTTTTATTATTAAACATTAAAATAAAAAGTTCGCATTAAAATTTTTTTTTTAAGACAGAAAAATTGAAAATAAATTCTACCTTAAACTTGTATATATATATATATAAATCGCACAGATGAGAAAAATTATTAAAATAAAACTTTATTAAAGAAAAAGTATTTTAAAACTAAATTTTAAAAAGATTTGGGGATAAAATTATATCTTTAAATTTATCTTTAAATATATCTTAGGATTTGGAAAACAGGTTAATTAATGTTATGGAAATGATTATTTTAATTAGTCCAAGTGAATAAGCCCTTGGGCATTTAAATGTATAAACAATGGTCAGATAGGAAACCAATAGAAACTTTTAGCAAATAAAAAGAAATCCCTATGGAATCGGACCTCAGCGAAAAGACCACCATCATCGATGACGTAATGTTGAGTCAATCCTTAAGATTAATATAAAAGGAAAAGTTGGAAATTATTAGGGATTATTAAGAGAGGACTGAGATGTATTAAGTCGGAGAGTTGGACGTGAATGGATTGAAAGACGCACTTTCAATTCCTTTAGTTGTTATAAAAATGGAAAAATGAAACATCGCTTTTCTTATACTGAGGACAACAGGATCATCGGGGGATTTAATGTGGATTCCAAACAGCATGCAATGAATAAAGAGGAATGTTGAAAAAAAAAATTGTAAGAACTTTAAAAACATTTTGAAACCCTAAGAACTTTAAAATATAAACTTTCTCCGTCTTTAATATATAAGAAATAGAATCCTATCTGACCAACGTTATTTATTAATTAGTTATAATTTTATTTAATGTATTTCTTTTGTAAAATCATTTCCATTTATTTATTTATTTGTTCTTTAAGTTTTATTATGATTTCTGTTTTTCATTAAACTAGTTATATAAATATTAAACTTAAGTCGGGCGTGAATGGCTATATAGATTTGTAAAGTTATATTAGGGGAGGGTAATCTTAGGTTATTCATTTCATAGTTGAATTAGATCAATGGATCGGATATATTGGTGTAATTAGCAGATGTAGTACGAGATTCACTATGGGCAGAATCGCTATTATATGCTTCACACTTTCGTATTGCCTATGGAAGGGATTATAAGATGTAGATTGCTGTTCCTTTCCATGGAGTTTTTTTATTGCTCTTCTTGTCTGATAGATGTAATATTCCTATCTGATGAGAAGCAGTTTCTTCTCTTAACCTAATTGTGCTGCCGTATTTGTATTACATTGAACACATCGATATATCAGATGGATTGAAGTTTGGTTTGACTGCGAACCTTTGGCCTAAGGTTGAACAAGGATTGAACATTTTCTTTTCAAATGCAAATCTATGTAGTCTATTCATACTTGACACTCTAAATAAAGATGCATTAAATTTAAGTTGGGTATAGACGCTTGCATGGGTTCGTTACCAGTTGATTATGTTGTTGGTTTTCATATTCAATCAAAATATATATAGACATTCGGTAAATACTGATACCTTACGGTGAGTATCTAAAATGTATTTATTCGGATGTCTTTTAAGTTATTGGTGTTAATGCAAGCATCTTATGGTGAATGCTATTGGGTTACTTATAAATTTCCCTCTGCAATTGACGGTATCAATGATTTTGTATTTTGATCATTTATGTTTATTTGAAATGTTTTTGACCATGGAATCTATGTAACCGATCTATACTCAACACTTTTAAACAAATCTGTGTGAACTAATAATAGTATAAAATTTAAAATGTAAATTAAAAATCTAAAATAAAAGTTAAAAATAAAGTTAAATGTTAAAGTTAACATATTAAAATAAAAATGTTAAATGTTATATATATATGTGCGTAAATAAATTTTTGTATGTTAATTACTGGCAGTGGCTTATTTTATTTATTTTTTAATATTGAAATATAATTAGATAAGATATTATATTATTAAATCTCTGCTACTCCCTGAGCTAGTGACATGGGCTAACGACCGGAATCAAAATTTAAAAAAAAAAAAAATTTTTTTTTTTTTGACTTACGTATCTGCCTACTTTATAAATTTTTCTAGGTTCAAATGCCTAGATGGTGCCCTGTAGTGCAGATGACGTTAAGCTCTCTTTCTCTGGATCGTTACAACTGGCCACCCAACTTGGGCCGATCTATTAATAAAAACCACGTATACCCTGAGTAAATTTCTTTTTTCAAAATGAAATATTCATATCTGTTTACATAAGTCGTATACTTTAAATCTTATAAAAGTGCTGCCAGAAAGAAATTGCACATATATTAAACACGAGAAAGTATAAATAATTTTAAATTGTACTTTGTTAAAAAAAAAAGAGAAAGCCAAAAGGTTGAAATTGATATGTTTTTTTTTGTTGATATATATTATGCTTTTATGTATATAGGAGCACACAGCCACATATGTTTATGATGGTAAATGTGGTACCTCACGATGAGTACCATTGGGAATTTACTTCAGTGTAATCCTATTTAAGCATTTTAATCAGTCATAAATAAGTTGGTGATATTTATAATTGTGCTGCAAATATACACGTATAAATCCATTATCTTCCTTAAAACATATTTACCTCAAGGCAACCTCTTAAATAAATAATTTATAAAATTTGCTTGTCATTCCATGTGTAAAAATAAAATGTATAAAAAAATAGAACTCTTGTGGGGAGGAGGTGAACATAAATGATCTTTAGGAAAGCGATGCTCAACATTTTTTTTTATATATAGTCTTTTTGTAAAGTTACTAACCGGATGTTTTTGTAAATTTTGTTAATCGTATACCGTAATTACTAACCCTAAGTAAAATATTTTTTTTTTGTTCATTTTTTTTTAAGCAAGTTTACTGATATGTAATGAGCACAGACGACGTTACATTATTTTTTTATTATTATTAAACATTAAAATAAAAAGTTCGCATTTAAAATTTTTTTTTAAGACAGAAAAATTGAAAATAAATTCTACCTTAAACTCGTATATATATAAATCGCACAGGTGAGAAAAATTATTAAAATAAAACTTTATTAAAGAAAAAGTATTTTAAAACTAAATTTTAAAAAGATTTGGAGATAAAATTATATCTTTAAATTTATCTTTAAATATATCTTTGGATTTGGAAAACAGGTTAATTAATGTTATGGAAATGATTATTTTAATTAGTCCAAGTGAATAAGCCCTTGGGCATTTAAATGTATAAACAATGGTCAGATAGGAAAACAATAGAAACTTTTAGCAAATAAAAAGAAATCCCTATGGAATCGGACCTCAGTGAAAAGACCACCATCATTGATGATGTAATGTTGAGTCAATCCTTAAGATTAATATAAAAGGAAAAGTTGGAAATTATTAGGGATTATTAAGAGAGGAGTGAGATGTGTTAAATCGGAGAGTTGGAGGTGAAGGGATTGAAAGACGCATTTTCAATTCTTTCAGTTGTTATAAAAATGGAAAAATGAAACATCGCTTTTCTTATACTGAGTATAGTATTTGGAATAATAATAATAATAATAATAATAATAATAATAATAATAATAATAAAAATAATAATAATAATAATAATAATAGTGTACTCCAGAAGTAAAAATAAAAAGGCAGATTTTAAAAATACAAGTAAAAAACATTATGGGGGTTTTGATTAAAATACGGAAATAAGAGAGATTGTTTTATATGATAACATTCATTAATTAAAATCTAAATCAAACATTCACTAATTAAAGTCTAAAATAAAGATTTACTAATTGAAGTAAAGTAACGATTTCTAATTAAAAACGAATATACAATTAATTAATTAAAAGGACTGATAAGGATCAAGCGAAAGCAGAACAAAGGAAAAAAATAAAGCGAAGCCGGGTAATTTTAAAACACAGAATATTTCCAGCTTGCTGTGTGACCGGAGTGGGAATCTTTATATAGAGAAAGGGATATACAAACAACAGAGGTATAACCCAGAACTAGCGGAGTCTGAAGGTTCCAAGATCCGTATAGGTAATTACAGATCTTCTCGATCTTATTATTATTTTTGTATGCCTAAAATGGCTAATTTTAGAATACGGAATAATTAAAATATTAATAGACTTTAAGAAGAGGTTTTGGCAAACCGGCCGTCTTAGAATAGAACTGTTAGTGGGGAAATCAGACACACGATTATGTATATAATTTCTTATATGTGTTATGAACTCAAAATTGTTATAAACTAAAATATAAATAAATTGCTGTATTCTATTTGTAGTAAAATTCTATTTATTTATTTAATTTGTTACACGTGAATATAAAGCACTGAGGACAACAGGATCATCAGGGGATTTAATGTGGATTCCAAATGGCATGCAATGTATAAAGAGGAATGTTGAAAAAAAAAATCCTAAGAACTTTAAAAACATTTTGAAACACTAAGAACTTTAAAATATAAACTTTCTCAGTCTTTAATTTATAAGAAATAGAATCCTATCTGACCAACGTTATTTATTAATTAGTTATAATTTTATTTAATGTATTTCTTTTGTAAAATCATTTCCATTTATTTATTTATTTGTTCTTTAAGTTTTATTATGATTTCTGTTTTTTATTAAACTAGTTATATAAATATTAAACTTAAGTCGTGCGTGAATGGCTATATAGATTTATAAAGTTATATTAGGGGAGGGTAATCTTAGGTTATTCGTTTCGTAGTTGAATTAGGTCAATGGATTGGATATATTGGTGTAATTAGTAGATGTAGTACAAGATTCGCTATGGGCAGAATCGCTATTATATGCCACACACTTCCGTTTTGCCTATGGAAGGGATTATAAGATGTAGAACGCTGTTCCTTTCGATGGAGTTTTTTTTTATTGCTCTTCTTGTCTGATAGATGTAATATTCCTATCTGACGAGAAGCAGTTTCTTCTCTTAACCTAATTGTGCTGCCGTATTCGTATTACATTGAACACATCGATATATCAGATGGATTGAAGTTTGGTTTGACTGCGAGCCTTTCGCCTAAGGTTGAACAAGGATTGAACATTTTCTTTTCAAATGCAAATCTATGTAGTCTATTCATACTCAACACTCTAAATAAAGATGCATTAAATTTAAGTTGGTATAGATGCTTGCATGGGTTCATTACCGGTTGATTATGTTGTTGGTTTTCATATTTGATCAAAATATATATAGACATTCAGTAAATACTGATACCTTATGATGAGTATCTAAAATGTATTTATTCGGATGTCTTTTAAGTTATTGATGTTAATGCAAGCATCTTATGGTGAATGCTATTGGGTTACTTATAAATTTCCCTCTGCAATTGATGGTATCAATGATTTTGTATTTTGATCGTTTATGTTTATTTGAAATGTTTTTGACCGTGGAATCTATGTAACCGATCTATACTCAACATTTTTAAACAAATCTGTGCGAACTAATAATAGTATAAAATTTAAAATGTAAATTAAAAATCTAAAATAAAAGTTAAAAATAAAGTTAAATGTTAAAGTAAACATATTAAAATAAAAATGTTAAATGTTATATATATATATGTGCGTAAATAAATTTTTGTTTGTTAATTACTGGCAGTGGCTTATTTTATTTATTTTTTAATATTGAAATATAATTAGATAAGATATTATATTATTAAATCTCTGCTACTCCCTGAGCTAGTGACATGGGTTAACGACCGGAATCAAAATTTAAAAAAAAAAAAAAAAATTATTTTTTTTTGACTTACATATCTGCCTACTTTATAAATTTTTCTAGGTTCAAATGCCTAGATGGCGCCCTGTAGTGCAGATGATGTTAGGTAAAATTCTCTGCATCGTTACAGTATATTATAAGATTGTTATTACATGGAATAAAACTTTTGTTGAATTTTAATTGTTGGCCTTTATTCAGTTCTTGTTTGTGCATTTCACAAATTTTATGAAGTTTAAAATAAATAAGGCAATATTTTGATTAAGTTTTGTGTTTTCACACTATGGTTTGGTGCTGATGGAATTACCACTAAAAGGATATGGATTCAAATTTAGGTCATTGATCACACAGATATGAAGATGGGGTAGAACAATCAGCCCAAGCAGGCTCATAAATCATATCTTCAATAGATATATACTAAATAGTATGCAAGTTGCTGGGATGAGCAGGAAATATTAGTGATGGCCCAACATTACTATCAATACATTTTAGTCTGGTAATGTCCTTCAGCATGTCATTCTCTAATCTGTAATTAGATCAATAAAGAATAAATCCTGTACATTTGGCAGTGCAAATGTGGCTAGTTCTAAATTACTCATATGTCAATCCCATTACAATATATGTAGGTAAACATTGAAATATAATGGGATTTTTTTCTATATAATAATCTAAATAAATATTCAGCTATTATGTATCCAAGCAATAACCAATTTAAACTAGCAATGCAAGCTGAAAACACATTGTTCTTGTAAGAGTAAAAGAAAAAATATTTGTATGTTTCACCTAAATCAAAAATGAAATTTTTCACTCAATGTAAGTAAGACAAATACTATTTCTAGATGATGTGATTTAAACTTGCAATTGATATTTTATTTAGATTATTACATGAAAATTTTTTTTAGTATTTTTCAATATTAATCTCTATAGATCGATTAAAGTCTTTAAATTAAGATTTATATATTTCAGATGTCATTTAATATGCAATTATTTTTAAGAGATACTGTATTTACATGAGTATTAATTAAAATGGAAAGTATGCATAATGATATTTAAAAGTTTCAACTAATGGAAAGTAATCAGAAGAGGATGTCTTCCTTTTTTTGCAGTAGCAGTTGAATGATAATGTGTTGATATGTTAATATTTCTAAAAATAATTGTATATATATACACACCAAAAAAAAATCTCATGATATAATAATTAAACTATTCATCTGTTGTGTGCAACAACTGAAAATTGAATCTTTAGATGAATTTTTTAGTGGAGAATTTCCAAGCAAATTTTGCCCTTAGGTGGATGGTTTGGAGGTGTAGTGGATTGAAACATGTCCATCAAAGTACAAAGATGGGCTATCTTAATATATATCTGAGCACTTATTGCATATATGTGTAGAGATGATAATCTGGACCAACTGATGATTGCTGGTATAGCATGAAATATGTATATTGGTGATTATTTATCTTTTCAACATATGTGTTCAAATATATCAGTGATATGAGATACAGTGGTGAGTGGTGGGTGGTGTGAAAGTCTGTGCTCATATACCCTATATATTACATATATTGATACAGGTATATAATAAGCCTGTATTTCAGTTATTTACTTTTAAATATACTTATTATTTGTAACTTTCTATTTTAAAGTAAGCATAGAAAATCATTTTTCTATAAATATAAGATTTTAGATAATTCTAGTTTGTGAATTGATAATGCTAGGATATGGCATTAATTGATGTATAACATCTAATATCATATTTCACAATGATTTTTCTAATCAGTGTTTTTATTTTATATTTTATATATATATATATGAATATTGATGCTAGAAATATAGTACATATTTCTGCTTCATCTAGTGCCAATGTCATCAGCACTAGTGTGGGTTTGAACCCAATCTTTTATATTAACTGACATTCACCTCATAATAGGTGGTAGTATAGTTATAATCAATATTATAATCTTTTATCTAATTAATTTGTATTTTATGATTAACTAACATTTTATAATAGTTTATTTATTTTATAATATTTGTAAAACTGTATATTATGTTTATTTTATTAAATTGGCATTGATATTTAATTGAATCCTAGATATCTATAAAATGTTACAAATATTTTAAATTCTTTTATTAAAGTTCATTTTTTATAAATTAGTCAGTTGGTAACATTTTATATTTATCTTTTGATAAATGTACATAAAGGATCAATTATGTAAACAGTGTAATATTTGTAAGAAATATTTTGTAAATTTCTATTTAAGTTTATTTCAAATATTAAATTTGAAAGTCATTGTACTAAATTCTTAAAATTTTTCTGAATAAAATTTACATTTTTGTTATTTTAAATCTTAATTAAATAGACTTTCTTAGTACAATGACTGATAAACTGAATATGCTTGTTGCTGTTTTCTTTTAATTAGCAAATGAACCCTTGGGGCATGTTTAATGCAGGATGACAGATTTCCCTCCAAAGCAGGCACCAATCTCAGAGAAACACTTAGAGCAATTGCAATTGGCAGTTGTCACTGCAGATTGAATCCTATAGATAAAGCCAGATTACATAAATAGTGGAAATTTTTGATAAGTGGGGATTATTGAAAGAGATTATTATTTGAAGAGTTCACTGAAGAGAGTAGTTTAGATTTACAGTACATCATGATTAAAGAAATGACAGGGTGAAAAGATCGGTATTGCTCCCTGGAGCTCTGTTTCCACCAGTCATCAATGCCTTTCCAGGGCTTTCAACTTCTAGCCATAGACTCTCTGTGTCAAGGAAGCCTCCTACTGATCTGATTGTATAACTGCCTGTTTCAAGCCATGGAATGTCTACCAATTGATTCTGAGGTTGCCGCAAGCCACTGATTCTGTTTTAACTGTTTTCTAAAGCAATGTTAATTTATATTTTATATATCTGTAATGTTTATACAACTTAGTTTAAAATGCATCTTTTAATTTTTCTCTTGAATTTAAAATATCAATTCTTATAAAAATCTCACATTAATTTGATGCAGCAAATTAAATTAATTGTGTTGGTTTATTTAGAATATTTGACTTAGTGAAATTTCCAAGTATAAAATTCAATGAACAATTAACTTTAAACCTTTCCCTTATTTTCTCCAGTTAAAAATTATTACAGGAGACTTAATTCCATTAAATTAATTGATTAAAGAAAGCTTGTTTAGTTTTTTACCTCATATTATAAATTTATTTTTAAATAATTGAAATTATTTTAAAAGTATCTTATTATTACCTCCAATTTAAAATAGCCCTCGTAATTATTTCTGAAAGGATAATGAATTTTATTAAATCAGTTAAGTAAAATCTATTACAATTTCTGTAAAACAAATGTCTTGAAAGAAAATCATTGAAAGCATTTTATCAGTATATGTTTCATACATATATATTTTATTTGTCAAAAAATAGTAAAAATTCGATGAATAATTTATGTTTTTATATATTGTCAAACTTCACCATAAGTGAGTTTGATATCCAATGCTCCATCTATGTTAGTTAAAAGACAGTCTTATTTGTAATTACTGATGATAAACTATTTAATAACTTAAATGAAATATTTGGAAAGTGTGGAAAACAATTTATAGTCTAAATTTTAATTCTTGCCTTCCCTTTTTATATTATGTTTTATGATCATTCATTAATGGCCTAGGGTGTCTGGAGACTTTCTATGATGTCAGGGAGCTGATTATTTTAATCCAGAATTAAGTTATTTTGTGAGTGATACACTATCTGTATATGTCTAAGGCATTATGTATTTATAGCTACAACCATTCATTTATTATTAGTATTTTGCTTTGCTACTTACTCCTCAGAACCTTTGGAAGTTTAAATATGACCAGTCCAATCTTTCACTTTCCTTCAAAGTAGACGTAGTTCATACCAAGGGATTTTTTTCCAGGCATGGCCATTAAGATGTAAATGGGAAGTCCAGCACATCAAATCTATTATTATTATTCAGAGACATGTTTTGGCTGTAGGGCCAGCATTTCTCATCATCTACCTGTATATATCAAGGATTTCTTTTAGTAAAGCCACCCAGAGGTTCATAACAGACCTCATTTATTTTTGTTGTAATTTATAATATCATACTGCCTTTATCATTATATTTATATCTTTATTTAGCAAACCTGAAGTGCTCTCTGCCATGATGGCATGTCTTTCACAAACCAATCCCAATTAATTAAATTGGATGATAATTGTCAATTATTTATTTAAGAACTATTTTGCCTTCCACACTCTGTAGATTCAACTGATTTAAATGTAATAGTGTTATAAATGCACATCTTTCATATCTTGTTATCTATCTGTCTATATTTATATATAAAATAGATTTATTTGTAATCTTTTAAAGAGGGCTAATAATATTGTATTGCTGATTGGTTCTTGGCAGACCAATTAACAAACGGTTACTTTGTTATTAAATGCCTTGCATTTAGCCACATCAAAATGAATTCAAGAAAATAACCAAGTTGTATAAACAAAACCCAAATTATTTTGTATAACAATAACCAATTCCTTAATAAATTCCTATAATATTATTATTTTAAATAGCTTCGTTTGTCATCACTCCAAATCTCTAAGGTTAATTATTCTATTTATTTATATTTCTTTGTTTTAAATTCATTCTTTGTAATGTTGCCATAAAGAATTGTCATTATTACGGTTCAAATCATTAGTAATTGATATCAAACCCCATCTGTACCATTCTGCAATCATCAGAACTTGCTAAATCATTAATTTATTCTATAAACCCTTTATTATTTTGAGTCTCTTTATGAACCATGACCTCCAGCTGGGATGGAATAAAAATCAAGTCATTTCATCACAAACATTATCCATTAGTCAGAGAGGCAATAGTTTGGGTAAATAGTTTAGGATTCACCCTTGCCCTGACATCTGTATCTTGGCATGGTTGGATTCAAGGTACTTTTGCTTGGATTGTTGAATGAATACACAATTTTGACCAGCACAATATAAAATGATTAATTATTAGACTGTCCAGTGTGCAACAATAAATTTGTCAGATACTTGATAGGGAATCAAAGAAGAATCAAAAAATAAAAGATGAATTTTACTATGACTACACAAATGAGTCATTGAAACATTACATATGTCTGTATTGATAATATGTTGGTTTTTCAATCTTATTAGTGAAATTTTGTGATATTATCTTCTTTCTTTTTTTTACAGAAATCAGTTTTTTTTTTTAATGTTTCAATATCTTGCCTAATTTTAGCCCTCCATTGTTATCCTCAGCCATATTATCTCAATTAAATGTATTGAAAAAGCATCTTTTAAAGAATCTTTAAAATAACCTTTATAATGTAAAATGATTCCCTCTCTTATAAGAAAAAATTATGCTCAAGAAAATGTATTATTTTCCATATGCTTTATGTGTTTAATTCAACAACGATAAGCTTTTACTACAAATTTAGGGTCAACATCTCATTCTAGCTTAAAGAAACTACTAATTGATCTTATAATCTTGATATTGTATTTTTAAAATATTTCAAGTATTTTTAAATTAATTATTTTAGTCCTTTATAGTTATGTTGCTAGAAATTATACATCACTTTTATACAATAAGTATGAATAAATAATAAATCTAATTACAATTAATTCATTTGATATAATTATAGCACTTCAATATTTATTATTTTTAAATTAGATATGATAATTTTCTAGATCTGTACTGCATTTGAACATCCAAATATACTTTTTATCTGAAAATTACCAAGACATTTAAATTTATATATATCATGCTGATAACTGTTTAAGCCTAAAGTTAATGAGAATTTTTGTCTTACCACTGACAATGAAACATTTGAATTTTTTATTTCCATAAACATTTATAGGTTCCATTCAAATCATTATGAACATACTGCAGATATCATACTATAGTTAATAAAGTTAAAAGCCAAGAAGATGAATTTTCTTGTTTTTGCTTTTTATTTTTTAAATTAAAAACTTGATCTTTATAACTGTACAATGTCTTGATGCCAACTTTATGAAGCTATCCACAATCTATTTTTTACTTCACTATCATAAAAATAAAAAACAAAGTTGGAACAAGTATCTATTCTCTTTTAATACTAGTTTTTATTTCAAATACCTTATAGTTTTTACTTTTTTTATACCATCAATATTTTCAAACATTAACACAAGCTTTCTCAGTAAAGTCAATATATAAATTATGACTTTGCTTAAATACTTCTTTTTGCATTTGTCTGTCAACAAATACAAAATTTTTAATTTTCTAGAAAATTTTTTTTAGTAACTGCTGATCTATGACTACCAGCATCATTTTCAATAAAAATTTTGAAAATACTTTTACTGTATTATAACATAATATTCCATGATAATTATTTTTATCTTTTCTATGCATTTTTCATAAATTGGTGCAATCCAGTATCATAATTTTATAGATTTGTATATTCCAAAAAGAATTTCATTAAGTTTAACACATCATCACTTTTTCACAACTTTCTAATGATTTCATTAGGCTCAGAAATCTCTTCTTTTGAGATTACACTAAGTTGTTTTAGTCTCATTATATTTATATCTGTATCCAAATCATGTACATATTAAAAACAGTCATCTGACTATTATATCATTAATTAAAAGATATCAAATTTTTTTATCTTTTCCAAAATATGTAAAAGGAATATTATCCACTGGTGCAACAAGATTGTGGTATCATTTCCCATGTACACATTTTTTTTCAATACACCCGAAAAGATTTTAAATGCCATGAACTGCTAATTATTACTTTTTTGTGTGATTTTTAGTCTACAAATCACTTTTAGTAATAGTATGGATTACAGACTTTGTTGGCTTTATCTGAAATAGTGATTTAAATAAAGTCATTAAAGTCTGTTTTCTATCCAAATCATGATTTTTCCTAATTCTAATAGGTTAGTGATTTAGGACTTGACACAGCTG
The DNA here is from genome assembly GCA_028023455.1 of Epiperipatus broadwayi. Taxonomy (NCBI): domain Eukaryota; kingdom Metazoa; phylum Onychophora; class Udeonychophora; order Euonychophora; family Peripatidae; genus Epiperipatus; species Epiperipatus broadwayi. The sequence continues at coordinate 9,488,524 of JAQFVV010012411.1, forward strand.
ATGAAGGTCTGTGATTCTTCTTTTGCTAGAGTTACAATTTAAGATTTTGCTGCTATATAAATGTCTAATATTTTATTTTGTAAGGTTTGAATATAAATTTGTACTTTATTGTAATAATATCTAAAAATAAAGGGTTTGGATAGATAATTATCTAGAACACAGAAATTGTTTAAGCAAGTGTAATAGGATTAGTATACATTGATTTTATTTTGTACATTAATTATTAGATAATTCATAAAAATATAAAACTTTTTAAATTCTTAAACATTCGTTGACCTTGAATTTGGTTGAAAAGGTATAACAATTAATAAATATAAACTAATTAACAGCACTGATTGATCCAGCTTTTGGAAAAATACTATCAGAATCATTGTACTGAATAGAATTATGCACTACTGGTATGCTTATGTAAAATGTAAAAGAGCCACAATATGCAAATAAGGCAATTATATATTCATTATCCAAACAATGGAAGACACCAATTCTTTTTGTTGATGAAATATGGCTTCTTTGCAATTTATCAAGCCTCTTGGTACTTTCTTTTTCTATTGTCTCTTTCTGAGCAATGTATGCCCCATGGTGTATTTATGGTCAAGAAAGATAGATCTGTATTTAGTCTTTTGTTTAGCTCTGTTGTATTGATATGTACATGTAGGACAATTCTCATGGATATATTTACATGAGCTTTCTCATATAACATAGAGCTGCAGGATTGGTAGAACATGTAGTTTTATAGACCATCTGAGGGTCATGTTCCCACAGGCATTTTATTTTTAGTATTGTTCAAGAAATTGTTAAGCGGTAGCAGCGATGTAAATCTAGCCCTGTATGTGTTAGTGCAAATTTGCAACATATGATATGTAAGTAAGGCTTATCCATACTTAGTTTATAATTGATGCACTATTGACTGTTTTAATAAGCATGTTGTGATTATAACCAAGCCCTATTAGGTCATTAATGTAATCATCTATATTGTTTTTTTCTACCAGCCACATAGACTTTTGTTTCTATATAAGAAACATTTAAAGCCAGCCAATTTGTATTTTCTTGGGACTTTTGACATCAAATGAATGATTCCCCTTATTTTTAAAAGTTTAAGGTTCATTTTAATGTTGAACTCATATATATATATATATGGCAAGAAAATTGATTCCGTGATTGATGTCTTCTATTTCAATAGTCCATTGCAGAAGCAATGTATTTTTAAGCTCCAGTTGTATGTTGTTGATTTAATTCTCCACCACACATATAAATGCTTCATCTACATATTGCATGTAGATATTGTTAGTTGAAGGGGCTAAATATTTAGGTAAAATCTTATTTTCAAACTGAAACTACAAATAATATGACTTAGTAGTAATCTCATTGGTAACCACTTTCCGTTTTTTAGAATTCATCTTTGGCTATTGGTATAATTTCCCTATCAATCCATAAGACTTCTATTATAAGTTCTTTTTATATGGATTATCTTGAATATTGTTAATAGATAGATCACAAGACACTAAACAGTACAATTCTTTTATATCTCATGAGATTAGTTTATAGTTCTTATTTATTTTTGTTTTTTTAATTTTACCCACGCATTCAAAAGTTGATGAGATTTTGTATGTGCAAAATTCAATATCTTTCATCAACCAGTCAGATATTTTCTTTGCTGCTTTGAAATAATATGCACCAATGAAGCCTATTATGATTCTGAGAGGCTGATTTTCCTTGTGCAGCTTGATATTCACAAAAATGCATGGTGGTAAAGTCACTGAGGAGTAGATTGCTAAGTATTCTGAATGTGTATATACTTTGTAATAATGTTTCTTTAATATTGTCCGTTTGCTCAGAAAGAGATGATAGGAAAAGAAAGTACAAAGAGGCTTTCAAATAGGCTTGGGCAATTGCAAAGGATCCACATTCCATCAACAAAAAGATTAGTGTGTTTCATTGTCTAGATGCATATCTAATTGCTTTATTTGCATATTGGGCCTCATTTACATATTATATAATAAGCGTACTTGTACTGCATAATTTTATTCAGCCCTATGATTCTGGCAGTATTTTTTGAGAACTAGCTCCTATTAATTAGTTTATATTTATTAATTGTTTTACCTTTTCAACTAAACTCGATATCAAGGAGTGTTTAAGAATTACATGAGTTGTTAAAAAGAATTAATAAGTTGTGATTTATTATAAAATGGATTTATAACTTTTTAAATGAGATTAAATAAAAAAAAAAAAACTAATTGGTATAAATTGTATTTTAGATCAAATAAAAATTTAACTCATTGTTCTATATATATAAAACTCATTATTCTATTTTGGAGAATGTAACTCAAATATATATATATTCATTCTCCATGTGCTTAAGTATCTTATTTTACTACAGTATAATGAATTTAATATGTGGAAAGTAACTAGTTAGATAAATTAAATGAATGAATTAAATTTTAAGTTTCTTTTTTATGTTATTTTTAAAATAATTTAAATTTTACTAATCAAGCTTCATGTTGGTGAATAGATTGAGATTTGTGGTTAAAGGAGTAAAATGTTTTAGTTCAAAATGCGATATATATATTATCAAAAGTAAAAAGTTAGAAAATATTTTGTTATACCTGTGAACTAGTTTTATATAATCTTGAAAATCCTTCCGGGTAGTAATTTAAATTGAAAAATGAGAAGTGTAAAAGCAGCAGTGGATGTATTAGGATTTATTATTTACAAGATTGCTTGGAAATTTTGCTGTTTTTTAATGCCCCCCCCCCCCATTTTTGACTAAATAGCTCTTTAATCTGATTGAAAAAGTATTTGAAGTTTCAGTAGATTTATGATTGTGTGTTCTAAGAAAGAGCAGGAGACTAACCAACAAAGACCTTTGGATAGATTACAGATTTCTCCCACAATAAATTTTGGTTAAAAAAAAAAAAGAAAGTGTTTAACTCTGAAAAAATTAAATCAACAGTTTGAATATAACATTAGTAACTTTTATTATAAAAATGGCTTTATGTGTAGAAAGATTATGTATAAAACACTTGAAGAATGTGAATGTGTATAAATGAGAGTGCTCACGCGCAAAGTTTAGATAATTAAGGATTATATAATTTTTTCATAAGGTTTCATGAGCTTTGACAAATAGTCAGAAACAATTTAAAAATCTGTGTAATCTATTTCAAACTAGAACACAGTTTTGTATGTTAATGTGTATTTCTCAATGCTTTGAAATATAGTGTGGTTAACACAAGATAGCTAGCTATTTTTCATTGTTAAATTCTGGAAAATGTAGTGACTGTAGCAGCAATACTGGTAAATAAATTCACGTGAAATATTAATATTTCAATAATGATATCATTAATCACATATATGAAAAAGTATTTCACTTAAAATCTTTTTTTAAATATATATTTATAATGCGTTTCATTAAGAACTAATAGTTCTTTTATTAACATTAAACCAATACAAGCTTTAGTTAAGTTATAATTAAATTATGCTTAAACTAATATCAAATTGAATGTTGCCATGATGTTTAAATTGAAATTGTGTTGCTGTGTCTTTTCCATGCTGCTGATGACATTGGTTATGATAGAAAAGAATAACTATTAAGATTTCTAGATTTTTTTCATTAAAGATTATCACTTAAAAGATCATAAATTTCTATAGATAGCTCAAGTTAAATTAATGTTATTCAATATTATTATATTTATGTAGTGTTTATTATATATGTGTCTGTTATCTACAATTTTGGTCTGTGGTCATTTGTGTATAATAATATTAAAGTGAATGAATAAGTCTGTCTTGAAAAATTAAATGCATTTACTTTAATTCATTTAAATATTTACCAATATATTTATAGAGCTATATTATATAGCTTTGACAAAAATCAAGGTTACTGAATATAATAATGTGTATGCATGCACCTGTATGTAATATTATTAAAATACGGCGTTTTTCAACATTGTACATGTAATTGTCAGTTTGGCAACTTAATAGAATATTGTTAAATCATTTTTTTATTATCTCTAATTTTTGTCTTTCACACACACACATATATTTATATTGGTACTAAATCTAGGACATATATAAGACAAGAATGACAATAAGTATATACCAGATATGAACATAGGATATTTTCTTTTTATGCAGTTTTAGAAGCATTTTTTCGTGGAAGAGTTCATTTCTTCTAATTTAAAAACCCTTATACAAGGACCATTATAAATATAAGTAATATTATTAATTCTTTTATTAAAACAGGCAAAACTCTCCAGACAGTACTGCTACTCAGTGCCAACCAGAGTAAACACCACTATACATATTTCATGCTAAACCAGCAATCATCAGTTGATCCAGATTACTATCTCTATACATATATACAATCAATGCTCAGCTTTATATTAAGATAGCCAATCTTCATACTTTAATGGACAGGCTTCAAACTACTCCAACCCATAACTCTTCAGCTATCCATTTCATTGAAAATCTGATGATGGAATGTTCAAAGCCCACATTAGTGCCAATGTTATCATCCTACCCATATTGAGATTAGTCATTCTGATCCTTCATAAACTGGAGAATGATCCATTTACATACATATGTGAGAGATTGGCATACCTTTAATGCACTATGTTTCAATATATAATTTAATACATTGTACAGGCTTACACACAACTGCACATATAATGTAATATATAAGGGATTTAAACTCAGACTTTCACATGACCCTCAACTCTCCATGTCATCTCATATTGATGACCCACCTGATCACACACATGTTGAAAAGATAAAAAATCACCAATATATGTATTTCATGCTAAACTAGCAATTATCAGTTGGTCCAAATTACTATCTCCACATATATATACAATCAGTGCTCAACTTTATATTAAGATAGCCTTCATACCTTAATGGACAGACTTCAAACTACTCCAACCCACAACTCTTCAGCCATCCATTTTATTGAAAATCTGATGATGAAATATTCAAAGCTCACGTTCTGTTAAGTTATTAAAAGTAAAGTATTAAAAAATTAAATACAGCCTAACACAATATATTAATTATAAATAAAATAAAAAATCATATAACATTACAATACTAGCAAAAAGCAAAATTTTACTTTAAAATTATTCCACAAACCATGATTTCATCCATTAACAAACAGACCTTTTGAAGTCAAATTCAACAAGAAACATATATATATACAAAGTAGCCTTTCCATTATTCACTTCAAAAACTAACTTCTTTAACATCTAAGGAGATCTTCATGAGATTAATGGCCTCAAGGAAATTTATCATCAGAATTTTTTTTACTCTCTTTTTATTTAACTTCTTTCATAAAAGATAGCCTATGCATTGTTAAATAACATTTTATGACTTGTATTAGTTCATGAATATTCAAAGCTGAGTTATGATATCTATCTTTAATTCTACTCTTAAGAACTTTAACTATTTCATTAAGACTTAATTTACTTTGATCTATATAAATTTTATGACAACTGCAAGGAATCGTATCAACTACACTAGGAATATATTTGCTATTAATTGACGGTGTGAACTATTTAGTGATGGATTTAGATCAAGGCCTTTTTTCCAGGCCACTTTCATACCACTCAATAAGAACTATTTTTTTAAATCATTTTATACATTGATGACTTAAAGGATAAAGAAATAAACTCTTTATTTTTACTAACAATTAAGTCTCTATTATCAACTGATCTATATATATATTTAGTAAATATAATATTTCTAATAAATTCATGTTTATAACCTAAAGCAATATACAGAAGTAAATTGGCTCATCTGAATATAACTATTATTTCCCAAATTATTGTGTTTTCTATTCTCATAACAAGTAAAAGATTGATAATTATCACGCCTTATCATATTTTTAAAATTCTTTTGTTTAATAAAATGATAACAAAATAAAACATTATCAATTTCATCAACATTTAAATCCAGAAATTTTAATTTAACAAATTAAAAAGTACCCCCTCCCCCCATCAAAAGAAAATTTAATATTAGAATCAGAAGCTTTCAATTTATCAAAAATAATAATAATAATAACATCTTGAATAACAAACAAACAATCAACATACTTAACAAATAATTAAAAAAAAAACCAGAAAATTAATTAATAACACTACTTTTTCCTTAAAAAAAGAAATCAATATAGATGGAATACATTGAAAGAGAAATAGCATAACCAATAACCCATTTTTCTTTAATCTTATAAAACACATCATTATAAATAAAATTCCTAGAATTCTCTAATAACAATAGCAAATTATAAATAATAACCTTGTTCTTAAATGCAGAAAAATATTCACATTTCCTTAGAACAGAAATACTGATTGATACATGTTTTCAATATCTAAACTATCAAAAACAATCATTTTCTAAAACAAATCCCTTAATTTTATCAAATGTGTCAAAAGAATTATATATATATATACAAAATTAAATAAACTTAATAAGAAATTTTGAAATTTTATCAACAATCTGCCCTGTAATAAGGAAAATTATCTTTATGAGATTTTAAATTAAAGAAAACCTTAGAGCCAAATAATCACTAGCATAATAACTTAAATAAGTAAATGTATCAAAAAAAATCTTTTTTCCATAATTTTCAAACAATAATAAAATGCCTCTGCAGGTAATATTGAATAAATAGTTACTTGACAGAGCATTTATATAAGACATTGATATAAGAAAAGTTAACTGATGATATTAAGATAAAATGGAAAAATAGTAAATCTTTAGGGAAATGGATGTATGACTCAAAAAGGATGAGTAATATTAAAAATAGGGTAAGGTTGGTTTGTAAAACAAGTTGAGATCTTTGCAATATGATATATATATATATCAAACAGGAAAGTCTCCCTGGAAAGATGTAAGAGCATGATGGGGCAATTAACAGAAAGGATATAAGATCAGGGCCATAAATATATATTTGAGATACTGCACATAAAATGAATTGTGAAAAAAATATTCAGGTAATAAAGTATGCTAAAAATTACAAGGAAGAAAATGTTATGAAACTTTGTACAGTCAAAAAAATGTAAATAAATGTATAAACATGCTTAAATATCCAGCACAATTGGGGGCATTGTTAGATTATTGGAAACTTTAGGGTTATAATTTTTTTTTAGATTATTTGTATATATATATATTATGGGGGAGGGGGACTGTAATAAGTTTAATCATTTTTATGTTTACAATTATATTTAATGTTTGTATTTTAATAATTATATTTATTGTAATGTAATGTCCTTTGGAGGGAGCTGTAGGGAAATTGGTCATATAATTGTGTAAAGAGAAAAATCTTGAAAAGCTTCCATTAAGGAATAAAAACTGGATTGATGTATTAAATAATTTTTTTTATTTATAGTGAGTTGTCTATTTCATTTTTGTTTTAAACTGATTATTTTTAATAAACAATAATAAAAAAATGTCATACATAATTTAAATGTTGCAGTAATTCATAGCATACAACTTAGGGAGCTTTTACAAATAGTTTTATAATTAAATGTTACCACAAAAAAGCTTTTCATAGAATTCAAAATAAGTCTTTGAGTGAATGACATATAAATAATATAATACATGATAACTATCCATTTATTCATACATTCATGCATTGTAGTGTATGTGCACATAGATGTATGAATAAAAGTAATACTCCAGTTAAATCAATGTTTATGGGGTTAAATTTTCCAAAGGCTTTAACAAATTTGTTTCCAATAGAAATTCTTTAATTTTAACTGAAGGTCCTGTAGGCATTATATTTGAATAATACATAATTCATTATTATATTTTTGTTGAGATATGATATTTATTATAATGAGCTATAAAATGTTTAAAGCATTCATAAATAAATATTTATAATTGTCAAATTATTTTAATCTATGTCAATATATTGTTTACAATATTGATGTAACATATGTATTTCTTTAGATTATTACTCTAAACATTATTTTATTAGCAGAAAACAATAATTAAACTGCATATAGATATTTAGAATTATTGTTTGTAAAATTTGAAAAATAATTTTGCATTTGTAGGGACATCCTAAAGAATTAAAGTAATTATATTCAATATGATTTCTTAATTATTGTGTTCATAAACTTTATATATGTACTTTTATTTTTTTATTATTATTAAATTTGTTACATTGTTATATTTTGAGACTACATTTTGCTTCATTTTTTTTATTTATTTCTGTAAGTGAAGTTCATGCATTTGAGTTTTGACTAGAGGTTAATAAAATGCTTTTTAAGGATGAAGATTAATAGTTGGAATAAATGTTTCTTTTTCCTGAATAAATCTAACAATTTTTTTAAAAAAATATAGATATTTATACACCATATATATATATGTACATGATAGTAAATATTTTATTAAATATGGCAGTCCAACTTCATACATTAACATGACATTTTCATATTTATTTAAATAAGGTCTATTTATACATATTGAACCTACTATTTTTTAATATATATATATATAATATTTAAATATCTTAAAAGGAAGTTCGTGGTGTTTTCTTGGTCTTAATTTATCATGTAAATAACACACAGTAAAAATGTCTGTATTTATAATAATGTATGGTGTTGACATTTGAAATTAGCTATTCTTGACTCCTTAAGGACCTAAAAAAATCAAAACCTTTTTTTTCAACACCTTGGTATTGGAAGAAATGTTCTATTTGAAATAAAAAATAAAGATGGTATTATTATTAAAAAGAGAGATATAATGAAAGCCATTATTATTTAGACAACATTTGAAAGTATTTTAAGTGAAGAAACAAAATATGCAAAAAAATTTACAATGAATGTAAAAGCTTCATTAAATGTTAAAAATATTGCAGATATTTTAAAAGAAGCATTATAAAATTAGAGAAATTGTTAGAAAAGCTGTGTAGCAAATGTCTAATAATGGCATAACGGAATTGGAAGAATACAATAGTTATATTTTCAAATATAACTATAAATATAAATAGTTATAGTTTCAAATGCTTCAGATTGGCCCTTACATATAGCTTGAGTGATAAAGGATAGAGTGATTCATTCTATCTTTTAAAAAGACTTTATATTGTGTTTGGAAAGGAAAGTATTCATTATAAATATCATTCCATCTGTAAAGTGCATGTGCCGTGGTTTAAGCTACAGTATTATTATAATAGTTATAGTAATATTTAAGCAAAGAAAAAGAAATAGGTATACCAACGTATGATGTTTTATAAGTTTTGAACAAGATTTTTATAAAATTATTGCAATTTATCTAAAGATAACTTTAGACTGAACCCAATAAAAGGGCAAACTAGATTTTAGAATGATTGCAGTGCAGTAGATCACATTTACATGTTAGGGAAAGTTTTACAATTACATCAATGAGCATGCACTGCCTTTGGTTTGGTTTGTGTATGAAAAAAATTTGATTCCCTATGTATTTCAAAGTTAATTAAAGCTTTTGAATAGATTAAAATATAAACTTAGATATATTATCAAATTTTAAAGCAATGATTAGACTCCATGGTAAAACTAAGAAGATTAACATTGAAAAGATTATATAAAATAATTTTGTCTCTAAAATTTTATATAGCAATTCATAGGAAGTATTTTGTGGATTACAATGGGAAGCTAAATGAATAAAAATAAATGGAGATTATTTAAGTTATCCACATTTTATTAAAAATGTAATTAGTTTCGCAAATAATGTCTTAGTGCTACATTAATTGTTGCCAGAGTTAACAGATGAAAAATAAAAAGGATTTGGATTTTTAAAAAAAAAACAAAAAAAAAACAATTTTTAATGGCTTTTCAAAAAAGGAGAAAAAAAATAGCAACTTGAAATATCTTGGTTATATTAAATATAGATGGAAATGTATTGATTGAAATTAATTATGGATAAACTTAGTTTAGACACATTTTGTAGAAACAACATATAAAAAAGAAATATGCCCATATATTTATAAAGAAAAGATTTTATAAATATGTTTTGTAAGTACTTATTTATGGATATAAAATTTTGACACCTAATAAAATTGCAATTCAGAAACTTCAAAACAAACTACAAATTATGAAGAAAAGTTGAGAAAAAATGAAATTATCAACAGAACAATGGTATGATTGATATCACATAAAAAAATTATAAGCTAAAGTGGAATTAGTTGAGATGGATAACTGAAATCTTAGACTGAATACCAAAATTTGTAAAAGATCTAGAGAGAGACATGTACGGATAGATATATGAAATAAAATAATTTTGCTTGAATTATATGGAGAGAAAAATTATTTAGAGGAAATTGGAAAAACTTATAGGAAAATAATGATGATATATACATATATTTTCTAAATATATTTTTAACATTGTTGATTAAAATAATAAATAATTATATAGTAAGTCATTTGCAAAATAAAAATGCTATTAGTCTTGTCATTATCTAAAAAGAATAAAGAAAAAATAAAATAAGTACTAAAGTTTAGATTATCATTCGTAACAAAAGTGTTTAGTTGTTGTTTGTTAAAAAGAAAAACAACAACATTCCAGATCTTTTATGATTTTTTTTTCTTTTTTAAATTTATTTATTATTTTTTACTATTGTGTCAAATATAGTTTAAAATAAGTTTTAATATTTCATCTTTGATAAACATTTGAAAATGTCATGTGCATTGTTTATAAATTGACAACCCAAACAAGAGTTTCTGAAAATATTTATTATCTATGTAAAATCCACAATAAAAAAATAATATTTAAAAGTCTTACTTTTTTTTATTTTTTTGACGGTTGACATAACCATTAGTGGTATTCATTATAATTAAAATATTTTACCGGTGAATTTATTGATTAGAAAAGTAAATTGAAAACGCAATTGAAATCTATTAACATCTGAAAAAAAAAAGAATCATAAATTCATATGTAAACACTTACATACATACATATATAAATCTGAAAAGATATCAGATCAATCGACATGCGTAAGACATTTATTATGGTTGCCGTAATACATGAAAAAATGACAAATAATTTTTTTTATCAGCAACTGCGCCAACAATCCGTGCAAATGTAGAATGGCTGTACAAATCTAAAATCTTTCCGTTTTATATTAATACTGTAATGATGACTAAGGTGGTATTAGAGTACGAATATTTGATACTATAATCGCTTTTTTATAAATTAGCTTATTGCAATATACAGTATATTAATCAAGGTGGCATCAGAATTCATTTTATTATAAACCTTAATTAAGAAATCTAGCATGGACAATATGTAAATATTAAGTTAAAGTGCTTTAATCTTTTTACTATTATTATATATATGCTGTGAATTTTTCAACATTGCTTTCTAAATAATAACATTTCAAAAAAAAATTATTATTTTTTTTTTTGAAAAAGAAAAAATAGTAATTCAAATGAAAATACTGTTGCAGGTATCTTTATATGTATGTGTATTTCTATATATATGAAAAATCTGATAATGTAGTTGTTATGTTTGGTCTGGATTACAGACCCAACCAACAGAAAATAATGTATGAAACAAGTATTACAATTAATATATTTATTATATCTACAAATATATACAATACAATATACAGTATATATACAAGTGAATATTTACAATGTTGAATGTTGTAGTTCAACGTAAACTCTGCATTCTGCCCACCACTTCCAACTTCACCTGATGGCTTGCCTCACAGTTAGGGTGTATGGCTCTTCCAGCTGTACAAGACAGCTTGTCTCAAGCCTAGAGTGGTCTTAGCAGTGTCCGGTCCCTGTGGGACTTGCCTAGCTGCATAGACTAAATAGTGTAGTGCTATCAATGGGAATACTTGCTGCTGTTCAGGTTAGCAGAGATTCCCTGGGAGAACGCAAAGAGTCTTTTCGGGTTAGACAGACATTCTTCACTGATTCTCACAAAAGGCTGACTATTTATACCCAGATCCCTGATCTTATTGAAAACCTTCGGATTCAGCAAGCATCGTTGCTTATTGGCCTGTAATAATCATTGGCTATGTTTTTATCTATACATCAACCCACTAGCCTGTGACAAACAATGCTTAAACCGATCAGATAAGGAGGCATCTGGATTAGTCCACATCTGAGAGAAGGAAGGACTATAACATCCCTCCCCCTGGCTAAAATTTACCCCTAGAGAACATAGTCATGAATGTGTGTGCTTCAGTGCTGGTTCTGGTTTGCTATCATCTTCAGTTTGTTGGTCCTCTGTGCTTGTACTACATGTCTCTGGAGCTTCTTTCCTTGTGGCTGCATAAGTATAATCCAGTCTAAGTTGTTTCCAATGGCGATGATTTGATAACCATCTGCTGTTTTAACTACAATGGTGTGAAGTCCTTTTTGTTGGATTATGACTGCTGGGATCTATTTAGTGGGTCCTCTATACATCCTGCATAGCACTTTAGTCTGCAAAGCTAGTGATGTTCTGGCAGTCCTGATGTTTCAATTTCTCATATCCATTTTTGTTATCAGCTTTTTGTTGACTTCTGAGTAATCAGGTTTTAATATAGTTAATGTTATGATCTGGTTCACTTTTGTCACTGCAAAGTCTAAATGACTGAACCAGTCATGGCCTAATAAGTTGCTGTGATCACCTGTTGCCACTACCAGTGGTAGGTGTCTAGTTTTGTTAGGCATGGTAATTTTAACTCTTGTCTGACCCAAGAGTTTTATTTTTTACCCTGATAATCTGTTATAGTCCTAGTGCTAGGATGCAGGTTATATTTATTATTTTTATTAATGATAGCCCAAGTCTTTTTTAAAACAATAGACACTGCAATTTGTATATTTATTATATCAATAAATATATACAATACAATATACAGTATATATACAAGTGAATATTTACAATGTTGAATATTGCAGTTCAACATAAACTCTGGGTTTTGCCTACCGCTTCCAGCTACACCTGATGATTTGCCTCAGGGTTAGGATGTATGGCTCTTCCAGCTGTACAAGACAGCTTGCCTCAAGCCTAGAGTGGTCTTAGCAGTGTCCGGTCTCTGTGGGACTTGCCTAGCTGCATAGACTTCAGGTTAGCAGAGATTCCCTGGAAGAACGCAAAGGGTCTTTTCAGGTTAGACAGACACTCTTCACTGATTCTCACAAAAGGCTGATTATTTATACCCAGATCCCTGTCCTTATTGAAAACCTTTGGATTCAGCAAGCATCATTGCTTATTGGCCTGTAATAATCATTGGCTATGTTTTTATCTATACATCATCCTATTGGCTTGTGACAAACAATGCTTAATCCGATCAGATAAGGAGGCATCTGGATTAGTCCACTTCTGAGAGAAGGGAGGACTATATTAGTAGTGTTTATCTCATTCAATTGTCAAATATCCATGACATGGACTTGAATCTGAAGTAGATAAACATAATTTTTTTAGATTGTAATAAAGCCTATAACTTAGTTCATTATATAAGTATATATAATATAATTTTTTTATTTAAACACAATTGTCTCTTTTTAATGGCTAAGTTAAGCAGGTGTATGTAATATATATATAAAAGATAATTAAAAACAATATTGAATTGAATAATATTTTGTAGTGCATTTTACATTACACCACTCTTGTGCAAGATAAGGACTGGTTTCTACCCACTTTTAAGACCTTGTGTTGGAATGTAGTTATAAACATAAGACCAAAGATATGAAAAAGATGTATGATCCCCCAAGATGCTCATTTCATGCTGAATCAGCACTTTATAGTTGTCCCATATCACAGTCACTTACACTTATCTTTATCATTGTTCAGGATATATATAAATAGCCAATTACTATAGTTTAAGTTTAAATTGATGTGTCGAACTTATTGCCCTCACAACTTAAGTCAGTCCCTACCTTGTGTGAGAGTTGTACAATGAAAATTACACTACAAAAATATTATTCATCAAATGGATAATCTTTTATCTAATGAATAACATTTATCAATTAAACTGTAATAGTTGGCTATCTATACATATATACTGAACAATTGAAAATGCTATATATAAGAGATTGTGATCTGAGTCAACTGATGAAGACTGGTTCAGCATGAATTGTATATCTTGGGAATCATATATCTTTTTCATAAGTCTTTGGTCACATGTTTATAGTTACATTCTTAAGGGGTTAAAAGCATATAGAAAACAATCTCTACCTTGTGTGAGAGTGGTATAGTAAACATTATACTACAGATATATTATTCATTAAGTGAATAATCTCTAACCTAATGAATAACTAATAAAAATTATTAAGGTCGAACTAAGTTTTTGCTGTTTGACGATTATGATATGGTAGAGTTAAAGTAAGGAGTGCATTGATAAAAGCCAAAGATTATATATACAAAGTGTGAATTTTTTTGTTTTTAATCATTTAGAATGTTTTATGGAGGAGGGGGGGGGATATTAATAATTGCAATATTTTTTCACCTCATTTTCATTATGAACTAGCGAGAAGATTCTTAGCAATGTGAGAGTTAAAGATCAAAAAGTTGTTTTTTTTTTTTGCTGTATTCTAGAAATACTTCTATGAATTCTGCAGCGTTTGAAATGTAGATGACATATCATTTTATTTAAATACACAAAAGCAGTCATGTGTTTACATTAATACCTATCTAGCCTTGGGCATTATTAGCTTAATCATTTTATTTGTTTGCCTGGGGAAGTGGATGTATGATTATTTTATTACCATTATTTTTGATAGTTTACAACTAATATTTGTAATCATAGATTAATTTTTATTGAAATTATTTTTTGCTTATATTTGGATCCCCCCCCCCTCTTTGGTTTTATTATTTCTAAATAGATTTTATCACTTTTTTTAAGTTTTATATGAAATAATTAAAGATTAAAAACTTTTAATTATAGTTTCACTATTTTATTTTTTTAATACCTGAATGTCACTAGTCTTTAATTTAATCATTTCAAATAATTTTAATAGATTTTTTTTATTATTTCATATTATAAATGTCACATAAAAGGAGGAAATGTGATTATATTATCATTTAATTCTTATTCTTCCTCGATTAAATAAATATTTTTATTTTAAAAGATGATATTTAAACTGAAGTTGTACAATATAGCTTAATACATAAATACACTATAGAAATGATATTTATATAATAATACTGTTTAAATGAAAAATGAAAGAAAATGGCAGTGGTTAACAAAAGAAAAAAAAATAAGAAAGAAATCATTTTGATAACAGATAGCAGATGTATTTTCTTTTCTTTTTTGTCAACGTATCAAAATTCT
This sequence comes from Epiperipatus broadwayi, assembly GCA_028023455.1. Classification (NCBI taxonomy): domain Eukaryota; kingdom Metazoa; phylum Onychophora; class Udeonychophora; order Euonychophora; family Peripatidae; genus Epiperipatus; species Epiperipatus broadwayi. The sequence goes on from JAQFVV010012411.1 coordinate 9,503,753, forward strand.
TTGCTGTATTGGATTAGATAATAAAAAGGCTAGAAAATTAATTGATTTTTTTTTTTGTGTGTGTGTGTGTATGTGCAGAAATATGATTTTTAAAGCAGTTTGACATTTTATTGTATTCTTTTTAAAAAGAAAATTTTTATATTACTAAAACTTTCTATTGTCATTAATATGATTTATAATATTTTTAACTAGAATTTCCCCCACCTCATATATAATATGATTAAACTTTATTGAATGATTTTCCGAAGTTGTCTCCCTCTACAATTATTTGCTATTTTTTCCTGTCTCCAAGTCTCATCTTTTTTCTCATCATCACTTCATTCATATTCTTCTGCTAGTTTTGGCATCTTTTAGATGATCACTATTATCTTTTAAACATACTTTTTCTTCCAAGTCTTTAAATCTATAAATACATATGTATAACATCTTTTATGTAAATAGATAAATAAAAAAAATCTTTTAAATAACTCACTATAGATAAAGACCCCTTTTCAGTATTTCTTGACAATGAAACAGTGAAGAAAGAAACATCAAATTATCCAAATGCCCGATAGTTAATATCCTTCTAGATAAAGAATGGTTAAATGATAATTTAATGATCAATATTTGTATGCTATAGGATTATGTCTGAAAGAAAACAATCACCATTACTACCCTTTTCATCATATTAATTATAGTCTGTAAAATATTTTTATTAGCAGTTAATACAAATGGTAGAATGAAGGTGATAAAAAATATTAACTATTAATTAATATTATTTAATGCATAAAAGTCTTGTTCTGGAACACATTCATGGACTTTTTTGTATTGTTTTTTCCTCCATATTTTTCTTTTATTGTATTTTTTTGGAGAAAAAAAAAAAAGTATCAAATCTTTATGCTTTAGTTAAATTTCATTATAAACATAAATTCAAATAATGAAATTAATTCTAAAATTAAACATCATCTTTGCAAATAAAAAATAGATAATATTATTGGCACAAAAAATTTCATTTCTTCTTGCATATATATATATATATTAGTAAAACAAAAATAAAAAAGTTTTTTTTAAATCATAATTTTGTCAATATTAAAATTATAAATAATTTTCGAAATATTAAAAATCAGACTTCCAGTTATAAAAACAATAATAAAGTTATTGACAAAGCCCATTTCATATTTGATATCATATATTTTTCACAAGAAAATTTTTATTTAAATATCAAATATATTTAAATAAATTGGTGTGTAATTATTATATATTTATTAAGAAATAAATATTCAATAATTTTTCAAAAAAAGAAAGCATGTAAACAAATAAAAAATTAAGAAAATTTTTTGTAACCTTTAGTGAAAAAAGTTGAGCAAGCACAGATATATATTTTCTTCTATTGTGAAATTTTCCTCTCTTTCCACTACATACTGATTGATGCTGACATTTGGTTTTAATAGTTAGAACTAAAATCTTCTTTTTTAATTGGTTTCTAGATAAATTTTCATTGAAAGGTTTTATCATCAATGATCTAAACTTCTTTGTTCAGAATGTGACATCAATGAGAAATATATTATTGGTATTATGTATTCTGAAATCCACAGAGCATTTCTGATGTTGAAAATTGATGTGCTAATTACTATGTTGTAATGTCTTTATATAATCCATATATGTTATAATTGTTGTGATTTTTATTATTAGTAGTAATAACCTATAATAGTTATTAATTTTTCATGGAATATTATCTTATTGAAATCTTGATGATAGTATGAAGATGTTTGTGTTAAAGAAACTATGGACTACATTGATAATATCTTATATGAAGATTTTCTAATTTTGAATAGTTTCATTCAAAAGTTACATAAATACTTTGTGTGTTGAAAATCAGAGCTTCAGTAGTAATAATTAATACTAATAAAGTAACATGTTCCTATTTACTATTCTTTTGCTTTCTTAAGCTATTCTCTTAATTTCATCTCTGTTTATTGTAATCTTGGATAATCAATGGACATTAGATGATATTATATGTGTGTTATTACATAATCTATTAACATTATTTATTTATATACTCTATAGAAATTTAAAGAAACTAAACTGAAACAAATGCACCACATTACCATCAAACTTTATAGTCTAAAATTAAAAAGAAGGGTTTTTGTAGATGAGCCAACTTATTAATGTAGTAACTTTCTTTCATTCTTTTTTATAGCTGTGTATTGTAATCTTGAATATTCAATGATCACAAGTTAGTATTACTATTGTATCCATATTCCCAGACTAATGTCTAGCTTATGGTTTGCATTAATAAGGCATTTGTATATAAATCTGGAACTAATGTTCTTATGTGTTTGGGATATGAATATGATAGCACTACCATCTAATGTAGTGAAAATGATAGTTGTTTGTTAAATTATTGATTATAAGTATTTAAATGTTTATTTCTCTTCCAAATAATATCTTTAACATATAAAGTAATTTTTTTAAATTATTTTAACAATAAAATATTGTTGCAATGTCAAGACATTATTTATATATTTTTAACCCATTTAAATAAAAAAGTAAAGCTCCAATAATAAATATTTAGTTACTTAAATATAATATTTAGACAACTTGAAGGCAAACATTGTAATAATTCTAGAAAAAATATATACTAGAGAATCAACATATTAAATATAAAAGTTTATTCGATACTTATCAATAATTTACTTCATATATTATCAATGCATATATTGAATGGAAGAAGTACTATTCCAAAAAATAGTGTTAATAAAAATATAAATGGGAGTCTAGCACGATAAAAATACGTAGGTATTTATTTTCTTATTATTGTTATTAGTCATCATTATTAAGTTTATCATGAATGCATACATTGCAATATTGATATATATAATACTGACCTTTATTTATGGGAAATTTATATTTCTTATAAAAGGGAAAAGAAAACTTTATTATTCAATTTTTAATATCTAAGATCTTTCCGTTTAAGAATCCAAAAATCCATTATCTTAATAGAAAATGTAAATTATGAGCTGAATGAATTAGTACACAATTTGTAATTTCTCAAAAGAGGATTTTGTTATTGATAACTAATTTATTTGAATTTTTCATTATAATATACAAAGAAATGTAAAAGGCACCGAAATATTTTGAAAGAACCCATTTATTTTTGCATAATAGTTATGAGTATTTGAAAAGAAAAAAAAAAGAATAAAGAGATTTTGATGAAGTTTTTCAAGTTTTGTCTTAAAAACAGATTCCCTGGGCAGTTAACATTTTATTTTAGTAAATTGTTAAAGATTCCCAGAAATTTAAAAATCAAAAGTTCAGCGAGTGAAATTGATATACATAGAATTTTCTACCAGGTTCTTGAATATCACATGACTTCGTAAACAGATGACATTGTGATTTATTGCTATATATAATACACATTAAATTATTTTATAATAGATTTTATACATTCATTCGGACCATTTTCAATTTTTTAAATTTTATTTTGCATAGCTTCTTTTAGGTATTTTACATATTGTTATATATTTTTTTCTATTTAAAAATTAGGAATTTGAAAATGCTTATTTTTTTTCTCCCACATAATCGTTAAAACGATATTTAATACTAGATTTTAAGCCCAACTCTGATATTGACCGCAGCTGGTCAAAAAATACAATACGACAACACATATGTTTTATGTTATTGATTTTTATTAGATACTTTTATACTTAAATTTGTTTTATTTAATTATATTTTTGTATCATAATTATGTTTAGAAAAACTAATGTTTTAAAGCTTATTAAAAAAGTTTAAAAGCAATATTAAAAAAGATGTGTAATTTTTTTAATAATCTTTATAAATAAATTAAAATGTACGTATTTAAATTTTGAATATAAAGAAGATATTCGTTGTCTTGCGTTGTTAGCCGAGAGGTATCGCAGCTGCCATGCAAGCAAGTAGTTGGTTGCAGACGGTTGTGGGTTCGCGTCCCGGCCGATGCTATGACATATGAAAAAAAAAGATATTTGTTATACAATATTTGTTTGAAGGTTTTTGATATCACTTTTACATGTAGTTACATATTGGACCATTTCGATCATTAGTTGAATTGTTAAATGTTTATAGAAAATTTCAAACTTTATACTTTTTCAAATGCATTCAAGTGTTAATAACAGCTTGCAGATTAGTATGGAATACTTTTTTCTTTAATAATATTATTCTCTCTACTTAAGATGTTGCTGGTCTAACCAGTGACAGTTCTATCATAGGGATAACACTTTTATTTATAAAAACTAAATTTATATTGATGCCACCAATTAGGTTATTCTATTAGAAAAATAACTTAGTTGTTATTAAAAATTGAATGTATTAAGAAAAATATAAATATTTTTTTCTAAAACCATTTAATTAACAAATCCTTATATAAGCTAAATAATGAAAATGGAAATATGTAATTTGTCTAATATTTTTGCCTATATGAAACCAGATCTTTTATGTCATAGTATAATTAGTCAGGTGCTGCTTTAAATCTATCAATGTGCTCTACAAGTGACTGGTAGTAGAATGGCTTTTGATATGATGGATGGACAACTGTGAATATCAAATAAATAGTGCTCAACCATGAGTTCCTGCTACATTGTAGGGTAGAATGTTGGTTCATCTTAGGATATGTACTATTTTTTGATAAAAGCAGTCTTTTCTCTCTCTCCTACTTTTCACTTTTTTAGTCATTTAAGTTTTTGTAGAGCCTAATCATTATGAGCCTCTTATGTCACAGACATCTTATAATAATTGTGACAATGGGATTGTGTGTTTGTGTAACAATATTTCCATATTTTAACTACACTCACACACAACAAACACAGCATTTCTGACTCTGATATTTCTTTTTTCTTACTTGTCTTTTTCAAGCTCAAGTTCTCAAAAATTGAGGAATCAGTGATGTGAACAAGCTTAATAGCTGGCAGTAGTTAGTTGTGAACTTTGCCTTGATGAAGTATAATCACTAATGAGTTGTTTTGGAATTGGATTTAAGTGAGACAGGAGTTTTGGCTGGGAAAAATTGTATGTTTAGGCAGCCATATTTAGGAACTCCCTGCAAGAGCCTAGAAAATACTGTCTAAAAATGGCCTGTCTCACACAGTCTGCCTAGGCTGTCATACTTGGTAGATTAATAATTTCAGAAGTAGAAATAATAACAGTAGTAACAATAATATCAGTAATAGTGTTGTAGTAAAAGGTAGCTGTAGTAAGTGTCACAAATATAAATCTAATTTTTTTCTAAATATAAGTATGTAGAAAATGCAAATTTTACTTCATACAAACTCTTCAATATCAAAATAAAAAACTGAATTTGTGACTCAAGAACTTCCAAGATTTAAGATTGATATAGTTACTCTTAGTAAAAATTGTCTCCCAGAGGGGAAAATATTATTAGAATAGACAGAAGAATATAATTTTTTTGGAAAGGCAGATCAATCAGCAAAAAAGAAGCTACTGTATTGATTTTGCTGCAAAATATAATTTAGTATCTTCTATTATTGGAATTCCTCTTTGCATAAATGAAACTTGCCTTCCATAATGATATTAAGACTCATTTTATCAATGCCTATACTTCAACTTTAGATTCAGAAGATTCAGAAAAGAAATGCTTTTACTTCTTGTTGGATAGCAGTGACATCATTAAAAGATTAAATTTTTCTTCTTTGAGACTTTAATGCACATGTTGGTACATGTAATAGACTTTGTCCAAAAGTTATTGGAAATAATGGTATTGGGGCTGCAAATTCAAATCATTTGTTATTATTGAATTTATACACAACACATGGATTGCCTATTACAAACACTTTGTTTAGGCAGAAAAATTACTACAACAAGGAAGCATACATGCTCAATACCATGGCATTAATAAACTGTATTATTGTTAAAAGTCAGGATACAAAAGAAGTTCATACTATAAGGAGTACAAGCTCAGACTGTTGGACAGATCATAGATTAGTAAGCTCTAAAATTAAATTGATAATTCCATTAAAAATAGATATTATTTCAATCATATTCACAAAAAAAGTGATGTTCATTTCATCAAATTTCAACAGAAGATTAAACATTAAAGTTTCTAGTTTGGATGTTCAGAACTTTCAGATTACTGAAACATAGAATTCTCTTAAGGATTATGTTAAAGATGCAAATAAATCTATTTTTAGATTTACTAAAAAGAAGAATCATGACTGTTTTTTAACAATGAATTAAAATGAAACATGTGAGACTCTCTGCTAGGCAAAATAATAGATGTAATGTGGAACTTCATAATAAATATAAATATCTGAAAGCAGAAATTCACTGACTGACAAGAAGACTTAAAATGTCTGGGAGATTAAAACTGCAAAGAAGATGCAGACATATTCTGATTGTAGTCATTCTAGATCTTTTTTGATGCATTTAAAACAGCATATGGATCTGAAAAATGCTATCACAATCTTATTAAATCCAACAAGGGCACTATGTTATGTGATGCTAATGATATTTTGAACAGATAGAATAAATATTTTGATCTTTTTTTCAATAATAATGTGAGAATTGAGATGGTAACTTTTAATATTATATCCAATTTATCTACTCATTTAGATTTGGGCAAAGCTATTCAGCTTAGTGAAGTCAAAACAACTCTTTTAATCTTAAAAATGGAAAGTCTGCAGGTCCTGATGAAATATCTAGAGATGTATTAAAATATGGTGGTGATATGGTAGCTTAAAAAATATTGGGAATTTTTAGGAATATCTGAACTTATGAAGTTGGGCCACCCAAACTTATGGATGCTTTTATTGTTACACTTTTTAAAAACAAAGGGAATAGACAAGATTGCAGTAATTATCATGGAATATTATTGTAATGTACTACAGTAAAAGTACTTTTAAGAATTTTGTTGAATAGGTTGCTTTCCGTTATATATGAATGGTTATCAGAGACTCAGTATAGTTTTAGAGAATTGAGAAGTATTATAGATGTGATTTTTATTTCCAGGTAAATGAAAGAAAAATATCAGGAACAAAATAATGATTTATATATTGCTTTTATTGATTTTTAAATTTTGATTAAATTAAGAGATTATGTCTATGACATTATTTGAAATTATTTAGTCCAAAATTTATTTATATTACACAGCTTCTACATGATGAAATGAGAGGTGTTATTACTACAGGTGGAAAGTATGATGCATTTGAAATAAAAATTGATATTAAACAAGGTTCCATACTTGATTCAACATTGTTTCAAGCATTTGGAATTATTTTGGGTAACGTATTTATGCATGGGCCAAGATATGGTATAGGTTTGATGATCTGTTAAAAACTAAAACAAGAATTTCATCTTGGATTCTGGATTTTGATGATTATGCCATTTTTACCAATTCAAAAGAAGATTAATAGAATATTCTTAATGTTTTGAATGCAACTTTTAAATATTTTTGTTTATCAGCAAGTGATGGAAGAAAAATCCTCAGCAACTTTTAGTTTGTATAGTTATCAAGTGGAGAATGTGAATCAGTTTAAATGCCTTGGTAGTTTTATAAGGAGAAAAGTGAACTTCAATGCTGAGATTCAATACAGACTCTAATGGGCTGTTACACCTTTTAACAAGTCAAAAGAATGAATATTTCAGCATAAGGAAATAACTACTGCAACTAAGTTAGCTGTGCATAAAACTGTTTGTTATTTTTACTTAATTTATTGTATTGATATGAAACTTGGACACTCTATGAATGCTATAAAGCTTCATTTAAGGATGCTCTGTAAAATTTTAAAAATACTTTAGCCAGATATTAAGACCAATCAATATGAACTTCATCTTGCAGGAACTGTTATTATTAAATAATAGGCTTTCTAAAAAGGTATCTTATGGCGAACTTGAACATGGGTTTTATAGGAGAGGTAGATACCATTTTACTGTATAAGAATTATCTCAGAGACATTCTAAGGAATTTATTGGGAAGAGGTGGCAGAGGATAGAATAGATTGGAGAGCTACAATTAAACAAGGTGTTGTAGTATTTCAAAATCATTTTTTTGCTGAGGAAGCTAAAAGATAACATAAAATATAAACAAAAAAGTGGACCACCATATTCTATATGTGGATGTATTTGTGCATCATAGATTGGTTTGTATAGTCACCACAAAAAATATTTTTAAGATAGTCTTTTTCTTGCACTTTCTCCTTTTTTTTCTTTTAGGAGTTGGATTGCCATACTCATTTTTGAGTAACTATTTATTATTATTATTATTATTATTATGATTTATTTGAGTTTTTAATTATATATAAAAATGTCTCATAAATATTGTAATAAGTTGCTTTGATAACATTTATTTTTCTAACAAAATTCCATAAGTCAGCATGATAAAACTAAATTTAAAGTCTTGTTGTAATCCTTAAAATGCATATTGACTTTTTATGGTGTTCAATGACCTTGTTAATTATTCATTAATAATTTCACAGTGCTTGCATCATTTAGATTAGTGGGTTGAAGAGTTATCAGTCCCTGTTTTGAATCTCAACCCTATCACTTCCAATACTCAAATATTACATGATATCCTGATTGACAAATCATCTGATTATTTTTATATTAATCTGCAATGAAGTTATTGTTTTGCACACTTTTCCAAAATCAGTTTGCACATCTGACAGTTGTTTTTAACTTAAACTATATTTGTAAAAATAGTTTTCTACATAGTTTTACTTACAGAGAGTTATAAGAGATGACGTACAATAGTTCATATACTCTGGTGATGACTTTTTTATATATAACAATATAATTTTTTCACAATATGTAGACTAAATTAATTGGCATAATTTGGTTAACTCATTTATTTATTTTATAAATGTTTTACTACAACTTGGTATTTGTATATAAAATATCTAAATTGCTGTAAATATAAATAATACAATTAATATATCAAATCATATGTTAACAGTAATCCTATATAATACAAATTAAAATATAACAAATTTAAACTTTTTTCCAGAGCTGAGCTAATATGGAACTCATATTTTTCATTTTTAGTGCATGTTACAGTGACTAAATTATTATTTTTTATTTATAAATATTACTTATTTAAAATATTTATTAAGTAAATATTTTGCTTATTTATTCAAATATAAATGAATTATAATGAAAATTAATGAGTTACTTCTTACTTTTGATTTGTGCATATATTAATTCATTATTTTATAGTTTGACCTCCATAAATAATTTAATTATATATCTAACTATAATATTATTTATTTATTTATTCTTAGCAAAAATAATCTTTCAATATAATAACTATTCAAAAGTTGTGTGTTGTTCAACTTAGTTGAGACTTTTTGTTTTTATTTTACTCAGCTATGAATCAATTCAAGAATGCTTAGCTGATTGGTCTGTCACTTTATCAGCACCCTAGACTACTACTTTCATAGATATATGCTTTGAAATTTATACATGCAAATAAAATTTTAAAAAAATTATATTTATTTAAATGTTTAGCACTATTTAATTCAAAAAATTTTATATTTCAATTATAATGAAAATCAATTGTCTAAAGATTATAGTTAATGTCTCAATTGCTTCATTTTATCCCTAGGCAAAACAATTATACCCTCTTTTATTCTCTTAGTAAAAAAATATTAAAATTATTGCATTCCAATTTACTATTATTATATATTTTTAATATTTGAAATTTGTTTATAAAAAGTATAACAGAAAAAAAAACTAATGTCATTCACTGCTCAAATATAAATGTAAACTCTAGAATCTGTAATTTTTAAGTTTTTAATAATATAATATATTATTTTTTCTTTCATACCTATATGAGATTGTTGACTCAAATCATTCTCATATGATTCAAAACTAGTGAGAGTATAAATGGCAAGGCATTATAATACCTTGCAATTTCATTCAAACAATAGTTAATATTTTTTTAAATTTTTTTAGTCACACTTTTTTGCTAAATATCTAGTTAATATATTATTAATAAAAAAAATTAAAAAGAAATAACAATATGCATGCAATGAAATTTCAGTATTTCAAGAAAATTATATAACAAAATGGTTGATGTGGGAAAACAGTAATGCTAACAACCAATTAAAAACTATAAATACAACTCATTTAATGATTATTTACTCCACATATTTATAAAAGGCATATCCATCTATATGTATAATTGTAATATCTAATAATTACTTATTTTTAGACAGCGTGGTGAGTTTATTGGCTTTTTACCTCTGCGTTTAAGATCAAGAAACACCGTGGTCTTTCTTCTCAGTGCCTGATAAGGCAGAATGAATGTTTGTGTAAATGATAAATATTTTTCCAATATATATATACAATTATGACAGACAAAAATAAAGCATGGCCCTTATTCCCAGGAGGTTGTAAAGTCATCAACCAAGGCAGCGGTTGGTGGCTGAAGACGGAGGGTGCTAAGAATCCCCTGATTGCGGACCCAGGCTGCCATTTGATGACGACTTTTTATTTAGGTACTTACAACTGCAGATCACTTTCAAGTGAAGGAAGATTGCAAGAATTAGAAGAAGAACTGTCTTATATTAAATGGGACATTATTGGACTTTGTGAAGTTAGAAGAAAAGGAGAAGAAACAATTGATTTAAAAAGTGGACATATACTCTATTATAAAGGCACACATATTGGAAATACAAGTGGAGTAGGATTCATTATAAATAAAAAGTGGAAGAACAATATTGTGGAGATTGATGGTGTATCGGACAGAGTGGCAAGATTAGTTATACAACTTAATAGCAGATACCAAATGCAGATAATTCAGGTTTATGCCCCAACAAGTTCTCATAGTGATGAAGTAGTAGAAGATTTTTATATGGATGTACAAAAGGCTTTTGATCAGAGTAAACAACATTTTAAAATTGTTATGGGAGACTTTAATGCTAGAATTGGTAGACAAATGAAAGATGAAATTGCTGTAGGTAATTTTGGTTATGGTAATAGAAATGAGAGAGGACATAGACTTGTGGAGTTTGCAGAAAAAGAAAAACTTTATATTATGAATTCATTTTTTGAGAAAAATGTTAAAAGGAAATGGACATGGAAGCATCCAAATGAAGGTACAGCAGAATTGGATTATATTTTGACTAACAGAAAGTACATATTTCAAGATTGTAATGTTCTTAATAAATTTAACACAGGAAGTGATCATCGATTAGTAAGGTGTAAGTTACGTGTTAATGTAAAACTAGAGAGACAAAAATTATTAAGAAAAACAATATTTACAGTTGATATTCCTAATCTTCAGAAACATTCTAATGAATTTAAATTAGAACTTACAAATAGGTTTCAAGTGTTAGGAGATTTTGAACATGATTCAGATTTGAATGAAATTAATATGAAAATAACTGATACACTTTTAAAAACTGCAACAAACATAGCTGGTAGAAAAAAGCAGCAATTGACTAATAAAATTTCTACTGAGACTAGAGAATTTATGAAGAAAAGAAGGAATATGAAGATATACAAAAATGATGTATTAAAAAGAATTGAATATCTCGAATTTTGTAAAATGGTACGGAAAAGAGTTGAAAATGATATAAGAAAGTATAACTGTGAAATAGCAAGGAAAGCTGTAGAAGAAAATAAAAGTCTCAAAAATGTTAAACAACATTTTGGTATTGGTAGGAAATTTATATCTGCAATAAGAAAAAAAGATGGAATTATTACTAAAAAGAGAGATGACATCATGAAATTGGTAGAAGATTTTTATCAAGAATTATATAGTAATAAAGAACAAGTACCTCCTATATCTATTACATCTTCCGAATTGCCCAGAATTTTAAATGAAGAAGTGAGACATGCAATTAAGTGTATGAAGAAAGAAAAGGCTCCAGGAAATGATGGAATTATAATTGATATATTAAAAGAAGCAGGTGAAGAAATAGAAACAATTTTAGCAAAGTTATATACCAAATGTCTAAATGATAAAGATGTACCGGAAGATTGGAAGAATGCAGTAATAATATTAATATTTAAAAAAGGTGATAAAGAAGATATTAGAAATTACAGACCTATCAGCCTTTTATCAGTTTTATATAAAATTTTTACCAAAATAATTACAACTCGTCTACAGAGAACTTTGGATTTCCACCAACCAAGAGAACAAGCTGGATTTAAAAGTGGTTTTAGTACAATAGATCATATCCAGGTATTGAGAGAAGTCATAGAAAGGACAAACGAATATGAGTTGTCATTAAGTTTTGGATTTGTAGATTATGAAAAGGCATTCGATTCTATACACATTTCTTCAGTGATTAAAGCATTGGATCATCAAGGTATAGATCCAGGATATTGTCATATTTTAAAGAATATTTATAAAAATGCAACAGCAACAATTAGATTACATAATGATACTGGAAAAATCAACATTGAGAAAGGTGTAAGACAAGGTGACTCCATATCTCCAAAACTCTTTACAGCAGTGCTGCAAGAAGTATTTTGTGGATTAAAATGGGAAACTAAAGGCATGAAAGTAAATGGAGAGTATTTAAGTCATTTAGTGCAGATGATGTAGTTGTTTTTGCAAATAATGCTTCAGAGCTGCAGGAAATGTTGCAGGAGTTATCAGATGAAAGTAGGAAAGTAGGACTAAAGATAAATGTTAAAAAGACTAAAGTAATGTTTAATCGATTTGCTCAAAATATGAAAATAAAGATTGATTATGAAGAATTAGAAGAAGTTAACAGTTACAAATACCTTGGTCAGATTATTAATACAGATGGAAACATAATGGAGGAAATTAATCATAGAATTAAACTTGGTTGGAGTGCTTTTGGTAGAAATAACTTGATACTAAAAGGAAATATGCCTATGTGTTTGAAAAGGATGGTTTTTAACAAATGTGTTTTACCAGTTCTTACTTATGGATCTGAGACTTGGACACTTAATAGAAGAGCAATACAGAGACTTCAGACCACTCAAAGGAGTATGGAGAGATGTATGTTGGGAGTAACAAGAAAAGATCGAAAACGCAATGTATGGGTAAGACAACAAACAGGTGTTACTGACCTTATTGAAAAAATTAAAACATTGAAATGGAGTTGGGCTGGACATATTGCTAGAAGAGATGATAATAGATGGACAATTGAAATTTTAAACTGGATTCCAAGAGATTGTAAAAGACCCAGAAAGAGACCACATGTGAGATGGATGGATGAAATAAGAAAATGTGCAGGGGTGTTGTGGAGAAGAGAAGCTAAAGATCAGAGAAGATGGATTAAACTTGGAGAGACCTTCATCCTGCAGTGGATTGATAATGGTTGATGATGATGATGATGATGAATTATAGTAGTTAGATGTAGTATAATTTTTTTTAAAATAATCTTATTTACAATATTTACAAAAGTAATAACCTTGTTTTATTTTAAAAATAAAAGTATTTTTAAACTATTTTATTAACATTTGCTTTTATTGAACCAACCCATAGTCGACAAATCTACTTCCTTTCATTTGTTTAAGAAGTAAAAATAGCTAATTTAACAGAAAACTTGATCTCATACTTATTTAACATAATTAAAGCATCACCTTGGGAAAAGGAGGGGTGCAGTTTGAGTTTTGATTTTTATTCTAAAATTAATATTCTGTTGATTTTTGAAAAAATTATTATAACCAAACTTTTATTAACTATTATTTGATAATTAGTTTTTTTTTGTTTGTTTTCATAGGTAAGATCCTATATATAAAAAAAAATTGAAAGGATTTTTTTACTACAAAATCCTAGAAAAGTATTTTGAGAATTTTAAAATTATTTTAAATATCCAGTATATATTTTAATTTATTATTTATAATAAAAATTTGTAATTGTTTTTACCAGAATATTATTCAATAATGAGCAAGCTAATTATAATATACATACATGCAAATGCATAATAATATGGTTAAATAATCAGTACAAATGGAAACAAAATTATCATTGTTAAATACTTGGAAATTATAGTTAAGAGATAAATTTTTAGCATTAAATTTAAGTTGATACATGAAATATGTGTGTATTATTACCAATCATTTAAGTTTTGCATATATAATTTTTAAAGTTTATATATATAGAAGTAAATTATTTTGTTTCTCCTATATGTATTATGTAATTATGTTTTTATAAAGTTATATGTGATAAGCAATTTATATAGAAAAATGAGGGAGGATGTATTGGAAAGATAAAGATCATACAAAATTTATTTATTGAATATAATTAGAAAAGTAACTACAAGAAAGAGATGTTGTAAATTATTGAATTGATGAGATTAGAGTGAAGTCATCTTGTTTTTAATTTTGAAAAGTTTTCTAAATACAAGGGAATTTTAATATCTTAATAAGTTGGTTATCTTTTGACAATTTTTTTTTAAAGTGGTATAAAATTATATTATAATGCATTATTATAGATAATTGTTTAATTACGATTGATCATTTAAGATATAATAGAGTTTCTTTAAAAGTCAGGAGCTTAATATGCTTGAGATGTTCATTTTTCTGCATATATTATGTAAACAATTTGATCAAGCCTAGGCAAACAAACTGATTAGTAATCTGATCTTGATCTTAAATCATTGTAAACCTATACCTGCAGGAAATACTAAAACTCTGGTAACAATTTTAAGAATACATTGAGGGTTTTTTTTTTCATATGTCATAGCATCTGCCGGGACGCGAACCCACACCCGTCTGCAACCAACTACTTGCTTGCATGGCAGCTGCGATACCTCTCGGCTAACAACGCAAGACTACATTGAGGTTTTGTCTTCCGATTATCAAATTAAACAAATTGAAGGTTTTGATTTGAAAAGTATTAAATAATTAAATTGTCATAAGTGTTTATGTGATAATCATATTTTATATAAAAACTTATTTAATCCTGAAAATTATCTTCCATAGCTGTCAAATGAACAATAATTTTATATTGTTACTTTTTGTTATTGCTTATTAATTTTGTTAATATCTCTAATAATTTTGTTTTTAAATTTTTAACGGCAAATCTTCTGTTGTCTAAAATCATAACTAATCATTTGATCAGCTGCTTGTGATATTTATTTTTCAATTCACTCAAAAGTATACTGATCACTCTTAAATATTTTATCAACTAGTTGGGTTTTTACTTTAGCACTGAAGTCAGAAATTTGAATTTTTAAATATAGCCACAGTCAACAAAGTTGTATTTTTTTTTTTATCGAATTTCTTATTCCTAACTTTGAATATTAATAACAGATTTAATCTTCTTTTTTTATTTATACATATATAATATTATTATTTTCTAAAAAAATTAAAGGCTTTTGAATAAATATTATGCATACTAGAAACTAAATATTGATATATTTAAGTGAATTAATGTATCCGAATTATCTTTATATATATATCCGTATTAAGATATGGTTAGAAGAGATCTGCATAGATTGATTTTTTTTTTTAAAAAAAATATCATGCTGGTATTTTACATTGTTAGAACTGGACAATAAGACTACAATTTATCAAAGATATATGAAAGGATAAATAAAATAAGTTTGTCAGTTTGAGTGTTTATCATTTGTATTGGTATTGAAAAGATTTAACACTGTACGTGTATGTACATTGTGAATATATTCAACATAAAAATCTATTAGTATGCATTCATGATATTTATATAGAAAGTCAAGTTATTAAATTTTTATAAGAAAGGTGTCTGTTCAAACTTCTAAATAACCTGATAAATAGAAGTTTTTCCATGGAATATATATGTATGGTGAAAAGAATTATGAGGTTCAAGTTAGTTCTGTAAAACAAGATTGTTTACAAGAATATATATATATATATATATATATATATATATATATATATATATATATATATATATATATATTTGCATGTCATCATCAACATCATTATTAGCAACCACCCATTCTAACTTCAAAGAAAAAAAATAGCAAAACATAGAATAAAATTTACAAAATAAATAAGCAAAAAAATGTAGTAGTATTGCATTAAAGGGTGCCATTCTCATATTCAATACAAAGAGATAACCGATAGTATGAGAAGCACATAATGAATGGTCTTTATACAAATCTAAATGACTGAAGGTAATGAGTTTAGAAATAATGAGAGAAAAATTGTAATAATTAATTGACAAAATAAATGTTTGATAAAAAATTAATTATAAAACTATTTATTATAAAAAGTAATAAAGTTATGATCTATTTGCTAATTATTTATAAATATTGATATTTGATAATATAAAAATATATTCAAATAAAATTGAAAGACATACTTATCCTATTAATTAAAAAGGTATTATACAACATTATGTATATTCCAAATTCACAAATGTTGTTTTTAATGCTTTTAATATTAACAACATTTAAACGTTGATTTTGCAATATGAATAAGAACATCTAATAAAAATAAATGACTCCCAAGATATATATATATTATAACGATCCGGAGAAAGAGAGCTTAACATGATCTGCACTACAGGGCGCCATCTAGGCATTTGAACCTAGAAAAATTTATAAAGTAGGCAGATACGTAAGTCAAAAAAAAAAATTTTTTTTTTTTTTTTTTAAATTTTGATTCCGGTCGTTAGCCCAAGTCACTAGCTCATTGGAATAGCAGAGATTTATATTTATAATAAATTCTTATCTAAGAATAATTTAAAAAAAGAATAAAATAAGCCACTGCCAGTAATTAACATACAAACATTTATTTACGCACATATATATAAAATTTAACATTATTTTAGAATAACTTTTACTTTGGGTTTTAACTTGATTTTAGAATTTAAATTTACATTTTAATTTTTATGCTATTATAAGTTCGCACAGAGGGATTTATAAAAGTTGTTTATAAATGTTGAGTATAGATCGGTTACATAGATTACACGGCTAAAACATTTCAAAATAAACATAAACGATCAAAATACAAAATCATTGATACCGTCAATTGCATAGGGAATACAAGAAACCCACTGGTATTCATCGTAAGATACCGCAGTGGCACCAATAACTTAAAAGACATCCGAATAAATACATTTTAGATACTCACCATAAGGTATCAGTATTTACCGAATGTCTATATATATTTTGATCGAATATGAAAACCAAAAACATAATTAGCCAGTAACGAATCCATGCAAGCGTCTATAAACAACTTAAATTTAATGCATTTTTATTTAGTGTCGAGTATGAATAGACTACATAGATTTGCATTTGAAGATAAAACATTCTATCCCCATTTAACCTTAGGCTAAAAGTTCGCAGTCAACCTGGCATCAATCCATCTGATATATCGATGTATTCAATGTAATACGAATACGGCAACACAAAATAGGTTAAGATAAGACATTGACTCTCATCAGATAGGAATATTACATCTATCTAACGAGAAGAACAATAAAAAAAAACTCCATAGAAACGGACTGCGGTCATTTTGCCGACTTATGATCGCATTCCCTAGGCAAGAGGAAGTGTGCGGCGTATACAAGCGATTCTGCCCGTAGTGAATCTTGCATTACATCTACTAACTACATCAATATATCCAATCCATTGACCCAATTCAACAATGACACGAATAACCTAAGATTACCCTCCCCTAATATAACTTTACAAATCTATACAGCCATTCACGCCCGACTTAAGTTTATCATTGATATATTTTAATTTATCGGAAAACAGAAATCATAATAAAACTTAAAGAACAAAAAAAATATAAATGGAAATGATTTTACAAAAGAAATACATCAAATAACATTTTAACTACTTTAGTCAGATAGGAAATTCTTATATTTATAAATATTGAAAAGTTTAGTATTTAGAGTTCTTTTGTTTAGAAATGTTCATAAATTATTTATATTTAAAGCTGAGAGTTCAAAAAGTTCTTACAATTTCAAAACGTTCCTTTTATCTGTTGCTTGCCATTTGGAATCCACATTAAATCCCCCGATGATCCTGTTGTCCTCAGTATAAGAAAAGCGATGTTTCATTTCTTTTTTTTTTTAACAACTGAAGGGATTGAAGAGTGCGTCTTTTCAATCCCTTCTCCTTCAACTCCACACTAACACATATAGTCACATCTCCTCCTTCTAATTAATTAAACCAAATCACTTTTTATTTCCAAATTTTTTCTTTTATACATAACTTTAGGATCCAATGGACGTTACGTCATCGTTGATGATGATCCTTCCATTGAGGTCCGATTTCCCCGATGGATTTCTTTCATTGGCCATTCTGTTCCTATTGTTTTCCTATCTGACCATTGCTTATACATTTTAGATGCCCAAGGCTAGTTTACTAATTAAAATAATCATTTCCATTTTACAAAAGATTAATTAATCTGTTTTCAAACTTAAACATATATTTTTATCTCTAAATCTTTTCTGAAAATTTAGTTTTAAAATACTTTTTCTTTAATAAAGTTTTATTTTAATAATTATTTATCTGTGCGATTTTATATATATGCAAGTTTAAGATGATTTTTTTATTTTTAATTCTTAAAAAAGAAGTTTTTATTGGCGAACTTTTATTTTTTTTCATGTTTACTAATAAAAAAAAAACAATGTAACGACGTCTGTGCCCGTTACAATATATATATATATATTAATCTCTAATTAAATTTAAATTTCATATCTGAATAATCTTTAACTTAATAAATGTTTAGTAATAATCACCAATATATTTATCTAAAGAAGATATTTCTCTGAATAAAATGAAATTATTTAGAAGGTTGAAGTAATAAATCTGACTAAACTTCTGTATTGTGCCTATATGTAATTAAGTAATGATATTTTTGATATCGGGAATTCGTTATTCTGAAAGTCTACTGAATGGGATTTGCATTGATGGTATATCAATGCTTGATGACAGGAAATTAATTTAGTAAAATAATAAGAATGATAAAGTTTACAGCAAATTTGAAAGTAACATTATTGTAAATAAAAATAAAGTAATAAAGGCAAAAGTTAGTGTTTTTAAATATTTGGAAAAATAAATGTATGATCAATGAAATTGAAATAGAAATTGCAGTGATAAATAAGTTTGTTATAGGACAAAGAAAAAGATTTATTAAATTTTTGTTTGCAATATAACTTTTTATGCAATAGAAACATGAATGATTCAGAAAAACAAAAAATTGAATAACAACTTTGAAGAAGAATAAATAAAATATCTTAGATGAATAAGATTAGGAATCTGCAATTATTGACAAAATAGTGAAAAAGTATTATTTATTGAGAAAATTAATAAACTCAAATCTGAGATGATGTGCTAGACTTATTTTTTAATGCACAATTTTATTGTGAAGTTAGTTTGTTAACAAATAATATAATACCTACCAAAGATTTATTATACCAGTTTCACTCAAAAATTAGTTGTATGTTGTGGTTTTTTTTAACTTTTCTAAATTAAGATTAATTCTGAAATTGTGTTTTAAAAATTAGCTATTCATATTATTAAACTAATTGCTCATAATCAAAAATGAGTTATACTATTTTTTTTTGACAAAATGTACTATGGTGAGGACATTAAGTGTTCATATATTAAGTAAAATATGTTTTTAAAGCTAAGACTCTTTCACTACAACCTGTTTTTATTAGGCAATGAATTAATGATCACTAAATAGTTTTTATTTAAGAAAGAGGTTCTTCATACTTATTATTTTTTAATAATCTACAATTTTAAATACTCTACTGTTTGATAATCTAAGCAATCTACTTATTAATCTAAAAATAACACTTGTTTCAAAATTTTTGATTCTAAACTTGATCTTTGATAGAAGGTTTCTGTGGGCAAATAAAATAGTCCCATAACTTTCTTCTCAATGGTGTTTTTAGGCACTATTTAGAAGTAACATTTCTCTTCACCTTAATCGGTTTAATTAAATAGCAATAAAATTAAGCCTTCATGAAAAAATTGTTTATATGAATTTCATTACTCTGTAAATATATATTTCTAAATAAAATGAATATATATGATACTTTAAATAAAGATTATTCAGTTGTCTATATGCAGACAAAAATACCTCTTTTTGTTGAGCTAATTATTGAGAGTCAGTATTAACACATGCCTCATACATTTATATATAATTTTAAAATATAGCCAGTTCCAGGGACTAAGACTCTCAAAGAAGTGTTACTCATCAGACTTGTTAATTTGTAGGATGATGAAAGTTTTAAGCCAATAAACATCACACTATGCTTGCTTATAACTGTTATTAAAACAGGAAAAACTCACTATATGTATTGCCACACACTGCAAGCTAGAGTAATCAATGGATGCCAGAAGGCTTGTGCATAAAATCCCCATCTAGTGCCTACTCATCCAATATCCCCAGACTAGTTTCTGGCTTGTAGGGATTTTATGCACAAGCCTTCTGGCATCCATTGATTACTCTAGCTTGCAGTGTGTGGCAATTACGTATAGTGATTTTTGTCTGTTTTAATGATGAAAGTTTGGTGGGATTTTTATGACTACTTTTATCGTTTAGTTAATACTAGCTAAATTCTTTTTTATGCATTAAAATTATAAATTTATATAGTTTAGTTATAGTCTGATCACCTGAAAGAAAAATTTTATTTTTGATTGGAATCTGAAAAAAATTTTTATCCAGCCAAAATTAAAATCGAAATCCTAAGAATGGCTGGTAAATGTACCACTATTATACTGTGAGACATATTTACAGAATATTTAATATTAATATATAAATCTAAACAAAATACTTGAAATATTTTTTTTATTTATTTCAAAATATTCTGTTTTATAATATATATTTTTAAACGAAAAACAAAATTAAAAAAAAAAATATTATTTTATACATTTCAAATAATACACTATTTATAAGTCATTTTTGTCAGGTATTTCCATTATTATTTTACAAGCTAAAATAGAGGAAGTCAAAAAAAAATTTTATGCCCATTTATAACGCTTTGTAATGGAAAGTTATAAATAAACCAATATATATGTAATCAATAATTCACTAAAATGTGATTCTAAAAAATCAGCAGATTAAGTTATGTCATGGAATATCAAACTACACATCTTTTTGTACTTAACTATTCAGTTTACTCTTGCTTTTAAAAAAAAAAAAATTCTTAAATAATTAAAATAAGACTATTAAGGAAAAAAGTTACATTATTAATATTCAAACAAAATATATTGGATATTTAATATTTTATTTTAATTAATAAATTTTTGGAAGTCTGAAATATTAGTTATTTTCTATTAATGATATGTGTATGTGTGTATATATAAAATCAAAGATAAAACTAAACTTTTAAAGTAGATTGCTATTTTAATCTTAGCATAAAAACTAAAATTTGTTTTCTTCATGAACAGTTCAATTAAATTAAAAATCTTTTTGCAGCATCTCTGAAATTGTTCAAATACAGAATACTCCTAGGTTACATTGGCTGATGTACACACAGCCATATATATATATGTATGTATGTAACTCAAATACTTCACTTTATTTTTAAAAACTTGCTAATTTATTCGAACCAAAATTGTTTATATAATTATCTGCCGGACGTTTCAATCATTTCTTTGCCTATGGTATTTTAACTAGCAATACAATAATTAATATATAAATAAAAGTCTTATATATTTAAAAAAATATCCTATATACACATTTGCCATTTTTACCATATATACCTATGTCTTATTATACAATAGAGCTACGATATACACTACATTTTGTTCTCGGCCCTTCTTGTATACATTGTACATGATATATAATTTGGATTAGAAATGAATACTATTCAACATGCATGTATATAATGCAGACACTTTTTATATGTATAATATGTATATATAAATTAAAATTTATATGTATATATAAATTAAAATTTGTAAATTATGAAAAGGCATTTGATTCTATAAGCATTTATTCAATGATTAAAGCATTATGTCATTAAGGTATAGACCCAGGCTATTGTCATATTTTAAAGAAAATTTATAAAAATACAACAGCAACAATTAGATTACATAAGAATACTAAGAAAGGTTAACATTGAGAAAGGTGTAAGGCAGGGTAACTCCATATCTCCAAAACTTTTTACAGCAGTGCTGCTGCAAAGTATTTTGTGGATTAAAATGGGAAGTTAAAGGAATAAAAATAAATGAAGATTATTTAAATCATTTAGATTTTTCAGATTATGTAGTTATTTTGAAAAAAAAATGATTCAGGAAAGATTGCAAGAATTATCAAATTAAAATAAGAAAGTAGGACTTAAATGTTAAAAGACTAAAATAATATTAAATGTATTTTCTGCAAAGATAAAAATAGTGGTTGATAATGATAAATTAGAAGTTGACAACTAGAAATACCTTGGTCAGATTATTACTACAGATGGAAACATAATGGATGTAATTAATCATAGAATTAAACTTGGTTGGAATGCTTTTGGTAGAACTAACTTATTATTAAAATGAAATATACCTATGCATTTGAAAAGAAAGGTTTTTTTCATAAATGTGTTTAAACAGTTCTTACTTATGGATCTGAAACATGAACACACTTAACAAACTTTAGATCACTCAAAGATGTATGGAGAGATGCATCTTAAGAATTACAAGAAGAGATCAAAAACAAAATACATGGATACAGGTGTAACTGACATCATTGAAAGTATTATGAGACTGAAGTGGAGTTGGGCTGGACACATTGCTAGAAGAGATGATAATAAATGGACAATTGAAATCTTAAACTGGATTCCAAAACATAATAGACCCATAAAGAGACCACATATGAGATGGATGGATAAAATAAAGAAGTGTGCAGGAGTGATGTGGAAAATAGAGGTTAGAAATTGGAGATGGATCCTGCAGTTGATTGATAATGGTTGATAGTGATGATGATGATAAGCAAATAATAATAATAATTAAATTCAATTGATTAATATTTCAACATTTAATAAAACCTTTTAAAAAATACATTACAACTTAAATATTTGATAAACTAATTGTTGTTTCCTCAACAAATGTTTTTAAATCTACAATAAATATATCAAAACCTTAAAAAAATATATTATAAAAATTTGGTAGTCTGTGTAATGCTACCAAATATAAAGTTTCTTATTTATATTTATCAATACTAAATAAATTTTTATTCCCTATGTGTACATGAGGTACTCATTAATATTTTCGAAATACAATTATGTAAGATAATTTTTTCATGAATGATTAAATAAAAAAATTCATAACATCTTTTGCATTAATTATATTAATAAATTTACTATATTATTGAAGCATATTCCATTATAGGAAGTACAAATGCTTTAAATAAATGTATCTTAACAAAAATAGTAAAGTAACGTCCATTATGAAGGATCAAACCCATTATTTTATTGGCTTTATATAAAATATTATCCACAAGAGTTATAAAAGATCTATTTTGATTAAACCATATTCCAGGATTTTTATAATATTTTTTATAATTAATAGTTTTATTATTTATATAATATGAGTCCATATAGTATTGAACCTTTCTTATGTATGTAATAGCACAATATTTCTCTATATTTATGTGTATGTTATTCTTAAGACACCATTTATAAAAGCTATCTATATAAGATTGAAACTCTAAACGACGCTTATAACAAGTAATTAATTTAAATATTTTACAATCATCAGCATATGATAATTGACTATTCTTCTTCATATACCTATTTAAATCATTTATATATATTTATATATATTGCAAATAATAATGGTGCCACTACACTACCTTGTGGAATACCTAATTCATTAATATAAGTATGTGAAATATTATTATTACATTTAATAAAAGAAGGTCTATTTTGAAAAAATGATATAAAACCAATTTAACAAATTCAATGGAAGCCCATACCAGACATTTTATTTAGAAGTTTAGAATGAATAACTTTATCAAAAGGTCTACTTAAATCAAAATAAATTACATCAAGTTGAGCTTGATTATTTATAGAATGGGCAATATGATCATGTGTAGTTAGAAAATTTGTTTCAACAGATCTACATGGTAAAAATACATGTTGAAAAGTTGAAATCAATGAATTAACTTGACCAATAATGCCATTATTTATACACTTCACAAATATTTTTGAAAAAAATAGATAAAACTGAGATTGGTCTATAGTCAAAAACTTCTGAATGAAAACCTTTTATGTTAATATAATCTTAGTAATTTTTCAGATAAGAAGGAAAAAATATCTGTTTCAATTAACAGATTAAAAATATATTCCAGAGGACATGATAGAATCTCCACACAACCTTTTATATAAGAATGCAGAAATATCATCAAAACCAGGACTAGAATTTACATTTATTTGATTAACAGCTTTTAATATATTCTTTAGTTATAAATCCTATTCTAATGTCATAACTTAAAATTTACCTGTCTCTATTCTCATTCTCATCACTTACAAAGGCAAAACTCTGCATACAGTAGTGCCACCCTGTGCCAATGAGAGTAATCAATGGATGCCAGAAGGCTTGTGCATAAAATCCCCATCTAATGCCTACTCATCCAATATTCTCAGACTAGTTTCTGGTTTGTGGCCTTCTTCAGTGAGGATTACTCTAGTTGACACAGGGTGGCACTACTGTCTGGAGAGTTTTGCCTGTTTAATAACAGTTATGTGCTAGCATAAGAGATGTTGATCATGTGATGTTTACTGGTTTAACACCAATACTGCCTAATAGGATAGTGGTGGTTATGGTTGTTAAAGAGCCAAAGACACCAAAATGTATGGGTGCTGAACTGAATTCAGACCCATATAACTATATAAGCTATTGAGCTTAGATTGAAAATATTATTGTGTTTTCAATTTCATTCTCATGGTTTTGTAGTTAAGTAGAGATGAAAGGTGGCTGCTGGAGGGTTGCATTAGATCCTAAGATCTAGGTGCAGTGCTCTCAGATCCAAGGTTCCTCACTGATGAAGGCCACAAGCCAGAAACTAGTCTGGGGGTATTGAATGAATAGGCACTAGATGGGGATTTTATGCTATCCATTGATTACTCTAGTTGGCACAGGGTCACACTACTGTATGGACAGTTTTGCCTGTTTAATAACAGTTATGTGCTAGCATAAGAGATGGGGATCATGTAATGTTTAGTGGTTCTCATCACTTACCTCACTAAAAGTATATTTACCTAGCATTGAGAAATAATCATAAAATTTATTAATAAAAAGGCATTAAAGATGAACTTATTGGCCTTTTAGATTTATTAATATTAAAATCCTTCATAATTTTCCAAAACTTTTTAATAATAAAAAAAGTTATTAATAATAAATTGAGGGGATTTATTTTTAATTTATTGAAATAATAATAATAATAATAATAATAATAATAATAATAATAATAATAATAATAATAATAATAATAATAATAATAATAATAATAATAATAATAATAATAATAATAATAATAATAATAATAATAATAAAAACTTAATCTACTATTTTTAAAATAAATTGAATGTGTCTTGGATGATATTCTTTTTTTATTAATAACTTTTTTCTTTTATAGAAATATAATAATTTAGCCTTCTCACCAAGAATATATGATTTCTATAATTGTTTTAATAAGTCAGTATTAACTTTAAGTATGTTCTAAAAGTTTATAAAAATTTTAGCATTATTCTTATTATGTAAAATACTACACATCAAATTAAGAAATGATAATAAAGGAAGAATGTATCTGTTTTTTGGTATAAACTGAAGAAATTTTATTAATATACATGATTGTTTATGGTACTTCAAAACAGAATAACGCTGCTGAAATAATTTAAAATATATGTATAATTTTTTTTTAAGACATGGTCATATATATTCAGAAATGGAAAATGTCTGCATGAATATTGTAATATGTATTAAATTTGCAAATTTTAATGGGTATTTTGTTTGTTTATTTACAGTTTGTTTTGTGTGTTTACATTGGGGGGGGGGGGATGGGGTTAATTGAAATTTGATGCAGTTTTTTGTTTCAGTATTTATAAAAAGGACACATTAAATTATCATCTTAAACTTAATTTTACCAGGAATAACCATAATTCTTTTCCGCTAGTTTTTTAATTTTTAAAATTTACTATTTATTTTCGTTTTGTTTTTTTGTTATTTAAATTTTATTTAATTTTTTTTTATTAATGATAAATTGATTTTTTTTTATTCCTCTCCCATCCAATTTTTTTTTCTTTTACAAATATTCACGCATTACATTTTTACTCTTATTTTTTTAAAGGTTGTTATATATATAATTTTTTCCTGATCATTCTTTTTTGATAATTTCCTATATTTTCTGTTATTTTAATGTTATAGTCATTATGTGTATATTTTTTTGTATGCACATTGGAATTTCTATCATCTGAGTATTGTTTTATTTTTGTTTTTAATTTGACTTTTACGGTTTCTATATTTGTTACATATTTGGTTTTTCTTTTGACATTGTTTGCATTCTAATATATATATATATATTTGTTTCATATTATCCATCTTACTAATTTTATTTTTATCTAATAATTGTCTTAAGTTTATCTTCTTTTTTATATATTGATTTTATCTCTATTTTAAATTTATATTTTCCATTTATATTTCTAATTATTTTATTAATTGTATCATAAGTCTTTAAAAGACTGCAAAAACAAATTTTCTATTAACTGAAATTGATTTTTTTTATTCCTTTTTTAAAAAAAAAAAAACAACTAGGAAAAAAAATTAATATCTATTCTTTGATAAATGAATATAGATGGACTGCTAACCACATACAGAACAAAATGAACATTGATTCTCTTTATATCATAAATCATGATAGACAAAAACAAATTATAGTCCTCATTTTCTGGAGATTTAAATTTACTAACTGAAAGTGGAGGGGGCGAAAAAATCTCTTGTCTATAGATCTAGGCTTCATTTGATGTTAACCTTTTATTTAGCTACTTACAACTGTAAATTATTTTTAAATGAAGAAAGGCTGCTTGAATTAGAAGAATATCTATCTATTATTAAATTGTTTATATACTTTACTACAATGATGTTATTATTGGAACTATAAGTAGAATGGAATTTATTATAAATAAAAGAAGATAAAACATGAGTATTGGTGGTATATCAGATAAATTGACAAAGTTAGCACATACAAATATGAATAATTCAGATTTATTTATGTTTTACAAGTTTTCAGTATGACAAAGAAGTTAAAGATTTTTATAAGATGTATAAAATGCTTTTGAACAAGGCAAACAATTTGTTAATAATGTTATGACATATTTTAGTACTAGAATTGGAAAGCAATTGAAAAATTAATGTTCTGTGGATGATGAAAATGAGAAAAAAACATACATTTGTGGAATTTCCAGAAGAAAAAAAAAACTTGTGTATTGTGAATTTTTTAAAATTTTACTTATTGAGAAAAAATCTAAGTAGAATCATATTTTGATCATCAGAAAATTCCAAAATGGTATTATGCTTAATAGATTCAACAGTGGAAGTTATAATCAATTAGTGAAATATAAGATATGTATTAGTACACAACTAAAGAGATAAGAACCATTAACCAACATAAAGTTATAATAAACAAAAGATCGACTTTTACGTTATAGAAAGTAAATATTTCTTTTACTACATCTTCAATATTTTTACTTAAATCTTCAATATTTTTCAAAATAATTTTGTTTTTTTATTATTCTCTCTGAAAATAATTTTAATTTCTCAAAATATTCTTTTATAATAATTAAATCGTATTCGAAATGAAAATCTCAGCGTTTTCTTTATTTTCTTTGATCAGCAGTTTCTTTGTTCTTTCCAGCCAATCAGAATGTCTTTTTCCTGAGAGCATGCTAAGAACCAATCACAAATAATGTTCCTTCTTTGTTTAGGTTTAAATGCGTTTTTTTTCTATTTTTTACTTCTAAAATAAATCGGAAGATGTCACCATCGTACAGAACTTTTAAAAACGAATTCAATACGTGTTTAACGAATATTTTCATATAAAAACTGGCTGAGTTAGAGTGATTTCAGATGTCGACGAGGAGCCTCGTAAAAAACAGTCTTTTGGTTAAAAAAGAGAATACTGACAATTGCTATTCTTAATCTTCAGAAATACATGAAGGAATTTAATTAAATTTTGCAAATAAATCATAATAAAATATTAACTCTTTCCCCGCCTCTTACGAGGCTCCTCGTCGACATCTGACATCACTCTAACTCAGCCAGTTTTTATACGAAAATATTCGTTAAACACGTATTGAATTCGTTTTTAAAAGTTCTGTAAGATGGTGCCATCTTCCGATTTATTTTACAAGTAAAAAATAAAAAAAAACGCATTTAAACCTAAACAAAGAAGGAACATTATTTGTGATTGGTTCTTAGCATGCTCTCAGCCGAAAAAGACATTCTGATTGGCTGGAAAGAACAAAGAAACTGCCTGATCAAAGAAAATAAAGAAAAACGCTGAGATTTTCATTTCGAATACGATTTAAATTATTATAAAATTATATTTATAGAAATTAAAAAGTATTTTCAGAGAGAATAATAAAAACACAAAATTATTTTCGAAAAATATTGAAGATTTTAGTACAAATATTGAAGATGTAGTAAAAAGAAATATTTACTTTTCTATAACGTAAAAGTCGATCTTTTTGTTTATATTATAGCTTTTATGTTGCCGATATTGAATATTTTAGAATAAATAAATAGCAATTTATTTTTGAAAGAACTTTCGTTCTCTTCATAACCTGAAAAATTAATAATATACTTTTTATAAACGTATCTGAGTTGAATTTAATATTATAGGCGAATATGTTTTAACAATAGGCTTTGTCTTCAGTTTGTGAGTTGGCCAATTAAAAGATTTGATTTTTATCTGATACAACCAATAATAAAATTAGTGGTTAAAAGGTTAACAGATGTTGAAAATAGAGCAAATTTGAATAAGATTAATAAGATGATAACTGTTATTCTATTAAACAACAATTTACTTGAAAATCTCAATTGAAACAAGATAAAGTATGAAGGTAAAAAATTTGAAGATAGTTTTAATAACCTATTTAAAAAAACTGAATATCTGGAATTTTACAAAATGTTAAGAAAAAAGTTAATGATGCTATAAAAAAAGGATAATCATGACATTGCAAGGAAAACTATTGAAAAGTACAAATATAGACAATCTTGGTAGTGAATTTCATAAAAATATTTGAACATGCCTTAAAAAGTAAAGGTTTGGTAAAGTTTTTTTTTTTATGATAACATTGTTGCTTCTTTTGAAAGTGGATATTAGTCTAAAGATTGTCCTATAGGTCTGCCTGTTGTTGCACAAGTTTGCAATTTTGTTTTGTCTATGTATGAGACTATTATGTATACTTGTAAAGGGATTAAAATTTACAAAAGGTATGTGGATGATGTTTTTGTTTGCAGAAATATTAACACTATGAATTTAATTTGCAGAAGCGTTAAATAATTTGAATGACTTGAAATGGAGTATTAAAAAGAACAGGGCAAAAGTATTAAGTATTTAAATTTATTTATTGCAAGAGGTAATAGTATGTTAAGTTATAAATTAATTATCAAACCATTGCAAAAAAGGAATGTAAAAATTTTAAATCAAAAGTACCAATTATGCATAAATAGAAAGTTTCATGTCTTTATTTTTTTTCCGTCATTACCAGTGCAGTAAATAAAAAATATTAAGATATTTGTGAAGGAATTGCTTGATGTTAGTTATAAGATTGAACAAATTAATAATACTGTATGTCAATTTAAAAAGAGATAATAATTTAAAGAAGTTGAAGATTGATAATAAAAAATGGATATTTATTTCATATATTTCAAATGCTCAAGTAAAATTGTTTAGGATATTTATAAGAATGTGTTTAATATTTCATTTTGTGCTACAAATAATGTTAATAAGTTAATGAATAATTCTAAATGTGTCATACCTGTCAAGCAAAAAAGTAATGATGTTTATCAAATTTTTAGATGAAGTGAAGTGCTGGAAAGTATAAATAATAATGATTTAATGAGTGCTTCAGTTTTCTTGGATCATGAAAGGACATGTTGATATAAATTTGTTTGATCTTGTAAGTATTAAAATTCTTCATGAAGAGAGAAACCATAATAAAAGAAAAATTAAGGAAGCAATTTTAATAAAATAAAATGAATATAATTAATAGACAAACTGCTACTGTTAAAATGCAGGATACATGGGGTTTGAATAGACATTTGCTTTCATTATGTTTTTTTTAGAATTTAATGGAAGTTGAGGATGGTTAAGGAATTAATGGAAAGTACTTTTGCAGATTGAAAGACTGTATATAATAGTGAATTGCCATTATATTATTACAATAATTTTTAATTAATGGGCATTTTATTTGTATTATATATATTTCGACCAGTTGATTACATAGTTTCACAAGAAAAAAACAATTAGACAGTTGGCAGCATATTCCTCAGGTTTGAGAATGATCATTATTTAACTCAATCATTGTAAAATCCTCATATGATAGTATGAAAATTCTCAAACATTAAATACATTTAAGGGTATTTTTTTAAAAAAAAATAGAAAATAAAAGAAAGGGAAGATCAAAAATGGAATTTTAATAATTTTGTAAATTTTAATTTATCAGAGTTGTTTTCCTTTCTCTATTTTATGAAATTAAAAAAATCAAATCAATGCAATTAACAGGTTATTTTTTATAAAGAAATGTCAAGACTTTTATGTTGTTAAATTCTTGTTCTTTACTTGTTTTTAATCTATGAGTAAGGAGATAATTATTTGAATAATTGTAGTTATAAAATTTTATTTAATTGGTTGTCATGAAAATGATAATTGTTCTAAAAATATATATGTGGGTGTGAGAATTAGTAACTGTGCCCAAGTATATGGAGAGAGGTTATTGTTAACTGTTGACGAGAGCAATCAAATCTTAATTCTGCTGCTGAAAAAGATAGAAAAAATTATTCCTAACTTAGCTGTCAAAGAGAAAGCAGTGATGTTTAAATCCAACTGCTGAAAAGAAAAAAGCAGAAGCCTTTCCCACCTGTGGTATAAGACAGTAGGAATCTTAATCAATCTATTGAATATAATAATAGAAATTTTTAATCTAGATTTTAATATACTATGAGTTTAGCAATATAATTGTTTGTACATTGAAAACCATGTGTTAAGTTCAGCTAAAATCTAGGCATCACCTTCCTCAATGTAACCTACTTTCATTGGAAGAAAATATAGGGAAGGTAAAACCTCCTTTAAGCATCTACAGCCTTGCCTTCAACCAAGACCAACAAAAGTTTCTGCCTACATCTGTCTCATCTGAAAATTCAAGAGGAAAATCAAATGGACAAAAATTGCTATTTTCATGTACCTGGAATTGCTACAGACCCAGTAAAAGACAGATTTAACCAGGCTCATGTTTAGAAGTCTTCAAGAAGAAACTCCATTGAAAAAAACTGAAATTGCAACTGGAAAGACCTTTAAAGACAAGAGAGTCATGGCTATAGGTATTATTTTTTATTATCTGTGCACACTGTTTTTTTTATTAGAAATTTTTTTGTTTGTTTCATAAATGTAATATGTTTTTTTCTCTCAATTTGCTTCTGGATAGAATCAAAGATTGCTATTTTTGATTTTTTTTAACATGTTTAACAAACTCCTAAAAATTTTAAAGAAAGAACCTAATGAGTGTAAAGTTAATCCATGAATAAAAATTAATTATTTGGTTAATATAATTTTGTAAAAATGTATTTTTTTGATGAAATGGGTGTTTGAAATTATCTACTATCATGTCATTTTTTGTTAATTAAGATATTAAATAATTGTTTTTTTTAATATTCTTTCTAGTTTTAATTGCTTTATTTTATTCAATTCCTGTTTTATAAAGTGCAGGGTGTATGTGATCTTATATCATGACAGGTTATATTCTAAGATTTTGGTTTTTTTCCTGATTATCCCAATAAAACTAGTTATTTATAATTAGGGGAAGCCCATGAATTGATTAAGATTATTTATTTATTTCCTCTTGCTCATAGTAATAAATTATAGAGTTCTTGCTTCCTGAGCTAGATTTGTCCATAACACCTATATGGAATAGTGGGGTTATATTTAGTGTATGGGTATCCAGATATTGATGATGATAATGATTCCTGGGTTTGCACAAAAAGAATATTCTTCAAAGTTTATGGACTATCTTTTATTTAGTTTGATCTTTATAAATTGTAATTTTTTATCTTGATGATAAAAACAATTCCTCATGGTTTAACCCCAATTTTCTGAAGAATTACCAATGGCTAACCAATTTAGGGTAGTTGGTGTTCACTTACTGGTGAACATTACTCAAGGTATGACCCTATATTTCCTTATAGCATTATAATTGGCACCCAATGTGGGGCACTATGATGATCAGTTTCTGATGGTCAGTTACAACATAACTTTATTTTGATGCAGAATTAATTTTAAACATATTACTGTAAAATGTGACCAGAGTATAGAGAATGATTGTTATAATTCCATTATAAATTACAAAATAGAAATATTAATGTTTATTTAAAGAGTTCATATTTGAAGTTGAACAAATAATCAAGGTATGATTTTATAGATTGGACTGAGTTTTTGACTGTTGAAATTTGTTTAGATGTACTTTCAGTTTTAATAATGGATGGAATGTTTTGTTGTTGGCTTGAGGATGCAGTGTTTTATGCAATTCCATGGAGTGTTCTTTCTCAGAAATTGCTCCAAGCCCTAGATTTTAAGCTTTTTTATTGTTTATCATGGTTCAGTTAACATAGTCCTGCCATGATCCTCAGCCTATATGCCTCTAAGAAAGGGAGCAAGGCATAGTTTACATTTTCCAGCCCCTAAGACTCAATCAAAGAAGCAAGGCTTTGCAAAAAATTTTGCATTTTTATTTTATATCAAGGATTGTGGTAGATAAATCATTCAGAGTTAGTCCAGTGACTAGATTCTGTATTTATCCCAAAATTGCAAGTCACTATGCATTATTTTGCTGTCAAATTCTCATCAGATCTCTAAAAGAGGTTTTGATAAATGGTTCTTGACATGAATTTGTGTTGGTACATGTATATGTACTTATAATAAAAATACAATGGAAATGAAAACCAGTCACACACACAGATGAACAGGATAGGATTTGAGAATAAAGCAGGAGAAAATAAATTAATGAAATAAAACCAGGTATTGAGACAATAAGATTGAATGAAAGACTGATTAGGGGTAATGATAATATAGTAGTAGTGTTAGGTAAGGTGAATAATGTTCAATAGAAGAGGAGGATGATGTCAACCTTATTTTACGAGATATAATTTAAAGTTCAAATTTGCAGTTCTTGTGTAAAAATAATTCAATACAGTTTTTTTGAATAATAACAATCTATAATAGAAACATATGTGCTGACAAAAGAAAAAGTGAAAAATATGGAAGAACATAATCCAAAAGAAAATAATCAGCAACCAGTGGAAGGAATTCAGAGAAAAGAGGAGGCTTCCATATTATATCAATTATTAGAAATGATTAGAGAAGAGAATAAAAAGAAAAACCAAAAAAGAGCAGATTATAATAAAGAAAGAGAAGAAGTGAATAAAAAGAGACCAACAAAGAGAAGAGGATAATATAAAGAATCAACAAAAAGAATCAGAAAATAGAAAAATAACAGAAAAAATGTTGAAATAAATAAAAGTAGATATGCTACAGAAAATTGGTGAAAATAGTAAAAATATGGGTAATGAAATAACAGACTGAATCAAACATATTAAAGAAGTTCAAAATGACATGAGACAAATCAAAAAAAGAACAGGATATGAAAATAAAAGAGATACAAGAAGTAATGGATAATAAAATTAGCCAAGTGAAGGAGGCAAGTCAGCAAAGCCTGGAATTGGTAGAAGAGCATATAAGGAACCTGGCTATTCAAATTAAATTTCTGCAGGTCAGAGATGATAGAATTTGGGAAATAGTAAAACAATTGAAGGATGACCATAGACAAGATTGTCAAAGCAAAACTGTCATGTATACATTAAAAAAGAAGAAAATGAAAATATGAAGATAGAGGAAGTGAGAGTCAATATGCAAACCAAATGCCTGGAATTGTAAACCAGTTTCTTAAAATAAGGTTTTTTAAGGAAATACTGATGAGATACCTATTAAGTTTGTCAATAGTCTGGAAAGATATTTTAGTATTAATGCCATGACTGAAGAGGCAAAGATAGCAATAGCTTGTAGTCATCTTCAAGGTGCATCCCAGGTGTGGTGGGATTCACTATTCACCCATCCTCATAATTTTATCAAGTTCAAGCAGGCAATCATGAAGTGCTACTGAAGTGAAAACTACTGGGAAGGGATTAAACATAAAGTTTTCCAAGAGAAGTGTTTTTTTGCTGAGCCCTACACTCCAGGTTTTAGAAAACAAGTAGAAAAATTTAAGAGCACTCTCTGCAGGTCCTCTTTCAGAATTGCCACTTTGGAAGGGGAAGAGGAAAAGTTCAACTGGTGACATAAATAGTTCTACCAAATACTTCCACCAGAACCTGAATAATTAGGAAATCTGAAACTGGATCAAACATTCATGAAGGAAATACTCATCAGGAATATGTTTTTTCATTCCATGACAGAACACAAATAATTGGACAAACCATGAGTATATCATCTTACAACACAGAGAGTTCAGGTTTGAGATTTTAAAAAAATATTTTATTAATGGGGGAAAATAATATCTAAATTTTCTTAGACCTATTTTTATTAAAGAATCATTATTTTACTCAATGATTGTAAAATCTTCATATGATAGTATGAAAATTCTCAAACATTAAATATATTTAAGTGTATTTTTTTAAAAAAAATAGAAAATAAAAGAAAGGGAAGAGTAAAAATAGGATTTTAATAATTTTGTAAATTGTAATATATCAGAGTTGTTTAACAGATTATCTTCTTGTTGTTTTTTTTGCAAGATTTGATTTTTAATTATAAAGGAATGTCATGAATTTTATTTTGTTAAATTCTTGTTTTTAACTTGTTTTTATTTAATTGGTTGTCTGGAAATGATCATAATGTAAGAGACTGTTTGTAATTGGCTTGTGGGCAAGATTGTGCTAAAAAATATATGTGGGTGTGTGAATTAGTAACTATACCCAAGTGTCTGGAGAGAGGTTATTGTTAACTTAACTGTTGAAGAGAGCAGTCATATCTTAATTCTGCTGCTGAAAAAGATAGTAGAAAAAATATTTCTAACTTAACTGTTGAAGAGAAAGCAGTGAAGTTTTAATCCAACTGCTGAAAAGAAAGAAGCAAAAGTCTTTCCCAACCTGTGGCATAACACAGCAGAAATCTTAACCAAGCTATTGAATATAATAATAGAAAATTTTAATATAGAGTTCAGCATACTATGAGTTTAGCACTAAAAATGTTTTTACATTGAAAACCATGTGTTAAGTCCATCTAAAAGCTAGGCGTCACCTTTTCCCATATAACCTACTTTCAGTGGAAGAAAATGTAGGGAAGGTAAAAAACCTCTTTAAGCCATCTGTAGTCTTGCCTTCAACCAAAAGCAACAGAAGTTTCTGCCTACATCTGTCTCTCCTGGAAATTCAATAGGAAAATTAAATGGACAAAAATTGCTATTTTCATTTACCTGGAATTGCTACAGGCCCAGGAAAGGACAAATTTAACCAGGCTCATGTTTAGAAGCCTTCAAGAAGAAACTCCATTAGAAAAAACTGAAATTGCAACTTATTATAAAGGCTTTTATAAACAACAGAGCCATGGCTATAGTTATTATTTTTTTATTAGGTGTGCACACTATTTTTTTTAATAGAAATTTTTTGTTGTTTTATAAATGTAATAAGTTTTTTTTTCTCTCAATTTGCCTCTGGATAGAATCAAAGATTGCTATCTTTGATTTTTTTGAACATGTTTAACAAACTTTTAAATTTTTTTTAAAAAAAACCTAATGAGTTTAAACTTAATCCATGAATAAAAATTAATTAGTTGGTTGATGTAATTTTGTAAAAATGTATTTTTTTTTGATGAAATGGATGTTTGAAATTATCTACTGTCATGTCATTTTTTGTTAATTAACCCTCTTATCATACATAATCTGCTTGGTCATGTGAGTTAAAACTCTAAACTTTCGATTGGTCGATTACAGAATAATCAGTAAAAATGTATTCATATTTTATATTATATTCATTTTAGATTTGTTTGTAGAAAGCAAATTAATAATTTGTCAGAATATGAAATTGAATGAAAGGTTTTTCAAAAATAAATTTCTATTTATAATTATTATTTTTGTAACCTTAAATTCTGAAAAATATGAAGGTAGGGACCTCTATAATTAAAACACAATGGGCATTTAATAAAAAAAAAAAAAAATTTATTTATAATTATAAAAATATTTTATAGTGGAGAATCTAAAAAGAACATTTGTAACCTATTAGAAAATGTTGAGTACATCAGTGATTTTCTTTCTCAATTTATGTTCATGTAAAAGTAAATAATTTTTAGTAAAATGTTAACTATTTTTCTAAAATAATTTTATTTTCAGTATGTTTTATCAAAATAATTTATAATATATAAAAAAAATACTAAAAACCCACTCTAAAACATTCATTTTGTGTTTTCAAAATCAAACAAAGAAGTTGTAGTGGTGAAATTTATTGACAGGCATTTTTCTTTTGTTCGCAATGAAACCAGTCAATCAGCATCTAGGAGAGTCTTCCTTCTTTCCTTGTTGTAGTGTCAATTTTAAATATTATTGATTTTTTTATTTATAAAATAATTCTAGAGATGGCAGCATCTTATAGTACCTTTTAAGCTTTAAAATGAGCATACATTCACTATAATAGCATAAAAATTGTCCGTTTGAGAGTGAGTTAATGCCATCAATGAGTTTACTTGAACCAAACAGCAAGAAGGTTAAGACATTAAACAACTGTTTTTTAAACAATTATTTCTAGTCTTAATTACTTTATTCTATTCAATTTCTGTTTCATAAAGTGCAGTGTATGTGGGACTATCATGATAGTTTATATTCTAAGATTTAGTTTTTTTTTATGATCCCAATCAAATTAGTTATTTATAAGTAGCAGAAGCCCATGAAGTGATTAAGATTATTTATTTACTTCCCTCTTGTTCATAGTAATAAATTATAGAGTGTTTGCTTCCTAAGCTAGATTTGTGATAACAGCTATATGGGATAGGGGGTTATATTTAGTATATGGCAAAAAGATGATGATGATGATGATCATGATTTCTGGGCTTTGTGAAGAGTATATTCTTCAAAATCCATGCACTACCTTTTATTTAGTTTGGTCTTTATAAATTGTAATTTTTTTAACTTAAGGATAAAAATACAATTCCTCAGATTCCTTATGGTTTAAACCCCAATTTTCTGGAGAGTTACTAATGGCTAACCAATTTACGGTAATTGGTGTTCACATACTGGTGACCATTACTCCAGGTATAACCCTACATTTTCTTGTAGCGTTACAATATAAAACAACCTCATACGTGTATGTGAAGATTTGTTTAATATACATGATTATATATTTAGTCATTTATCTTGAATAAATCACACATAAATAGAAGAAGTTTGTTTAATATATATACACACAAGTTATTATAATAAATTTAATTGGGCAAATAATATTTGTGTAGAAAAATAGAATGGAAGATAAATAAGTTAAAGAATAATTTTAAAAAAAATTCGATTTTATCTAAATAATTAATTTTAATATAAAAAATGCAAAGAATGTACTTGTATTGATCACTGACAAAAAATAACTTATGGCAATTAAGCAATATGCAAATTAGAAATTAATTATGATAATTACAAAAAAATCGAATTTTTTATTGCTGTGGAATTCATAGCACTAGAAATGCTAAAGCTGAGCTGCAATCCACGGATATCAAACTTCAGTGTTTGACATTCTACCAATGCACCAAATTAGAAGGGCATAAAAAACTGATGAAGCTGATCATTATAATTATATATTTGTATATCAAAATGTTACCTATAATGATGCATCATTATAGGCATATTGTATTCATTTATTAACAATAATATATGAAGTCACATAATAAGTGGAGAATTCTGTAATTTTTACCTAGATCGATTTCAAAGTCATTTTTAAATATAATTCAATGAACTCTTCTGATTAAATAAAATACTAGGAAAAAACATCAATAATAATAAATCTTTGGTCTCCTTTCATTTTAGAGTAAATATAATTAATATAACTTGTAGATAACATAAAATGTAAGTTTTTATGAATTAAACACATAGTCTATTTGGTAAGACTTTCTAATATGGTAACAATCTTAATCTCAAATTAGCTTTGATATTATTTTCCTCCATACATTATAAAATATAATTTACTTATTCTCAGTTTATCATGTGAATCTCTTTTATATATAAATAAATCTTGGCTTAATAAAGTCATCCAGTATTAATAGTAAGATAAGCAATATATTTCTTCCATCTAAATTTTAAATGAAACGGTTATTTGAAAAATCTAATTTCATTATTAAACTTTCCTTTTTTACTTCTAGAATTCATATTATAATACTCATAATAAAATAGTAACTTTTTTTTTTTAGTTAATCACAATTTCTTTTTAAAAAGCTTGACAGGATCGATATAATGGACGTTAAAATCAATAGGAAAAAAAAGTGGAAAGTCATTAATGTTCTTAAGCTTTTTAAAATTGATTCCTCAGCAGGTATATTACTGGGGTTTTTTTCACACTTGTATAACTTTGTAAATTATGAGTCTGACCCAAACGTTGCTGAAATTTAAGTAATCAATACTTTAAATTTTTTGTAAAGTTTTTAATCTGAATGGATTTTATTAAATCAATTATTTTCATAATGTAGAATATTAGTTTTTCATTTTTGATGGTATGATTAAAATATGAAAAATTCTGGAACATATCTTTCTGGAGTAGCCTCTTTCAAAATATTACAAGATCGTAACTTTTTTTTCTCTGATTCTGTTTTGCATTCAAAGTGTTTTTTTTTTTGTATGATTTGGGTTTATAAAAAGATCTCTGTGTCAAGCTTCATTGCAGCATTTTAAAAAAGCCAAAAAATAAAGCTATATAAAGTAATTTACCTTTAAAATGTACATAGTCTTAAAAAAAAATTATATTTGTCTCTTAATGGATGAAGCTTATCTAATTTTCTGATGTTTAGAAATGTTGGTCCATTCATTAACTTGATAATGTAATGAAAGACACCATGTTTATTTTGAAGTTATTGGAAATCATTGCAGACAACTGATTTTTTTTAGAGATGAATTAGTTGGTTATGAGATATGCTTAATATATGTTTATTACCTAGATATAGCAAAGAAATTGTCTAGAAATAAATGTAAAAATTAACTATTGATATATTTTATTCACTTAAATTATAATGTTCATATTTTATATTTTTATTGATATATGTATAATTTTTGGTAACACTTACAATGAATGCTACTAATATTGAGATGTTGGGAGGGTTAGAAGCTGGAAGTCAAGATATTTTAAAAATTCTTCTCAGTAAATCTGATAATTTTAATAGTAAATTTATAGAGTTAAAAGCTAATTCAAAAAAGTTAAATAATTTCAAGGAATCTGAAAATGATTCCAATAATAGATTTGAAGAGTTAAATAGTAAATTTGATGACTTGATAGATAAATTAGATAAGTCACATTATAAAATTAATGAATTCAGGTCTGAGTTTGATAATAAATTTGACATGGTTAACATTGAATTTAATGTTTCAAATACTAGGTATAAGAATTTAAATATGATTTGCATATTAAATTAAAGGAAGTAAATATGAATTGCGATGTTAGATTTAATGAATTGAAAGCTGCATCAAGAAAGACACAAGATAGAGTTTAAAATGAAATTAAAGAATCTCAAACTAATAGTAATGAATTGAATGATGAATTTAAGGAATTTAAAAATAGATTCTAATGCCACATCTTTTATATTACAGACTAAAATAAATGAAGGAAATATTGAATCTAGAATTGAACTTGAAGAATTTATAGAAATGAGTAAAAATAGTAGCACTTATGTAGGAAATAATCTTTTGAATAATAATGAGAATATCATTAGAAATGATAAAAAGTATATAGACAAGATTAGTAAGGTTGATAATTTTTTAGCTCCACTTGAAATAGATAATTTTGTATTATATATCAAAGATGATTATTTATAGATATTTACAAATTGTAAAAATTAAGTAGTTTTATATGATATCTATCCAAAAGATGGAAAATATTACAAACTTAATGTAGAAGATGAAGATTATAATGAAATGAATGTGTATACTTTATAAAAAGGTAATTCAAGACATTATAAATTCAGTATTGATAAAAAAAATTATTACAGTAAGAAATGTAATTGGTGGAAAATATATTTGAAAATAAATCAAATATAATGGGAAATTTGGTTTATCTCTTTCTATAAGTAATGTCAATAGAGCTAATGGTGCTTGTTTAATATATAAATATGATAACTGAGAAAATAAGCCATTTTGTAAAAATATGTATGTGTTTTACTTATGGATTTTGATAATACTAATCATTAGTATAAATACAGTTATCGATCCAAGATGATAATGCAAAATATAAATAATCATGAATAACAATTATTTTGATAATTTTAACGTAAAGATTAATATTTACATGTAACAACAAATTGAAGATATTATTTGTAGTATAACAAGTTGATATAATATGATAGTGGATTTATTTTATAAATATTTAGTTAAATTGAAAAAGATCTTAAATAAGTGTCATCTTTGTGCATTTTTTAAATAATAGTTTGCTTATTAGTGAATTTAATGAAGATATTAGTTTATATTTGTTACTTTGCACATAAAGTGTTAGTTTAACTTTCTGTAGTGAATAAATTTAGTAGGTGCATTAATATTCAGTTGTTTCTTTAAGTGATAATTATATGGCAGTCAAGATTTCCAGATATGAGGGACCATTCTGAATAAAAAAGAAAATGGGTTAGAATGCATTTTTTATAGAAACCTCT
Organism: Epiperipatus broadwayi; assembly: GCA_028023455.1. Taxonomy (NCBI): domain Eukaryota; kingdom Metazoa; phylum Onychophora; class Udeonychophora; order Euonychophora; family Peripatidae; genus Epiperipatus; species Epiperipatus broadwayi. Next base: position 9,544,727 of record JAQFVV010012411.1, read on the forward strand.
AAAGGTGATGAAATACCTTCAATGCTCAAAGGCTCAAACCCACAGCACCTAATGCATAAATAAATAATATATTTTAGGCAAAATGAACTAGGAATTGTAAAGAAATAATGTTTGTTTTATGATAACAAACTTTGTTTATTTCTAAAGGGATACTATACGTTTAAAAAAGGCTAAACATTTAAAGAAAATTGTGAAATATGGTCTAGTGATAAATATATTACAACTTGACTTTTTAAAGAGCATGAACATAAAATTTGAAATAACTTTAACAATTTAAATTTAGCAGTATGAGATCATAAGATTATATTCATTATTATTGTTTTATAAGGGATAATCTGAAAGTAAATTGTATTTCAAGAGTTTATATTTTTTTTGAGATATTGAGATATGAATTATCTGATAGATAACAAAGCATATTTGGTAGATTATCAGCTAATAAAATTAAGAAGATTGATAAATGTATAGCCTGATTTATAATAGTTAATCTGAAGTGTTTATAGAAAAAATATATTTAAATATGAAATAATTGCTAGACAATAATAATAAGTGAGATTTATATAAGTAAATAGAATTTTTAGTGAAATAAAATGTATTAAGTGAAACTAATAAAATATATTTTTATATTTTATGCAATAAACATAAAAGAGGACCACTGAATAAAAAGATTTAGTGTGAGTAAAACATTATATTTTATTGGTTAAAAATGATAGATGGGGAAATATATAAATATATAAATAAGTAGTTAATTTATTAATGAACAATATTGTATTTTTTTGGTTTGTTACCAAATAGATAGATGTTGTGACATGTTACCATTTATGAATATTGTAAGTCAAAAGGGTATAGGATCTCAAATTAGGAAAAAGTGGAATTGATTAGATTTTAAATTTAAAAGTTAACGAAAAAAGATCTAAATTTGAAAAGTTTTGGAATTTGAATACTCAATAAGAACTCATATAGATGTTAAATATATATTGTAGACATATTTAAAATATATATATTGAGATAGTTATGTGTCTCATGGCATACTACAACATAATAATGTATGTGCATATATATATATATGTGTAATAAATAAAGTTTGATATCTGTATTCATTTCACAATATATCTAATATACAAATCAATATATATATATATCAAAATACAGTACAATTTACATAAATTATATTCTTTTAGAAGTACTTTCGACTATACACTTTGTAGTCTTTATCAACTATATAACATTGAATAATCAAAATGAGACAACCTTTAACAATACCCATAATTCAATTCAGATTTCCTGCAATTCTGTTATCTTAACATTTGATGACTGATGATTCATTAACATTTGACGATTTTTTTAAATCGACATAGCCTCTTTTATTTTACGGTTATTATGACAACGTTCAATTTGAATAATTTTTATATTTTTATAATCAAATTTAAATCCATATTGACAAGATTTATTATGATCAAATATAACAGATGATGAATAAAAGAGCATATGCTTTTATATAATAGAATTCAAAAAGAGAATCAATCTGGAACAGATGTAAATAAACCTTCATCATCTGTTATATTTGATCATAATAAATCTTGTCAATATGGATTTAAATTTGATTATAAAAATATGAAAATTATTCAAATTTTGAATGTTGTCATAATAAATGTAAAATAAAAGAGACTATGTTGATTTCAAGAAATCGTCAAATGTTAATGAGTCGCCAGTCATCAAATGTTAAGATAACAGAATTGTGGGAAATCTGAATTGAAAGGTTGTTTCATTTTGATTATTCAATGTTATATAGTTGATAAAGACTACAAAGTGTATAGTCGAAAGTACTTCTAAAAAAATATAATTTATGTAAATTGTACTGTATTTTGATATATATATTGATTTGTATATTACACACACACACACACACACACACATATATATATATATATATATATATATATATATAAAGGAAAAATAGAAATAAACACAGACAGAAAATTTTTGTAGATAGTTTTTGTATTACACTGGAATAACAGTTAAGCATTAAATAATTTTGAATTTAAAATTATTTTATTATAAATTAAACATTTAAAAAGATCTCATTAATATTTTATTAATTCTGATTTTGAAATTAAACAAGCATGTTTTTATGTTACAATAGATATGCTGATAATTATAAAATTCCACTATCTATTTGGATTTGTAATTTTTTTTAAATTAATGCATGTATAACATATTTTGATAAAAATGCTGCAAAGTTGTTTTTCAAAGGATTAAACTGAATTGAAAAGAGTCATTAACTTTTTTCAATCATGATAGGAAAAACTTATCTTAATTACTGTATTTTCCCCCACCCTAACTACAAAATGTTGGAAAAAATATTAGAGGAAGGTGTTTTTGCAGTGTTATGAAGATATAAATTGAGACAAGACAATGGATCCATCTGCTGGTACTAGTGCAACAACATAGTTTGTATTCTCATGGAAGTAAAAAGTCTGCTTTGTGTTCTCCATAACCCATATATATATATATATATATATATATATATATATATATATATATATATATATATATATATATATATATATATATATATATATATATATATATATATTAGTCAGCATAGAGATTGATGTGATTTCAGTGCAGGGAAACAATTAGCTGGATTATACCTTTCCTGAAATTGACAATAAACTAGTTTACTGTTTAGAAGAGACAAGATTACCCAGAAAGGTCATCAGCTCACTGAAGAATTTATTATATGTATGCTGTTTTATCTCTGTGCAGAGTTGGTGAATTATTTTAAATATTTTTTTTAGTGAAAATGACAATTGTAATTTTTTTAAATTACAATTTTTTTTAAAAGTAAATAACATTATTCAACAAAAAGTAAGATGCATTTCTATTATATTTGATTAAAAAAATAAAACTCCAAATTTTTTTCTAGATTAAGGGATAAAAGAACTTGCTGGAGTATGTTTAAAGCCATTTATAATTAATCAAGAATAACCTGTTAAAAATGAAAAAGAAAACTTTTATGAAGGACTGTTAAAAAAAATTTTACCATTAGATAAAGAATGAATTAATAATTTTGATTCTGTCTATTATTTTTATATATACATACATGTGCATTTATGTATTGTTAAAAATGAATTGAATTTTTTTATACAATTCATATATGTTCATAAAGTATTATACCACTTGTCTGAATGCTTATATATGGGTACATTTTATGTTTTTTTGATATTAAATTAATTGTGTATTAAGAAAATATAATATGGTTTATTAGATTTATTTTTTTATAAATGCCAGTTTGTACATACATTTCCATGTGCACACACATATATGTTAAATCAGTCATTATGTATGTATCATTGAAATGTGATTGCTTATTTTTATCATTATTATGACAATTCCCATATGTTATAGCATGTCTGTGTGTATATGTAGATGAGTGGTATGTAGACACTTATATGTTAAATCAGTCATTATAGTTATAAAAATGAATTTCATTTATAGGTTTATGACAATTCAAATATGTTCATAAATTATTATACCACACATCTGTGTGCTGATATAGGCATGTTTTATGTAAACCTATTAGAATGTACATGTAAATTATGATGTAATAGTGGATTTTGTTGGTATTAATCAAAATCAGTGGAGTTAATTTTAATGTATAGCCATATTCTGCAAACTTTAATTTAATTTGTTATTAATAAATTTATATTTTATTGTTTAAAATGATTCCAGTGAATTTAGTTAATCCTGAATAGATTTAAAATATCATAAATTATTATAGATGTGTATTATATCTCTTGTTCACAATATCAGTTATAGGTGTTTATTTTTAGTACTGATGAACATCCAGTTGATGATGATTCTGGATTGGCACAAAGAAGATATTTTTTAAATTCCATGCACTATATTTTATTTAGTTTGGTATTTATTATAGTTGGCTCATACATTAATGGTAGTAAATGGCCAGAGCATTGATGATGATCAGCATGTTTTAGTATCTGAGCATTATTTGACTTATTGTTATATTTTAATGGAGTAGCACCTAAGTATGTGCATCCAGATAATTATTGTTTTTATTCCTGTCCTAAGTTTGGCAGTGTATAAATAATTAGTCTGGTCTATAGTGGACCACTTTCAAATCCAGTCACAAGATTGAGTGTTAATTTGTTTTTTTTAGTGTTGATCATTCATGATGATGAATGATTATTATTTCTTGATCTCTCATACTCATTCCTTTTATATTTAATTTTATATTTTGTTTATTTGGAGATAATTCAGCCCTAATGTGGTATATTGTTACAAATGGCTACCCAATAGTCAGATATTGTAACCACAGATTCTCCCTTATTAACACTTGTTTTTCCATAACTATTACAGTGAGATGTAAATAAATGAAGAACTGATTTATGGTCAAACTGAAAATAACAATAGAATTTAGAGTTAAGTTTTAAGTAAGATTGCTGTTAGTTTTGCAGATTGTTATTAGTATATATATATATAATACATATTTTGCGGGTTCATCTGTGTTAAAAACTTTTAATATTAATATACTGATGTTTTGACTTGGTCACACAAGCCATCCACAGAGTTATAAAAGGTAGAAAGACGGTTGTAGAGGTGCTACAATCACTGATTTGAATAAAATGTTAAAATTCCACCAATAGCAAAAAATGTTAAATTTAGGAATGTTTTTTAAAAAAATCTTTCCAAATAGGAGGAAGTTTGCATGTATCATCTCGCTTATTGATACAATCTGGCCTTTTAAGTATCTCAATGGCTTCTCTAATTTTGCATTGGTAGAGATTATCACATCTGGATATGATTCTGGTACTAGAAAAATCAATTTTATGACCTGAATCTATAGTATGGAGTGGGAATGCTGATGATGATGAGTGTTGTTTAACTGCATTAGCATGCTCATCTCTCCTAACACTGATGCGACGATTACTCATACCTATGTAAGAAGCTTTACAATTTTTACATGAGATTTGATAGACACCATGAGATTCAAGAGGGATTGAATCCTTAGGCTTGGTTATTATATTGCTGATATTTTGATGAGCAGAAAATGCTGTATCTTTATTATAGTGTTTTAATATACGTCCGATACTGTCTGTAGTTCCTTTTACATATGGAACACAAATCCTAATAGCTGATTTATCATCTTTTTGTTTTCTACTTTGTCTATTTTGAGCTTGAAATAAGGCTTTTTTTATATAAATTTGTAATTATAACTATTTGCTAATAAAACACTATTAATATGATTTATTTCTTCTTTCAGATGTGTCTCATCTGAAAGGTTAATTGCTCTATTTGAAAGAGTTTTGGCTACAGAAACTATCTGAGTTGGGTGATGATGAGAATGGAAATGCAAATATCTGTCTGTGTGTGTATCCTTTCTGTAAATAGAAAAAGATAAACTATTTGCTGTTCTGGTGCCTAGAACATCAAGAAAAGGGAGTTTCCCATCAGACTCTGTCTCCATTGTAAATTTAATATGAGGATGCATATTATTTAAATGTAAGAAAAAATCATCTAATTTATTTTTTCCATGTTGCCATATGACAAAAGTGTCATCTATGTATCTGAGCAAAATGAGAGGTTTTAAAGATAATGATTCTAAAGCACGAGTTTCTATATATTCCATGAATTAATCAGCTATTACTCCTGAGATAGGTGAGCCCATAGGAGTACCAAAAACTTGTCTGTAATGCTGTTCATTGTATACAAAATATGTATTTAAGAGACAATGTTTAATCAAAGCAATATGTTGTGAGATTATATTTAAAGCTTCATCAATTGGAATGTTTGTAAACAAAGACACGACATCAAAACTGACCAGAATGTCATTAGCATTAATTTTTAAACTTTTTAAAACAGAAATAAAATGAAGAGAGTTTTTAATATATGATTTAATAGATGGGATTGTAGGTTTAATGAAATCCGATAAGTATCTAGCTAAAATATGAGTTGGAGAACCTATTGCACTTACTATTGGATGAAGGGGGGTATCTGGTTTGTGAATTTTTGGAAGTCCATAAAATTTTGGACAGACACAAGATTTTTCACGAGGGATTATTTTATTTTTTATCTCTGTTTCAATAGGTGATTTATTAATAATAGCTTTTGTTGTTTTTTCCAAATACGTAGTATGATCTCTTTTTGATAGTTTATACATTTTATCATTAAGCAGATCTAAAATTTTATTATAGTAAATGTCACGATCCATTACAACTGTGGCATTATCTTTATCAGCTGGAAGTACAACAATTGATTTGTCTGATTTTATATTATTTAATGCTTGTCTTTCTTTCCTTGAAATATTATATATATATTGTGACCATCTGAATGGGCACAAGGGTTTAAGGTACCTTGTATCTTAATTAAATAGCTATACTCTATTATAAAAAAAAATGAAATAGCCTTGGAATTTTAAAATTTTTTGAACAAGATTATTTAAGGTTTAAATATGGGTTGTTATGCAGTTTATTGACTACTTGATAGGTATTTATTAGTATTATTGTGGTTAATGAGGTATACAATGTAAGGAAGGGGGGTTGTTTGTTAATGAAATTCATATATTTTGTTGGAAAAATGCAAAGTTATCCTGTGTTAGTATAATATTTAGTTGAATGGTTTGTACAATCCTTTATTCATTATTTCTTATCCTTGTGTCAACAGAATAGCAGCTTTAATTATGTTTAGTTAAGACAGTTCAATATTTAGGTTGTAGTGCATGTGTATGCATGTTTGACTGCATTATGTTTCATTTCATTTTCATCCTTTAAATAACAGCCAACAATAGTACATTCACAATAAAAAAACATTTAAACTACAGTAGTCATCTTAAATAATTAACAAATATATATTTCTTTCCAGTAATTAATAAATAGTTGAATCAATAAATTATTTTACTAATTAAATAAATTATTAATCATTTTTATTTGATAGTTAATTAATATTCGTTTTTCTTTCAGGTTTGTAAAAGCTATTTATTTCATTATTTGTATTTTTTTTTTTTTTTTGTCATTTAATTCTGAAAATCAAAATCATTTTTTTTTGTAAAGATTTTTTTTTTTGAATATGTAATTAGCAGAGCTGGCAAAATGTGTGGGAGTAAGCTAGTAAAAAAAAGTGCAAATGAACTGTTGCAAAAGAGAGAGCTTGTAACAAAGATCTCCAGTATGTAAAAAAAATTAGCTTTGTAAAGAATTATAGCCAAAAAGACAGTGGCTTATATTTTTCAAACAACTAAAGTTAATTGCTGAAGTCAGATTAGAAGAAATATATCATGGAAGGAACTAATTTCAATATGCAGCACTAAACTTTATAAAGGTACTCGGCTTTGCTTATTCTCTTTCAATTTAAACATTCTAAACTAATCTTTTCGTCACTATTGCTCTTGTAAAGATGTATATTAATATCATGCAGTCTATATTATTTTATTTAATTTCAGTTTTAAATAAGAATGATTCACATAAGTATTATTATTTTATCATTAAGCAACATATTTTTTTTTTTTTTTTGATATATGGAAAACGTGTGCAGAACTGTTATATAGAATACATATTATTCTCACTATTTTTCGTGCTATGTCTTGCGAGGATTATACATAGACTTAAGGATGTGTCTATCTTGATAGAGCATACCATGTTTAAATTCTTCGTAATTAGATAACAATACTCATTCATTGGATATATATCTGGAGCTAATACGCATTTATAAATTAAGGAAATAAAATATAACTACTTCTGTTTGAATTGAATTTGATGGACAAAATTGCTGGTAAATTTAGTTCTCTTCAATAAAAACGGAATATCAAATAAAGCATTATTAATCACGGAATTACTAAAGACAATTTACAGTGGATAATGCTATTCAAAATAATAAGGACAATTGTGTATTTAACCCAGAACGGCACGAGGAATATCGTATATTTCTCAGTATAATAAAGGAGAAATTAACTGCTTGTGATTTGGTATCTCAATGGATATGTTATGAATATTGGAAAGTAGTGGGTTTATTTAAGTTAAACTTATATATATATATATTTTTAAGTTATACTGCAGAAGTGCATTTAATTTAAAGTCGGTTTGGAATGTGTCCTACGTTGTTTATTATAATATCCCGGAGGAAGCTTGGCAAATGAACTTTTTATTCAGATTACAAAACTAATAACTTTTGTGTTTTTATCTTTTTAATTTTTTTTATTACTTAACTCATATAATGTATATAATGGATAGAGAAGCTTTATTATTATTATGTTTATGTTATAATCTATGTTATTTTGATTTTCAAGACCGTCTCGGAAAATGCGCTACTTAAAAAAAAAAAAAAAATAGTACGCCGGTAAAAATATTGATTGTGTTCAAATAGGTCTTATTATTTTCCTTAAGAGGATGAAGGAAATATTTTTAATAATATATTTATTATTAGAGAGGTTTACATTTATTTTGCATATGTTATTATCTTAAAGTGAGAATTATTATTATTATTATTTTTTTTTTTTTGAATCAACGAACGAACGTATAATAAAAATAGTTTGTTAAATATAAAAAGAAAGTTCGTTCATAATAATTAGAAGCATTAAATCTTAAAAGTAACCTAAAGTTTATTAAATTAAAACAGTTATACCTTAATGCAATATTTAATTATCATATTACCTACTTAGTGTGTAATTTAGGGTTAATATTATATATACTTTTGTTCGCGAGTGTGTGTTTGTTTTGCACAATTGTAATATTTGTGTGATAGAGTATAATTTGTGAATATTTTATGCATAAATTCGTACACTGTCGTATTTCCTGAGTTGAACAGATTGATATATTATCTGTAGTTATTTGTCTGCTAGCATGTATTTATAAGGTTCAATATTTTAGAAGCTATGATAATAGAAAGAAATCTGACTGCGTTGTAATATTTATAGGGATAGGAGATCTTGCTTATTTGATATATGCTAATAATTTCCATGAGTAGAGCCTAGTTTATTTTATATGTGTATGATTAATGATATTTTTGAAGTGATGTTCTTAGGGTCCTGGTGTTGTGGAATTTAAAATCCCCACCAAATAATGTATTTAGAAGTAAAGGAGTTATTGTTAAAAGATGATTAAATGATGCTTAGGAAGTGATATGACGTTTTTCTTGGATTCTTGGTGTTGAGTAGATGTTCTCCACCAAAGGTATATGTGGAATTAGGTGAATTCTGGTAGAAGTGTTCAATAGATGTTTATCTGCTCCTCATGTATATTCCCTTTATAACGTGTTGTATGTAAAATCATAAAATATAGCTTTGTGTTAATTAAAAAGTGGTTAGACAAATTGTTAGATTAATTCTGGATGTAGTACTAGTGTCATATTTATGGAGGATTTACGACATTGTTCGAAATAAATTAATTATGTGATATTTTCTTAATGAAGGGAGAGTTTACAGAAAAGATTGTTTTATAATATTGCTGCTTGAACGTACACACACACGCGTAATATAAATAATATCGCGAATTGAGGTATAGAATTATGAAATATAAAAATGAGAAATAAATGCTTGGAAATATACTAAATTCAGTTAATAAAGGTATAAAACATTAAGATTTAAACAGGAAATAAGTATTTTAAAATACAATGTATCTATTTAAGTAAAAATTAATCATCAAATCATCAGAGTAAACATGATTTTGCTATGTATGAAAGGTATAAGGAATTGGAATTATTATTTAGTCAATTAGAGAAAGTTGTTTTGCTGAAAGCCAAAGATTAATGGTTTGATTTATTTTGTCAATCAACCGTAATATCCTCTCGAAAGTATTTATATATTTTTTTGTTGTGATAAAAATATGATATTTCATTTATTCATTGTCGTATGGATAAAACATCTAAGCAAGTATGTGTTCCAAGTCGGGATCTTTAAGTTTATTATTAGTTTGTTTAGATAGTAGGAATCCCAAACTGATGCTAAAGATTTATTTAATAATTTAAAGGTCTATAAAACGAAGACCTATTTTGTAAATATTATGTTCATCCCAATTTATTTTGTTTATTTGTAATAAATGATGTATTTAGTTATTTAAATTTAAAACAACTGTGTCGTGAGTTATTTTTTTGTATACATTCGTATTTCCATTTCCACATCTCCACATTGTATAAATCTATTATAAAACAGATATACTATTTTAAAGTTATCATATTAAATTTGCTAATGTCTGACAATATTGTATTTCTTAATCCAAACATTATAAAGAGTATTTGCCACTTGATAAATATATTAAAAAGGTTGCCAAGTCAGTATTTCTGTTAAATGATGATATGAGATTAAAATTCCCTATCTCTGTCGTTATCTTATTATTGAAACACAGTAAGATATTTAGTCAATTTGTTTTATTATATTTTTCTTATACTTTAGAATTGTAACTTATGGGCAATGAAGTTTATTAATTCAACTGTGTTTGTTAAATTCCCTGAGATCTTATTATTTCTTTCTTGATTGGCATTAAAGTAGATGTTAAGATTGTAATATGCCAAGTAATAGAATTGTTTAAGAATATCATTTTAGCAAGTTGATATATGTTATACTTGGATGAAGGAAGAAATTAAGTTTAAAGTATATTTTTCATAAACTGTATCAAATAAATATTATGATTCTTTATCATACAATTAACTAACAAAGGAATTTACGATATATTGAATGTTTTATAATATTTCTTCCTTTATTCATTTATTATTATATATCTTTTGAACTGCCTATAGCCTCCCACTGAGCTGAGCTGAACATAAACTTAAATATAGAGTCTCAGTAATAATTTTATATTATATAGTTTCTTATATTGTTCTATTCATTAATAGAACTGGCGCCTGGGCATTTCGTTCATGTAATATATATGAGCAGTGTTGGGAGTGTAGGTTATAATATATATATATATTAAAGTTTTAAATAAGTTTTAAAAAATTTGTATAATGTGATGTTAGGACTTGAGTTAAATTTGGTGATATTATCTACATAAAAAATTGTTAATTTATTTTAATTTTAAGATTATCTAAATTAATTTGAAAATAATTAAAATAGTTTACTTTGTTATTACATGGTAGTTTTGATAACACATTGTAATGTAAAAAAAAAATAGCCACATGTATTTTTTTACAAGTGAGGTGATGTATCAAAATATTATTTTAATATTATCTCATGGCAACAATTTTAAGATTTTTTTTTCTTATTCTTAAAATGATATAATAAAGTTAATATTTATATTAGGGATATATATTAATAGGGATATATAAATGTTTTTATATGATAGTAATGATAAAATAAAGTAGATATTAATAAATTCGTTTGTATATATTTCATTTACTGCACACATTTGAAAAATAATATGTAAACATAAGCAAACAAGATATTATATTATTGTTAAAGTATGTGTATGCATATATTTATATTTATATGTTGATATGATTAGACAATATTAAATTATACATATTTAAAAACATTGTTTTAAAATATTTAATTTATTTAAAATAAGTATTTAAAAATATTGATTATAGTATATAAAATAGAAGAATAAGAAGGAATATCTATTTTATTTCAAACATGATTTTATACGATTTTTAAAATGTAGTTCATGTTTTTAATTTGGAAAAATTTATTTTTTAATTATTTTTAAAGCATATTATAATATTTATTTTTTATAAAGTTTAAAAAATTATTTTAATGTCATAAAATGCTGATGTATTTGAAAGAATTTTTATTGAGTGGATATATGGATAAATTTAATTCTTAATAGAAAAGACTATGGATATGAATGATAGAATATAGAATAGAGCATCATAGCAACAGTATCTAAGATAATGGCATAAGTATGACATCATTAGAAGACAAGTATTTAAACCCTGATCTAGCATTGGACACTCATTTTTGTCTTACTGAGTAAACTATACAAAAGTTCATTTAATATATATATCAATAATTTTATTTAAATTTTTAAAAATGAATACCATGGATTAAGTTCATAAAACATCTGCTCAAAAGTCATTTCTTTTGAGAATCTAATTAATAACATTAAATAAAAAAGAATCATCTCATTATGATAAATATTATAGTTAATTGCTACATACTTCATATGAATATTTGAAAGAAATTGACAACTGCTGTTGCTGATACCTAAATAAAGCAGTATTAATGCAGTAAATTTTAATTATGAAATACTTCATTCAAAATAAAAACATCATCAAAATGGATAAATTTAGCGAATACTAAGTGAGAATAATATGAATTAAATTTAAAGTCTATTTACACAATTGAACACATCATAGGAATATCAGCAGAATATCCAAAAAAATTTGAAGTATAAGTTATTACATTTTTGTGTGTGTATTTATATAAAAATTATAAATTAATCATAAAATTTTGGTGTACATAATAAACATTATTTTTGATGGAGTTACAATTTGATGATCATTCCTTGTGGGTACAAAAACAAACTTAACCAGATATTTTTTAATATAAATTCTTTGTTTAAAAGAATGCATGTGTTTGTTTAGTATACAGAAAATATATCATTATTAAAAAGAAAAAGTTAAAGTAAATAGTAAAATAAAACATTATATTTTTAATGGTAATTTTAGTTTATTTAAACTAAAATATGCTTCGTTGTTTTCCTCATTTATATTTAAAAAGAAAATAGATTTTCATGAATAAATATTTATGAGTGATATTAATGAAAGTGTATATTTAACAAACATTTATAATATAATATTTTTATATAGATAAACTAATAAGAATATGCTTATTGTGATAAGAAAAATAGTTGACAAATTAAACATACTAATTAAATTTTGTAAAATATATATTTATATATTTATTTAGCAATATTTATGCTACTATAATATATTTTTATTTTTATTTTTTTAGTACATTGTTTAAAACACATGATGGATACATTTATAAAACAATATAATAGGTATAATAGGTAAATGGTAATTAATTTAAGTGTTAACTATTTGTCAAGGAATATTTTATTTGCTTCTTAATTTTAATTTATTTATTATTGTTATATTAATAAAGTTTATTTTATTAATTAAACTGTTTATCTGTGGTCATTAGTGATTAAATTATTGCACTTGACATCAATATACTTTGAGAGCCCTATATATTTTTATTTATATATTATAATATTAGCTAGTTCAGAATGTTAAATAGACATTTTATGTTTCATTTTAATACTATTACATTTGGCAATCCAAATAAATTTTGAATAAAATCTTTTATCAGAGATGAATACTATTACATTTGGCATTGAATAAAAATTCTATTACAATATATATTGTAATAGTCAGCTAAGATTATGTGAACACTACCCGATACTTGCCATTAGGAAATATTTCAGGGTTATACCTTGTTTTTGGATTAACATAATTATAAAGATTTTTTCCATAATATATAATGATTAAAGTAATCTATACATTACTCTCTATCTTTAATTTTTTGTCAAATCATGTAACATAAGAGTTATACTGGATGAAATGGACCATAGGATTGATATTCAGGCCAGAAAACTCTTTTTGTAAAATAATTGAAACATCACACTATTTAAATAAATAATAAAAAAAAAACCAATTTATTTATAAATTTATAATAACAAAATAGTCAGTACAGTACATTATTTCTCCTTTATAGCAAATATACTTTGACCAGCAATTTTTAACAATTATATAGTCATTAAGTCTATTATTAACAATTTAAATTGGTGCTTTATAATTTAAATGAAATTTATTATTATTTGCAATTATGTTTAATTTAATAAAATTTAAGAAATCAACAATGGTATTTTGTTAGTAATCATGTCTCAGTAACATGTGTGGAAAGATAAATAAGAAACAAACAATAGCAATCATGTTTCTTCTAAAATGCCCAAAGTTTATTATGGTTAACATTAAAATGTCAAGTATAATCACAGCTTAGAATATAAAATATTTGTTAGAGTACTCCCTTTAATGCATTAAGGATGTAATTCTACATGTCATTGATATCTGTAAATGTAACTCATTTATTCAATTATACTATACTAAGTTTACTTCCAGTGTAAATCTTGTTAAACATGTACTTAATTTCACTTATTTATTTCTTAGACTAATGCTAATTCATAGAGATGATCATTTATTGAATCCTACTTTTTTTAGCAAGCATAAACTTAATTCAATGAGGTTATAAGCTATCAGATCTGATCTTGAATTTACAGATACCATTACTTTTTTAGATATCATAATATCATAGATATAGTACATAATTAACTATATAATCCAACAACCTACATATCTGTATTTTTACAATAAGTTTACAGACACATGAAAGTATATTCAATGTAATTAATGCAAGGGTCCAATACACATACAAGATGATGCCGATCATATTTAAAAATAATACTCAATTTATATGTTTAACTAAAATTACAGTAATTATAACACTAATATTAATTAAAACAGGCAAAACTCTCCATACAGTAGTGCCACTCAGTGCAACATTAAGAAGTGGTGATCATGTGATGTTTAGTGGTTTATAACACTAATATTTTTTCTCTAGCATAATATATTCTATTTTTTGGACATTTCACATATATCAAAATATTTTTCACATGTGTGCACATACAGTATATTTATTGCTATGACTATTGTACTTCCTGATTAATTTACTAAATTTAAATATTATATAACAATCTGTTATTACAAAACCCATTTTGTTCAAATAAGATTTTTAGAAGTTTTTTTTCATCTATGTATATATTAGAAAGGAGACACTTTTTTTTAAAATATACATTTTTAATCCAAACTACATTTTAAAACTAATTCTACAAGAAGAAGACGCTAAAAGAAAGTTTCTAAAAATTAAATAATCAGATAAAATAAACTACAATTTCAATTACTTCTTTAAATCAGTTGAAAAGAAGACAGCCAACAAATCTTTTACTTCTAACATATTTTAAAGAATTTACAAATAGTTTTAAATATAATACACAGTTAACAATAAAAGGTAATATATAATTAGAGGTCATATAAAAAGTAAAATATTAATATGTCTAAATTGTAAATTTGTTTATATAATTTTAGCATTAACCATAGTAGAAAATTTATTTGCAGTTCTTTCCATACTTTATTGTGAAACTTCATTATTTATAGGGCATTTCCCTTATTTTTCCTATTTTTTTTTCAAGGCAAAGATAGAATGTCATGTATATGTTTTTAATGGCCTTTGTTTTTCATAATCTTTGGCATCTTAATTACATTTAATTACAAGAAAATATTTTAATTATCTAATTGATTAAATTCTTAATTTGGAATAAGCTACATTAAATGTATATATAGCTAATTACAACTTGTTTTTACTCTACTGTCTCCAAACACAAATGCAACCTTAAAATTAAAATAAAATCTTAATCAATCTCTTACTTTTTTAGATTTTTTATTATTAATCACCCTTAATTATGTACAGGATAATGGGTTCATTACAAGCTATGCCTCAGCCTTTCTTGGGATTCAATATGTCCCTATCCCCCATGGCAATGAGGATGGAAATACAATGAAGACTACTAAACAAAATAGACATCACTGTAACATGCCTCTCAAGAATATACTTAACCACATTTGGAAAGATATCACTCCTCAACTCCCTCATACTTCCCAAGATCATATATTATCTTGCGGGCTCTAAACGAACAGAATCTTTCATTAAAAAAGTAGAATCCCACTGCCTGTGACTCTGTAGAGGTGGGTGCAGATCATTTATCAGTCTGCGCATTCTTCAAAAGCCAAGAGACATGAATGGACTGGGACTGCATTCAATAAAAGTATTTGCTATACAGAGAACTTACAATATAATCTTCAAACTTTACTCTGACTGCAAGACATTCCAATGCCCACTCCCCAAGGAACTAGTTCTTCCCACTGATAGACCACCCCCTCCAAGATGCACTCCCATCTGGCTTCAAACACAGATCTCATACATTTTTGCTCACATCGTACCTTCGGTGACTATATTCAGCTCAAAAATAACCTATTGGGAGGCCTTCAACCTATCCAACTCAAATACCCAGATGGCACACACTTACCTCCCCATTGACATAAACAAACTGCATAAACTAGCCTGTGGATTGAAATTGGCACCTAAACATACAGATTTCCTTCTCAAAATTAACCTTGGTAGCTTCTCCATTGCTACATTTCTTAATAAAAGAGGCTTACAAATAGATCCTATCTGCTGTCTCTGTCTTTCCAATTCGGTCTGGCAGGGACTGAGACAAAGCTTCCAAAAACACATTAAACATAATGGCCCAGATCTAACATCACTTCAAGGGATTTTAAATAGATGCATTTTTGCTGAAATCAGGCTTGCCACATACATAAACTTTGCCATCTGGCTGACCAGATGCAAGGTGATTTTTCAAAAATTACTGTCTGATGAACTCAATAACTGCTTCCTCAACATAATTAAAAATATCCAAGAAACAGAAAAGATAGAGGTTGATCCATACCTGGCCATATTAACCTGGGAATACACAACTTGCCTAAACAACACCTGATCAACCAACCTCTAAATAATTTATATGAAAATAACTATTAAGAATAATAAAATCCTCCCACCATAGCTCACCAAAACAGGGTTCATTAACAATGGTATCTCATTATAGGCTAGACAAATGACACATTCACATTGCATCCACAGATTAAGTTCTTTACTAACCATCACTTTATATTCTACTAACATTTGGATATTCCTTTGTATATATCACCTTATAATCTCACATAGTTAAGGCTTGTTTTCTTTGTATTCACCTATAGGTCAAATAAAATTATTTTGAAAGAGAATTATGTAGTCTTTGAAGTAAATACACAAACCAAAACAAATTTTATCATGCATTCTTTTAAGTACTTTTTTTTCATTCTAAATCTTTTATTTTCTAATAATAAAAATTAGTTTAAATTATAAAATATTATTTAGTGTCTCTCCCTTAAAATTTAAACTTCACAGTTTACTAATAAAATATATAACATTATTATTTTTACAAATTTATTATAAAATATTATTTTTAATAACCCTTTAATAGAAAATTATAACACTACTTTTTATTATTGTCTCACAATTACTGTTAACCAGCTCTTTCCCATATGTAAGACTACATGGACACCATAAATTAGATGACAGTATCTATTGCTTTATATAATCTGTAATGGAGATAACTTTAATAATGTTGTTTGCATTAATATTTCATTATTAGAGAAGATTTATCACTCTAAATGTTACATATTAACCAGTGCTATAAAATTTCTATTTTTATACAGGTATGAGTGTAACCAATAAGATTCATAGATCTACAACACAGATTTTGCTTTTATGTAAGATTATAAATTATTGTCTAGTACAAAAATTCAGTCAACTTCATTCATTTTATATTTTAAAAAAAATATTCTACCTTTGTCAGATGAGCTAAAGGTTTGAACATTTTATTTCCATATAAGAATAGTCTAGTCTTTATATTAATATATTATAAATGCAATTTGTTTATTTTGAAATATGAATAAATTCTCAGTTTTTGACAAAAGAATATGGTGTTAAATTGTATCTACTTTATATCTACATATTTAATATTAAGTATTAAATATGCACCATATAGAGTAGATATAAATTACATCTTATTTTTTAAACTTTGTATAAAAGCTTACTGATTAATATAAGATGACATCCAAAATACAAGTATAAAGCTGAAGAACGGATCTGAACTTTTATACTAGGCAATAGTTTATACTGTTATATAAAAACAAAAATTAGGAATGCATTGCAGATCTATGAATACATATATCACAAATGATAAAAATTAATTATCAACTATATTTTTTCAGTAAAGTATTGTTAGCTGAGAGGTCAGCGCAGTCGCCTTGCAAGCAAGCAGTTGGTTGCAGACGGTTGTTGCAAGTTCAGCGCCTGGCCGATGCTACAACATATGAAAGAAGAAAAAAAACTATATTTTTTCAATAAAATGTATTCAGTGTTCATATAATGTTTTGAAAAATTAGATATAATTTATCTCATTCCATCCTGTGTATTATATGTTTAATTTTACATTATTAATTTAAACACTATATGCATTTGCAATAAACTATAATTTATTCACATTTTAAAGTAAAACAAACCCTATTATTTAGTAATAAGATAAATTCGTTTATATTTATTTTTTAGTATTTATCAACAATTAGATTCGTAGAACTGTATCATTTTCTTTATCACTCAGTCTATATAAGATCATAGCCTATTGCCTAATGTAAAAAATTTATCGGACGAACCAGATATTTTATATATTCAATTTCCATACAATTATGCTTTAATTTATATATTCAATGTCCAAGAATAGATGCATAATTTAACCATTCCAAATTAATTCAGCATTTAAATATATATTGTGTAATAGTAATAATTTTTAATACTATAAAAAAAAATTTTAAAGGTGATAAATTAGTTTAATATAAAAAACAAATAATGTACCGGTTGTTTGGATAAAATATTATTTATTATATAAATTTAAAAAAGTTTATTTATTCGGAATAGATTATGAGATTGTGATTAACATTCAATATTTTGTATTGGTAATTATTTCGTAATAAATGGCTTTTTTTTGTTGTTGCGGAAATTGGTTGCATATTTGCAGCAAGATGTAATAGATATCGAAAGCTTACTTAGTAAAGGAACAGAATTTGTAAGATATATAAATTAGGAGGTGGTTAATGTTTTATTTTTTTACTGCGATCTAGACAGTTACTATCTGAAAGTGTTTTTTGAATGATAGATTTAAACTTCTCTGGGAAATCCAAAATGTTGGTGATTTTTCATCACATTTATTTAAAAGTCTTTGCAACTCTCATAGTTCTGAATAGAAGACTGATTTAAGAAACTCCATCAATCAGTAGAAAAGAATTGAAGATTCATCTTAACAAATGGTTAAACTAAATTATCGAATGTAAACTATCAAGCAATTAAGTTTGCATAGAAGAAAGAAAATATTCAAATAGCAAAAGTTTAAACTCAAAAAGAAAGTGAAATAGAGACTAAATATATCTCAGTAGTTGTTAATGTGAGAATAAAAGAAGTTAAGTTTTACTACAGAAATTGAGCATGCATGTACAAGCATTACTGTAAATCTACATATTGTTCTAAGGTTCAAATTTAGCTAACAGATTTAGAATTCAACTTATTTGGGAATTTGTTTCTTAATTCTTTATATATTTATAATTTAATATTTAATAAAAATATTAATTAATGTAACGGCATTAAAATGGGCATCTAATTTTTCCTACCTTAAGTAAAATGATTAATTTTACATAATTTCTTTAAACACTATATAAATTGAGAGCTTGTGATATAGTAACTTTTGCACTGAAAAAAAAAAAGGATTCCTATAAGTTAGTTATATCACTAAGTTTATGTGCAAAAAGTATTGCTTTAATAACTGAAGAGACTGATTGTTTTTTCCCTTTCAGAATTTGGTTCACTTATTTTAATGTTAAGATAGCAGTTGATACAATTTAAAATATTTTTTCAATAATAGTTCTTTTAACTCTCATCCAGAGTTATCTATTGTACTAGAGTTTTACAAGTATATATTTTCTAACACATGGTTGAACGTTTATATATTACAACAATCAGGATGCTACATAGCAATGCTTTAATATCCATATCTCAGTACTACTTTTTGGCTTCTTCAGTAAGAATTTACAATTCAAAATAGTACCTAATACATTTAAGCATCTAGAAATTTCCTTTTAATTTCTATTTATTATAAGGGTATTGGTATTAAACTTAAAAATTTTTAAGGTTTTGAACTCAAGTCAATTTGTGAATGATTGTTAAATTTTATTCCTGTTTGTTGATTTTAATCATCATAGCCAAATGTTGAAAATGGCTTGAAACTGAGATCACTAAATTATATTATTTATGATCTGGTGACAGATTTGTATAACTATAATTGACTTGAGTTCAAAGCTTTTAGATTTTCTTTTAATTTTAGACTATTGCTAGATCCCTAAGTTAATTATTTTCAGCTTTTAATATCAAAACCTCACTGATGAAGGCAAAATGGCAGAAAACTCTCTGGGACATAGATATTATACTACTACTATTTAGCATGCACTGATTACTCAGGCTTATGGTAAATAGCTCTGGAGTAGAATAAAGAAAATTACTTTTGGAAGCATGTGTTAATAATAAGCAAAGAAAATGATATTTTGTTAATTAAAATTTAATATATTTAAATGTAACAATATAAATTAGTGTAGGTGAATTTCAGTGGAAATTACAAATGGAAATATTGTATTTATAAAAAACTATATATAAACCATATATGATAGATATTGACAAATATAAGAATCTAATATTTATAATTTGCAGTAAATATCATTCTGCCTAGTGTTATAAAATCCAAATCGCTAACAAAAAAATGTAGCACTTTGTTTTTGCTCATTTAAGTTTATGAATAGTTCACAACTAAGATACTATAATAATATGAATTAATATTTAAAAGCAAAGTCTATTCCAATAACAAATTGGATTAATGTTATAATTTTTATTTATAAAGTAACAATAATTTCCAATGCCTTTAATAATCTTATAAATCACCATTATTTAAATTAAATCATTGGTGGCAATTATTATCAACAAATATATTCACAACCAAATGTTTATAATTATGAGAAAATGCTAATTAATTACTAGAAGATATAAAAATAAATTACTTTGTTTCTGTTTCTTAGTTTATAAATAAATCATAACCAAGACACTATAACAATAGATAATTGTAAACATTAAGTTATTCAGAAATTTTATCAAAATCACTTTCCTTTATTTTGCTTTAATATCTTATATAAATACAATTTATCCAAACCACTTTTAACACTTCTAAATAAAAAGATTTAATAATCAATGAGTTTAAAATGAGTGGTTTCCCTGTACATATAATTAAAAGAATTATTGAAAAAGCAGAGTATAAGATAAATAAAAATGAAAAGAGTGAAGGGGGAAAGATGAAAATAGATATATAGAGATAAAAACAGTAATATTATAGCGAATAAGTTTAATAAAATTATAAAGAAGATTAATAAAAAATGCAAAAGAATAATTACTATAAAAATAGTTAATAAAAAAGAGAAAACCTATTAAATTTAATGGATAACAAATACATAGGAAATAATAAAGATAATAAAGAAATAATTAATGGAGTTTATGTGTGATAAAATGCAAACAGTGTTTAGATAGTGGTATTGATAACAAATATGTAAGAGAAACAAAAAATATTATAAAAACAAGATTAAAACAACATATATCAGATAATAAATCACCAATATGTATATACATATGAAGGAAACAGGAACAAAGTTCAATAAAAATGATGTTATGTACAGACAATATTAAAGGAAATAAGCAATACTAATAAGGAAGATAAAACCAAAATTTAATAGGAATTCTGGGATTAGGATGAGATTGGTATAGATATAGTTCTTAAATAAGATATATAGAGATAAATATGTAAAGATAAAATTATAAATGAATTATGGGTTGTAAAAAATAGGTTATGTAGGAGTATAAATATGGGATATTTATAAATATTACATATTGGGAAAAACTTAGCATAATATTTACATATAAAGCAGTATAATATAAATTTGTAAGATAATTATATAGTAATAAAAGTTTAAGTGTATAAATTAAATATACATATAAATAAAGTGTTGTAATAGTTATAGATATATTTAGATTAAATAATTTGTAATAGAGGGAGCTAGGATATCAGATAATCTTTAAAAAAACCATTTTTTAAAAAATAAAGAAAACTGGGTAAGTTAAAAGATTACAATTTATAAGTTATAAATATTAGAAAATAATAATAAATCTAAAATATTATTTTTAATAGAAGAATGAATAAGTAAATAATAGATATATGATTTAAAAATTAAAAAGAATATTAATAAATGAAGTACTAGTGAATTGACAATTATATAAATATAAAATTATTAAATATATTATTGAGGTGGAGCTAATAAAAATAAAGTTTACATTTTATAAGGAATAGATGTAATTAGGAGATTAAAAAATAATAAAAATGAATAATATATTTAGATTAATAGTTGTTTTTGAATATGTATGTATACAGTTAGGAATACACATGTATAATTTATATTTATTATCTATTTGTATTGTATATTTATTTTATATTAACTTGGATTATTTTATTTGGGTTTGATTATATTTATTTTAGTTTTATTATGTATTTTTATGTTGTTTTTAGTTTTTTATTGTTTACATTTTTATGGTATTATTTATAAAGTTGTCTATTTTATTTTATTTATTTTGTTCATTATGTTATAGCTCTGAAGAAGAGTGCAGGACAGTCAAAACATAAGATATATATATATATATGTACAACAAAAAGCTTTTGCTAAAAAGTGTTAAAAGTGGTTTGGATAAATTGCATTTATATCATTAAGTTATGGTATTTGTTGAATGTAAATATCATTTAGCATTATTTATTGGTTTAACTTATTATTTGTATAAGCAATAATGTACTTATAATCATTATTTTAATCAGGGAAAATATTTATTTGTAAATTGAAATTAAAAAATTAACTAAATATACCATGGTTACCAATATTCTTCATATTTAAATATTTGCTCCTATTTTTGTAACATCTTAGTTGCAGTCTTTTTATAAGCTGAGATGAGAAAAATGAAAGGTGTACTTTTTTCACATGCTAATGATTTGGATTCTTGATAATTAAAAATCATATGCTGGTAATTATAAATGTTAATTTATTATAATATTTGTTCATAATAAATGCCAGTTAGCATTGTTGATTGGTTATGCAAAATTCTATAAACAAATTACATTTATTCAAAATTACCAACCTACAAGGTTTCACAGTCTGGGTATGTTTAAAAAGTCTGGCTAGGATATGAACCATTGGTTGTACTTTTAATTAGTATTTGTAATTTTGAGTAGATATAATTTAATAGTGTGTGAATATGTCTTGCAATGCAGATGTAATGCATTTCTCTGCTATAATTCAGGTTTTAATAAAATTTTCTTTTTCTTTTAAGCATCCAGTCATAGCCAAGTTTGATAGCCATTTAGTGTGTCATCACATAAGCATCTAATTAATTTTATCTAGAAGTTAAATCAAAATAAATAAAACCATTCAGATTTTTAATGTATGAGAGGTTTTTGAATAATGGATACTAATAATAAAATTACATAAAATTTATAGATTATTATTTTATTTTTATTTATATTATATATTTTTTATATCTTATTTCTATTTAGCATTGCTTAACTCTAAAAAATAAAAACAATCAAATAGTTTTATTGCTCAGAAGTTTATAAGGAGCTTTAATGCTGGAAGTCATAGGATTCTTTACTTTGCTTATGATTCTTGATATGAAAAATGTCTTTATTATTTTCCTACAAGAGACTATTGGAGAGAGTTTTGGTTTTGATATAGAATGATAATTCAGCCATTGCTTTTTTTTATTAACACTTTATCTTGCATACATATTGAAACTAAATAAAATATAGTAATTTGAAAACCAACATCTGAAAGTTAATTTACTTTTTTTTCTTTGCATATTAAATGATATTGATTAGTTTTGAAACACTAGTATTTATTATCATATACTTAGAAAGTAAATTGGGAAAGAGTTGCCAAAGTAAAATGAGAGTGGGAGATCTTTCTTTACTAGGCTCCAGTGATTTTCAGAATAGAGAGAATCTGTTTAGAAAATCCAGTTTTCTTTTAAACCTAGTAGCACTGAATTTTAGAAATAAACAAGAAATATTTGGAGGAAAGGTCTTTGAGTTTATAATTGTAAAAAAAGACCTTTATTAAATAAATAAATAGTAGCTGTATATGTACTATGCTTTGATTTAACATAAATATTTACATTTTTTGTTTAAAATGCAATTGAAAAGTTATTGGCAACTTTTTTTGTTGTATTGTTTGTTACTGGCTTGTTACTAACGATTTTTTGTTAGTGTTTAACAATTTTGAGTTGTTTTTACCAAAATGATTTTTTGCTTCTACATTCTCCAAAACATTTTTTATATATGGACTGAATGTTTTAGATTCCTTTTTTATTCATAGTTTGAAATTACATGCACACAATTTTATTTTTTCTTTTAGTGTCATTATAGTGATAATAATTGAAAATATTTTAATTGTAAATATTATAAATAAAGCTTTTTTAAAAGACAATAATTATATATAAAATGTCTTACGTGAAGGTTGTTGGCAATTGTATTTTACTTATAATTATGTAATTGTTATGACTCAACTTATCTTCAAATAAGATTCAATTTTATCTTGATCAGAATCAGCATTCATCTTTGCAGATCAGTGAATATGTGAATAAATAAAATATAGCCAATGGTAGTAACTGGCCAATAGGTGAAAATGATTAGTGAATCCAATTGCTCCCATTAGGGAAGGAAACCTGTTTATAAATTGGCTGTCTGTTGGATGTACAGTTAGACAACAACCAAATAAAATAACTGCCAGAACTAAATGATGGTACACATGCTTTTCTCAATATTATAATGCAGTGAGGCACACATTGAACTAGAATCTACTAGATATTAAATCTACCACAAGAACAATCTGTCATGGTCAGCTGGAAGTGTCATCTTACATAAACATGACGCAAGCAACCTTGGTACAGTTGGAAGTATTAGGTATATTTACAAGGGTTTTATATGAAATCCTTTGTTTCAATGGTTGCATGACAATTACATGTTATATAATTAACAGTATTAGACAAAGGTATACCAGTCATTACTGTAAAGAAATGTAACACATTGGATATAAGTTGAAAAAACATTTAATACTGTGCTTGTGCAAGTTAGTGTTTATTCTGAATTTACTATTTTCACAATTTTTTATAGAAAAATTCAAACTTTATTTCTACTTTTTTTAAAAATATCTATTAATAATAATATTGAAGTGTGGGTATGAGAAAGTCTTTACTGTAGAAAAAATATATCATATATTATAAAATTGATTGTAAAATAAATATTTTTATTTAATATATTAAACCAGGTCTGTTTAATAGAAGTTGTCTAATTGGGTTTCAACCTTATTTAACATAATTTTATATTTATAATATTATGTCATTGGACTGGCCCTTCAAGCAGTATAGAGAATACCATTGATAGCAGGACCATTAATGATACCCACAGTCAGATTAAGCTATGCGAAACATAACTCTATCATATTTCCAGAAGTTGTCCCACCTTGGTTGCTAGATTCAAACCCCTGCCACCCAAAGCATTTTTATTTGTTTTGAGGCTCAACCTCAGATACCAGCCAATCATAAGTTATATAATTAGCATACTTTGGCCAACAGAACCACAATCCAGCTCTCGAAATATTCCATGACTAGCTCACACTCTGTCTCAGGATCCAGCATATTTATTTAACACACAAAATAACTACACTAATTTACTGGTAACACAATAACAAGAGAAAAAGAAAATAGACAAAATAACAATTAAGGCAAACATATTTAATTATTTATACATACATATATTTAATATAATATAAAATAATAAATTTTATATAAAAAAAATATGTGACTTTAGGCTATAGTTATAATAGTCCATTAATTAAAGTTCATTTCATTTAAAATTAAGCATGTACACAGCAATTTAAAAGTATATGTACCCAGGTTTTATTATGTGCATATTGTCCAATGGTTTTACTTTCCAACTGGTTGGGCTATTGTTTCTCCATCGATGGATTCATGGCTTTTCTTCCAGGTTTATGTCGAATAATGAGAGAGAAAGAGTATGTGGCAGCTTTTACTTCATAACTTCAACATTGATTCCAGGTCCTGATTCAGTGGGATAGTTGATGGCTAAGGGCTTAGGGCATTAATCCCTGTCAGACACCTCTATGGTTTATGTGGCCTCTCCATTAATGTCAACCACAGCAGTAATTGACTGGCTTACTACTTTATTTACAATTTCCAAATATTCAGCATTCTTTAGAAAGAATTCAAACTCCAGACTAATAACAAATTGATGACTGGAATAACTTGATCACAAAATGCAGAGCAGACTGAAGAACAATAACCAAGATGTAACTTTTATATCTTAACTCTCTCATTGTTTTATTTTTTCTTGGCTTGAATCTGTCTTTTAATTAATTTTACATTTTTTTAATTAATTGAATTTTACATTTGCCTTAATCTTAATCCATTCAGATTCATCTAAACAATTTTGATAAAATAGTTTAGTTTTTTTTTAATTAATACAATTTAATCAGTAATCTTATAAACTAATTAATTACAATTTTCAAAGTTTTACGAACATTTTATTTTTACAGACTAAATTTTAGTCCGATTTCACATTGGCTTATTTTATATATTATAAAAGTTTTTCTTTACAAGAGAGAAAAAGTTTTAATTTTTCTTTAATTCTATTAGACATTTCTTCCCCCTCCTGCTAAGAAGTTTTATTATAAAAGAAAAATATGATGCAGTATTTTTATTTTTTAAATTTTTGTTTAGAAACAAAAATCTTAAAGCTACTTATAATTTAATTTTTTCTCAAAAAAATTACAAAACATCTAATGTTGTTCAATAGTAGTACAATATATTTATTTTGTCTTGAATGGATTAGCTCAATAGTAGATTAATGGACTTTAGAAGTTTCTGAATTAAGTCTCAGCTGAATAAAATCTCAGTTTAGTCAACTGAGTGTATTCAACATCGAGCCCTATGTATATTCATATGTTATATTATATTTATGGGTTATATATTATCAATGTTTTTCTTTTTTCAGCCATGATTAGTTCATTTTAAGACTAAGGATCCCCCTCCCTGTATATTTTTTTTAGTTAATTATCTTTTGAATCTCAGGCAAAGATTATCACAGCTATTCATTGCCTTCTCTTTTTCTTTATGTTTAGGCAAAAAAATAAAGAGAGATATTTATAACAACAATTAAAATTTTAATCCAAATTTGTTTTCACCCATTTTTTCCACAGTATATTTTTGTATTATTGGTAGTGTTTATATATTGTAAATGATTTTTTTAAATAACTCTCGTTTTATTAACAACTGCTAGTAACAAACTTTAAAGTTTGTCATATATATATATTAGCACTTACATCTATATGTGCCCACACATATATTCAAGCATATGGAAGAAAAGTAATAAAATAGACAGCAAAATAAATATTTATTTATTTAAATCCATATCAAATTTTTGCTTAGTCTTGTTGGAGATTAGGAAAATGACAGCATGGAGGACTCTAGAGTTTTTTGAATTGATTCTGAGCTGATTAAAATTTCACTTTAGTTAAATGAATGGAAATTTTGGTTTCAATCTCCCAATTGATGAATGCTTGGATATCATACCGAGTCTCAAAAATGTAACCACACTATTATTTATTTATCATATTTTGGTGCCTTTTTTATTAACCAAAAGTTTAATCATAAATTGAAGTCTAGTTTCTAATTGAAAACAATTTATAACTACTTGTAGGGTGGTCTTTTAGAAAAGTGTTCACATAAAATTTTATGATATAAATATTAACAGTTTAAAATTGGCTGAATTTTTACTGATTATAATAATTGTCATTATTTACTTAATTAATTATTTGCGTGAATACATGAGTTAAAATTGTTTTTTTTAAATTATGCTAAGGATAACTAGGCGAAGGAAATTACAAGCATTTGATCATCGTCAGTCATAATTTTTTATTGCTTGCATCTTTATTGGAACTATAAGTATTATTGATGTTTTCATTTTATTTTTTACAAAAATAAATTTAAAAACATTATATAGGATAACAGTGAGAAAGATTCATTATTAAAATAGATGAGGGTTCTGAATAAATTAAATCGATGTTAAAATATTATATATTCAATTACTTCATTAATCTAAATTTTCTAATATGTTTTTAACCAAGAGGTTATTGTTGAAGTTAATAATTTAAACTCATAAATATTATTTAAATCTTTAACTAGTTAATTTCATACAACTTTTTCTTTTTTAAATGTTATTCAAACCTGTTAGGCATTTCATTTTTTCTATATATAAATAATAACGATTAATACATTACTCCATGCTTATCATTTAAAGTTTGAAACTGGATGAAAATAGGTAATTTTTTAACCTTTAAGCAAGCTTGATTAATTTTCTAATCAATGGATATCTAACTATATTTAACTAAAGCATGAAAAAAAAGAATACAGTAAAAATTGAACCACCATTTATTTTCTAGCTTGATAAGTATTGCTTTATTCTTTACTATTTTTTGTAGAAAATGTTGTAAGGGGTTAATTAATTTTTTTTTTACTACATTGAAAGGTTAACTATAAACCACTTATACTAATTTTATGAAATTTTATGAACTAATAACCATTTATAATTCCAAGATATTCAATGCTTTTTTCATTCTTTTTACAGTTTTAACATGTCTTCCAGTCTTTTTGCATTGTTTTTTTTTTTCAAAATCCTTAACAAAATACAATCCTATTCTGAAAAGTGCACAAGAGTGTAGTTTTCCATTATTCTTGCATTGTTTACATTAACATAACTTTACAAAATTTTATTTTTTCTTTGCACTTTTCATAAGCTCTAATTTTATCATAGTTTTTCTGCAAACATTTATTTAAGAAGATGGATAAGAATATTAAATTTATTGTAGGAAGAGAATAATTTACTGACATATTTAGATATAAAATTGATGAAGTCACATGAAGAAAGGAAATTTAGTATTGAAACATCAATTCATAAGAAAAGTAATATAGATAATAATATAACTAATTAGCATTCTAATATAAATATAAAGTATGGTAGTGTTGGGTGATGCATACTGTGGTCACTAGGCAACATTGCAGTACCAACAAGTAGCCTGCAAGTGATAAATTTATATCCAAAAATAACTAAAAGTGATGTAAAATTAAAATGCCTAAGGCAAGACATCAAAAGTAAGTAAAAACCAAGTAAAAAAATTAGCCTAAGGCAAGACATCAAAAGTAAGTGAAAAATCAAGTGAAATAATGTGTAGATTTTAAAAAAGTATATACACACACAAAATGTTGAAATGGCTCAAAAATAAGTAAAATACAAAAAAAAAAATCAAGAACACACTATGAAGTTCGAACTACCCCTGCCCCCCAATGAAGAATTTCTATCCAAAAATAGCTGAAATGGACAAATTAAAATGCCTATATTGAACAAATCCTTCTAAAATACAAATTACAAAAAAAAAAACAAGAAAATGCTATGAAATTCAAATTACAATAAAAACAGAAAAACTTTAACGATGACAGGAGTTACAAAAACAGAATTTCATCAATATTTAGATTTCAACATTTGAAAATATGCATATGTGATCAGATTCCAAAGCAGCAATTTATATAAACTAAAAATAACATTACATGAGATCTTCTAATTGTCTTCCAAAAATTTATCAAATTAATTATTCTCTGCTTTGAAATTGTTGCATCTTTAAATTCATCAATAATTAAAAAATATAAAGCAATAGGAACATTACACAAAAAATAATATTACCAATTTTCTTCCAGGCATTTGTAGTAGACACTTGAATGTTTGCAGCATACAAATTCATTAAAAAATACATTATTATTTTAATTTAGAGAACAGATTGCAGCACACGGTGATTATTTGGTGGTTTAAAAAATACAACAAAGATGGCAGAAATGAACAGCAGGCTTCAGCAAACAATTATAGTTTCACAAAAAATAGACAAAAAGAAGGTTCACATTTTTAGGCTTGCAATGCAAAATTATTTAGAGAAACATTCAAATTTTGAAGTTTATTGGAGCAAATTATTTAGAGAAACTTTTTTTCAAACATATTGCAGGACACTTAAATAATAACTGCACATTTTTAGAGAACAGATTTTAACAGACTTAAATAGTAACAGCAGATTCAATAATAGTGGTTATTTCATTTTAAAAAAATAGAATAAATATGGCACAAATTAATAACAGATTACAATTAGCAAACAATTATAGTTCCACAAAAAAATAGGCAAAAAGAAGGTTCAAATTTTTATCATTTTGATTAATAAAGGATTACCAAAAAGATGCTACTGATATTTCATCATGGGATTTTGAAATGTTGCCTGAAAGTTTGTGTATGTTTAATGTTGTATTCATTTGCATAAAAAAGAAATTCATATTTACCCTGTCCAAAAATAAAAATAATCCCAACAACTTCTATTTCTAGCAGTACAAAATAAATAATATGTCATGATAAATCTAAGCAAGTATTTCAAAAGGCTAGTTCAGTTACATTTTGATTAAATTTGTCACCTTTGGAGATTATAATTTTCATATGAAAAGTCTATTATGTCACATTTCATTTTGAAACTACAAACTGTGGCATGTATTATATTACAATGTGATTATATTTCTCTTTTTAAATTTTTAATTGGTATATATGTATAGATTTAATTCAGTAATTTTCTAAAAATCTCATATAGCATCCATATATAATAAAATGTTTATGTGACTATTTACCAGTTTCTAACTTTTTCATGTAGGTTAAATATTAATTTTAAAAATAAATTTTGGGTATTTAAAGTCAAAGTAAATGCCATCTTTGCAGTGCCATTTTCCATTCACTTGGGAATCACCTTTGTTGAGCTAAGTTAAGACGTTTAACAATAGAAAGCTAAATTTTATAATTTTAAAGAAGAGTTATTAAAAGCTAATGGATTTTTAATTAATTTTATTTTTTGATAGCTAATGTTTTTTATGCTGTAAATAACTTTTTTCTATTGTTAAACTTCTTAACTTAGCTCAACAAAGGTGATTCACATGAGTGGAAAATGGTGCTGCAAAGATTGCATTTACTTTCATTCTAAATACAGAAAATTTTATTCTTAAAACATTTAACCTACATGTAAAAGTGAGAAACTGGTAAATAGTCACATAAACATTTCATTATATAAGTGTGTTATATGATATTCTTAGGAAAATACTGAATTAAATCTATACACATATTCCAATTAAAGATTTAAAAAGAGAAATATAATCACACCATAATATAATACACATCACAGTTTGTACTTTCAAAATGAAATGTGACGTAATAGACTTTTCACATAAAAAGTATAATTGCCATAGCCAACAAATTTAATCAAAATGTAACTGAACTAGCCTTTTGAAATACCTGCTTAATTTTATTATGACATATTATTTATTTTGCACCACTAGAAATAGCAGTTGATGGGATTATTTTTATTTTTTGACAGGGTTAATATGGATTTTTTTACACAGATGAATACAACATTAAACATAGACAAACTTTCAGGCAACATTTCAAAATCCCATGCTGATATATCAGTAGCATCTTTTCGGTATTTTTTTTATTTAAAATGATAAAATTTTGAATCTTCTTTTTGCCTATTTTTTGTGGAACTATAATTGTTTGCTAATTGTAATCTGCTGTTAATTTGTGCCATCTTTGTTGTATTTTTTTTAAACCAAATACATTATTTAACTTGCAATCTATTTTTTAAAAAAAATCTAAATAATTTAGCTCCAATAAGCTTCAAAATTTGAATGTTTCTCTAAATAATTTTGCATCAAAAGCCTAAAAATTTGAACCTTCTTTTTATCTATTTTTTTCAGAACTATAATTATTTGCTGAAGCCTACTGTTCATTTCTGCCATTTTTATCATATTTTTTAAACCACCAAATAACCACTGTGTGCTGCAATTTGTTCTCTAAATCAAAATAACGTTCTTTTTAATGGATTTTTATGCTACAAACATCCAAGTGCCTAGGGAAATTGGTAATATTATTTTTTGTGTAATGTTTCTATTGCTTTATATTTTTTAATTATTGATGAATTTAAATGATATGCCATAATTTCAAAGGAGAGAATAATTTGATAAATTTTGGGGAGACAATTAGAAGCTCTCATGTAACATTATGCTTTGGAATCTGATCACAGATGCATATTTGCAAATGTTGAAATCTAAATATTGATGAAATGCTGTTTTTGTAATTCCCACCATTGTTAATTTTTTTGACATTTACCATTAAAGTTTTACTGTTTCAAATTTCATAGTGTTTTCTTGGTCTTTTTTTTTGTAATTTGTATTTTAGCTACTTTGATTTTTTACTTACTTTTGATGGCTTGCCTTAGGCTAAATTTTTTACTTGGTTTTTTTACTTTCTTTTCATGTCTTGCATTTGGGCATTTTAATTTATTTTTCCATCAATTTCAGCCATTTTTGGATATAAATTTATCACTTGCATGCTTTTCAGTGGTGCTGCAGCATTGCCTAATGGCCACAGTACATGACACCGAATGCTACCTAAAGTATAAAGTAAATACAAAACATTCTAGAATTCATAGAACAGTAAAGTATTATTCAAGTAAAGAAGATTCTGTTAAGCAAATAGATTTAATTAAAGAAAATTTTATAAATAATGATTATTCAAATAAATTTATAAATGATAATATTAGATAAATAGAAAATAATATAGAATATATAAATAATAATAAGGAAGAAAGAAGTTGTAATAAAGTTAATTATATAGATATAAAGACAGGAAATAATTATATAGTTAAAAATTTTAATAAAGTTATAGGTAAAATTAATAAAAAAATTGGTAATGTATTCAATGTTAAAATAATTAATAAAAAGAGAAAAAATATGATTAGTATTTGAGAAAATAAGTATATTAGTATTTATGATAAAAATTCAGATAATGAAATAAATAGAATATATGAGATTAATTGTAAAAAATGTCAAATTAATATTTTAAAAGTAAATTATGTAGGAGAAACAACAAATTCAATATATAGAAGACTATTACAACATAAGTATGATAAAAATTCACCAATATATTTACATAAATTAGAAACAGGGCATGAGCTTGAAAAAAATTGTATAAGGATGATACAATTTACAGATAATAAAAGGGATAGGAAAATAAAAGAAGCTATTTATATTAGTAATATTAAACCAGTTTTAAATAGATATTTGCGCCTGAAAAAAAATTTGATATAAAATAAAATAAAAAATTGAAAGATTTAGTTATATAAAAAATAATAAGAGGGAGCTGATAATAATATAAATGTAAAATTTAAAGAAGGGAACTACTAAAAATATAACTATAATTTTTAAAATTTGAATTTAGCAGTTGAGTCTTGAAGATATAAAAAGAAAGATAATATTATAGATTAAAGTAAATTATAAATGATTGAATGAATAAATTATAAATATTGATTGTTAATAAAATGAATAATAATAATAATAATAATGTAAAATATAAAAAATATTACATTAGAGTTAAATATTTAACAGAGTAATAAAAGTAAAATAAAAATAGAATATATATGATTTTAGGAGACTTTAAATGATAAATATAGAATGTAAAAAGGATTAAATATATAATATATAATAATATTTAAAAGGTAATAAATAAATGATTATACAATGTATATATATAGAATGTATATAAGTTGTATACATATAGTTATGTGTTACATATGTGTATGTATAGTTATATATGTGTATATAATTATATGTGTATGTATACAAATTATATACATATAATATATATAGATGTATATAAATTATATGTTCATGTATATTTGTATTCATATATTTGTATTATGTTGCAGTTCTGATGAAGATTTCTGGGGCAATTGAAACTGTAATAGAGTGTGGTAATTAAAGTATTGTGAAACAGTGATAAAGTGCATAGATGATTTAATATTATATTTATTATCCTTATTTTAATGTATCTATACATAAAAATATTTTTTTTATTATTTATACACTGGTTTAATACATGTATTATATACACATATTAGTTTTCAATAAATTAAAAATATATGTTTTTGTATAAAAAAAATAATGTAATGCAATTGTATTTTTTAATTCTGTAGAAGGTTCCTAGATAGTCAAAACTATAAAATAATTAAACTGAATAAATTTATTATGAAGAGTGTAAAGAAATACAATTATAAAGATTTAAATATTTAAAACATTTTAATTTAGGTGTTGATGCTAGTAAAAGCATATTTTAATTCATTTTGATGTCTCTTATTGATAGTTTTGTACCTAAATTATATATCAGTTCTTTTAAGTTTTAATTATTTGTTCTTCATTTATAATTATAATACAAAGGAATCCTTTTAAGTTTAATTTTTTTTTTTCTTAAACAAATATCACGTAATATTTTGTGCTTACATTTAATGTATGATTTCAGGAGCAGTTGTTTTTTTTGTCGTAATCTACAGCTATTTATTGTAAACTTGAGTAATCAATAGATAATAAATGTTAGAACTATTATGTAAACATATCCAGATTAGTTTCTGCCTTATGGCTTTTAATTAATAAGTTTGTTCTTAACATGCATCTTCAAGCCCAGAACTTATTTTTAGCATTTTATACTATCAATTTAATAGCCTGAAATTAAAAAATACCCAAATATTTTTGAAATGAAGTTTAATTGCAGGCATCTTTTACTTTTTAGCTACCATAATAGAAAATTTACAGGTAACTTTTTTTGATAAAATGATAGGAAACTAATTTTTTCTTTAAAAAAATGGGGGGTGGGGGAGTACCTAATTTGTTAATTTATCATGTATTAGTTGGATTTTAAAAATATTCAAAGTTTTTTATACACATATGTACAAACTCAATCAAACTTAGTATAAATATTTTTATACACTGCAGTTTACAGTATGGAACATTAAATTTTATTAGCTGTAGTCATGCTGTATTGAAGGCATATAAATTTTAAATTTGCATAAAATTTTTATGAATAACTTGATCGATTTAAACCAGTTGAGAAATAATTTATGCCATTTTTACAAAATTGTCATTGTTCATATTTTACTTCATTGTACTTAGCTTGTTAATTACTTTTATTAAGTCATTTAAAAATATACTCTCATGCTAAAAATTACATTTACAGTATTTAAAAAAAGTTCTGCTTTGTTTTTTTGTTTAGTTTCAATAAGTTAAGTAGATGTAAAATCTTATTAAAGATTATTATGTTTAAAATTGAAAAATTAAAATAAATTGTATTAAAATGGGAGAAAGGAATGAAAAACTATTACTGACAATGATCAAATGTTATTACTTGCATAAAAACTCCATTGCCTATATTGCCTAATTATTTCTACTTTCTTTTGAGAAGAGCCAAAGAACTTGGCACTAGTATTTTTCAAAAGTATACAAACAATGACAAGCAATTGAAAGATTTGTGTAAAATGTTTTGCTTAAATAAATTGGATAAGTATATGTTTTTTAGAGAATTCATGGAGTGGCAAAAATATTTTAGCTGAAGTTTGCATTTAACTTTAGGAAATCTTTGTGTTTCTATAAATGTCTTGAGGGATATCAGAAATCAAAAATTAATGACTTTTTACTCCAATGCTTCATTTGTGTCAAGAGTCTCATGTTGGTCTATATTCACTTGCCATGCCTTTAAACCAGAGTTTAATCTAGGCTGGATGAATCTTGGAAATTTTGTAAATTACAGGCATGCTTAGATTTCTTTTAGATAGTTGACTCATAGTTCAATCAACTATTGATTAATGACCAGTAAATGCATATCTAGATATTACTTGACAGAGTGAAAAAGTTACATAGGAGTATCACTTTTCAAATTGTGGAAAAAAATACAATTCTAATAAGGTGCAACTTCTCCACTGTTGAACATTATTATATTTCTAGATCATGAGCCCATAATTTGCCTTCATCTTAGTTTTTTCTATAACTTTATTTTCTTCTTCTATGTAACTCTCTTGTTCTTGATTATTATTTTCAAGGTGAGTATTGCCACTTTTATGACACCAGTTTACATACAAGACAGTGATTAGACATACATTTCTTGCACCATAGACTTATTATATTATCTTATTATTTCACTCTAATGTTTCATTTGTGTGGATATTTTAAGAGTATAATTTGTTATAGAAATGATTTTGATTTGTTAGATTTGAAAGAATGAATCACACATTATGTGAATTAAATTAATGCATATTGTTTTCATTTTGTAGTGGAGAACAGTTTTGTGGTAATTTGAGAGATGTATGCACTGAACGATGTATATAATCTCTATTTAAAAAATTATATATATATTTGTAATTTATGTTTGAGTGTTTTTCCCCTCATAATTTTTAAATATAGATCATTGTTTCTGTAAGGAAAAAAATAATTTTCTATACATATATAATCATAAGGAATTCATACCAGGTTTTTTAAACTAATAATAAGAATAATAATTAAATAGAGGGATTTTCCTGTCTATATTCCTCCTCCACTTCATCTTAAACAAATGACACCCATGACCACATACTTATAAAAAAGATATATGATCCCCAATATACATTTGAGCCAGATCATAATCTCTCACACATATATACAATCAGTGGTTGGCTTATATTAAGATAGCAATTCCTTAAACTTTTATGGACAGGTTTCAATCTTCTTACCCTTCCAACTACTCAAACATCCATGTAGACATTACTTCAGTCTAACCCCTCATATTAGAGGGATTTAACCTTAAGTTTGTTCAGTCTATATTTATCCTCCACTTCATCTCATACAACTGACACATATGACCACATACTGCCAAAAAGATATATGATTCTCAATATTTTCCTATTTTCCAATATTGCATAATGTCTACATGGGTATGACTACAATATCAAATCCATCAAAAGCTTCGAGTGTTCCATCATTGGTTTCTTAATGAAATGGACAGTTGAGTAGTTGAAAGGATGAGAATATTGAAGCCTGTTTATTAAAGTTTAAGGAATTGCTCTCTTAATATAAACCAAGCACCCGTGCAGCAGATTATGATCTAGCCCAACTGATGAATGCTAGTTTCACACAAAATACATATATTGGGGATCATTTATCTTTTTTTGTATGTGTGTAGTCATGTGTGTCAGTTGTTTGAGATGGAGTGGAGGATGAACATAGACTGACAAATCCTAAGTTCAAATTCCTCTATTTTTTTATAGAAGGAACATTTAGTATTCTGAATGAATATGCTAATTAAATAGTAATAATGATAATGATGATGATGATAATAATAATTATATTGGTTCAGTTTCCTAGGAAATCATGTGATGTTTGAGAACCAAAAGAATAGGTCAAGCACAAACAAGTTCACTTAATTAACAAAATCAATATTTTTTTTTTATTTTCCTCACTGACCCAGAAACTTTAGATTCTGATTCCACTACTTCACTATAACTTAAAGTTACTGGATACTTTGTCTATATATTCATAAGTTTATAAATATGAATGAATAAATAGTGTGTATATATGTGTCTGTAATAATGAGTGGAACAATGATGCATGTAAATTTGATTTTTGGAATAGGTGATTAAATAGTAGTGTTTTCATTCTATTCTTGTTCATTTGTTCAACATTTAGAGTGCTTTTAATTCATAGCCTGGTATAGGTGATTTACTCCCTTTCAGCTACGTTTAATTTTAAGTTTACATATTAAATCTTATTTAAATATTACAAAGTATTAAAAGCGATATTTCTGTCTCCAATCTTAAATAATTGCTTATGAGTTTAATAACTCTTTATTGCCATACTCCATCTGGCTGATAAGTTAATTTTACTCTGAATTACCAACAATGTTGACAAAGGTGTGTATTTATATGTTGGACTATTTCCAATATCTAATATTAAGTATTGAATGTTTTTAGAAAAATTAAACTTCATTTAAATTTTTTAATTACATTCAACTATTAGTAATAGAACACATGTTAGTATGTGCACAATGTTTCGAGAGATATTATTCTCCTCTCTTTTTCAAGTGTTTCTGGTCTGACCAGTGACAGTACTAGCCTGGAATTCAAACCTGGATCCTTAGATTCTTGAATATTGAATTTTAAAGTAATGCTTTAATCAAGCGAGTAATCATTCCAAAAGCAACAGTCAGTAGAAAATATCCTCATCACAAATCTTGACAAAGCTATGCTTATAAACATCTGAACTCCCCAATAGATGAATTCATTCTATTCTTGATCCTTTGTTCAACATTTGGAATGCTTTTAAATCATAGCGTGTGGGAGAATGGTTTACTCTCTTTGTTTACATATCATTAATTTAATAGTTTACATATTTAATCTTGTTTTAATTATTACAATCAAGATCTCCAGCTTTATATAATTGATTAAGAGTTTATTCCATCTGGCTGATAAGTTAATTTCACTCTGAATTACCAACAAGGTTGACAAATGTGTGTTTATAACTTCATTCTATTCTTGTTTAACATTTACAGTGCTTTTAATTCGTAGCCTGAGGGACGATGATTTACTTCATTTGTTTACATATATATTGAGTTGTTTAATTTAAAGTTTATATATATGTGGGTGTGTGAGTAAATTAGGATGGTGAAGGGTTGAATATGTTTTGTATAGATAAAACGTAAAACAATCATCATAAACTTAAAAGTCCAGGAAAGACAATAAATGTCTATAGTGTATGACTATTAATTAGATAGACTCATTGCAACACATTTTCACTTAAAATTTATGAGTGAACGAAATATAGAAATAATAACTAATAACTAACCACTTTTTTTATTATTATTAAAAAAGTTTTATTTTTATCTTTAAACTTTTAGTTTTAAATTTTTGATTAACATTGCTTATAGTATTTTAGAATCAAACAGAACGATTTGATCAAAAAGTCTTTTCAGTAAACAGCATTCCTTTATAAAAATTTTCTTGTGAAAAGAAAATAAATTGAATATTTTGTAAAAGAAAAAAGCGGTGTAAAGTAAAAAAAAAATGTTTAGTAACTTTTCTAACATTTGTATGGTGCTTTTTTTTTTTTTTAGGTGAATGTGAATAAGAAATTAATTATATGTGATTGACAGTTTAAATAACTTACCTTTACGATTGAGTAGAAATAAAACGGTAAAAGAAACTTCGTTGCTGAACACTTTATATGCCTGCGTACGATTTAATTTAACACCGACTGTAAAGCAGTAGTTTTTTTTTTTTTAAGTCTCTTTTTAATTTCAAAGGAGAAGAGTAAAACTATTTTAGTCATATATATTTTAAATGTTTTAAAGTTTAACAAAAAAAAAAAAATATTTATGAGCATTATATATACATCCTAAATCACGCGACCTCCTTTCTCCCAAGAAAAATTTGACGCTACTTATTTGTTTTTACCATGTCTAAAATATAAGTATGAGTACATAAGGTTATGCATAATAAAACAATAATAGTTTTAATTAATATACGAATTTATATTTCTTAATATTTTCGTATTAATCACTTACGATTTGAAATGAAATTTTTGAATAAAATCGTAAACTTACAAAAAAAATTATGATATACATAAAAACGATTTATTTTCATATGATTTTTACTTATGTTTAAAAAATAAATTCTTTCAAAAAAACTTATCCAAAACTTAAAGGGAATATTTTTTAAAATTTCGCGATTCCCAACATTTTTTACACGATCCACGGGTTGCGCTACGCTTGTCTAACTCCCAAAAGTTTTGTTAATTTTTGTTTGCTTAGCGATTTAAATATTAATATTTCTAGAATTAGCAAATTAGTTATATATTGCTTGGAGAAATTATCACTGAATATATTGCATATTAATTAATTCATGTTGTAAATTTTTAATATTAATAGAATAATATACACTCCTTCAATATTCGATAGTACGATAACAAGAAAGTGGTTCCACTTTTCTATTGGTTCTATATATATATATAACTAGAAATATTCTTGAATAAATATTTTATTTAGATAGCAAGTACTTAATTATTGTTTTAACTTAATACAATTTTTTTATCTTGACTTTCCAAAAGGCAGATTACTTGAAT
This sequence comes from Epiperipatus broadwayi, assembly GCA_028023455.1. Taxonomy (NCBI): domain Eukaryota; kingdom Metazoa; phylum Onychophora; class Udeonychophora; order Euonychophora; family Peripatidae; genus Epiperipatus; species Epiperipatus broadwayi. The sequence continues at coordinate 9,584,631 of JAQFVV010012411.1, forward strand.
CAAAACCATCTCATATTCCCAAACCTTTACTCATTTGCTCTCTGCTTTTTAAATGCTCACAACTTCTCTTTTTCATAAGATCTATTTATTAAATTCTTATTTTCTACCTTTTTGTTTTACTCTTAACTTTTTTTTCCCAAATTTTTCATATCCCTCTTTGTCAGTGGCACATATTTTCACTCAATAACATGTATTCAGAATTTTCATACCATTTAAAAAAATGTTTTTGCTTTATATTAATTTTTGAGTTGTTAATAATGAAAAACATCAGTAAATAATTCTTCATCTACTGTATGGTTGATTTCTGAAAGAACTTCACAGGATATTTCTTAGTAGGTATCTGTATTATCCATGATATGCAGTTTAAATGTATGCTAAATAAAATTTGAAAACTTTTTTATGTTAAAAATTTACTTGGATTTTCTTTTTTAGATAACAGTAATCCTCAATCTAGTTTGTCATCTAGGTATTGATTAGTAAATGGATCAACTACAAATTCTTAGCTAATAGCTATAATAAAGCTGAAAGGATTTAACAATACTTCTATAATTGAGACAATATTCATTGTTATGTCAGGATGATTTATCATTTTATTTTAAAAATTTATGAAGTATATAAAAACATACTATGGGACTGGTTCACCTTACATGGTAGACTTTCAGAAGGAGCATAGATCACTTCTAATGTAAATCTATTGTCAATGTATAAATTGTTCTAATACAAATAAAAGAGAAAAGTTGTACAAATTTATTTACTTTGGGTATTTTTACTCAACAACATATTGATAATTTTTTTTTTGTAAACTTACTAATACTTTCTAGGCTGTCTCTTGAATTAAAATTGGCTAAAATTCTTACTGCTGTTCAAGTATTCTAATGTTTGAAAGCAACTGACTAAAGAAAGCAATTCATTGACTAAAATCAACTATTGGAGAAAAATCACATTTAATTAGAAAAATATTAAACCTTCAATAGTCATTTTTTTCACCACTAAAAGGAAATTGTTTTGCCATTAGAAGAAAACTTTTTTTTTCCTTATTGTCAAATGAAATAAAAAATTATTTCACATTAAAACTTTTTTTAACAGTTTATCACAAACATAAGTTTAAAAATGAATCAATCTAAAATATTGTCTTTGCAAGTAAATTTTAAAAAGTAATAAATAATAGAAACTAGTTTTAAATGATTGCTTTCTGATAATGACAAGCAAAAACAGTGTTAAACAGAAGGTGAATTTGGTTTGATGTCATGTAAATATTTATTTCAATAATTTCTGTGTTAAAGTTATTGCATTGAAAAAAAACTACAATATAAATATTACATAATTAAAAATATATATAAGTATTAAAATATTGAAAAAAAAATTAGTAAATGAAGAAATTAGATTGTAAATTTCTTTACAATGTTAATCTTGTTGGAAGAAATTGCATTTTTTGATTATTCTTCAATTTTTTTTCCCAAAATAATAGTGATATCTATTAAGTATAAATAGAACTAAAATCTGAATATTTAATAAACCATAAAAATAACTTTTAGAAATTTTTTTAAATATATATTTTTTCTATAATACTAAAAATAACTACAATGCCATTCAGTGTGAAGTGTGATATGCTTTTCATTTCTAGAGAAAGATTAATTCAATTTTTGTGGTGCAAGTTAAAAATTTTGATGCTAATTGGAATTTTAATGATTTATATGTGTCAAACTTTGGTATCTATATATCAGAAACTCCTCTTATAAAATATCTGCTTATATTATCAAAGGGATAAAAAAAAATCATGATCATAATTGGAAGATCTTCATAAAAAAATTCTCATACAAGGGAATATGAGGAAAAGGCTAAAACTCTTGTATATAATTTCGTCAAAACATTTCAAAATTGATTTAAGAAGGTGAAGAGAAATATGTTCTTATCAAACATAAGATTTCTTCAAGATAAAAATATGTATATACTTCAACAAAAATCAATAAATTAAAAATTAACTGTGATAAAACACAGTTGCTGAAGCTTTAAATATAAAATTATAACAATAAAGCTGAGCGCTTTCGGGGGACTTAAGCCTCCATAATCATAGCTCAATACAAAACAAATACAAAATATAAACACTTATTCACAAGCAAAATGCGTATCTTAAATAAGATGTAAACTAACTCTAAATAAATAAATAAAATACAATATAAATAAATAAATATTATAAAGTCCATATTTTAGAAATATTAAAACAAGAATCCTTTCTATTAATAGCATTAGGATTACCAGCTATAAAACAAACTTCTTTAACCTTACGCTTTACGTCATTCTTCTCCGTACACACTAATTTTGCCTCTACTGGTTGACATAAGTGTCCAGCCTTATTTTCATGTTCCACAAACACTGAATTTCCCAAAAATTTAGTTTTAGTATGATGATATAAATATTTATGCTGTGATACTCTATTTATTATGGTGAAACTAAAACCAATATTTTAAATAGAGTGTCACAGCATAAATATTTATATCATCGTACTAAAACTAAATTTTTGGGAAATTCAGTGTTTGTGGAACATGAAAATAAGGCTGGACACTTATGTCAACCAGTAGAGGCAAAATTAGTGTGTACGGAGAAGAATGACGTAAAGCGTAAGGTTAAAGAAGCTTGTTTTATAGCTGGTAATCCTAATGCTATTAATAGAAAGGATTCTTGTTTTAATATTTCTAAAATATGGACTTTATAATATTTATTTATATTGTATTTTATTTATTTATTTAGAGTTAGTTTACATCTTATTTGAGATACGCATTTTGCTTGTGAATAAGTGTTTATATTTTGTATTTGTTTTGTATTGAGCTATAATTATAGAGGCTTAAGTCCCCCGAAAGAGCTCAGCTTTATTGTTATAATTTTATATTTAAAGCTTCAGCAACTGTGTTTTATCACAGTTAATTTTTAATTTTAAGATAAAAATATTGATTAAAGGAATCCTCAATAATTGGTGGATTCTGGAATAAAATTTTCTGAAAAAAATATTTATTCAAATGCTAAAGGAAGAAAAATAAGTTACCAATAGTATCCATGAAAGCTGTTCATATAAAATTTCAAATAGTCTTAAAGTTAAATTAGAATCAGGCCAAGTTTGGCTGAACTTTTAATAGGTTTACAAACACGAAACATGTATTTTTAGCCCTAGCAAAATTACTCTATGAAATAATAATAGTATCTCATTTTATGCATGGATATCAATGCATTGTTAATCACTAGAATAAAGAATCACAAGCAATATAGAGAAAATAAATTCTGATGAACTGTATTTATTATGTATTTAGCAGACATTGTTAATTTTGCTGAAATTTTAAAAAGATTTCTGAATTTTAAATGTTAATATCTGAATTCATGTGATATATCCAGAATTATTTTTCTTATTCAAGAATATTTAAACAGATTATAAGTCTTAAAAAGAAGAATTCATCATATATATATAAATAATGGACAACTTTTTTTAGGCTAACCTTATCTAATTCCTCATCCTGAAAAACAGAAAAATGATAAAATGGAGAATTGTTCACAAACATTTATTCACTTATAATAATTCACTGTTTGTAGTTTACTAATGGATAGATTTTTTAGATTATGTTTACATGCTAGTTATCTATGTAAAGTAATTGTGTGAATGAAAATTTTCTCTAAATTTAGATAAGAAAACATGAAGTTTAAAGATAAACTGGAGTTTATATTTAATTTTAATATCCAGTCACTATAAGGTTGTCTTATATCCAGAAGTTCCAAACTATATTGAATTCAGGTCTGGAGATATTCCATACTGTTTTAAAAAATTACATTTTGACTGATTAATAGTGAGGCATGATTATTTAATTGCCTTAACCATATTTTATCTACATCAGTCAAAAATCTTATTACTCTTTCAGCTCCCTGATCAGAATGGTGATACCTCTTACATCAGATTTCTAACAGTTTTGACAAAATTGATGTTACATTGCATTAGTCATTCATTCAGTATAATTTTCTGTTACTTTGTGTTTTATTTTTTAATGCTAACGAGTATATATTTTAGTTTTCATTTTTGTTCCAAGATAACAGGTATAAACAGAGAATAAGAACAGTGCTAAATTGACTTATTTGAGGCACAATGTGATGAGAATTTTTTGTTAGGTTTATCAAAATGAAAAATAAGCTTTTATTGATTTTGAAAACTTTTTTTTTTATTTCAAATATATTTTCACTTTGTTCATTTTTTTTAATGTTTTTTTTAATAATTAACAAGTTTTCTACATTCTTGTTAGTGAAACCTCAAATTTATTTACTTTTATTTTTCAGTATCCAATTACTATCTTTTAATAAATGATAACCATTCTATCACTAAAAATATATTAAGATTATATTTAATATTCTAAGGATAGTTTTAAAATATTTTAAATAAAAAAGTTATTGTACAAAATAATTTAATTTTTGCTACAAACTGTATTTAAACTTAACACAACATACCAAAACAATTAAATATATATTTTAATCCTTAACTTAATTGTGTTTAATTTTCTACAAAAAGGTTGTTGAACACATGAAATATTAAAAACTATTTTTCACAGGTGCAAATAAAAATATTAAAATTTTATCTGTGAGAAGTTATATTTTTTGGATTCTTAATTTATGAAATTAAATTTCATCCCCATAAGATAGCAATTACTCAATAGAAAACAGTTATGTTTATTTTTAAACTAAGAAATTTCTATCAACAAGTTCTATCATGTTTTCACATGTTATTACCATAAATATGACAAGTTTATTTAAAAAAGGACTCTGAGTAGAGATGGACCAGTCACTAAGAACAGAAATTTCAACAGTCAAAAATAAATTTGCAGAGAATTTCACGCTTTCTTACCATGACTTTAACCTATGTTTTTTCATGCCTAGACCAACAGTAGTAAATTTGGGCTAGATATAAAATTCATTTAAAGGGTTATATTATATGAACAGGATTTTGAAGGAACCTGGTTTAATCTATATAGTCTCTGTAAAGGAAACTCCACTGATTGATTGAGCTTTTTAGAAGTTTTGTAATTTTCTACATGGTTCAAAATTAATTGTCACTGATCACAAATATTAAATTTTTGAATCAAAGGTATCTAAGTAACAAGTTAATGTGGTTGAGTTCACTCTTGTAAAAATTTATTTACTCAAATACATTATTGTACAAGTAAAAAGAATGTTATGACTGACATTTTATATCAACTTCCAGTGCAATCTTATCAGAAGCTCCTAAAAATGGGCAACATATACAATCCAGCTTTAACTTACCTGTTTTTGGTGCTGCCAAAATAATCTAATAAGTAAGTTTCAAGAATAAAAGGTGTGTTATAAGGATTTAATGTTACTTTTAAAGCATGATTCATATAATGGGCATTCTAAGTTAGATTCATATTTTTAAAGTAAGCCTTTGATATTATTTACAAAATAATTTTTTTGCTGTATATTATCAACAACAAAAAAAGAATATTAATACCTGTTAAGAACTATAAAGGAGACCTATTTTATATACACATGGCTATAAGAATACTGTAACTCTACAAATATGGTACATTGTTTGTTCTGTTGACCTAAGTATCTATAGCAATATTGTGTACAAGCTCCATGTAATGGATGTAAATGTATTGTGTTTATGAATGACATCTTAAAATATATGAGTATGAAACATATTTATAAAGCTGATGCAATTAATATTGTTCAAGTATTACAATTCCATTAAACTCCAAATGAAACAAGCCTAAAATTATTATGTCAGTGTATGGAACACCATTTGGAAAGTGAATCATAAAGCAAGAAATTAAACATGCTGGTCTTTATTAAAAACACACAAACATTGGAGGTGATTGATGAATCTTAATTGTTTAGTTGAAACTTACATCAGTGATAATCCCAGAGATTGATCAAAACAGATGTACCAAGGAGTAAATTACATTAATTGTATTATTACTGAATCTATTGCGTTTGTTCATATTGGCTGTTTTATGGTAAACAGTCTTATATTAATGAAAGAGTTGTTGTTATTGATCAAGAAAAAGTTGCCATAACTAAAGATCAGGAAAAAATTAAATTAAATTAAATAGGTGAACATTATGTAATAAAGTAAAGTCATACATGAATTTTATATAAGAGAATTAGTTTTTGTTACAAATTCTCTTATTACCCTCACATGTTAGTGTATCTATAATTTTGTTTGTTTTTTGTATTTGTAAAGAAATTATTAAAACTGAGAAAAATTGATAATGTCTTTATGACCAAAGATAAAAAAAAATTAACTGGCCATAAACTTAAAATTTAAAATCTTAAGCAAAATCAACAGGTTAATTATATTTATAAAATCTCAGGCTAAAAGTAAACAATACAGAATCAGAATAATTCCAGAAATACAAATGAGTATAGAAAGTTTTCAATAAAGAAACTCATATTACAGTCAATTAATAAGAATTGCCAATTTTTTTAATAATTAGCCATTTAATTATTTATTATGTTATACAGCAAAGTCCTTTGTAAACAAATCAAAAATATTTTGTTGAATTTAATTTGAATTTTATTCTGCCATCAGATGTAGTTATAGTTTAACAACATTATAGGATTAGATCATTTTTGGATTGTTTATTTTATTAAATGCAAAAATAATATTTGTAACACAACGTTGTGAAATGACTCTTAACAATTATGTATATATAAATTTTGCAGACTACTCCCAATATTTCCAAAAATAATCATGTTATTCTGTTTTTAGATTACAATAAAATAAAACAGTACGTATATATTTTCAAATGAAGAAAATGAAATTTGTGATGAGCATAAATAACAACATGTAACAAATAATTATAGGGGTGTGATATATATCATGGATTTGGTAAGCATTCAGTCAAAGAAGTATTAAGTAATTATTGGCACTTTTACAGTTAATTAATTAATTTTACTATTTATGTTTGTGAAGATGGTAGCAGTATAACAGATATATACTTAGTTTAATTTGTATAAAATATTTGTAAAATTAACATAATTGTTGTATGCACTTGAATTCATTATATTTTGTTATTATTTGAGTGAATGGTTTAATACTTGGGACCTCTTAAGTAGTTTGAAGACTGGGTGTAACAGATCTAGGCTGTGATCCATGGTCCTTTAATTCCAGAATTTGACATAATACCATTGCACTAAATCATATAGGGCATTATATAATTAATGGATTGCAATAAATGCATAAAGACACATTTAATATGAAACTTTGGCTTTAAATAAGAATAACTAAATAAGTAACATAAATCTAAAATTTAAAAAAAATATGAAATGAAATATAAAATAATTTGTGATGTAGTAAAAATAATTTTATAATATAAAAAATCAGGAATGACTGGAATAAAACATCATTAATATTTACTGTGTGCGGTGAAATGCAATAGTAGAGTATGAGAATTAGAACTGTAAGATTCTTAGATTGATTTTAGTTCTGATACTTTCTATGCTTGAATTTTTAATAGCTCTTAAGCAATAAAGCCATTAGAATATTTTTTTTAATATTTATATAGTATTATATATGACTAAAGTTAAAAGCAAAATTATTTTATTCATCACATAGAAAGATATAATTAAAATTTAGATAGTTATTATTTTTTTAACAATGTAGCTGTATAGATTACAGAAAAGATCAAAATTTAATATTTTGTTATAACTTCTTGAAAAGAAATGTGATGTAGAAATAATATAATTACAGAAATTAGAAGTAATTCGCGTTTGTGTGTGTACAGTATGTATATATTATATGTGTGTGTGAAATAGAGAAATAAACTTTTTTCCTTTGTTAATTTAAAAAGCCCATATTTTTCACCACTTATCCTTTGTTATCAGAGGCTCAAGATACTGTATTTAATTAGATTTTGTATTCTTTACTAGCCATTTGTTATATTTTGAAACGAGAGAATTTAGAAAATTGTCAGTAACAGTTAAAAGCTTGCATGATAAGCTACCTTTCCAGCTTAACAAGCTGTAGAATGAAATGTTTCTTTAAATCTAACCCTTTTAGAATATACTTTTAACGTTTTGAAATTTATACTTTTAGTTTTTAGTGTAAATTCTCTATAGAAGTTAATATTGATAATACTAATAAAGTTATTGCTTGAGCAATTATGTAAGATTTGAGCATAAAAATGTTAGTTGGAATTTAAAATTAGGAACCATCAGATCTTATATCTATCATGTTAGTGCTGCCATAGACTGAGTAGAACAAAATAATCAAACATGGTCAGTTCATGGCACATTATGTGAGGAATTCCAAAGAGACAGATGGGTTTCCATCAGTGATTTTAACTTTCAAACTATTTTGCTATCATTACACAACTGCCCAGAGTAATTTTATTTATTTTGAATAAAAGAGAAATAGTTTTGAAACAACAAATTATTATCATTACTTAATATAGGTTTTACATTAAAACCTATTCAGCAGGATTTAAGTATAGAACAGTCACAACTTTAGAATATAATTTGTTAGTAAAGAAATTTTAAAATATGTTTATAAAGCAAATATTTCTGTTAAATAAAGTTTTGATTGGTCCTGATGCACTTTGTGTTGATGTGATCATTTATAGCTTAAATGAAGCAATTTTTTGTTTGTTTTTGAAAATGCAAATAAACAACAACTAAATTTAATTTAAAGATCATGACAGTATTCTGAAAATATAATGGTAACAATGAAAGACCAATTTGAAAGTAGAATGTCATGTGTTGGATAAATTAGATATGTGAAATGAATAATAATAACAGACTTCCTAAAAATTTATTTTATGATGAATTTCAATTTGGATTTTATAGGAGAGAAATATATTGTTTTTATTGGCAGGATATATCATTAGACAGATTACAATGGGAAGTGACAATTAGATAAGGGATTTAAATCTTTTAAGAGGAAGAGTTTACTGCAAAAGAAAGTGAAAAATAAAATGGAAGAATGTCAAATAAATGGACTTTGGAACTTTTGCTTATAACCTGGGTCTCGATTTATGCGAATTGTTTTAATGTGATTTTGATGTTATGTGATTCATGTTTCTTCTTAATATATTTCATATTTCACTATATTTATTAGATATCAGGAAATTTAAATTATTAATAACTTATTTTGACTTGATATACTTTTTTTTTTCAAAAATATAATGTTATATTAGCAGCTAATGTGAATATGGCCTGAAACTGTGTTTAGAACTTAGCTTCTACGTAAATAACGTATTTATACTAATGAGTAAATAATAATAATAGATTTATACTTACATATAAAAATATCGCAATAAATATTCAAAAAACTTAAACTTCTAAAATGTATTTTGTTATATATAACAGAAATAAATAATCTTTTAGATTTTTAAAATAAAAAAACGAAGATTTTATTAACTGAAAATAATCTTTCTAATGATAATGTATAATCTTTTTGTTTTGATTGCGATCTCATTTTTTTAATATAGAAACAGAAAACCATTAACATAGCACAAGTCTGAAAATGGCACTAGTTGTACATCACATCACAAATAAAACGAAAGTGGCCAACAGGTTTCTCTGGGCATAATTGCTGAGAAATTCTTGACTTTGTTTAAGGAAAAGCCACAATACATCACATCAAATCTGATTTCTTACCAGTTTACAAACAAACGCTAGTGGTAATGATTAAAATATGTATGGAAAATGGAAAATTAAATACTATAGTAATAAAAAAAGTAAAAAAAGTTTGTCTTGTATTAATTTTTTTCAAATATTTAACATTTTTTAGTCATACTTTGTTTACTTATTTTTTTTAATGCAAATTTTAAAGTATTTTTTTCTTGTTGCTTTGCTTTTATGTGAATTCTGAAAATTACAGACCCTATCCTTCATTTTTCAAGGTAAATTAAGTCTATTTTTGTGCGATTTTTTTTCTGTGGAACCTATCTACCGCATAAAACGAGGCCCAGGTATATAGACATTATAGAGCACATCATTATTTTTTTCTACTTTTTTTCCTAGAGTTAGCCTTTTTATATCTCCTCTCTTGCATTTTATTTCCAGTCATTTAAGTAAGTATAGATTGTGATAATTTAATTGAAGATTAGGGTAATGAAGATTTGGTGATGAGAGATAATAACTGTCATATTCTATTCAGTTCCTAAATTTGGGTAACTATTTATTAAGGAAATTTTACATGAATATTTGATAAATGAGAGATTATAGCTGTTGTTTTCCATTCAGTTCCTAAATTTGGATAACCATAAATATAATGATGATGGTTAAGTAATAAAATGTTAATATTTTCGATAGGATGATAAGGGAATGTTGCAAAGTACAAATAATAATATTGATTTAAATAATCAAAATAAAATCAAAGAGGATGACAGGGGATTGGCAAATGTAAATACAGTGTATATATGATAAGCATATACATTACTCAAAAACCAAGGCATTATTAGTCAGACAATGCTTTAAACTAAACTTCCAGCCATTATTTGGGTTTCTGATTAAACAAAAGGAAGTATCATGCAAACTCTTTAAGTCATATAAAATCTTATAATAGGTGACAGGTTAAGAAATCAATAATTAATAGATTCAAAAAATGCAATTAATAAATTCATAATAATGAAGAGATTAATAATAATTTTTAAAAGTAATTATTCAACAATAGTGCAAGCAATAATTTATACTTTAGATTAAATATTTCTCATTTGAGTTTTTTTATTATTTTCATCCTTTTTTATCTTTATTTTTTTCTTCTACATATTTGAAAACAAAATGATTTCTGAATTATTCTATTTGAACACATGTATGAAATTTTTTGATTTATATTATACTAAGTTTTTTTTTAAAAAAAACAATAATTATTATAATAATTTACTTTAAAACTTATTACTGATTTTATATGTGTATAAATGTTAATTTCACATATATATTTGACAAATAAAGATATGTAACAAGAAATGATTAAAATTTTAATGTAATTACTAGAAATTAAATACTTTTTTATTTAAATATTAGACTTTCAGATTTAAATGAACTTTTATTATAGCTATAAATATTCTAATACAAGATTTACCTGAATAAATTGGAAAATGTTATTTTTACAAAATCCATAGAAGTAATTATTATTTTCAGTAGTGTACATTTTTTTAGCATTTAATTTGATTTATTTTCTAGTTTGAATTTCATAATTTTGAACCAACTAATTTATAGTTTATGGCTTTGATTAATAAAACTTTGAGAACCCTTTTTTGATTAATCCATAGCAATATCATGGTAATTGGATAATTATTTTTTTAAACATGAGCAGATAGTCCAAATAATTCCATTTCTCTAGTCTTGTGTGAATTTAATTCAATGACACATTCAGAATAAATGATGGTTTAGGATACATATCATCTCATTCTAGCTTATATTAATTGGAAATCACTAGTGTCATCTGAAATCAGGTCATTTTTTAAATTGAAATGATTTAATTTGTTCTGCTTTTTGTAACTTTTCCTGAAAAATTCATTTTACTCTGCCAAACAAAATCTGTTTTTGTTTAAATATTTTTTATATTATTTTGTTTTCCAAACTCTCTAATTGGTTCATTCAAATTTGCCTTATCTGTTGATACAAAGTTATCTTAGAATTTTATTTGCATTAAGTTGAGAGATAACCAAAAAGATATATTTAAGAAAATATATAAAATGGCTTTTTTTTATTATAATTATTTAAGTTCATTATATATATATATATAAAAATCTAATACAAAGTTTAAATATAAGCAAATACTTTTTTTATTTATTGACCTTATCAAACTTTTAATTAAAAATTCTTTTAACTATTTTTTTTTAAATTTATATGATAACAATCAACTCTTAAGATTTTTAAAATTATATACATACATATGATCTAAATATCACACACATTTTCAATACCTCCTCACAAATTTGGTTTAGGTAATAAGCTCTGATAGTGTTTTCTAATGATTTTGATGGCCTAGTTCATCAACTGTGAAATTCACTAGATAGTAGTCAAGGACTAAGATAATACTAGTTAGATGAACACATTGCATCCTCCTTTCAAATATTTGGTACCCCAGATATTTGTCTATTTGCCTACTTTATCATTATCATCTGAGTGTGATAATATTATATGCTAAAATTATTGACTTATTATCACTTTTATATTATCAGTAAATGACTATTATAATTTTAAATTAATTTTGTGTTTTTTAAAACTTGTATATTAATTTTTTTTTGTATAAGCTTCTATTTCATAACACTTCATTTTGCACAACTGTTGAAACTTCTACTGCAGTATTTTACAATCATTCAATTATGATTTTGATATGAATAATAAGCCGCTAAATTACAAAACTTATATGATAAATATAAGCAGAAAATTATTCACTTATTTTATTTTTCTTAATTTTGATGTGATCCTAATTAGAGCATGTTTTGTCATCCTAGATAAGCCAGAGATTTATTGCTTTTTATTCATCACCCAACTAGCTATGTCTCCAAAACACAGTGAATGGTTGAAACATGCATGCTCACAGAGTAAATAAGATTAAAATAAATTTTAAATTAATTGAATTAAATTTGTTTCAACATTATAGAGAAGTATTGCATCTCCCCCAATCATTAGGTAATAGTATCATAAAAACAAACTTTTATAAGATTTAGAAACATGGCTGTTATATTTTATAGATTATTAGATAAACACACATAATTTTCAAGAAACTTAAAAATTAGGGATTCTAAATCCAAATCATGCTTATTTATTATGATAGTTCATAAGATAATGATGTGAGTTTTTTTTTTTTTTTGAATACAAAGTCAAAAAGATTAATAATTAAATCTTTTAACAAAAAAAAAAAACAATCCTAAAATAAGAAACTAAATAGTCATCTTGTTTTTTTTTTATATTTCAAGCCAGTGGCAATAATAATCATTTTCAAAATTGGTATTCTTATGCAAAATTGATTTAAATGAATTGCACGATAAAGATTACTGTTTATTATTTTTAAAGGGATTTTTTTATAAATTAGATTAAATGCTTATATCAGATTTAATATTAAATAATGATACTTAAAAATTTGAATCAATTCCATGTAAAAGTAAACAGAATTACATATAAAATGTCAAGTAAGTGAAATTAAGAACCATATAAATTTCAATGTTAACAAAAATAAAAACAAAAAAATGTTCAAAAAAATAATTAGAAAAATTATATATGAATCTTTTGTATTCTGTTATAGAAAGTAAAAATTGCTCATTAGAAATATCTATAAACTCTTTCTCACTTTAATCTGATAACTACAATGATTCCAATAAGGAAACCATAATTTGTGATAAGAAATTTGATGTATCTCAAAATCATTTTCTCTTTGCTATCTTGAATATTAAATTATAATTATGAAATTAGAATAAGTTACAATCACTTTAAGTATCTGTTCAATTTCAAAAAGCAAATCACAACTTTTCAAAACCTCTTTAAAATATTTTTAATTTTAATTGATGGTTAAATATCAGGAAACCATACCACCAGTTAAAGTTCACTGTCTGAAGGCAATTTTGATTAACAAAGCAAAGACTGATATGACTAAATGATAACATTTGATCTTTATTAATGATTATTTGCCATTACTTGTCATGTCAGTAATAAGATTGATGTAAGTATCTCAATTTTAGTGATACGTCATAAACTTTAATGTAGTTTACATTGTATAAAAATAAATTTAGTGAAAAAAAACATTAAGATTCAAAGAATTTTATATCTACCCTGGACATTAAGATCATTTATATTTCATCTAACCTTTATGGTAGTAGGTTTTACTTAGAAAGTTTCTAAGGATAGATGGCCATAAAAGTGCAAAATATCCTTCCTGATTTCTATCTCTGCAATAATAAGATTTTACCTTTATCAACAGAAAATAATAATGAATTTATAGATATAGTCAGCACTGAAGATAGTACTGAATGTATAGATGTCAGCAGATATTTATTCTATATCCGTTCACATGACATGCATAAATCCACATCTTGAAACAATTAGAACTATTTCCATCTGACAAAATGCAACTTTAACCTTCTGTTTTAATTTAAATAAGAAATACAACTTTGAAAAACAAATATCACCAAAGAAAAATAGAGTAGTGCCAAATCGTTAAGATCTAGTTAAGGTTCATAGCAATTATTCTGAATATGTACATGATAAATGTAAAATCATTAATTGCTACAGATAAGGTGGGTTTTTTTTCATATGTCATAAAGTGTTTAAACGAGAAATTATCAAAAAATATATCAGCTGCTATAATCTATATATTTTTTTATTTACAGACCTAATTCGACCACATTATTTCTAAATAGTAATAACATCAAAATCATTTTTAAATTGGAATTATTAAAATTACCAACAACTATTCATTTTCTTAATGTTATAACTGAAATCATATATATATTAAGAATGAATCTTTTCGTAAGAAAAGTAAATGACTTTTTATCAAATATTAGATCAGCTGTATTCGTTTAGCTCAGCACATTCTTTACCAGTAATTGTTTTAAAAACTCCAGTTTCTTATTTCAGGGTTTAATAAAATGAAATTCTAAGAATAGAATTAAAATGATCTATCTCAGAATAGAATCTCAAAGGTTTTTTTTCCCTTATGATGAAGTTGATTTGGCCTTTGTCTTAGTCTAAATACCATGATTTATTCAGATGATTATTTTATTACGCTTCTTTAGTAATTATCAATTACTGTAATAAGAACTTAATTTTATCAAAGAATTAATTACTTTGAGATTATTATAAACAAATAATAATAATTGTATAGTTTATTGCTGTGGAGATCTATGGTTAGACACTAAAATGGTAGACTGAGCATAGTAATTCCACTTGATGATAAAACAGAGGGTTTTTTTTTTACTTTGCTCAGTGTAACTCAATGGAGAAAACTTTAACCCTTATGTCCATTACTCTCCCGTAGAATTAAACTGCATAGGGTTGCATTCTGCCAAAGACACAAGATTTAATGTCTAAATTAATCTCATTTTGTGTGTAAGTGTGGCTGAATAATGACATCAGATCAGGCCATTAAATCATTTTTTTATTTAGGTCTTATTAAAAATAAAAATTAGAAATGAATATAAATATTTGTACTAATATAACTCCATAAGATATATGCATATCAAGTATTAGAAAATATTAAAATCAGTATATCACAAAAATCTATTATATTTGTTATGTTATGTAATATATAAAAGAAATAGTGTCTATTATTATTTATTTAGCAATTGGATTTTTTTTAACAGCTTAACAATTAACAAAATATAAAGAAGTGTGTAGAGATTCCAACCAGGAGATAGATTTGCTAATGGCTTTATTTAATTTTCTAATTATGTCACTGTAATCATATATTCAACAATTAACTATGTGATTTGGGATTTGTGTTTGTCACATTTACATCCAATTTAGGAAACAGATGAACAACGACTATACTGAATCTGTTAATGAAACTGAAGTTGTATTTAGGAAGATCACATTTAGATGTTTTTACCTATTAAATCTTGGGGGATATTTGAAATGTATTTGTTGATATAACCTTATTTTATGATTTTATTTGAGAAAATGATCTTCTAAAAGTTTGTAAAATTGCTAAGTAAAGGAGTCACTACTTTATTTGATCCAATGTTCTCCCATAGAAAAATTCAAATGACACTAAATGATCATCATAATAGATACAACATTTTATAGAGAATTCAGTTGTTTTACCCACTTTACTCATCAGTGATCCTCCAGATACAGAATGCAGAAAATTCATCTATGCTACAACACAAGAAATATATAAAACCAATTTTGGGGGGATTTTAAATATTGCTCTTCACTGATTAAGAATAAAAATAAAAAATCATATTTCAAAGAACCCATTTATTTATAAGGACTTTTTTTTTTTTTTAAACAAAAGTACCAATCTTTCAGTTGCATCATATCATTCATGAAAGCTCATCCATGTCAAACAGTAAAGGTTTGCAGCTTTTGATAATATTTTGACTCATGATTCTTTGAAACAAAATCTTTAAATATAATTTATTTTTTGGACATATCTCAACACATTGATTATTTTATCCAATTATAATAATACAAGCATATGATATTTTGTTTTAAAAATTCTTAACTAATGTTTCTTCATATGTCTTCTCTTTGATTCATTTTGTCATAAAGACTAACATTAATATTAAGTCTTTTACTTATATTATAGTAACTAAAGTTTAGTCTTTTTTTTTTTTTGGCAATTGCCTTTCTCTTACTCCTCATACAATGCAATATATATATATATATATAATATCAAATGAAATAAATATAGTAATCAAAATATTCTAGAATAAATACTAAAAAATTCCATATGCCTATATACTAAAAATTCCATATGTCTATGCCTCTCTCTTGTTCCTCATACAATGCAATATATATATATAACAAAACTTAAATATATTCCAAACAAAGGTAAACAACTTATAATACAATATAAATAAAAACTCATAAAGAAATATTTTCATAATCATTTTCAACTCAACTTTCAAAATGGAATCATCAATTACCAACTGGAAACACATGTCGATAATAAATAGACAGTCAGCAAATGTTAGGATTAATGAATTGTGGGATATTTAAATCGACATGTGTTTCAGGTTTGTAATAGATGATTCCATTTTGAAAGTTGAGTTGAAAATGATTATGAATATAATCGAAAATATTTCTTTGAGTTTTTATTGAGTTTTTATTTATATTGCATTATAAATTGTTTACTGTTGTTTGGAATATATTTAAGTTTTGTTATTGTATTATTGATATTAGCGGACATTTATTTTGTTTTATATATATATGTGTGTAATATATAAATAAATAATATATAAATATAATTATTATTTATATATATATATATATCAATTGAAATAAATATAATAATTAAAATATTCTAGAATAAATATTAAAAAATTCTGTATGCCTATATAAAATACAAATAAAATCTTTGCTATAGCCAGTTTACAGCATTTTCCACAATCCTGAGTAGCAAATTACTGTAAATTGGCTGTAGTAAAAAATTTATTTATATTTTATGTAGGCAACTTGCTTGTAAGCTGATTCAAGTTTGTTTTCTCTGTCATTTTTTCTAAAAGAAAACATAATTTCACATTGTTTCAACTTTTTAGCCATTGCAAAAGCCAACAAATATACAAAATGCACTTTACCAAAAAAAAGTGCTATGTTGTACCACAATTTTATAGAGTGATGTCATTTGGCAAGGGTCATCACAAGAAATATCTAGCAGTAGATGCATGTACTAAACAAGCATGGTACCAGAGAAAAAGTCTGTTTATTTGTTGGTATCCCTTGTGTGTGTGTGTGTACATATACATTTGTTTAAAATATATAAGTAATCCAATTATCATTTGAATAATTATGCAAGTCTGACTGGATTTAGATTTCACTAATCTATTTTTTTCTTTCCTAATGAAATAAACACCACAACTTAATAAATATTAAAACAATGTGATATTTACACTGTTATATTGAACACATACATTCATTTGCTTTAAAATACAAGTACTTTTAAATTAAACACCTAATGTATTTAATTTAAATTTGGATAGCTGACTAACTGAGATTGATCTGTGAAAACCTATATTGAATTAAAATCTTTCATAATTTTTAGGGATATTGTTGTATTAGTCAAATTATATATATATATATAGCCAACTGTATTTTTCTTGCTACTATTAATTGCTGATTAACGTTTTTTCCCCTTAATTATTGTTTTTTTGTATATCATTTATATGTATGTATGTATTATGTATATTCATGTGTATGTGCATGTGTGAATGAATAGTTTTATATTCCATAAAATTAACATTTAAGTTCACTTTTCATATATTTATTTAACCACTTTGGTTGTCTGAATTGAAACAAAAATTTTTGATTTATCAAAGAGAAAATTGTGTACCATGTAAAACCTTTTTTTAAAAACTCTATCAAGTATTGAACTAATGGTCATACTTTTACTTTCACTTTTAAAAATATATTGATCCCTCAGGTTTAAATGTTGGTTTACTAAAAACGCTATCTTTCAACTTTTTCATTTTAATTTTAAAATAAGATTTATTATATAAAGTACAAAAATAAGTATGAAATAGTATCTAAGAAATTTTTATATTAACATCAAATGTTGATGAGTGTATGGATGAGTTTATATTTATTATTAATTTTATTATTACAATAAATATAATTGTTTTCTATTGATGTGTGTATGGATAAGTTTATATTTATTATTAATTTTATAAATATAATTTTTTTCTAAAGTGCATTCAATACTTATATATATATATTAATTTCTAAGATTGTTATTAAGTGCTTTTATTTAATTTATAATCTATGTATGTTTGTTTGATGGTTTATTTGTTTCATAGATATAGTTTAAATAAGATGCACATGATGGTGTTATAGAATTTTTTCAATTGAAAGCTTTTAATTTAGATTAATATATTTTAAATAATGTGCAGGATTGTTTTTATGTCCATTGAAAGTTTGCTTGGGTTTGTTTTATAGATATAGTTTAAGAAAAATGTGCAATAGGGCAGTATAGAGATTTGTTTGGTTTCAATTGAACACTTTTAAAATTGAGCTTAATACATTTTAAGTAATGTGCAGGATTTTTTTTTGTTTCAGTTGAAATCTCGCTTTAGTTTGTCCCACAGATATAGTTTATGTAAGATGCATGAAAGGGAGATATAGAGATTGAACACTTTTAAAATCAAGTTTAATATATTTTAATTCATGCATGGGATTTTTTTTTGTTTCATTTGAAAGCTTGTTTAAGTTATAGTAAAATAAAGTTAATTTACAACTTACTTTAAAATAAAATCATATGTATTAAAGAAAGTAACTTTACAATATAGTTTTATTGGGAATTTTTTTATAAAAAAAAACTAGTCTTAGAAATTTCAATATGTTTTAACTAATGAGCATGAATTGGATATATACATAATGGGGATACATATTAAATTATTGCTGTCAAATCCATTTTCATATAATATGCTTGGACATTTTAATTTACTTTGCCAATACTAAAAGCGTAAAAATAAATAGATTTAAAAAATATGTTATAGTAGATGCTTTTATTTGTTGTGCATTAAAAACCCCCCAAAAAATAGTTATTTCTTCAACCACAAATGATGTTTTTAGTTTGAACTTGAAATAAAAGTGGGGGGAGGGGGTAATTAATTATATCCATAATACTTTTACTTTAAGTTCAATCTAAAAAACCCAATAGTGATTGAGTAAACAATTAATTTTTTTTAGTTTTTAATCCAAGACAAAACAGTATTTATTATAAAATATTTTTATCTCTATTTATTATTATTATTGTTGTTGTTGTTGTTATTATTATTATTATCATCATCATTCAAAAGGCCTTTATTGTCTCAAAAGAATACATTAGTGGTTACATAGTAAATTAACTGCTACAAGATGATTATAAATTTTAACATACTGGATTGTCCATTATTTATAACTTTGCTGTTTGTCTGAGCAGGGACCAAGTAACTGCATAAATATCCGGGCTGGTGATCTGCTTGTCCCTAACTTGAATTTTAATTAACTTATTCTCAAATGTGGCTGGATGCCTTCTGGGATTATTACCCAATATGAATACACCTAGTGCACCAAAGTGCATATAAGACAAACATTGAGGCCCTTATGGCTGGTACAGACCTATCTCTGTAAGTTGACATAATTTGCCTCATTGTAGTTTTTTGTTTTCTGTATTTCCCCTGCAGAATGCATCTAGTCTGCTCCAAGGCTTTGCAATTGAAAATTATATGCTGTAAAGTCTCTTCAGCCATATGGCAAAGGCCACAGAATGGATCAACTGACCTGTACATTTTTCTGTGATGTAAAAAATATTTAGTAGGTAAAGCATTCAAATTCATCTTGATTATAAAATCTAGGAACTTAGGTTCTAGTTGCCATTTTTTGTATCTATTGATCAGATATTTGTTTCCTACTTCTAGTATAGATGGGATCTCCTCATTGTAATTATTCTGATGTATAAACTTATATATTTCCCAATATTTATACTTTTGCTCCAATTGATCTGGAATTGTTTTTTCTCTCCTGCATTGGTAGATGGTGATTGCCAAAAAACAATCTTTTGGAGGGAGCCTATCTGTAGGTGTTATCTGCTCCAAGTGTCTTAATTTAGGAAATTGAGTGAGTATAGCAATTATAGCATTCCTTGTTTTGAATGTTTGTAAGCTATGCAACCCCAGTCCATTCGCTATAAGAGGGCGATTAAGTTTTGCCATTGAAATTGCCACCATATTTTTTCCCCAGATGAGCTTGCAACATATGGAGTTAATGCATGTCATAATTTTTTTTGAAAAATCAAATACAGGCATGTAATATGTTATCTTGGTTATTATAATCTTGTTAATCAGTTGCACCTTTGTATATATGGACAAATATGCCTTTGAGAGTGATTCAGCTATGCTTTTGACTTCTTTGAGCTTGGCTTGGATCTGACATCTCATTCCAGTGGCTCCTAGAAAAAAAGGAAAGCCTAGGAGTGGAGCAGGTTTTGCTCGATACATTGGCCCACATTACTTTCCAGTGAGTAGTGTCCAGGCTGCAGATTTTTCTGGGTTTATGCTCATTCTGTATTGTTTTGAGAATTGTTCAAGCACTGCCTGAAGCTGTGGTATTTGCTTCTTTGATGTCAAAAAGACTGGGATATCATCCACGTATGCAAGACATGCAATTTTCTGTGTTATACCAGGTATTTGAACTCCAATGAATGTGCTATTGATTTTTTCAATAAAGTGGATTGATATAATATATAAACATTAATGCACTCATATGAGACCCCTGGGATAGTGAGTGTGTTGGGATGAATTTCTGCCATTCATAGTAACATACAGTTCTCTGCTCAGTATCAAGTTTGCAGTCAAATATAGCAGACCTTTGGGTATTTTAGTCTGCTTGAGCATATCCAGTAACACAGGGATTCTCACTGAATTGAAAGCTGAAGCAATATCTATCTGCACCACTACTGTGCTGTATTTCTTCTCACTCTAGTGGCTATTATCATGGTCTTGAATATCAATGCTGCTTGCACTGTTGATGATGTCTTCTTTGCAAATTGTGATTTACTGATGGTTGGTAAAATGTAGGGCTCAATCTTATCTTTTAATTTTATCCAATATTTTAATAGGAAGTGGCCCCATAGATATTGGTCTAAGCTCATTTGGCATTGGTATGCCTTTCTTTTTCTTATTATATGGCACTATTGCCATGGGATATATCCCTGTGGTTGGTTTAATTTCTTGAGCAAGATGGTTTGCTAAATCCTTGGGTATTTAGCTGTAAAAAAACTTAAATGCTTAAAAATGAACAGTGGTATCCCATGGTGACCTGGTGACAAGCATTGCTGATAGTTCTCATTTTCTCTTTTATATCATTTTCACTAACTGGTAATTCACCCTCAATCTCTCCAAACATTTTTGGCTAGAAAAAAAAAGTGAGGCTCGGCACTTATCTTGAAAATATTTGAACAATGGCATAATCATGTTATGGCCAGTGAACATACCATCCTCAGTCTGTATGGCCATTGGCACTATTAGGTCTGGTACATAACCCAAAGCCCACTTGATAAACTTGCGGGTCCATGTGTGATGTTGTGCCATGCAAAGGTTACTTTTCTTTATCTTCAGATATTCTTTCAGTGATTCACAGGCCTTGTTATAAGCATTAGTCAGCTTTCTTATGTGTATTTGGGTGTTGGGTGTTGGAGTCATCATCATTAGTCTCTGATGTAGCCGATTGGCATATTGCAGAACCCTTGATGGTAGTGGTTGATTTCTTATTACATGATCAACATTGAAAGACAAGATATGTATAAAAGTCAGGTATTGCTCTATAGGATCCTTTAACCTTCTGCAACAGAATATATGTCTCTGAGAAGAGGAATTCTGTCACATTTGTTGGGATAAGTACTCTTATTGTTTTTGTTAGGTTGTGATTAACTACTTGCAGTTTTTCTAGATTGTTCATGATTAACTGGGCAGAATGATCAGAGAATGTGGTCGGGACCAATTTTATTTCCATGAGGTGATGCAGTGATGGTGAGTAAAAGACAAGATCTATTAATGTTGCAAACTGACCATTATGAAAGGAGACAACCCCTTCTGGCAGAAAACCTTGTCCACTAATCAATGGTATGGCTATTTTATGTAGTGCTTTTTGTATAAATTCTTCATAAGATGAGTTGCAGTCCCCAACCAGAACAGTGGGGCTTGCATTCTTGGCAAGAATTGAATTTATATTATAAATTATAGATTCTATCTTTTGCTTTTGTACTGGCATATATACAAACACTATATTTATTGTAATTATTTTTTGAGTCAGTGTTATTATTAGAATGTTTGAATCAATGTAAAGTATTTTGAAATTTTCAAAAGGACAATCTTGAGCAATTACTATTTCAGTTCCTGCAGATGGAGAGAATGAATCTATGGAACATGCAGAGAATCCCTTGCCCCTCAGGTAGGTAGCTGGATTTATTGCCGAGGCTGCATATATCTTTGTTTCTAATAATCCTGTTATATGCGCTCGGATTTGATTTATCCAATTTCTGACTTTGAAATTTTTATTGATTGAATTAAGTCGTCTGACATTTAAAACAGCAATTTTAAGTTTCATTAATAATTTTGTTTGAGTTTAGGCAATCATGTCTTCCTACTTTTCTTCCTCAATTTCCACGGCATCTTGAAACACCAGCCACTTTCTTCATCCACAGCTACAGCCCAATTATATATTTACTGCTCACTGTGAGGATTCTCTTGTTCAATTCTCACCTTTTTATATCTTCTATCTTTTTTTGGTGGTTACCCTGGTTTGCGCCTATATTCAGTGTTCATTTCTATTTGGGTCGGCAGATCCAGAGTAATAGCCTCCATCACTTCAGTCGATTATTATTATTATTATTATTATTATTATTATTATTATTATTATTATTATTATTATTATTATTATTATTATTATTATTATTATTATTATTATTATTATTAATTATTATTATTATTATTATTATTATTATTATTTTGAGATTAATTAACAATTTTGAATTAAATACTATATTAATGTTATTTAACATGTTAGTGATTCCAGTACTTCATTATGGATCTGTTATATGGAATGCAGACATAATTTTACATATTAATGTGGTTCAAGGTGTTGAACATAAATTTCGAAAATTAATACTACTTAAAAAGAAATCAGGAAATTTAAGTAATAAGTTATTTAATCATAGACTAATTACTGACATGATAATATTACAAAAGATAGTGAAAGGAGAAATAGATATTTCTGAGTTGGAGACAAAAATTCAATATAGAATCCCCAAGCTGAATATTAAAGATACTGAACTATTTTATATACCTCATTTTTATTCAGATTGTTTGAAAAGATCTACACTGGTTAGATTACCAGATTTTTATAATAAAAATTTTAAAAGCATTGATATTTTTAATTTATCAAAGAATAGCTTTAAAAAAGCAATTCAACAGTTATTGAGCTGTAATAGCAATCAAATGTAAACTTTTTAGTCTTTGTTTGTACTGTATGTTTACATGTTAATAAACAATTGAATTGAATTTTTATTATTATTATTATTATTATTATTATTATTATTATTATTATTATTATTATTATTATTATTTTCAACAATAGTAAACTTTATTAATCCTTTTAGTTACATAGTATTACAATGCCATAGCAAGATACATGTTTAATCTTATTATTGTCTGTTCAATTTTGAGTGCTACAATATTCATTTTTTTAAAAGTACATATCTATACAGGCAATTTGTACATGATTCTATCCACTTCAGAAATGTCAATTAAGCACATTATTGTCCAATAGGAGCATAATCTGGACCATACTTTCTTTAATTCTTTGGAAATAGGAGATATAATTTCATCATTGTTTTTTAATTTCCAATGTCATGGTATATCATGGAAGACATTATATGAATTTCTTTATCTCACAGCCTTTATATTCTAGTTTCTTCTTCAAACTCAAAGTCCCATGATCATATTTGGGATCATTAAAAACTTACAGTTTATCCATAAACCAGCAACTTCGTTCTTTATAACTTTGCTGTTGTTGTTGTTATTATTATTATTATCATCATCATCATTATTATTATTATTATTTAAAGACAACATTATTTAATAAACAAAGGTTACATATGTGCTAATGTTTCTGATGTTCAGTCAATGATAATATGAGAGTTGAGCTGTTGTATAAAGTCCAAATTTGCAATATCATTGTGAATAGTTTTGGGAAAACATCAAATTGACCTTAGAGTATTTGGGATTATATTTTTGTTACTATGAAATATTTGTACATTATTGCCAATAACATTTGCATATGTTTTTGTAGAACATGTATTTTGTCTGTTAGAGAAAGTAATATACCATTTAGAAAATTTATAGCCTGATTAACCTGGAAATTTTATGCATCACTGCTGATATTTCCATCTGTTTGGGTATGGTTAGGACTTGGTTTTTTTTAAGCTGTTGATATTATTTGGGTATACACCCTTGTTGGTGTAAGGATTTTTTAAAATTTGTAGTTTGACCTTTGGAGAAAACAATATTTTATCTGAATCTGTACTTTGGTTATCATGCATTACTGCTGATGACATTTCTCTATATTTGTTTAGGATTTGGATTTTTCTTTTAAACTATTTATATTATTAGAAATTATATCCTTGTTGTCATGGAGAATTTCTACATTGTTGTTAATAAAGTTTTTATATGTTTGATTAAAATCTGTACTTTTATCTTGAGAGTTCATAATATTAGCTGGAGATATCTGGTCATGTCATACTTCCATCTCCATATTTGACCTTGATTAAGTGATTAAATGCAATAATTTTTATCAAATTTATAATAAAAAATCAGTAGAAATGCAAAAAAAAAGTAATTGGGTGATTGAAAATTATAAGAACTGTATATAGGTAAGAATTTTATCTTACCAGTGTAGTATTTAAAATACTTTGAGACCATATAAAATAGAGCTAGAAAACTGAGTTCTATGCAGGTGAATTGCTTTATGCTAAACTGTTGTTGTTATTATTATATTAAACCACTAAATATCACATGATCACCATTCTTTATGCTTACACATGCTGTTTATACAGAAACCAAAATCTCTACACAGTAATGCCACTTAGTGCAAGCCAAAGTAATCAATGGATGCAAGATTTGTGCATAAAATCTATTTAGTGCCTACCGTCCTCATATTAGTTTCTAGCTTGTGACTTTCCTCAGTGAGGAGCCTTGGACGTGAGAGCACTTTACCTAGGTCTTAGGATTCAATGCAACCCTCCGGCAGCTCCCTTTTGCCTTATTAGTTAACTATAAAGCTTTGGGTTCAAAATGAAAACACAATAATGTTTTCAATTCAAAAACACAAGGTTTTTATTCAAGCTCATTAGCTTGTATAGTCATATAGATCTGAACTCAGTTCCGCATCCAGGTTTTTGATGTTTTTGATCCTTTAATAACTGCAGTCACCATAATTCTATCAGGAAGGATTGGTCTTAAGTCACTAGATCTATATGACAATATAAACTAATAATCTTGAATTGTAAATGTTATTGTGTTTTCATTTGGAAGTCAAAGCTTTATAGTTCACTAATAAGGTAAAAAGGAGTTGCTGGAGGGTTGCATAGAATCTTAAGATCTAAGTGCAGAGCTCTCAGATCTAAGGCCCCTCACAGATGAAAGCCACAAGCTACAAATTAGTCTGGATATCTTGAATGAGTAAACATTAGATGGGGATTTTATGCACAAACCTTCTTGCATCCATTGATTACTCTGCCTTGCATTGAGTGGCACTGCTGTATGGAGAATTTAGCCTCTGTATACTATTATTATTATTCAGAGGCAAAACTCTCCATAGAGTAGCATCATTCAGTGCAAGCCAATAATCACTGGATGCAGGGATGTTTGGGCATAAAATCCCTAACTAGTGCCTACTCATCTAATATTCTCAGACTAGTATTGAGCTTGTGGCTTTTATCAATGAGAAGCCTTGGATCTGAGAGCACTACACCAAGATATTAGGCTCCAAAGCAATTCTCCAGCAGCACCCTTTTATGTTTTAGCTACCTGTAAAGCTTTGAGTCCAAAATGAAAACACAATAACATTTTCAATTTAAGCTCATGAACTTTTATTGTCACATAGATCTGAACTCAATTCAGCATCCATATCTTTGTCATCTTTGGTTCTTTAATAACCACAGCACCATATACCTATTAGGCAGGATTGGTATTAAACAATTAAACAACACCTGATAACCATTCTTTATGGTTACACAAGTTGTTTATACAGAGGCAAAACTCTCTCTACAGCAGTGTCACTCAGTGTAAGCCTCACTGATGAAAGCCACAAGCTAGAAACTAGTGTGGGGATACTGGATGAGTAGACCCTGGATAGGGATTTTACGCACAAACCTTCTTGCATCTATTGATTACTCTGTTTTGCATTAAGTGGCACTGCTGTATGGAGAGTTTTGCCTCTGTGTCAGATTGTGTAAGCCTAAAGGATGTTGATCATGTGATGTTTAGTGGTATTATTATTATTATTATTATTTTAATATACTTTATCTATTATCATTCATCTTGCATGAAAAATTACAAGCAAAATTATATATACATATTTTAAAGATATTGTGAAGATAAATCAGAGCATAATACTAATTATATATTGTGTATACATGTGATTATCAAATACACACTCAGAAAATAAAAATAAACATATACCTGTGTAAATATATAGAAGAAAGTTAATTATATCAAATATAAGGATGTAAAAGAATTAGTAGCTAATCATCCATGTTAATACACAGAAAAAATAACAGTTATGTAATCACAATATAGTATTTTATTTTGTATTTTGGAACTCTGATTCAGGAGATATAATATCTTTTCCATCCCATACTTCAGCATTCTTGAAAAAATAATTTTTTATATGGACATTAAGTTCACAATTGTATCATGATTTTAAAAAATGTTAAAACACTTAATA
Organism: Epiperipatus broadwayi; assembly: GCA_028023455.1. Classification (NCBI taxonomy): domain Eukaryota; kingdom Metazoa; phylum Onychophora; class Udeonychophora; order Euonychophora; family Peripatidae; genus Epiperipatus; species Epiperipatus broadwayi. The sequence continues at coordinate 9,611,766 of JAQFVV010012411.1, forward strand.
ACAGAACAGGTTTGAAGTGGTAATAAAGAAAATTTATTTAAACCTGAGCATTTCCAATACTGTGTAGTGTCATAATCATACCATTATATGTGACTAAAGAAGGTTGAGATCTAGATTTAAAGTTCACTTTTGAATATTAAATAGTAGGTTATTATAAAATTGAACTTTTAGAAGTACATTTACATACTAATGAGGAAAATGGTCACTACAAGTATCATTTTTTAGAAAGAGGCCTGCTAGAGTCTTTTTACACGTGCCATTTTTTAGGGGGAAAAGGTTGCTTGTGTCCTTTTTATTGATGGCATGATAATCTTCAGCTATTCATTGAACCTCCATCTTTCTTTTTCTGCTATCCTTCTCAGAATAAACAATGTCAGCCACAGATAAAGAGATCAATGTTGTAGCCTGATTGCAACTCATGATCCAAAAAACGGAAGAGTATTTATTACTTTTCTTAGCCCAGTTATACAGATAATTATGCTGGATCATGAGTTACAATTAGGCATAACTTTGATCTCTCTGTTACTAACAGCATTTATTTGTTCTAAGAGAGATAACAGAAAAAGAAAGATGAAGGAGGCATGATCAATAGCTAAAGATCATCATGCCATCAATAAAAGGGACTCAAGTATTCCCATTTCTAAAAAATTATACTTGTAGCAACCAGTTTTATCATTAGTAAGTAAATCTCTTTCTAAAAATTTAATCTTGTGATAATCTATTATTTAATTTTCAACTAACTTTAAATCTAAATTTCAACTTTCTTTTGTCACATAATGCTGTGATTATGATACTCCTCAGAATATTGAAAGCACTTTAACTTTAAATAAATTTTCTTTATTACAAATTCAAGCCTGTTCTAATGTTAAATGTTTTAACATTTTTTGAATCATTATAACTATTGAAGATATTCAGAGTAAATTTTTTTAGAATTATATGATATAATACTGAACTGTGATGAGGAAGCTATTATTTCCTTCATGTGCATTAATATGGATGGATAGCTATTAATTCATTTATGTGATTGTATGCATTTATTTAATCAATTTTGTTGCATATTTATTTATTCACACCTAAATAATTTTTTAAACCAATATTTAAAAAAAATGTACAATTAACAAACCATTAAGCAAATGAATATTAACTCACTAATCCTATTATATAGTCAATAATCTATATTTACTGACATGTTTAATTATATAATGTTGATTACTTCATCAAGTAGTTTCAATTGTTAAATGTTTTTAGAAAAATTAAAACTTTATTTAAATTTTTCAAATGAATTCAAGTATTAGTAATCATGCATAAATTAGTCTATAATCCACAAGTTTTGAATGGTATTATTATTTTTTCCTCTTTATATGTGCTAATTGGTCGATAGCAGTGCTAATATGGTAATCTAACTATTGATCTTTAGATTTACTAGTAATATGAATCAACTAGGATAATTAGTTGATTAAATTGTCACCTTAAATTCAGTGTTCATGAATCGAAAAGCTGCTAGTTTGCTTTCCATGCTAACACTGTCATTGGAGTATCACATGAACAAGCCTAGTTAGTTAGATTGCTATCTTCCATTAAGCATTTATGAATTTAGATGATACCTGTTTGAATCCCATACTATATATATATATATCATTTAGTGGTCAGGCTACCAGGGTCTGAAGAAGAAAGAAGATCATTCCTTGAAGCCTTAAATTGTTTAGTAAATAAAATTAAGTGGTGGAAATAGTTCATTATATAATTATTAAGAAAAATGTGCTCTACACAAACTTTCAGATCAATGTGTTGTTTTAACACAATAGTAAAATAGCAGATATTAGAAGATTATGGCTTCTGGGTCAAAGATTAATATATCACTTTTCTAAGCAATTAGCCTTTTTTATTGTTTTTATATTCATTAACATATCAATCTTATTTTATAAACACATTATATAAATTTTTAATTTTAAAACTTTACAACCCTAGTCTTGTAAAGATATTCTTGATGAATTTCTTACTTATTATTACTTTTAAGTTCTATAACTAATTCTTTTAACAATTAGTCAAATAATATATTTCTATTAATATTTAACTATAAATATTTCATTAAAAGTATTTATAATTTAATAATATAATGTTAATTAGTTTTATTTATATAAATATTATAAAATATTTTCATATAATTATTATAAAATATATGCACTGTTTTTAATTATTATAAAGTGTTCATTCATATATTTATTAATTTTATATTTTCTTCTTTCTATTTTTTAATGAATATTTTTCATTTATATTTATTTACTATCTATATTAATATGTACTAAATAACAAAATAGACCAAAAACCCATTATGAATCAAAGTTCTCTTCAATAGCTTTTGATATATTAACATTTAAAAGAGATGCCATTACTCAACAGATGAGCCATTTGCTTTCTAATGAGGGTTTTAGCAGTTTTCCTACCATGTTTTGTACTTTAGCACTATACATGTATATTAATATTTTAATTTAATAACAAATCTATCTTTTTAACTTAATTTCTCAAATACCATTAAATCTTCCACTTTCTTTATGCTGATTTTATATAAAAGCAATTTGTCCACTTCAAATGCTTTTTAGCAAAAAATAAATTATTGTATATATACACATGTAATGTGATATTTCAATTGCCCTGCAGTTTTTCTCAGAGATATAATGACAAAACAACCAAAACAGATAACTATATATATAATACAATAATTTGTGAGTTTGTTTTTATTGTATTATTTATATTGTTATTTATTTTATTTTATTTATCATAATATAAATAGCATTGCTCTGAGGAAGACTACAGGACAATCAAAATGTCAGATTGTGTGTGTATTGTAATGTTGTAGGCAGTGGCCAACTCTGGCCAATAAACTTCTTAAATTTAGAATGTATTTAATTAATAGGAAAATAATATTTAATTTTATATATGTTTTCTTATCATAATAATGGGTATTTAATTTAAATATTTTGTGTATTGCATGATAATATGAAAATTCTCAAACATTAAATTTTTAATAATGGTATGAATATTTTAATAAACTGTATAAATATTTGTAAATAAATAAAGAAAGTATAAAATCAAATACATCATTTATTGTGTTCTCTCTCTCCAGTGATTTTAACTATTTATCATTATTTAGCAATTGTAATTTTAATTTTTTAAGAGAGATAAAGTAGGTATTTTTTTTTGTTTAGTGATATTGTTAAAAGAAAAAAAAATATGGAAGATAAAGTTTTTGCTAAAAATTTTATTTCAATTAATCAGCATTATTTTTCTTCTTTTCACTTTATCTCTCTCCAAAACAGTAGGCAGTGTTTATCAGGTCAGTGTAATTAACTGATTTTTTGTTTTTATTTTAGCATAAAAGAAGTACAGGGATTTTTTTACTTGTTTGTAATTTTAAAAAAGGAAGGAAATAACTAACGATTTTTTTGTAAAAGTAGATCTAATTGATCAGTGTTTAATTTGATTATGTGGAAGACAGAATTGTGATTGCTTGGACACTGAATTGTTCCAAAAATAGGTTGTGGGTAAAATCAGAAAATCTCATAGTCTTGTGAAAAGAAATCAGTTTTAATTAAGCTATTGAAGAGAACAATAGGAAGTCTTAATCAAGCTGTTGATGAGAGCAGTCAGAGGAGAATTTATCTGTGTAGAGCACACTATAAGTTTAGCTGTAAAAATGTTTTTTAAAATGAAGACAATGATGTACTAAGTTTAACTAAAAACTAAACATTATCTACCTCCACATAAACTGCTTCATTGGAAAAAAATGTAAAATAGAAGAAAAATATCCCTGAAGTAATCTGCAACAAACAATGTCTCCAATTGAATGCATGAGTGTCTCTATGTAATACCTTGACTTGGAAAATTTATTATAAAGAAAAATGGATAATTTCTTTCTGCGTGTTAATTTGGTAAATATTTTATTGCAAAATGGAAAAAATAACTGTGTATATTAAGCCTTCAAGAATAAAATCTACATGGAAACTGGAAATTACAAGTGTCAATGAAGGATTCAAATAAAAAATAAAATAATGGTTAAAGGTATTTTTTAATGTGGACATTGCATTTACATTTATAAAGGAGCTTTTGAATTAAATAATCAATTTGTAATAATTAATTTATTAGTGTCTCTTTTTTATGAAACATCTTTTTAATTTGATTTTTCTCTTTAAAATTCTAAAAAGGGTTTTAAGTAATTTAGATATTATTAATGTAACATTTTATTTTTGAAACACATTTTTTTATTTAGTTATTTTTCCTTCAAAATTATAAAGAGGGTTTTTTAAGTAATTTAATTTTTATTAAATTACATTTAACAATTTCTTTTGAAATGTGTGCTTTTGTTTTAAATTATCACACACACACACAAATTATACACAGTTTACTTAAGATAATATAAAATATCCTTACGTTTGATTGTAAAAAGGAGCTGTTTTCCAATTTTTGTTATTTAAAAAAGAAATAATGAAAGCAAAAGTTAATTAATTTCAGGAATAAAATAAGACTTTTTTTAATGTGAAACTGTATTAAAGTATAAATTTAAATTATATTATCATATCATTTTAATTTTTTTAATTAATTAGTTTATGAAGTAATTGTTTTAAAAACATTCTAGTGTTAATTCTATGAATTGGCAGTGTGTATGACTTGATTTTATTGATGCTTAGTGTTTTAAAAAAAATTTTAAATTATCCCAGTAAAATTATTTAAAATAAAGTAAACTGTTATATTTATCTATTGTTCACAATTGCAGTTCCTACAATTCTTACTTCATGAGCTAGTTTAAAGTATAATAGTTAGTTATATTGAAGTAGAGGTTAAGTATTACCTTTAAAATCCATTCATTGCATTTTGTATTTTTATTAGAAAGTAGTTATAATTGGTTGTACACTAAGAATACCATATGGCCAGAGCATTGATGATGATCAGAATGTATCAAGGTCATTTGTTTACATTCTGATAATTATTTTAACACCTAAGTATGGGCATCCAAATAAGGATTGTTTATTTTTCCCTAAGTTTGGCAGGCTATTTTGTAGTGTACCTCTTCTAATCCAGTCACAAGAGATGGACTTCATTGTTGATTTGATTGTTTATTTGTAATTCTTGGTTATAATTTGTATTTTATAATACTTTATTAGTGTTATTAGTATAGCTATAAATGATCTGCTGACTTTTATTTCCTAGTTCTTTTTGTAGTTGCTCATTTATTTGAGATGATAATTTTTATCTCATATTTACTCCATGTTTTCACACCATGACATCCCCTGACATTCCATACCATTACAATATAAGTAGAATATTTTTTTTGTTAAAAAGTGTTTGAAATAAAGTGGACAAATTTTATTTATCTTGATTTACTTATGGTTTTATTTGTTAAATAATAATACTTTATTTTCTTTTAGATTATATGTATAATTAATGGTTTCAATGTTATTTTTATTTATGTGTGTTTAGTGTTTTTTTATTTATAAATTTACTCATTTTTTGTCTATTTTAAATTGTTTAATTTAGATTATAAATAATTGTTTTGTTAATTTTATGTAAATTTGGTCTTTCAAATATAATTTTTCATATTTTTATATTTTATTTTATATATATCTTATTAATTTTATCATTTTTTTTATTTTTAATGCACTTATTTGTTTGCTTATTAATTTTTTATTTATAGATGTTTTCAATAAATATTTTTAATTATTGATATTATTTATAACAATGCTTATAAATTTTTTATGTTTTCTATTTTTAGTTTTTACTTGAAAGTTTATATTATTATTTTTTCATTAATCTATTTTATTTTTTAAATACATAATTTATATTTTTAATATAAAATATTTGCTTTTTTATTTGTAGTTGTAATTAAAAGTAATCATGAGAACACATTTTTAAAACTATTTCATATATAATTTTTATATTCATTTTTTAATTTTACAGCTTCCATCTTTAATTCTGGCCCTGTCCTACAAATATAATCAAGTGTGGGCAGGCGATAAAGAAGGTCAAGTACATCTTATTGATGCAACTAAAAATACATTTAATAAAATTGAGGTAAGATATTTGCCTTTTTTAACTTAGAAAAATGTAAACTTGTTCATGATATTTTTTATTAAATTATCTTATAGTATAATGGGGAAAAACCAACTAACCATACTCATGGCATAATACTTGATTCCAGGTGGGTGAATCTTTGGTATTTGAGCAGATGAGGGAATCTTGAAATTTATTTGGTAACACACAGCCTCATAACTTTTTGTTTAGTAATTTTTCTATATCTAACACAGTTAGATAATGTTGGTTGGTAAAGAATATCTAAATAAATATTATCTAGAAGGTAAAGGTTCCAGCTTATTCAGATGTGTGTATCAATGCATTGATTACAAAAATAAAATACAATTGTGGCATGTAGTGATATTGGTAAGTTAATCTATGACTCAAATAAGTGACCATTAGATTTTCTCTCAATAGCTATTAATCTGGTATAAGAAAAAAGATCTTAGTAAAATATGAAAATTTGAAAATTAGTTTAATTTCACATGCAATTAAGATGTTAGGGGTTTTGATATAAATATATGCAAAAGATGATATTTATTTATATTTATAGAACATTTTGGATTTTCAAATGGAAGATGTAGACTTCACTTCTGGCATTTTCTATTACACATATATGTGTCTTATTGTTATGGTGCTCAACCTAGCAATACTTTAATCTAGTATAGTTTTTGTTAGATCTATATATTTTTTAACTTTATATTTTTTTTATTTATGTATTAATAGTATATAATTCATTTAAAAAATATATTAATATTTGTTTCATTAATATAAACTCTTTTTAGAAATGGCCTGCCTTAGGTGGTACAAAGAGAATGTAAATCATTGGTAATTAGAACCAATGTTAGATGTAATAATATATAGCAAATAAGGCATTATTGCTTTCTTCATCTGCATCAGGAGCAGTAGTTTATTCTATTTATTAATGACATATTTATTGCAAACATTATTATTTAAACTTACAGTAGATGACTCTGAAATAGAATAAATTATTACTCATAATGCAGATATTTAAAGTTTTTACTGCATCATTCTTTTTCTTTATTGTTTTCAGGATTTGTTCTTATTTTTGAAATTATTAGAAACTTATAGAAAGACCAAAATTAAACATTTCTAATTATTTTAGTATTTTTATCTATCCATATATCTCTCTTTCTGTTTGATCTTATCTTTATTTAGGCATCTATCCCATGTTTATTGGGAGAGGGGTTCATTTGTATATTCATGGTACTACATATGCTTCTATTTCAATGCAAATCATTTTGAGAAAATGGAAGTAATACTACAAATCTGCATAACATCTAAATATTTATTGTTTGATTTCAAGATAAATTATTTGAATTATAGAATATTAATGAAAAATAATTGATTATAAAAATTCTGAATTTTTTTAAGCAATAAATAGCATCCTTTTCTTTGTTCTGTTTATGTTCTTAATGTTTTACTATTAATGTCTGTATTGGATAATGGTAATATAGGGTAATTCCAATGAATCCTGTCACCATCTGAGAATTATTTCAAATTATTTGTGCATTTTATAAATGAAAATCATAAGTAGTAAGGCAAAATAAAATAAAATTATAATTATGGAAAATGATTTTTTTGAATCTCAGGATACTCAGTGTTTAAGTAACAAAGATTTTACCAGCATTGTATTTCACAATTAGATTTAAAAACTGGTGATCAATGTTAATTTGAGGAAAAATTTGAAATCGAAAAGTGATTAGAATTAGATTGAAGAAAGAAAAGCTTTATATGATAAAAATGAAAAATAATTGTTTAGATATTGACATCTTACAAGTTAATGAAGTTAAGTTAGCAGGAATTATCCTGAATAAAAATTTCCAGTTTATTCTACTTTCCCACTATTCATGTCAATGCCAACAATAACAAGTGATGTGGATTTTGTTATAATTAAGGATATTTAATACCATGAGCATCTATTCGACCTTACAGTAATATAAATATGTCCCAATATCTCATTAGAAATGTTAAAGAACAGAGTAAAAAATGGAAATGTGATAAGTCAAGAAAACAAAGATTTTGATGAAAGAATCAACACCTGATTTTTACACTGGCAATATAAACATTTTTAATAGAGATTTATGTTTTTGATTTATTGAATGAGTTATCAACAACAAAGCATTGTATAAAAAAGAGATTTGTCATAGGTTAATTGTGAATATAGATACAATAAAGCATTGTATAAACAAGAGATCTGTCACAGGTTAATAGTGAATATAGGTATAATAAAAAATGTAAAATAAAATGTTAATGTAAATTTGTAGTTTCAAAATTGAAAATCATTTTTATCCAAGCTATAGACTTTTTCATATTTCTTTGTGATATGAAAGTACTAAAAAAATTGATAGGAAAAGAATTGTTGCATAAGAAAAATATTGATGTTTTTAATAATGATGTTGATGAAAAGTTTTGAGAAGTCCGCTGAACTAATAGATAATTATTTAGATTAGATTAGAAATTCTATTTGAAAGATCAGATTGAAATTGTCTTACTTGAGCACAGTGGAAGTTATATATGTGATAGTATGTTGGACTATTTCCATCATTTACTAGTAAATGTTGAAGGTATAGAAAATTTTAAACTTTTCAAATACAAATAACTTGTTAATAATAACACACAAATAGACAACACAGGTTAGTAGTTACACAATGTTTTGAGTACTAGTATTCTCCACTTTTCTTTAGGAGTTGCTGGCCTGTCCAGTGACAGTATTTGAAAAGTTTAAATAAAGTTTAAAATTTTCTATACATTCAACATTTCCTATGGATGATGAAATTAGTTGAACATATTATCACATCTAATATATCATCATTACAAACCTTCAGACAAATGGATTAGTTAAAGCATGCTGAAATTGTATGATGAAAAAAATTGATCAATAGTGAGGTAAATAATTTTACTACCATTATAATAAATGTATTTTTAAGCCGATTATAATTTAGAAAAATAAAAAGAGAAAATAAACTATTTCATTAATAATTTTTTCGTTGATTACATGTTAAAAACGATAATATTTTGATTATGTAGAATAAATTAAAATGCTAAATATAGAAAGTTAGCTGCCAGTAGTTAACTTAATTTATTAATAATTATTACTAACTTTTATATCAATATTAATTACTATTATTTCATCTTTAATTATTTTTCCAATTTTTTAATCTATAATATTTGCAGTCACTATGGTTAATATAAAGGTCTACTAATCTTGACCTTTCTATGACATCAGTCGTTTTCCTGCATTAACTTTGGCAATAGAGTTGTGCATTTGTGCAACCATATTTCCATTTTTTAATCGAGCCAACAATTCCGAGTCCTTTTTTTTTTTTTTGTTTCATTCTTATCATTTTTTTTCTGACGTTAGAATGACCATATTCATTTAAGAGTCTGCTTAGTAATGATACTTATAAATTAAATGCCACCCCCCCCAATTGGTTATTAGACATTTAAAATTGTATATGTTGTTTGTTGGACAGAGTAGCCAAAGGCACGGTAATGTTGTTGTTTTTTTCAATTAAATAAAACGGAGTTCTGTTTAGAAGTAAATTATTTCTTTTTCATAGTGAAGATTATATTATCAGACACAAGTTCTTGATAAATGTGATGTGTTTCTTTGCCCTTTTCTATTTTTATTTTTTTTACTTACAGAAAAAAAAGATTTTAAAGTTCACATTTATTAAATATATATAGTATTAAAAAAAATGAGAATATAATTTTAATTTCACTGGTATATTTTAATTTTGTATATAATTATGTGTATAATCATATACAAATAATTGCTTAATTATTTTCGCGATATAAAAATCTTAAATTTATAATATATTTCTAAATATTAATATTTTAGAATTAAAAACATTATGGTCTGGCATTGATAGCCGAGAAGTCAGCGCAACTGCCTGTAAATAAGCAGTTGTTTGCAGACAGTTGTCGCGGGTTCGCTTTCCGGCCGATGCTTTGACATATGAAAGAAAAAAAACAGTATCAAATTACCACCATTAATGATTATATGTTGTCACATGGTCAGAGATTTTATTGTCTCAAGCTTTGGAGCAGAGAAATTGACATATAAAAATGTTCTATTTATTTTCAGTATAATACATGTATATACTTACTTTAAGAAGAGAATTATATAAAAAAAATTGTTATAAATAGCAGAAGAAAATAGAATTATATATAAAAAAAATCATTTTCTTAATTGATTGTAATTCTAAACCCGATAATAAATCATGAACAGTATCTAAATACTAAACAAATGAATGTAATAATTTATATAAAGATATAGTAATTAACATTACATTTTTTAATGAAAAACTTTTATCAACAAAAATTATATAGTACAACAATAAAAATATAATTAATGCAATTTATGTAATAATTTTAGTTTGCTAATATTTGTAATATTGGGTTAATTATATATGACATTCTTATTTGTAAAGTCATGTAAAATAATGGTTACTATAATGTGACTGAATATTGGACTTAATATAATTGATTTGAAAGTGAATTTTATCACAGAGATATATATATATATTATCAAAAATTAATAATTTTTAGGAAAAAAATATTTGTTTGGAAAATTAAAAGTTATAATAATATTTAGAAAGAATATAAAAATTGCAATCAAAATTATATGGATGAAATTTAATTACTACGAATAACAAATGAGCTATTACATTTTTTTAACAAAATTTAACACTCGTTCATATTTCAATCATATTTCAATCGTATCATCAATTATTAGTATATACTTTAGTTTGACATTTGTTGACAACAAACTGATAAGCAACCTCATAACTCTTTATTTTAGAAAATGTGATAAGATTCTTATCATATAATAATTGAAAAAATGTGCTTAAATAGCTGTAATGTGGGGGTTTTGTAAATCACATTTAAGTATGTTCAAGTTATTCCAAATTCCTAACATTTTGGTTCAAAATCCTTTCATGGATTTCTAACATGTTGTTTTTTTTTAATTGGAAGGGAATTACACCCTATACACATGTCCTGTAATGTTGTTTTAATAAAATAATGTTTTGTTGAGTACAAAGGATACTCTCAAACCAAAACACAACAAAATGTCATTGAGGTATTAAAACAACATTACAGTACATATGTATAGGGCATAATTCTTTTCTGATTAAAATTACATATGAATACTCTGCTAGTAAATTAAATAGAGAATTAAAAGTAAGTTAATATAAAAGATAAATTCAGAAAAGCATTTAAATTAAATTATAAATTGATCAAGGTCTTTAAATATACCTGGCTTGTTGGTAAAGAAAATTTAAAAGTTCATTAAATAGTTCATAAAGTAAATTAATGGTTAACCTTTAAATCCATAATATGGTATGAAGATATTATTTTTTTTATAAAAAATGGAATTATATATATATATGTTTTTGAAGAGAATACTCTTTGGTTGTTTATTAACAATGTCTTTTTATTTATTAGTTTCAAATCTTATTTACAATCATGTTAAGTTTTCAGGTAGAGTGATATGAAATCTTCAATGTAGAGTTGGTATGAAATTTTTTTTTATTGTTGAGAAGTATGTCTGTTTAACTTTATATGTGAAGATAATTGGCAGAGTATTGGATCAAATTCTTTAAACAATATTAGATATAGTGATTGATTGTTTTGGATTCATAATAGAGTGAAGTTTTTTGATGACTTATTAACAGCTTATCACTCCTTAGTTCAACTGCTTGGTGAAGTTCTGTATTCTCCATATTAGGAAGGCAAAAGTGAAGACCACAAAGCAAAAATTGTTTTCCAAGTTGGCCTTGTTATATTTTCACCAATTTTGCAAAACATTTTTTAATTAACAAGCCAGAAAGTATTTTTATTAATCATGTTTAGCCAATTCTTTAATTAAACAAGCCACATGTTTATAAATGACACAGCCATTTTAATTTTTTAAATATGTTTAAATGAAATTTAAAACATTTTCAAAACAAGAAACAAAGCTGTTAATAAATTACTTCCCCAAGAATTTTATTTAATAATAATACAAGCTAACTGAGCAAAATTTTATGGATTAGTATTTAATTAAGCTTTGTTCTTATAAAATAACTTTTAAAACAGATTAACTTGCAATAAATTTTTAAAATAAATTAGTTTATTTATCTTTTTAAAACTAAATTTAAGTTGACTCATTTTTATTTTATTGATGTGTGTGTTCTTATATAAGACAAACTTATATATAAACAGTCCAATTTATGAAAATAGACCACTATCTATCTCAACACACTTTTCCATAGGGCAAAAAAATAAATAAATAAAATTTAATATCAGTAATCACTTATTGAACTATAAGGGAATTTTTATGTTTTTTTTTACAATTAAAAATATTCAAATTATTTAAAATTGTTTACTACTATCCATCATCTACATCCACTTTCAAATAGTGATTTTTTTTATATTTTGTTTTTCCAGTTTGGGTCATGTATCAGTTTGCTTAGCAGGTTGAACTTTATCTGATGTTTTTTTTTTTGCTTTTCTTTTTAACATTATTTCATACTTTTACTCTTAAGCTACATGACTGTTTAATTAATTTACTCTGCTTTTCATCTTTAGTATTCTTTTCAAGTATTTTTTCAAAATCTTCAAACTCTATTTGCACATAATGTCTTTTTAGAAGAGCCTTTATAACATCATTATAAAATATGTATTATTTAAATGGCTGGGCAAAACCAGTTTGATGTGCTGCAGCACATTTCTCTATCATTATTCTGGGCAAAATTTCCATTGAAAAGTTTATTTTTGAGCTTGGTTATAATATAAATATGGGAAGAAGTTTGGGAAAATAATTTTATTGTTCATACTGTAGTCTTAGCACTCTTGTTTGATTTCTCTTTTAAAATATTGATATAATCATTCATAATGTTAAATTCTTTACTATAATTTCTAATTATACAAGAATTTGCTGTGCTATACAAAGAATAATCAAAATAGCTAATAAAATCATAACTCTGCTCTTTAAATGATGCAAATTTCTTTTGTAAACAAAATTTCTTCATCGATATCTTGTGGCTGTCATTTTCTATGTCAATCTTGTAATCATCAGCAGCAGATTCTATGTGATCATAATTCACATCTATTTGTTTTAATAAAATTTTTACTGTCTTTTTCTATATTTTGATCTGAGCATTCTATATACTCTTCTATCACACATTTTTCAGTAGGAGCAGTATTAGTTTTGCTAATGTCATCTCTATAATTCTTTTGATATCATCAATTAGTAAATCTTTATTCTTCATTATGTTGGTGTTATCTTGCACTGATTTCTTGTTGGGAGCAATAATATTTTTATTGACTCCAATGTGATCATTTTCATGATCTTGAATGCTATTCTTTTTTTTCTATTTGACTCATTTCTCTCATACTTTGAGTACTTTGTTTTACTGTTTGTATCATTTCTTATCTGATTTTTTTTTTATTCTTCTATTGAACAGTAACTTTGATTCAGCTTTTACTCCATTTTCTGTATTAAGCATTGATTTTGATCTAATGTTTGTTCCCATCAGTGCTGATTTTGTTTAAATTCTTGCATCATACAACTGATCATATGCCTAGGTGATGGCTGTTCTCGATTCTCTGATTTCTTGTCATATTTAAAAAGAGAAAAACATCTATATTTTATTGTTATATACAACTTTTAACTATTATACTTTTATGCTTCTTCTTTCTTTTATATACATTTATACTAAACTTTACTTTATTTTTAATATATTAAAGCTTTTATGTTTTTTATATTATATCAAACTTTACTTAAAAGCATTTCATCACACTTCCATGAATATCATTTCACTTTTTATATAATTTTTTGTTATTATTTCTTGTGACAATCATCTCCAATTAGATATAATTATATTCTGCCAAATGGTTTTCAATATCTGAGGATGTATTTTGCATTTGAATTTGTCACATTTTTATGTACAGACTTCCAGAACTCAATCAGGCCCCACATTGACACCAAAAAAATATTCTATATAATGGACAGTAGTTACATCAATATTCTACAGCAGAAGCCATGACTAGATCTGTAGCATAGAATATGAGAGTTTACTGGTAAATATCTTAAATGTCAATGTCTACATAGCTATTGCATTACTCATAGACATTTGAAATTGCCACTAGTTTGATAATATGAATTCTTTAGAAGTATCAATTGGCAGAGCATGCATCCATAAATAAATGTTAAAACAGATCTAATAGTAAACCAAAACAAAAATCATTAACAGTTTAATATAATACAGTTTTAGTACAAACTAAAATTACCTCTTTTATGTTGGTATTTTCCATTTGATATCCAGTAGTTTTAAATATTCACAAAATAAACTTATGTGGTAGTGCTACTTTGTTTCTGAATACTGTTACTTTATTATTTATCTGGTTCTGTTAAATATGTATTTCAAGTTAAGATGTATACACATATGTATTTTACTTTTACATAAAAATAAACAAGTAATAACAAAGCAGCATAAATTAATCACAAATATTTACAATATGCAGGCTAATACAAAATTAAATTTATTCACTCTACATGTCATTCAATGTCACTTTAAAAGTAACATAACAATAAGTAATATCTTACCTGGAATACAAAGCAAAATAAAAGTTTTTGGGAAGAAGTATCTCTCAACCTGAAGCAAAGTTAAAGTCATTTATGAATATCTCCAGCATAATATAGATCTTGGGAAAGCAAATAAACATATACTAAACTCAAGTGTGGTAGATAAATGTCTATAGGATTACTATATAAAAAGCACACTCATGTACATATATCTTTTTAATTTAAGATGGATATATAAATAAAAAAACTACCTCAAATATTTTAAACACACTAAAATTAACTTGGTAAATGATTTACATATCTATTCCCACATCATGTTATACACTCAAATTACATTAATGATTTTGAATATCTTCAGAGAGAGAATTTTTTATACTAAATTTTAACTATTTAAAATAACTAAGTGGTGATTTTTTAAAACTAAATTTTGATTGTTAAAATTACAGAAGTGATTTAAAGACTCTTTAGGAGGAAAAGAAAAAAAGAAATTTTTAAGAAACAAAACTGATTTTTTTATCTCTTGAATATTTAAACCTATAAGTTATTTTACCCAGCTAACTTTTGAAAGAATTTGCATCTCCATTTTTAAAATATAATATAAAAAACATATTAAAAGCAAACCACAATATATCAAATACACTGAATTAAATCAAGTATTATAAAATATAAACATTAAAAGTAAACTAATATAAAAGATAAATACATAAATACCTAAAATCATTTATATTATAAATTGATTGAAATTTCTAAATATATCTGATTTGTTGGTAACAAAAGTTTATCAAGTTCATAAAATAAATAAACAGGTTACCTTTAAATCCAATATTTGGCCAAACAATATTATTTTTCTGTAAAAGTGGAATTATATTTAAGAATGTATGTTTTTAAGGAGAAAGGTTCAAACAGTTGTAACTTTTTTTATTTATTGGTTTCAAATATTAGTAACAATTGGTTTATATTTCCAGGTAGTGTTAGTATGAAGAGTTGGTATGAAGTTAACTGCATACATGAACATAGTTGGCACAGTGTTGGATAAAATTCACGCAGAGTTGTACATCCTGATGATTATTGGCTTCATATTGGAGTGATTTATGATGTCTTATTAGAAGCTCATACTGGTTAGTCCAAATGCTTGGCAAGATTCTGTATTCTCCAAGCTGAATAGGCAAAAGCAATGAGCAAAAGACAAAAAATATTTTTCAAGTTATTGTTTTTATATTATTATCAGTTTTGCAAACATATATTTTTGTTAAATTAACAAGCCAGCAAGTATTTTAATTACCCATGTTTACAAAAATATTTAATTACACAATTCCTAAAATATGTTTAAACAAAATTTAAAACATTTTTAAACTTAAAACAAAGCTGAAAAGAAATTTTTTTTTTAAGAATTTTAATTAATGCTAATATAAGCTAAGACAGATTAATTTAATTTGATTCATTTTTATTCTAAGAACAGATCTTTATTGATGTATGTTTACAATATCTGTTTGTATGGGTGAACTTTCTGTAAACTGATATTGATAAGGAGTCATTACACTTTCTTGCAATCAAAATATCTAGAAAAGGAAGTGATTAATTATTTTAAACTTCCATAATAAACTTGATATTATAAAGCAAATCATTAAGAAAAACAAGAAAAGAATTCAAGGCATCAATATCATGATTGTTGTCTATTATGTGTGCTATAGGTTCCTCCACACATTCATTGGTTCAATATTTAGCCCAGTTCTTATTACCACTGATCAATAATATTCCCTCAAGAATTAAAAATTCAATTCATTTCACTTCCATTATTAAAAATGTCAAATCAACTAAAACTGATTCATTGGTTAGTTTTGATATTTCTTCTATGTTTACTAACATTCCTGTTGAAGAAGCTTTATCTATAGTAGCTGAGTACAATAATTTACCTGATTTTATTATTCCATTAGCAAAACATTGCCTTGAAAATACATGTGTTATTCATGATTTTCAAAAGTATAAACAAATTAAAGGACTCTTTATGAAATCTCCACTGTCACCAGTTATTGCTGATGCCTTTGTGAATAATTTTAAAAATCAAGAATTAAATGTAGCTACTAAGAAACCTGTTTGCTCAGATATGTGGATGATACATTTGTTATATGTTCTCATGATAATGATATCTTGAAATCTATTTTTGTTTTTCTTAATAATTGACATTCTAATATTAAATTTACTACATAAGTTGAAAATAACAAATTACTTCATTTTCTAGATGTTTTGACTGCAAGACAATAAGATGACTCTTTATCAATATCAGTTTACAAAAAATCACTTATGCAAGCAGATATCTTAATTTTAATTCTCACCATCCTGCTCAAATATTTTCTGTAACAAAAAATCTATTGAAAGCTTATAACTTGTCTGATAAAGATAGTCTTACTCAAGAAATAAAAGTAACAAAAAATATTCTACTTTCTAATGGTTACAATAAAATCATCATATATAAAGCTTTACATAGCCTTGATACTAAAAAGAAAAAAGAGGATAAAATGGATAACTCAATTAATTATACAGTGGTTTTATCTTATATTAAAGAAGTCACTAATAAGATCAGTAGAAGACTATAATTTTAACATAAAAAATTTCTTTTTCAACTAGCAAAGAAATTGATGATTTTTTTTGTAAACCTAAACACAGAATACTTTTGGAATATTAATCTTTGTGAAATTTCATGTTGACAGCATTCAAAAAGCTATATAAGTCAATTCAATAAATGGATTAATGTCTGAATTAAAGAACATAAAAATGTCTTCAATTAGAAGTTAAATATATTAGCTTTTACCTTACATTTTTTAAAAATTGGTCACAAATCTGATCTTAATAATGCTAAATTGCTAATTTGGAAAAGTATGATTTGAGAACCATCAGGAAGTCTATTGAAATTAAGCAAAGCTAATGAAATGCAACATATTCCAGCTTTATGGAGACGACTTATTTTATCTTTCTTTGAATATAAACTTAAAATCAATTAATTGTGAAACTGAAAAAAATAAACATTTTTTATTCAAATATTTTAAATACTCATCTATTTCATACTCAATCTCATTATCTACATTACACTCAATCTTGTTACTACTTGAGATTTAATGGTTTTTCTTTAAAAACTTGACCTTGAAAATGGCAGATGTTATTTCCTTGGAGCATTGGTAAATAATGCAAAATAACACATGGTTTTACCCCAAAAATATTTTGTTTATATCATATAACTGTAAAAACATTAAATATAATTAATATGTATATTAGAAGAAAATGTGAAGAAGACAATTGATTTAAAAAGTTGACATGTACTGTACTACAAATGCACAAACATTGGAAGTAGAAGTGCTGTAGGATTAATTATAAATAAAAAGTTGGAAAAACAACATTGTGTATCAGAAAGAGTGACAAGATAAGTTATTCAATATAATAGCAGATAACAAATGCAGATAATTTAGGTTTATGCCCCAACAAGTTCTCATTGTGATGCAAAAGTAGGAGATTTTTACATGGATGTACAAAAGGCTTTTGATCAGATCAAACAACATTTTAAAATTGTCATAGGAGACTTTAGTACTAGAATTGGTAAACAATTAAAAGGTAAGAGGGTTGTAGGTAAATTTGAATATGGTGACAGAAAGGAGAGAGAACATAGGCTTGTGGAGTTTGCAGAAAAAGAGAAATTTTATATTATGAATTCCTTTTTTTTTTTTAAATGTTAAACACAAATGGCTATGGAAATATCCAAATGAAGGTTAGAATTGGATTATATTTTGCCTAACAGAAAGTATGTATTTCATGATTGTAAAGTTTTTAATAAATCCAACATATGTAGTGATCATCAATTAATATGATGTAAGATATATGCTAATGTAGAACTAGAGAGACAAAAATTATTAAGAAAAACAGTATTCATAGTTGATATTTCTTTAGAAACATTTGAATGACTTTAAATTAGAACTTGCAAATCGTTTTTAAATATTAACAGATTTTGAACATGAATCAGATTTGAATAAAATTAACAGGAAGACAACTGATACACTTTTAAAAACTGCAACAAAGATAGCTGATACAAAATAGTGGCAATTAGATCAGAAAAATTTTCTACTGTGATAAGATAATTTATGAAGAAAAGAAAAAATATAAAAATAATGCAATAAGATGGATTGAATATCTTGAGAATTTGTAAAATGATGTGAAAAAGAATTGATAATAATTTAAGAAAGTATAATTATTAACTTGCAAGAAAATCTATTAAGAGAATAAATTTCAAGCATGTAAAACAACATTTTGATACTGATAGGAAACTTATTTCTGCAATAAGATAAAAAGATGAAACTATTACTAAAAAGAAAGATGACATTATGAAATGTATAGAAGTGTTCTAATAAAAATTGTATAGCAATGAGAATAAGGAAAAGTACCTTCTACAATTACTATATCTTCTGAATTGTCCAGGATTTTTAATGAAGAATTGAGATATCAATTAAATTTATGAAAAAGGGGAAAGCTTCAGGTAATGATGGGATTATAACTGATATCTTAAACGAAGCAGGTGAAGAAATAGAAAAATTTTGGGGAAATTTATATATCAAATGTCTAAATGATAAAGATGAACCAGTTGATTGAAAGAATGCAGTATTAATATTTTAAAAGTTGATAAAGAACATATTAGAAATTACAGATCTATCAGTCTTTTATCAGTTCTATACAAAATTTTTACTAAAAATAATTACAACTCCTCTGCAATGAACTTCAGAATTTAACCACCCAAAAGGACAAGGTGGATTTAAAAATGATTTTAGTACAGTGGATCATATTCAAGTATAGAGAGATGGTGTAGAAAGGGCCAATAAGTATGAGTTGTTATTATGCTTTGGATTTGTAGATTATGGAAAGGCATTTGATTTTATAAGCATTTCTTTAGTGATTAAAGCATTGGATTATAAAGGTATATATCAAAGATATTGCCATATTCTAAAGAATATTTATAAAAATGCAACAGCAACAATTAGATTGTGTAATGATACTAGGAAGATTTAACACTGAAAATGTGTATGATAGAGTGACTCCATATCTTTCAAACTTTTTACAATAGTGCTTCAAGAAATATTTTATGAATTAAAATGGAAAGCTAAAGGAATAAAAGTAAATGAGATAATTTAAGTCATCTAGATTTTGCAGATGTAGTCGTTTTTACAAATAATGCTTCAGAGATTAAAGGAAATGTTGCAAGAGTTAAGAGATGAAAATAAGAAAATAGGACTAAAAGTAAACATTAAAAAGACTAAAGTAATGTTGAATGGGTTTTCTCAAATTAGAAAATAAAGATTGATAATGATGAGTTAGAATAAGTTTTCTACAAATATCTTGATCAGATTATTACTACAGCACAAAACATAATGGATAAAATTAATCATAGAATTAAACTTGTTTGGAGTTCTTTTGGTAGAAATGATTTAATAGTAAAAGGAAATATGCCTAATGGAGTTCTTTTGGTAGAAATGATTTAATAGTAAAAGGAAATATGCCTATGTGCTTGAAAGAGAAGGTTTTTAATAAATGTTTTTTTTATCTGTTCTTACTTATGGATCTGATATTTGAACACATAACAAGCTATGAAAAGATGCATGTTAGGAGTAACAAGAAGAGATCAAAAATTAAATACATGGTTCAGAAAATAAACAGGTGATACTGATATTATTGAAAGAATTAAGAGACTGAAATGGAGTTAGGCTAGATATTTTTTAGAAGAGACAATAATATATAGACAGTGGAATTTTAAACTAGATTGCAAGAGATTGTAAAAGATCTCAATAAAAGACCACTTATGTGAGATGGATGGATAAAATAAAGAAGTCTTCAGTGGTGATGTGAAGATAGGCTAGAGATCAATGAAGATGGATTGAACTTGATGAGTGGATTTATGATGATTGAAAAATAATAACAATGGTATAATCATGGAATGTTCTGAAGTGAAAATAAATTTTCTCTACCCATTTATAAGATGTTTATAATTTAATAACATATGTATATATAAGTGATTGTGAACATTGTCAAACTTTAAAACCATTCACTAAGCAAGCATAGTATTTAAATGAAAAACAAGATCATCATTTTTGGTAAAAAAAAATTCAAACATTCAAACCTTTATCTCAGCTGATGATTGGAGGTTGTTCAAAAATATGAATATGATGAGACAAATTTTTGTCATTAAATCAATAGGTAGCAAAATTTTGGATTGCAAATCAAGAATCCTATGCAGTAAGTCGAATGGGTGCATATTTTCTTCCAACAGTATTTTATGATTACTCACCCACATATATACATATTCATAATGATCACACAACGCATATATATATATGTGTGTGTGTGTCTGTGAACCAGCAGCTATTAATGTGTAATATATGATAATATTCTCTCTCTAATATAATTTTATAATTTTTTAAAATATTTAAGTCTTGATTAATCAATGAAGAATCAAATAATCTTAGCTTGATTTGAAATTCTTTTAACAATCTATAAAATTAGTTTCATAATTTTTAGAAGATAAATATTTATGAAATAACTTTTGGAATGTGTTCTTTCAAAGCTAAACATAAAATTTGCATCCATTTTTATTAGCTCTTCAATAGTCTATGTTACTATAATCTATTATAAATACTCTTGTTCTTTTAATTTAATAGTGAATGTTTTAGCATTGATCATTAAAATTTAGTAAGCTATTCTTCAAATTCAATGAGATCTGTGGACCACGGTATTACATTATTGTTTAGCTACCTTCAAGAACCCTGGAATG
Organism: Epiperipatus broadwayi; assembly: GCA_028023455.1. Taxonomy (NCBI): domain Eukaryota; kingdom Metazoa; phylum Onychophora; class Udeonychophora; order Euonychophora; family Peripatidae; genus Epiperipatus; species Epiperipatus broadwayi. The sequence goes on from JAQFVV010012411.1 coordinate 9,633,230, forward strand.
TATTATGATTTCCCAGACCTTAAAAGTTTTTAACTATTGTAATTTTTATTTGACAATAATTAGGGTTCGAGATTTGTAGTTTATCTTTCAGATTTAACTGATGATTACTGCTTAAATGAAGAATGCTGATTCATCATAAATTGTAATTTGGCAATCATTTATTTTTTTTTACATCTTTTCATTTATTTCATGAAAATATGTTGAAGTGGAATTTTTAATTATATCTAATAAAATAGATCAACATATTAAATGTATATCTGATTTATTTTAAAATATATATTTTTAAAATACAAGAATTTTATCTATACAATATCTTCCGTCTCATGTAAATATATCTTTTCTAAAGTGTAAATAGTAACATTTATTTTTAAATTTGTATTCAAAAATTATTTTATTTTTATATCGTACTTTCTTACACTTTTTTTAGAAGTCAAATAAAAAGTCTTTCAGATCTTTAATGTTTTTTGTTGATTTAAGTAATACTGTATTTTGTTATTAGATCAGAAGCAGGGAAAACATACAAGATATTTTAAAATGTATCAAGAAAGATCAAGTAACTTTAATAAATATTAATAAAAAATACTTTTATGGCTTAATGTTATAAATTCTTTGATATCATTTTCTGTCTATATCAAGAGACAGACAAGAAGACAAGAAAAATAACTGAAGCAATATTTTTGAACTCTAATATACATTTAGTCAAGCACAGTGATGAACTTGAGAGTTAAATATTCTAGGATCAAAAATCACATATAATTTCTGATCATTGAACATTGTATTGTGAGCAAACTGTTTTTTAAATTAAACATTACTGTTTAAGTAATAAACTATTTTCTTATTAAAAGTCCATCATTAGTCATGGGATAACACTTGACTCTCTATTGTTTATATAAATTAATTGGTCTAATAACACTTTTTAAAAATAGTTATTTTTATTAAGCGAATGTTGTCTATTACTCATTGAAAAAAATAGTTTTATATATTTACTTTTTATTTTATTATAAACATAGATATTCATACACATATATAAAGAAAGAGAGAAACAAAAATATTGTAAAAAAAATGTAGACTAATAGATAAAAAAGATATTGTTCAATTGAACTTAAAATTTAAGAATATATATATTTCATTAAAAGCAACACTTAGACAATCCCAATATCATCTTTATTCCATCTTTATTGTTAAAAGGAATTTGCCTTGATAACAGTTTGAAATTGTTGTTTATTATTGATATTGGAATTGTCTAAGTGTTGACTGGCTTTTAATGATTAAATTACAAACTCATTTACTCTTGAGAATCATTACACACATATATTTTTATATGTAGTAATAAATTGTCTACACACATACATATATTGTTCATCTGCATAATGAAGTTACATTTTTTCTTCGTTATAACTTTTGGTGAAATTCACCATAATTAGACAATAAAACATTTGAAAATCAACCCTGAAATCAACTCAATTTTGACAATGCTTGGCATCACTAATCATAGAATTACTTCAATATTCAAGTTCTTAGCTTTAGAGCCTAAATTTTTAAACTACCTAGTAAAAGTAAATCTGGGAGCCATGCATACCAACTGGTTCCTCCACCACAAGAGATTTCTTAACAACATTGACCCTATCTGCCCAATCTGCAAGAGGCATGATGAGACATTTGACCACATAATTCGCTCATGTACTGGACTTGGTAGTTTCAAACTTTTAATTTTCTAAAACAGTAAAATTGATATTTACAGAATCCTCTCGCTAAAAGAATCTCTACTAAGTAAACAGTTTCCAATTATAAGAATGTCAGTATTTCTCACTCACTCTATCTGGAATGTGAGATGCAAATTAGTATTCACAACTCCTCCACCAGACCCAAAACAAAATCAAACATAAAGACATAACCCTTTCCTCCAAATTTTTATTTGAAGAAACCTGGAATCTATTCCAAATTCCAAAGCCCAATACATTTCCAGATAGCTGATGACAACAATCTATAAAACACAGGATTTATTCCATACCCTGGATTAATATCTCCATAAATCATCCACTATCAACCCAATAGTGACATTATAGACTCTTGTTTAGTCAATGTACTATAAAAAGTTAATGTATTAAAAAACCAATATTCTCCCTAAATAAAATTCTTTTAAAACTAAAACATTTGAAAATTTGAATTAGAAATACAAACAAAGAGAAAAGTCAATCATACACATATATAGAGAGAGAGAAATAAAAAATATTGCAAAAAAACAACAACATAAACTAAGACTAACAGAGATAAAAGATTGTTCTTTTGATTGTAAAATATACAAGTTACATAAAAGAATATATATATTTTTTAAATGAAAAATGCTATCTAATATAGGTCACTTAAATAGCCATTAGAGAGGGGAGACATTTTGAAATAGAGAACAAAAGACTTGTTTAGAATTTTATTTAAAAAAGAAGAAAAAACTTTGGTCAAGTTATACCAGTCTTTTTCTAGCAAAGGAAAACCTAATAAAAGCAATGGCTTAATAAATAAAGGCAGTAATAATTGTTTGCCTTCTCTTTAAAAACTACAAATTCAAAATGTTAATGATGTACAATGAAAATTAGAAAAAAAGGGGGGAGGGAGTTATTTAAATGTGTATTAATTATAAATTTATTTTGATTGTGAAATATTAAAAGGAAATGAAATGTAAAATAATTTTTGTAAAATTTATTACCTAATCAAGAAAGAAGGGATTAAGTTATTTTTACTGTAAATTGGTAAATCAGTAAAGTGATTAGATAAATAATGCTATAATTAAAAAGAATACTGATTAATAAAAACAATGGAAAAATGATTAGCATATGTGATGCACAGGAGAGTAGTTGGTCAAAGGTATAAAAGGTAGTAAATTGTTATTAGCTTGTTTATTCTTTGATTGTGGTTTTGATGTCTTTATACTGACATTACCTTCTGAATTTTGCAGTCTCTGTCATCATGGATTTCTAGCTTTGTGTCAAGCAATGTATAGAAATCCCTATGGATGTCTTATCACTACCATGCAAAAGGAGTTGCAGTTCATATAAATGTTCAATAGTCTGAGATATGAAAAGAAAACATAATCTGCCATTGCTGAGATATATACTCATCCTATATTCAAGAATGCTATGGAAAATTTAGATGAAAAAGATATACACTGTCCCAGAAAGAAGAAGCTATCATAATCTGCCATTGCTGAGATATATACTCATCCTATATTCAAGAATGCTATGGAACATTGAGATGAAAAAGATATACACTGTCCCAGAAAGAAGAAGCTATAAGCCAATAGGGAAATCAGAGTCTAATACACCTGAGCACATTTCATTCAAATGAAGAAATTAATGATATCTTAGAGACTCTAAGCACCATCAAAAGAAGAAGGAGAGAGTGATCATAAAGTCAAAACTAAATCCAAAACTAGATTCAAACTAAAGCCAAAAGTGATAATAGTTATGTTTTTCTTACTAAACCTAGTTAAATTCAGAAAATATGTAAAATATTATGTCCTTATTTAAGACTAAATGAATCCTGTTTAAAATAAGTTTGTAAATAATTTGTTTTCTGCATGATTGTTTTTTCTATTTAACTACTGCATGTTAAGAAAGGGTTCTTTCAGAGAGAGAAAACGCTATTATTGGAATTAAACCCAGTGGTTATTTATTATATTTTCATTTATTTGATTAATTAGTTAGTTAGTTTTACCATCAAAGCAATATTGAATTAATTATTTTATTATTTTTCTTGTTACATTTATTTATTTTATATGTAATGAGTGTTTATTCATATATACCTATTAGAGAAAGGGTTGGTTTAATGAACATCTTTAATTATCAATATTAAAAGCATACATACTTAACACTTACATATGTATATAATCTTTTTTTTTTGTTTTGTTAAAGATGTTTATCAGTTTTATATTATATTTTTAAATAAACATTGTTAGTTTGCTTTTCATTAAATGGTCTCTAGTTTATCAAAGTCATTTCTTTCCTATCCATCAATCGATCATCGCAAATTCGTATGTACAGAGATTTTTTTATATTATAACATTGTAATAGTATTAAATGAGTATTATAGATGATTTATGATATATACATATGAGCATACCATAATTCCTATATAAGTTAAATTCATCGCTAAAGAGAGTTAATTGCTATATTCTCCCTGTATTCAATTTCTGAGGCATATGTGAAATCTGAAAGAGAGTGAGATATAGATGAGCTAATCTAAATTATATCTAAATTTAGTGTGTAATTAGAACTAGCCCACTAGAAGTAGACACAATCATTGGTTAGTTATTTCATTGCATCATTATTATCATCTTAGCTGAAGACCCTACATCTGATAATTATTGGATCTATTCTTCTTTTTTAATGGAATAAACTGAATTGTCACATACTCTGATGCAACCAGCCACATACTAGCTGCCACCATATTTCATTACAATCTGAATAACTGATAATTAGGACAATGCAGTACAGTTTTTCTCATAATATAGAACATGTGCTCATTGGCACAGAGAGAAGGACAGTTGAGCATGTGTCCAGACTTGCTTATGAATCCAAGGGCAGGGGATTTAAATCCCAACTTAAAGTATACATATAAATACCATGAAATTTGGAAAAAGGAAAAACTTTTGGAATGAATCCAGAAAGGGACAATTTTCTGGCAGCCTTGGAAGAACAAAAAACTTTTTAGACAGACCAGAAATGACTTGGATCTCAATGATGCAAAGATAATATGAATGGCCTAGAGGGAATTCACAATCACCTTGCATGAGTGGCTATTCTAAAAAGTTATTAAAGATGTCAAAAGGGCAAAAGGAGGGAAACAAGAAGGGGTGTAAGTGAACTGACTCTCAGTATGAGGTTTGGATATAGTTCAGGGAGATGGGTTTGAACTCATGCATCTCCATTTGGGCAAATCTGTACCATATTTCTTTAAACTATGTTATCCATTCATCTCACTCACATAAATATGGAAAACAATATGATCAGAGCCAGGAATAGACTTATAAATGTGGGGAATCATATATATCAGTTGGATGATAATATATGATAAGGGTTAATTCTGTGAGTCATCCAGGGTAAACACATTTATAAGATATTCCAAGATTTTTCAAGAGTTTCTACACTATAATTCATTAATATAACTATAATGCCTTTGTAGTGGCTAAAGATGGTATAGAAAAAGAACATTCAATGCTTGTTCTCTGAAATTAATTAAGAAACAAAAAGATAAAGAACTGCCAGATAAAGAGTTGTACAGTGATTGAACAGACTAGGAGGTGTAGACTTGGTGGATAATGACTGAGGATTTTGTTATGGGAATATGGTTAAAGTGGAAATTTTTTCCTAGTGAGTGTAAATGAAATAAAATAAAAAGTTATTAGGGTCATTCCTGGTTAATAAAACTAAGAAATAAATTATAATAGAATGCAGATAATTTGATCAAAGTTGATATTAGGATACTGATAAATTCTGATTTTAAAAAAAGTGAAAACTTTGGAAGGTAAATAGTAAATGTTACTTCATGAACTGTGACAGCCAAATTTTGTGAGTAACCTCACTCATAAGTCTGTGGTCTGTATACAGTGAAATGTGACCAAATAAAAAATTAAAATAGGACTTATAAAGTTAGAAATTTAAAAGTGAAAAATAATATATTTTGAGACATAATGTAAGTATGAGTATTAATGAAAAATGTTATTGTTTGAAAGAATATGTCAAGTGATGATGAGTCAGTTAATGATATGTTGAGGTATGTGTGTGTATATTAGTAAATTTAGGAATTTTAGATTGTATTTGGTGTTTGATGGAGCTTTTTTTGTGGAGACATTTGTTTACATATGAATCTGTATGTGAAATCCTTCCATTTAACATGATGATGATGCCCTGGCATGTTAAAAATATAATTGAAAGAACAATTCTCAAATAAAATTTTTGAAGACTATGCTTCTCATCTGTATAACAAAAAAATATTTAAATGTGGTTTACACTTAACACAGGATCAATCTGTGTACAAAGTGCAAAGTCATTAAGTTTGATGACTCTTTTGAAACTCTTACTTATTGTGAATCTTGCTCATCATGAGTCCTATCTATTAGGCAATGATGGAAATTGTTTTAATAATAAAATTAGTCAACACCTAAGAAAAGGAATTGATGCATTTTTATTCTTAAATTAAGATGGGTGTAATGTAGCAAACACATAAAGTATACAAGTTACATAAAAAACATTTTTTTAAAATGAAAAAGGTTATCTAAGATAGATCACTTAAATAGTCATTATAATAGTAATTTGAGACAAGAGACATTTTGAAATAGAGAACAAAAGACTGGTTTAAAATTTTACAAAAAAAAGGAAGAAAATCTTTGGTCACATTATATCAATCTTGTTTTAAAATAAGCAAAAATAGAAGAAAAATAATAAAATTTTGAATGAAACAGTATGGATAATTTAAGAGTTTTAATTAATTTTCTACCAAAAGAAATATAATAAAAGTAATGGCTTGCCAAATAAAGGCAATAATAATGGCTTACCTGCTCTTTAAAAACTATGTAGTCCAAAATGTTTTGATGTAAAACAAAAATGAGAAAAAAGCAGCAGAAATTTAAATTTGTATTCATTATTAATTTACTTTGATTGTGAAATATTTTAAGCCAAAATATTAATTTTAAAAGGAAATAAGATGTAGAATAATTTATATAAAATTTTTATCTAATCAAGAAACAAAAGATTAAGTTGTTTTTACTGTACATGAATAAACCAATTAGATAAGTACTGTTGTGTAATTAAAAAGAAGGCTAATTAATAAAAAAAATTGGAAAAGTGATCAGTGTAGGTGATGCTCAGTTCAATGGTTAGCCAAATGTAGAAAAGCTAATAATTGTTATTTGTCTGATTATTCTTTGGCTATAGTTTTGATGTTATGTTACTGATATTACCTACTGAATTTTGCAGTCTCTCTCACAATAGACTTCTAGCTTTGTGTCAAGCAATGTTTAGAAATCCCTGTGGATGTTTTACCACTACTATGCCCTCCTAGATTTGCAAAGAGATGTTCATTTTGTTTTATACTACACAGTTTCTATAAATTAAGAGAGCAGTTTACAACTACAGGAGGATGATAATCTACTGACTTTTACTTAATGTTATGAAAGGTAATAGCAGCTTACAGGATGATGTGTGCCATATGTTCTTCAATTGGAATTACAAAGCTTTATCAGCTTATTCTAAGTCTAATACATATAATTAATTGTGTTTGGGCTTATTAAGGAGAGGTTGTTGAAGTGTGTAGATGGAGGCCATACAGCAAATATTAATAAAGAAATTGTGGTACTACCTGAATAAGTGGGGACAATGGTGCATTGGGATAAGAATAATCGACTTTGGTGATCTAATAGTGTGGTTCACTGCTGATAAGTGGATGTTCCTGGCTAAAGAGGTCTATCTGCTTATAACCTAAGGTGCACACTAATGGAGAAAGTGCAAAGATATGCTGAATCCAGGATTTTGGGATTGCAAGGAATCTCCAGTTCCAGTGGAACCCAGACCAGGTTAATCTATGGATTACTTACCGAGGCACATGGCATCTGGTCTGCCCTTATGCAGTTTGACAACAAGGATGCATGAACTATAGAGAAATATATGAAAATTCAATAATAAAATAACCATTGCCACACATATAGGAAGGTAGGAATGCATTTATATATAACAATAAACAATTTATTTATTTAAGCCATCCACATATGTAATTAATATTAACAAGCTTATTTTAAATGTAGAATTATGAGCATTCCCAGTTAACGATAATGAAGTATTTGATAACTTAAACCTGATCACAATAATTATTTACATAAAATTTAAATTATAAAAATTTAATAAATATAATATAACACTTCATCAATAGTTAAAACAATTATATTATATTTATAGTTATATATTAACAGAAGTATTATTTATTTATTTAAAAATTTAATAACTAATGTTAAGGCATAGGAAGATTACTGATCCTAGATGGACTGATAAGTTTATACATGGAATGTGATTTTATTTATATAAAGAATATAATGCATCGGTAGGCAATGCAATACACACATCATATGATTTTATTGTTATTATTTTTACATTATAGGATTTTGGATTATATATTACTGCTGTTTTAGAGAAGTTACATTATATAATGTCAGCAGTGCAGGAAATAAGAACTGAATTAATAATTTATTTATTCTTAATAACATTAATTTTGACTGCATCTAGAATATATTATATATAAAATCTTGAGGGCACATTATAAGTAAACAACATAATTTATAAATCAATTAAATAAAATATGCCGACCATACCTTCTTAATTCTTACATAATTCTAAGAATTGACAGGTAAATCTCCTTGATACAATGTAGGGGTAAGGAGAAATTTCTAAGAAAATAATGTATGCATGTTATTTTTATATTTTAATATTTAAAAACTTTTCCTTGGGACTTTGAGAACCAATAAGCATAAACAACATGCTTCAAATTTTAATTTACTCCATCACTCAAGGTAAATATATTTAAATGAACTTAAATAAAATATAAATTGTAATTTGTTTAATAAGTAAGCCAGTACATTTAACATTTAAAATAAAGAAAATAATAATTAAGCCAGCACATTTAACATTTAAAATAAAGAAAATATGATATATAAGGTTAAGATTAGATAAGAAATATTTATATAAATTGAGTTACAGTTAAAATATTTAAAACATGACAAAAACATTTTTACTGGCAAATCAATGGTGAATTTGGGACTTCTTCATGGAGATGGTTAGATGAACTTATGATTTCTGGCAGTGTTGGGATGGTAGGCCACAGATGGATTTTATATTTTTATGGAACTCTTTTGGACACCAACTCCACCGTGATGACCTAGGAGAAGCCAACACTTGTCAGATATGTTTATCATAGATTGTTGAGTTGATAAGTTTCAAAATAAATTTTTATTAGAGTTTGTCTTGACTCTCAATTAAATATTAAGCTGAATATATATAACAATGCCTTCTTCCATGCTTATAAATATCTATTTCTACCTTGGGTCCATTGCGAACTTAATGGGTTTGATTTTGGTTTTTGTCTTAATTTCTGTTCCATTAGCATTTTGTTTCCTCATACCATTTTGCAGATGATTTGGTTTTTTGTGTATTGTAATTTATTTTTCATTACAATAACTTGAAATATGCACAGGATGGGGAGATGTCAAATTATAATTATTTCTGGTGATTATAGACACAGATAGGGAAAGGCAGCACTTACTTTTCTTATTTAATGGCTTCCAATCTCTATCCCATTGTTTTAAACATTTTAACATTTTCTTGTTAATTGCTTATGTTTTACTTTTCCAAATTCTTTAAACAAACTTATTTTAATCACATGCTTTTAACAAAGTATTTTTCTATGGTGTTGATCAGAATATCCACTTTTTAACCATTTTACTATCAAAATTTACACATACCCATACAAATATTACAGATGTGTGTAGATATTTCTCTAAATAATTTATACAATGGGAGATAGGTTGAATTAAATGAAACATGAAGTCAGTATATCTCATACAAATATACACTGCTTCATATTTGCCAAGTTATATTATTAAAAAAAATAATCAAAAAAAAAAAAAGAACTTACTCTTTGCAGTGAATGAGTGGTCAGAATATTTGTTCTGCTGGAGTGTTAGCATATGTGAGTTTATTAATTCTAATATGATTAGTATATGCAACTCTCTTTTTTAATTAATTAATTCTATTTACATTACTGTCTAATTTAAGGTTTATTACTGAGTCAAATACTGATTGCAGTCCATTTTCTAAATGGTCCTTTTTTAATTCTTTTATCAAGATCCTCCTCCCAATCATAAGGTCTATGGTAAGATTTTAAACTAGGGCCATGGTGCATCCTTCTAGTGTTCTATTCCCTCCCTTTTGCAAAATTGTTGAAATTGAGAGCCATGAGCAACTCCATTGTCCCTCTTATTTTATACCCTCAGCTGCTTATCATGATATGTTGGGTGGCTATGGGTAGGTTATATCTAAAGTTGTGGGTGGTCTGTTATCAGAAATGCCATTAAGGCTTTTAAACATGCCACTTATCATAAGAAAAATTGCATTTGAGTCTTTGTTCTTTCCCAATTATGTTTCCTGGAGAATACCGTGCATGATACCATCCTGTCTTTTGTGGCTCCAAAACATGTTCAACAATGCCTGCTGGTAATGTGGCCACAATTGGGGTTGATGAGTCATACTTCCCTACCAGTCTCTTGCCATGCTCAGCAGGTTATCAACAGCTACTCCCACTTGTTCCTTACTGGTCAGGTTATAGCATCTAAATAGATCCTCCAAGCTTTGAAGATGCCTCATGGGAGTTTCTCCCACATCTTCCTGGAAGGTTTTAACTTTGATGGCCTTTGTTATTGGTTACTTACTGGGTTGTGTATTTACCCAGGCATCTTTCCTTGATATAGGTTCTTCTTCTGGTTCTTCTACCCATGCTTGCTATGGGTCTTCTGGCATCCCTTGGATCATCCTGGTGGCCATCTGTTGGCTTTCTTTCATAGCTTTCTTCTGCTCTATTGAATGCAGTTGACTTGCTTCTGACCATTCTGTTACTTTACATTCTCACCCAATGAGTGGTGCTGTTCTGTCACCGCTTCCTTGTTCTCTCTCTCTCATCTCCTTAGTTTCTTTCAATTCCAGCAGCACCTGAATTATGTGATCCATATGCTTTTACAGTCATCATATCCTCTATCCATGGCTTCTTCTTTCTGTTCTTTCCTCATCTTACTATCATAAACCTTTTTGTGGTTTTTAAATAATATTTCTGGGTCTTGTTCCCTCATTTCTTCTTTATTGGTACTGTTCATTACAGACTGTGTTAATGCAAAATGAAATTTTCTAATTCTTGAATTTCACTTAATATTATACCTCTTTTGATCATCATCCTTCAGGGTTGTGTTCCACTGTCTCTTTTACTTTCCTAAAAAAAATTATTGTGCTTTTGTAATCATCTTTATTTTAGTATTTTGAAAGGAAAAAAATCCTCCTATATTTATCTATATTTGTTTATTAGTCTGAGAAAAAAAATCTTACATTATCCATCTTTATCTCATAAAAAAATTCTTACACTATCTTTCTGATATAAGTCTAGTCCCTTACATATGTGTTTTCTTTGTATATGTTGCTGGTCAAAATCACTCACTCCATCTGCAAAAGAAAGTAGATAAACTTATTACTTATGGTATTAATATTTTATACAAGTGCCCCATTTTTCTATATTCTAGTCTTAACCTGCTACTCTCAAACAAAATTTCCTTGATGTGTTGGTTGGAGCAAATGTACACATCCATGGCCTTGTTTATTTGAATTATGTGATCAAAAAAAATTTTTACATTAATATTTGAAGAGAAAAAAAATTTTAAACAACTTTTGGATTGATTCAAGAGTGCTCCCATGGTTGCATGAAGTTAGGTTTCAAAGCCTCATGTTGACAGTGCCAGTTTATACAAAAAAACTCTGTAACAGTCAAGTTTTGTATAATCAGTCATCAAGACCAAAAGGCCAAGTGGAGGTCTCAATCAGTGGGCATGAGGTTATCCCCATGTCACCAGGTTTAAACCTCTAATGAGGCTTTGTAGTCTCAACCCCTACTTAACATACTTAATGTCACATAGTCTCCCTTCTTCATATAGTTCAATGTAACTCAGATTTTGCATGTAGACTCTCACTTTAAGGGTTCTTCATAACATACCACACAACAAGGTGCCAGCACTCATAAGTCTTACATCAATATATTTATCTTATATTTATTTACATGGTTTCAGGATTCACCTTTCTATGAGATTTTCAAATTAATATATTATAAATTACCTAAGTATGATGTGCTAATTAAGTGAATGTATATGTTTTTAAAGATAATTAATTAATAGCCAGTTCTGACTCACAAGTTAAATTAATAATTTGTTAAGCTTATTTATATAAATCAATATAATTAAGAGAGCAGTTTACAAGTACAGGAGGATGATGATCTATTGGTTTTTACTTAATGTTATGAAAGGTAATGGCAGCTTACAGAATGATATGTACCATATTTTCTTCAATTGGAATTACAAAACTTTATCAGCCTATTCTAGGTATATTGCATATAATTAATTATATTTGGGTTTATTAAGGGAGAGCTTGAGGACATGTTTAATTTCAGATTACCTGGGGGTAGCTATTTAGTGTATAGACAGAGGCCAGACAGCAAATATTAATAGAGAAATTGTTTTACTATCTGAGTAAGTAGGCACAATGGTACATTAAGATGAGAATGATCAACTTTGGTGATCTAATAGTGTGGTTCACTGCTGATAAGTGGATGTCCCTGACTGAAGGGGTGTATCTACTTCTAACCTATGGTGCATACCAGTGGAGAGAGTGGAAAGATGTGCTGAATCCAGGATTTGGGGGTTGCAAGGAATCTCCAGCTTCTGCAAAACTGAGACCAGGCTAATATATCAATTAGAAACCTGGGCATATGGCATCTGGTTTGCCCTCATGCTGTTTGACCATAAAGATGCATGAACTATAGAGGAATATATGAAAATTCAATAATAAAATGACCAATGCCACATGTATAGAAAGGTAGGAATGCAAATATATATATAATGATAATTTATTTATTAAGCCAAGCTTATTTTAAATGTAGAACTATGAGCATTCCCAGTTAATGATAATAAAGTATTTGATAACTTAAACCCGTTATGTAAAATTTAAATTATAAGGTTTAATAACTAATGTTGAGGCATAGGGAGATTACTGATCCTAGATAGACTGATAAGTTTATACATAGAATGTAGTTTTATTTATACAAAGAATATATTGCATTGGTAGGCATACCAATGCAATATGCACACACATATGATTTTATTGTTATTACTTTTACAACCTTATAGGATTTTGGATTATATATTATGCAGTTTTAAAGAATTTACATTACATAAAGTCATTATTAAAAGAAAATATTAATTTAGCAGTGCATGCAGTAATAACTGAATTAATAATTTATTTATTTTTTAATAACATTAATTTTGACTACATCTAAAGTATATTATATATAAAATCTCTAGGGCACATTATAAGTAAACAACATAATTTATAAATCAATTCAATAAAATATGCTCACCATATCTTCTTAATTCTTACATAATTTTAAGAATTGATAGATGAATCTTCTTGATATGATGGGGGGCAGGGTAAGAAAGAAATTTCTAAGAAAATAAATTATGCATGTTATTTTTATATTTTAACATTTAAAAACTTTTGTTGGCATCTTCTGGACTTGCTCCATCCCTTGGGACTTTGAGAGCCATGAAGTGTAAACAACACACTTTAAATTTGAATTCCCTCCATCACTCAAGGTTATATTCATAAATGAAATAAAAGAAATTATAACATTTTAATTTGTTTAATAATTAAACTAGTAGATTTAACATTTACAATAAAGAAAATATATAGTAGTTTAAGACTAGATAAGAAATATTTATAGATATTGAGTTACAGTTAAAGTACTTAAAATATGATAAAACCATTTTACAAGCAAATCAATGGTAGCTTTGAGACATCTTTATGTAGATGGATAGATGAATCTGTGATTTCTGACAATGGTGGGATGGTAGGATATGGATGGATCTTCTACATTTTACTGGAACTCTTTTGGATGCCGACTTTCCTGCGATAACCTAGGAGATAACCTAGGAGAAGTCGATGCCTAACTACTCACACATTTTGTCAGTTAACGTTATCATAGATTGTTGAGTTATTATCAAACCAGATACTAGATTTAATAGGTGCTGATAAATTTCAAAATATTTTTTTATTCAAGTTTGGCTTGTCTCTCAATCAAATATTAAGCTGATTATATATAATAATGCCCCCTTGCATGTTTATATATGTTTATTTCTGCCTTGGGTCCATTCCTGACTTTTAAAGGGTTTGATTTTGGTCTTTGTCTTAATTTCAGTTCCATTAGCATTTCATTTCTTCATATCATTCTGCAGCTGATTTGGTTTCCTGTGTACTGTATTTTATTTTCATTACAATAACTTGAAATATGCACAGGATATGAAGGTGTCAAACTGTAACTATTTCTGGTGATTATTTACACAGATAAAGGCAGTACTTACTTTCCTTATTTAATGGCTTTCAACTCCTCTCCCATTCTTTTAAGCATTTTAACATTTTTTTGTTAATTGTTTATGTTTTACTTTGCCAAATTTTTTAAACAAACTTATTTTAATCAAATGCTTTTAACAAAGTATTTTTATATGGCATTGATCAGAATAATCTACTTTTAACCATTTTACTATCAAAATTTACACACACTCATGCACATACTACAAATATGTGTGGATACTTCTAACTAAATTATTTATACAATGGGAGATAGGTAAAATTAAATGAAACATGAAGCAAGTATATCTGCATATAGATAGACCCTGCATCTATATGAATCACACACATATATAATAGCTTAAGCTTATTAATGTATACCATTGACATTATTTATACATGAAAAATAAGATGAAGGAAGAAAATGAATATTTCTATTAAAAAATAACACTTATTAATAATCATCAAATTTTCAATCTATTAGTTAATGGATTTCCCAACTTTAGGTGTCTTGAATGTTATGAGTAAAAATATTCAAAAATGATGTGAAACAGAATTAGATGTAAAAAAGAGATAGATGTCTCAGATTGAAGAGAATTTGAACTGAAACAAGAAATAAATAATTAAAAAATGGAAATAGATAATCATGCAACCTAAAAAAGAAATTATAACAAAAGCTAGAGCAAATTTTACAAAACTTACAGGAGATGGAAAATCAAATCTGACAAAGCTATCAATAGACAGAAAACTAAGATTTACAACAGATGACACAGAAAGAGAAAAAATAAAGAATTTAAAACTTAAAAAACAATGAATGAATTTGTTAGTCAGAAAAAATTGGTAGCTATTTTGAAAATAAATAAAATAAATCATCCAAGTCCCTCACAAAAAAATCTATATTAAACTTTAAATAAATTGCGAAAGAAATTGAGAGAAGAGTAAAGAATGATACAAATAAAAGAAGTGAATAGGAAAAATTTAAGGAAAAAATAAGTGTTACAAGAATGTAAGGAAGCCATCAAGAAAGAAATAAAAAAATACTGATATAAAAGGGCAATCCAAGAAGAGTTGCTAGTAAGTGCTATTAAATTAGAAATAGACCAGAAAATAGAAAATGAATACATTGACCAGATTTGTCAATAACTAAGAAATCAAAAGACTTCAACTGGAGATAAAACAATGCTCAAGTACAAACAATCAAGAAGTAAGCCCTGGATCATTAACTCATTTTTAAAAAATTAGAATGTTTAGATAGCAGTCAGATGAAGCTTTAATATAACATCTAAATAGTTTGAAGAAATATTTTGCTCTAACCCCCATGGGAGAAAGAGGGCATGCCATTGAGCCACTTACAAATTTTCAAAAAAGATAGCATTTCTGTCAATAAGCACAACCATTTCCAAAGATATAAAGGTGTCTTATTTAACAATTACTGCAGATAGATTGCTGTTTACTTATATTGAGAATTCTAGGGGGGGAAATAAAATGGTAAAGCTTTCACATCATTTGTTTAATGGTAAATTGTCAGGTTGGTAACTTTAATGGCATGCCCACTAACTAAAAGCATCCATGGATTCCTCATTAATAGAGAAAAATAAATGTTAATTAGAAGAGATAGGAAAACTATTAAATAGGTAGCAAGGCTCATACATTATTGTTCAAAATAATTCACTACCTGAAGGTTCAAAAGGGAATCTTTCTACACCATGTAAAAGGAGCATTTAGAAACTACCATGAATAAATATTAATAGCATTTCTGTCAAAAGAAATGGAAACCAGAAACTCTCTTGGTACTATAAGAAGAATAGCTACTCTAATCTGATTGAAACAAAACATAACAATCACCACTAGTTTCTCAGTTACTCTGCATTAGTATCACTCCTCTTGGAAAAGTAAGAAAAGAGTGGATTCATGCAGTCCAGAAAGATCAAGATCCTTTAAAAGAAATAAGAATGTAAATAAAGTGTCGGATCTAGTAGAGCAAACCTTAATAATCCTCATTAATTATTTTATTTATTTAAGAGTAAGAGAAGACATAATAAGGAAGTCAAATTAAAATAAGTTAACTAAACTCTAAGCACTAGGCTGATGACAATGTTCGCAATTCCATTATGGCCATGGATGGTATTACTGATTGTAATGAAAATCAGTTGAAGTTAACTCTGATTCCTAAACTTGGAAATGACATATGACTCAAATATAAACTTATAATGAAATGTCAAGGAGAACTAAGTTCCTGAACAATAGAAGGCCTGACATAAAAAGATTTTATTTAGCCATATAAATTAAACCTTCAATGCCATTTAAAAGGCATGTTCATTATTTTTGCACTTTAAAATGGCTATGGTCATATATTTATAATTACATCCTTCCACAAGGTGGCATAGTAAAAATCATTCTATAGAAATATTCATTAAATGGATAATCTCTAGTCTAATGAATGACTAATAAAAATTATTAATTTTATATCATTGTATTTGAGAACTGTCGATTTCTCAAAATTCTGAATAATAAGCAAGTTCTAGAAACCTAGAAGATAATAATGAATATATTGTGCTTAGCAATAAACTATTTTTTTTTATTGCATAATATATGAAAGAGTAGGATGCTCTTAGTTATAGTGTTTATAATTTTTATTTCACTTTCTTAAAGAGATTTATATTAATGATTCAAGATTTTTGCAAAAATTATATGGAAGATATTAAAGCTGAACTGAGTATTAGTTTTGTAATAATTAACAAATGTAAGTGCTTAGAAATTTATTAGAAGCACTGCAGAACAATAATGGCAAATGGTTTCTAGTAAAAATTAGCCATGTAGATGATATATTCAAATAAGCAATAGTTAGGTATTTAGATATTTTCAAAGATTTAGACAACTATTTTTCAATGACTTGTCATTAATAAATTAGATAATTGTCAAGCATTGATGGCTGAGTGGTTGGCACAGCTGTCTTAAAAGCAGTTGTCCCAGGGTTCACTTCCCGCCGATGCTTTGACACATAAAAAAAATGAGAAAATTTGTATTTTAATTAATTTGTTTATAAGATAATCATACCGAGATCAAAAAATTAATGCATTTAAATGAAAGCAGAGATATTTCTATCTGGTTTAGTACATTTGTAGAAAAATGTATTCTGAATTCAAGATCCTTGTATTTTGGCTCCAGCTCTAATAAATCAACAGATTATTGTTACTATTATTTTAAAGCCACAGATTCTTGTACAACATCTTTGTGAAGATTATCAGGAATCTTTAATTCTATGAAAGATATATGTTTTAACATATTTGATAAGATAGAAAACAACAGAAAAAAAGTCAAACCAGGGTAAGTATAGTGACACTTAAATCAATTTGAATAATGGTTTCGATATTTTTTACCTCTCTTATATGTCTTAATGTTTATGGAAAGCTGAGAAAAAATATTAAAATCGAAACTAAATGAAAAAATGAATGGGAAGTAGTTGTAGATTTGAGAATTGAATATTTTTGAGAAGTTTTCTGAAAAATATTTTAGTGTGAATGATCTTGATTACAATGAGTCTTTTTTACTTTAATAATAAATATAATTTGTTAAACTTGTTAAATATGAATTCATTTTGAAATGTAATTTTTCAAAGTTTTAAAAGAAATAATATTTAAGACTTATACTGGAAGTAGCATATCACAATCTTTATTCAATTGTTAATGAATTTACCTTATCTGTACATGGCATCAAGAAAATCTTTATTTATAAAAAATGAAACTTTTTTTTTCTCAAAACCATTGTTATATTTTCCTTAGATTGAACAAACAGAAATTTGTTTGTATGTTGGTATAATAAATAAACAAGAAAGAAGATGGGTATGTTCAATCTAGGATTGTTAAAGCTATTTTACCATAAGTAGTTTAGCACAACAAAAGTTTTAGATATAATTTGTTTTCTAATAGGAAAAAGCTTTAATTTGCTGTATGAGATCTAACAATTTTTTTTTTTTTTTACTTTTATGGATTTCACCAATGAGAGAGGTTGAAGCCATAATGAGATATTATTTGGCAGTATGTATCATTAAGTACTTTTTGTTTGTCATAATTCTTTTTTAATGCTTTTGGGAAATATTCTATCAATATTGATTAATGAAATTGTTTTCAGAATGTACTTCAAACCATCTTGTGAATAGTTAAAGTTAATAGTCAGAATTAATCAATTTGGCATTAGAAACTTTTTCAATTTTAGAAAATGATTATAAATGTCACTTTGACTTATTCTGATAAACAATCCATAATGAATTAACATTACTTGGGTATTCCTTGCTCTTAAAATGTTAACCATTTTTAAAATTTATTTTTGTAAGTTGCAAGAAATATTGTTTAATGACAGCTCTCTCTACTCAGTGGCATTGGGATTTTTGTTTAGTTGGAAATTTTATATATATTCTTCTTCTTGAATCCATTGATTGTGAATGTACAAAATGATTATCCATAGTACATTATACAGAAATTTATAAACATTATTAGACAGCTGTTTTGAAGATATTAGTGTGTTAAATTCTAATTGACTGCATCATTTTAACTTGCACTAGAAGACTCTGTTGTTTATGTCTACTATTATGTATTTTTTTACTGAGATAAAAGATGCTAACATTATTTTCTATATATACTCTTTCATCTTTTTATACAACTAGGAATAAAAAGTAACCAAATTATGAAACACAAATTTCTACTCATTATTATTTTTAATAAATAAATAGAGAATTTGTTTTATTAATAATCTTACATTAATTATTGGGCACGTAAAACAAATGAACAATATAAGACTTTCTAAAAGAGTATTTTATAATGGAATATGATTTTCATGGGAGAGGTAGCCTATCTGTATTATAACTATTATCTTAAACATATTCTAAATCAGCACAATGTTGATTATTTTTATTGGAAAGATGTGGCAAGGAATAGACTAATTTAGATAGCTACAGTTAAAAATGGTGTTATAATATTTCAGAAAGGAAATATTTCTGAAGAATAAAAAATATCAAACAGAAAATGTGCTGACATGTTATGCATGTAGATGTATTTGTGGTCAACAGTTGATTTGTATAGCCATCACAAAACTCATTTCCAAGATATTTTTTCATTGGAATTGAAATTAATATATTTACTTTTGAGTGGATGATGATGATGAATCAGATAAAATATTTAATCATCTATGTAATCCAGCTTTAAATACCTGAATTTCAAAAACATTTTATTTTCATTTAATAATTTATGAATAAAGTTCGTTTGTTTTGTAGCTAATTTAGAAATATTTTTTGAACATTTGTCACAAAAGAACAGATTTAATTAAAAGAAATGTTGAAGGATATTGATTTTATTAAAATATCTAATATTTCAGTTCTTAAGCTGGCAAGCACAGATGACTTTTCATTCAATATTGATTAAATTTGGTAAATTCTTAAAAATATAATTTCGTTTTATATTGCTGAAATAGTTATTTAAAGAAAGTACATATATTTAAAATAAAATATTTAACATTGATCATGTGAGAGGAAATCAAAAAATAAAGTCTTTTCATTCGATATATTAAAAAATCAATTTTAAAAATGGTATTGAAATTAGAATTTTAAAAAAATTCATAAATAATAAGATACAAAATGATGTAAGAATTAATTAGCTTAGTCTTTCTGGAGTAATGTGCACTCTTTGTATTAATCTACAACCTTTTTGAGTGATTGCTTTTGAAGCATGTATACACCTTTTTTTCTACTTCATCATTGCTAATACATTGATATGAAGACTGCTATTAGTGAGATTCAGACTACATGATAGATATGGAAAAAAAATAAACTTAATATTTTGTTTAATGCTCATTATTGCAATCATTGCAAGGGTTCAATATTTTTATAATATGGGCAGTTGTTACAATCTTCATTTTCAATTTATTTTAAACAGAACTGAAATTTTTTTCCTGTTAAGTATAAAATATAGTCCTGCAAACTTTACTATGTAAGGTAAGGTAATCTCAGGTGTAATACATGTAGGAATAGGACACATCTTTTAACATTTGAGAAGTACGGAATTTTATTAAAATGATATTTTTATAATCCATACTTTAGATACTTATATGACTAATCCAGATTAATCTAGATCATTTATTTGTAACCAATACCCCATTTACTAATAATTGTTGAATCATTAGTGGATTGAAATAGATGGGTTTTGAAAGAAAGCTCTTAATGTGTCCATGATATAAAAAAAAAAAATTAAGATTCACTTGGCTCAGATACTAATTGCAGAAATACTGCTTCATGTCTTTGTATGATGTATATTTGTAATTTCCCTGCTGTTTCGTTCTGACCTGTACACTCATCACCTTATTAACCCATTATTCTATGAATTTTTGGCAAGGTTAATAGCTTCAGCCAAAAGAAATTTCACTATGAAACATTTTTCAGCGATGGAATTATAGAAAAGAGGTTTTATGTTTTACTTTTAAACTTAAATGACTGAGTATTTTATTATGTATATAGATTAAATTTGTTAACCACTATGAAAGAATCGCCTTAATTTTTCAGTTAACTTATTTATATATATATATTTAATTTTATAGGTATGACTTTTATTTATTGTTTTTTTTTTTTTTCTGAGTTGAAAAAATAGCAAGTATTCTGGAAGAAGTGATCTGAATTAATTGAATATAAACTTAAATTTTTTGTTTCAAAATAATTTTTGCAGTTTAAAAATAATAGTTGAATAGAGTTATTATTATTAAGTTTTGTTTCAAGTTAATTTTTTTATTGGTTGCATACAAAAAAAAGAAAGAAATAAAGATTTTCCAGATAAGACTTTTTTTTTCTATTAAATTTTTATTTTTTATATATAAATTTTAATTATTAAAATAGGTTAAATTTTATAATTAATGTTTCACATATATTAATTAAATGTAATAAGTTTTCATTTTATATATCTAGTGCAAAACTAAGTTTTGTATTTTTTTATTCGGTGATAAAATAATTCAGGAAATCCCCGAATAATTTACTTAAGCGAAAAAGATATTTTTCTAAAACAAAAAATTGTTCTGTAAGGACAAAGAAGAAGGGAAGGTCAAACAAATCAAAATGTTTGTCAATGCTTTTCAATATTTTGTACTAAAATAGTATTATCTAGATTAAATAATCAAAATATAAGAGAGCCTAACTTTGAATTATTATTTAAATTAAAAATTAATTTGTAAATATTTTGATTTAAATAGTAATTAATTTAAACTAGATTCTTTTAGTAATAATTTATTGATTATTTGTGTAAAATTAATCAGTTGTAATGAATAATTTGAAGATTATTCAGATTTCATCGAAAACCATAGGAAAATAGCTGGTACATTATTAAGAATTGCAAGAAAGTTACCCTCCTCCTACAAAAAGCAGCAATTTACCAGTACATTTACTACTGAGACAAGACAATGTATGAAGAAAAGAAGAAATATGAAAATATATAAAATGATTTATCATGAAGAATTGAATATGTAAAATGCTACAAAAAAGAATTAATAATGATATAAGAAAATATAACTGAATTAGTGAGTAAGGCTATAGAAAATAATAAAATTTTTAAAAATGTAAAACAGCATCTTGGTAGAAAACTTATTTATACCATAAGAAGAAAAGATTGAACTATAATTAAAAAGAGATGTGACATCATGAAATGTGTGGAAGAGTTCTGTTAAAAATTATATGACAATAAATAACAAGAAAACAAAGCATCTTCTACAATTACTACATCTCTTGAATTGACCATCATTTTAAATGAAGAAGTGAGACATATAATTAAATCTATGAAGAAGGGGAAAACAAGAAATGATGGAATTATAATCAGTATCATAAAACAAATAGATGGAGAAATTTAAATTTTTTTGGCAAAGTTGTATAGAAAATATCTAAATGATAATGATATATCAGATGATTGGAAGAATGCAATAGTGATATTGATATTTAAGGAAAGTGATAAAGGATATTAGAAATTCAAATCTATCAGTCTTTTATTAGTTGTATACAAACCTTTTAAGTAACCAAAATAACAAACTAGTTTTAAATGTGATTTTAGCATTCACATCCAAGTATTATGAGAAGTTATAGAAAAGACCAATGAATATAAGTTGCTATTATGCTTAGATTTGTGAATTATAAAAATGCATTTGACCAATGAATATAAGTTACTATTATGCTTAGATTTGTAAATGATAAAAATGCATTTGCTTCTATAAGCATTTTTACATTGATTAAACCATTGAATCATCAAGATATAGACCCAGGATGTTGTCATATTCTGAAGAATATTTCTCAAAATGCAATATCAATGATTAGATTTCATAATCTATACTACGAAGATTAATTAACATTGAGAAGGGAGGGTAAGTGACAGGTTGACTTCATATCTTCAAAACATATTACAATAGTTTTACAAAAATATTTTGTGGATTAAAATAGAAAGCAAAAAGTAGAGGTTATTTAAATCACTCCATTTTTGAAGAGGATGTACTTGATTTTTTATATAATGTTTCGGAATTTTGGGAAATTTTGCAAAAGTTGTCAGATGAAAGTAAGAAAGTAGGACTAAATGCTAAAAAACTAAAATAATGTGTAATTTGTTTTCTCAGAAGAAGAAAATAAAAATTGATAATGGTGAATTAGATCAAGTTAACAACTCAAAATCTATTAGATAAGCAATACAGTTAGAAATATAATGGATGAAATTAATTATAAAATTGAACTTGAATGGAGTGATTTTGCTAGAAATAACTTCATACTAAAAGAAAATATTTTCAAGTGTTTGAAAAGGTTTTGATTAAGTATATTTTACGTTTACGATATCTGAGACTTGGATACTTGAACGAAAAAGTGATACAAAAATTTCAAATCATTCAATGAAGTAAGGATAGATATATTAGAAATAATAAGATAGCAAAAAAAAATATAGGAATGAAATAGCATACTAATATTATTGATATCAATGAAAGAATTAAGAGACTGAAATGGAGTTGGGATAGATATTATGTTAAAAGAGATTATAATAAATGGATCATTGCCATTTTAAACTGAATTCTAAGGGTTTGTAAAAAAAAAAAAAAAAACCATATATAAAATAAATGGATGAAGTAAGAACTTTTGCTTTGTGATGTGGCAAAGAGGAATAAAGATCAGAAAACTGGACTAAACTTGGAGAGACCTTCACCTTGCAGCGGATTGATAATGATTGGCAATGATATTGATGCATGAAGGAATGATTTTTATTAAAGCTCTTACAATGTTTTCAATAATATATAGAAAAATTAATGAAAGAATTACTGCTGATGTATGGTGGTATATTTCCCTATAACTATAGTTTGAATCATCACCAAGTAAACATGAAATTTTTTATAGAAAATTAATCTTTTGATGTTGCTAGTTCATAGTTAGATCACCTAACTATTCAATAGTATTCAGTAAATAGATACCTATATTGTTTTAACTAGAGAGTTAAACAAAGATCAAAAACTACTTAACTCTTCACTTTTTGGCAATTGGCGCCTGATGAGTACTGCTTCCTTTTTTATTATTTCTCTGTAAGATAATGTTGGAGACTATTTTTCTTTTTTATGAAAATGAAATTAATATTTATATAGATTTATATGAGGCATTTTTTTACAAAAACATCACTCAACTTCATTTATTTAAGTCATTCCTACAAAGTCTTAATATTGAAAAATATGATAAAATTTAATTAATCATGTTTAAACATGGATTTTATAGCATTATTGAATTGCAAAACATTTAATCAATGATGTGCACAAGTAATCTACTTCTTATTTAACTTTGAATATTTTTCTTAAGAAATACATGAATAATTTGTCTAAAATTCTGCTGTTTTATCCAGATCTTTTGACAACTAGATTGCCCATTATTTTGAAAATGAAGATGGAACTACATTTTGACAATATACTTAGCTCTAATGTTATGTATGAGTTCTATATTGAATAAATTATTTTCATTAAAATCATTATCATCATCAAGATTTATTATAAAATAATCTTAGATACAGTGCTTGATCAGTGATGAAATTCAAATCACAAATTTAGGAATCAACATCTATCATCTTAATATTTCTTTATTTTTTTCTACAAAGTTTTATCAATGATTAACTGATAGAATTAATAACTATACTGAAATTAGGGAAAAAATTTCTGAAATTTATTCCATCTGTATCATTAATGGAGTAACAAATAAAGTATCCAGATTTGATAGAATAGTTCAAAAGACATTTATTTTATGATACTCACTAGCATTTCACGGATGATTTAAAAATGATGAAAAGACAAGCTCTTTTATATTTACCTATACTGAACTAAATTATAGCAGCTTTGAAACTATACTGCAGGAGATATGTGATTACTGAAAAAAATACTTAGCAAAAATAAAAGACATTGGTATTAAAAATATTTTTGCTTCTTGAGATCAATTTTTTTTATCATATTCTCAGAATTCATTGTATTTGAAGAAAAAGTTTAAAACATATTTTAAAATTACAAAATTATTTTTAAAGCAGAAAGTTTTATAGAATATGTAATTAATTGCTAAAATATTGGCAATATTGTATTTATTATTCTTGGTATTATTTCTTTTTAAAGTATTCAGTTTTGACATAGATGATAAAGTTATAAGGTTTAAAATATTTAATTATAATTATATAAGATAATAAAAATATAAAAGTGCATTGTGATTTACACACACAGGTGTTTGATAGTGATGGGAGCATTTCAACACAGGTTCTCATCTTTTACAGACTTTAATTAAATGAGTTTATTATAAATTTTAATCTACAGTTTCTAATCATGCCTTGATTATGGTATGCCATCCCTACTAGGTTTGCCAATAGTTAAACCTTATGAGAATGATAACTAATACAATTGATACCTTAATATTTTATGTATTGAGCAGTCAATGTGCTCTTTATATGGATTGTATAATGTAAGCTAGGTCTGAGATTCAGATCAATGCTGAACAAATAAGATTATGGAGGGCAAACTGATGATTTGTAGCATAACTTCTGAGACTATGGTGATATATAAAATAAGTAAGAAATGTGACCCAAATGTGCAGTTACTCATGGGATTCAGTACCAAGTACTCGGTTCCCATGGACTGTGCAACATGCTATCTTAAAATAAGTGAACATTTAGTTTGGGTGATTGGAGCAGCTTATATAACAATCTAGATCCTCATGTTCCAGTTCTAAAATAAGATTATGGGGTGGCTCTCAAAACCAAAGCCCATTTTAAAAAGGGAGCTGCCTGAACTAAGAATAATGGGGTGGCTCTTAAAACCAAAGTTCATTTTAATAAAAATATAATAGCAAGGTGTATCCTACAACTATGTGCTTTATAAAGGCACATTCATAACACTTTCTAAAATATGAACCTTAAAATTAATCAAGCACAAAATCTATAGTTTCATTCAGCAAAATTACTATATGCCTGTTCATAAATTAGCATACTTAAATCATGATAAAAGAGATAATTATGAGTGACCTAGTTTACTCAGTAATTTGTATAATTTGTGAGAATAACTAAAGGGAAGTAAATCATATTTGGGACTTAAAATTAACTAATTACTTATAATATGATTTAAAATATTATTCTCTCATACTTAACTAAACAGACATTTTAATAAGCAAACCTAAATTAAACAATAAGCTAAAACATAGTAGTTTTAATATATATATATATATTATAACGCTTTCCGTTTTGAAACAAGAAGAAAGTTGTATTTCTATTCTAAAAACATAGCTATATTTCCTGATCAACTCGGCCTATTAATAGTTGAGAATTATGCTATCTATTAATAGTTGAGAATTATGCTATCGACAAAATCAGCTTTTAATTTATTTAATATGGGCGCCAGGACTTTTTATTCTAAAGAGTCCACTGACTTCGTCATATAACGACTCGCAAATAAAAAAGAAAAATACTTTTAAACTACTAGGTATTGCATCATACCGTAAGGAGAATTATTTTTTTAAAGATTATTATTCCTGGGCTTATTCAAACATATTGGCAAAGGTAAATTAAATTTTTAAATCTTATTAAACTAATAATAAATTTAATAATAAAAAATAATAATTATTATTAATAACGTACAAATGAAAATTGGTATTAGAAATATTTTTATTCTAATAGATAAAAAATGTTTAAAAGAAATTATTAATCAAATAAATTGGGGAGAACACACTTAATTCGGACATGAATCAATTAAAAAAAAAACAATTTTACAATTACTGTTCACTTCCAAATTTCTTCTAGAAAGTTCTAAAAAAAAAATGAATGTCTCTTATACAAGAAAATTAATGTCTCTATCGGGATCCTATTATAAGAGTAGTTTTTAAAATGGTTAACTTTGCCACAATCAGGATAATGAAGCATAACTTACCGGTAATTTTTGTGAATTCAGTAGTAGATAATTATGCATAATTTTTTGGGTAGAATGAGCTCGGCCTTTTGGTTATTATTTGATCTTGTGGTCCATTCTCCTAGTCGGTCACGAAGGCTGGTGTACATCTTCAGGCACGATGTTTGCAGCAGAAGCTCGGGTTCACTCCGACATGCCGAATTATTTCAGTGTAGTGTAGGGCGATCCTGGATGTATTATTGTTATCCAGGACGACTAGAGAGACTAATGGAACAAGACGTTCTTCAACCAAATCCCTCCTTTTTATACCAGAGTTCCAGTTTTCAGACTTCTGCGTGCTATGGTTCATAATCTTGCAGATTCTTTATAAAATTTACGTTATAAAGTTCTCTTTTCTTATCAAGTTTTTCAGCCATCTTTAATTAGCCAAAATATTTTTACTTTCTCTTATCTTTTTTTATTTTACTTTTGGAATTCTTTTGTTCTCTCCAATTCTACTTTTATTTCTACTTACATAAAAAAAAAAAACGAAAGAATAATTTAACTTTCATTGTAAGTTTTTTTTTAAAAAAAAAAAATTAGTCAAAAAAAAATCTAAATTTACTTTTATTTTTTTAGCTTTTACCAAATGCCAATATATATATATGAGTAGGTTTTCAGACCAGAGATTTATATGGTATGCTAATCAGCAACATAATTAGCTATGTGAGTGTTAATCAACTCTCCAAAATTATTATTATCAATCTCCATTCTGAATGGCAGAATATAAATAAATTAACAAACATATAAAATAGATAGTAGGCATGACCACAGATCAGAAAGATAAATAAATAATAACTGATTACAGTTATTATGCTAAGAAAATTATCTCTTATAATATTTATTAAGCATGCAAGACTCTTACAAAGATTACTATTAAAATAAAGTTACATAATTTACTTTTAAAAGAGTTTACAGATTATTAATTTGAACTTTCATCTGTTAGATAGCATTAGAAATTAATTTAAAAGTTTAGTTTAATATTTTATAGAGCTCTGCAGAAGAAATTTACCCATTTTCTTCTAGTTGAGTCACTTGATGCTGGTGATCTCCATTACACTGGCTTGCAATGTCTTCTTGGAATGCTGTGGGTATTGAACTCCATCTCCATTCTAGACTAACCTGGAAGAGAAGGGCAGTGGTTGACAAAGACTACAAAGATAGTCAAAAGCACTCCTAAGTGGATAAAAATTTTAAAATATATCTGATTACTGTATTTATAAATATTCAATTATATAATTATGTATATTGCTTTGAAGAAGTACAGACATCGAATTATAATATTATATATATATTGCAACAAAACCTAGAACTCTGATAGATCATCTTAAGGCTGACCAGGTTTACGGTGGTGGCCACGGCTCTGGCCTAACCCCAGTTCCTCTACCCTTGCTCATAGACTTACAACCTTACAAATGACACAGTTGAGGTCACAGCAGCATTTCAGTTCTTCACATGCCGGCAGTAGCTCATCAGTAGCACATAAGATGGGTAACAATGGGTATTTTGTATAGCATATCTATATAGGTATCATGTGGCATACTTATCATTATTAATTATGTGTAAAATTTCAATAAGTTATAAAATTATCCATTAAATATTAAATAAAAGTGAGTCGGTGAGCTGAGCAAGACTAAGACAAGAAGCTAAAATAAATTTAAAATCAATTTAATAATATTCAATGTAAACAATAACTTAAAATAACAATAGTGTAAGTAAAGGTTTGATCTCACACGCAGGTGATTAAGGGACCTTAACAATTCAAAGGGGTTCACACGTAAGTGATGCATTATCAATAGCAAATTTTTGGTGTACAGCTTTAATTAGTTTGGTTTACATATATATAAGTTAGTTTACTTATAGGTGATTTTAAGCTTCTAACACATTTAATAAAATTTGGAGGTTTTGCATTTCCGTTTTATATATATATATAGCCTCATATCACATGCAGGTGATAGTATGTAAGTTACAATTAATTATTTATTTGGCTATACACATATATATCTCTATCACTCGCAGGTGATAAAATCATAATACAGTAAAATTTACATAGCATAATATGGATTTTAATTCAGAATGATTTGACTTTGCTCATGGTTATCTATGCCAGATTTATGCTATAAAGGATCTGGATTTGCCATATTTGCTGAAATGATAATTAATTTTGACAGAACATCATTTCACATAACTTAACTAGCACGAATACTTTAATATATTCTCTACACAGTAAAATACTATTTAGATTGGATTCCCTTTCAGATCAATGCTGAATTAACAAAATTGGCAGGTTGAACTGACTAACGGAAGTTGGAAGTTATACTTCAGATACAAGTGAGTAAAGAAAAACATATAACTTTTAAGTCTTATTGCGTCTCATATGTGACTTATTCATGGGATTTTTACCGGTGTAATGGTTTCCTGGGACCAATTCTCATTGCTGTGGTATTGGAGGCCATTTTAGTTCTGCTGATTGAGCAATTTATATATGAGTGGGAGTCTTATGCTCTGGATGAGTCTCATGCTCCTTTATAAGATATGCAAGATGGGTTGGCCTGTACCAGTCACCATCTGAAGAAATAATTGCCTGAACTAAGGTAATGATGCAGCACGATGACATGCAATCATTAAAGAAATACAGCAATAAGAAAATACGCCGTAGCGTTTCGTAAGGACACATATGCACCACTGACTAGATAATCATATTTAAAAATTAAGACACTAAAATATAAGTTTCTTTCATGAAACTACCCACATCAGTTCATGTTATTGTACTCTTAATAGTACTAATTAAGGGAATTTATGAATCCAATCTATAGAGTTAGCTATATAGGCTTTGATTTAATTAGCTTAAAGAGGATTACAGCATATGGGGAATTAAAATATAAACTTATAGATTTATGCTGTATTTTATCACTTTAACTAAATATTTATTTGATATATCAACTTTAAAAGCAAATCTATCTTAAGGTGATGATACGTTTGTAATGATTATTAATTCTAGACATTTTATCCTTTCCAAAACAGAGCTTTTTATTTCGTATATAATTATATGTATTATATATATATGTGCACTTACATATATATGCGAGAAAATCTTTATTTACTACTCGCGAATAGTTTAATTTAAGAATAAAGCTCGGTTTTGAAGTTTTATAGCATAAACAAGATAACGTAACTAAATAATAATAATATTGGCATAGATCAACTTAAGAAATGCATTTTAAATCATAATTAAAGTTTAAACTAGTGAAATTTGATAATTGTTTATTTTAAAAGGAAAGATGTGCGAGGTTCGCTAAAACATGTTTGATTTAGCTTTATAATGCTATCTTGGAAAGTAATGACTGCAAACATTATCATTAGCTTAAAACATGTATAAATTATCATAGAAATTTTAATATTACTTTAAACAGCTTATTGTATATTATACGTTACAAGAATAGATAAAAGATTCAATTTCTACGTTAAGCAAATTGAAATAGATAGCGTAACTAAATCAAACATTATTTAGGAGTAAACCAAAACATAAAATCATACAATTATATCAATAAAGATGTGTGTGAATGCGCGTATTTTAGATAAATCATAATTCATTTATAGATGAGATTAAATCAACTCAAACACATTAAATCATTGAATATTTTAAATCATTCAGTAATTTGTTTATCAAGTAGATCATTTTTATCAATTAATTTTATATCAGTTAATTCATGTTTTTATCAGAAATCAATTTGTATCAATTTTTAAAATCAGGCAAGGCTTTAGGATTTAGATAGTTATTAATAATCATAATTTAGGTGAGTTTTAGATTAAAATTATAAAACAAAATATACATAATTTTCACTTACAATATTAAGATGGCCATTAATTTGAGGTTAAGCTAGCATTTACTTGGAATTGGTTGAAGGTTTTAGATTAGAAGAGTATTTACCGTTGTTAATCTTGATGTTTCTCTGTACTGCAGGTTCTCTGAATAGCGTGGCATCCTTTAGATTCTGGTGGTACTCTGCTCTTGTTCTTTCGGCTTAGCAGGCTGTTCGCTGGGCAGAAGGCTAGATTCAAAGCCTGTTACCCTGACATTTTATTAATTCACTTTATTAAAATATATCTTGATGACTCTTAGAAAATATCTCAAAAAAAAAACCCTAAAAGATAGCTGCCACTTCTTTTATACTAGTATCCCCCCCTCTCTTTCATGATTTTATTTTCTTAGAATTGTTTTCCTGGCCCGTACGATAGTAACCAATTATAGCGGGAGCCTGCTGTTTTAAATTTTAAATAGGTCAAAAAAATGCTATTCACAGGCCGTAATTTATTCCGTTTTCCAAGTTTTATTCTAAATATAAATTTTTAATTAATCTAATATCGGTAAAGATTAATTATATTGGCAACCGTGTGTCCAGAAAACAAATCTAAGATTTAGAAAAACATTTTATTATATATGTAACTTGACCATTCTAATTTACCGATATATGCAGAATTATACAATTTTGAAAATATATAATTTAATAAATATATAAAATTATTGAAAACGAAATGTTTTATAATCTATTAACATAAACAGAGCAAAACTATCCATACAGTATTGCCACCTGTGCTAAACAGAGTAATCAATGGATGCCAGAAGGCTTGTGCATAAAATCCCTATCTAATGCCTACTCATCCAATATCCCCAGACTAATTTCTGGTTGTGGCCTTCGTCAATGAGGAGCTTTGGATCTGAGAGCACTGCATCTAGATCTTAGGATCTAATGCAACCCTCTAGCAACCACCTTTTATCTCTACTTAACTACTAAACTATGAGAATGAAATTGAAAACACAAAAAATATTTTCAATCTAAGCTTAATGGTTTAATCTATTAACATTTATATTCTTGCATATATGTAGTCTAAAGTTACACATACAATTAGTTTTTCACTTAGCAATTATTAATAAGCTATATATGTGCATATTTTGGCAACATAAGTATATAAATGAATAATTCGGTAAATATTTAAAGATATACGCACACATATATGATTGACTTAATTAGATTCAAATTTAGATGGGATTTATTTAGATTATTATTAATAAATATATGAGGATTGGTGGTATTTATATATGTATGGATACTACTATATAGCATATATAGTAGGTGAAACAGTTGGTTTGAAAAGCTGACTGTTTCAATATATATATATAAAGGTGTTATTTATTTATTTATTTATTTTATTTATTGGTATTTTGAAAATTGTAAAATCTCTTTATATTAGAAAAGTATTTGTACTTATAATTGCTATTATTTCAAATCTACAATTAATATAACTGCAGTTATTTCAAACCTATGCATTATAACTGTGAATAAGTAGCCAATAATAGTATTAAAAAGCAATAGAACTGAATAATAATTATAGTGACCAGACAGTATGTTTAATGTATCAGTTTTTAACCACTGATTCATAACTGATAGTACATGAATTGAAAATTACTTTAAAGTATAAAATGATGGCAAAATGGGGAAACATAAAAATGGCCCACAAAAGTTTACTAAACATTGCTCACAGGATAATAGGTATTTTGCTAGTCATGTGCATAATAGTAGCATACTCACAACACATTGTTTAGGATGAGGGTCTTCCCACAATTTTGTAAAATAACAAAGTAAGGAAATAGACTCCTCTCAAGATTAAATAATAATAATAACAAATTTGCCAGTCCTTATAACATTCAATTAATTTACAAAAACTTTTAACTTGTTTCCTGTCTTATACTGTTGATATATGTGCTTTTTCTGATATTCAACTTTTATGTACCTGTACATGTCCTTCTTTGTGCCAATGGACATATCTATATTCCAAGTTCGAAATCATTGTTTTACTGCGCTTCTGTCGAAGGTTTTAGCCTTAATATGTTATTATTATTAAAATAAGCCTATAAAAAATATATTTTAACAAATAGTTTTATTTCTCTAAAATACATTTTTAATACTCTTAGATGATAACTTTGATGGTTTAAATTTTGACTCTTTTTACAACTTTGTATTTATCCTTCCCAGAAATATATTTATTTAGTAAAAACATAAACTCTACATACTATATCAAATATTATATAAGTAAAGATAAAAGTCATTCTGTTTAATTGCAAATATTTATGAAATCCTTGTAGATAATCATGCTAAGTATTTTTTTTCAGGTGTAGTTTTCTATTATATCAAAATTATATTATAATATCATAATGAATATTTGTCAGGTTTCTTCTCTGAGTCTTTATATGTACTAGGATTATGTTGAATTTTCTTACTAGATTTATTTCTTTACTTATGTATATAATATTTAAATACATGTATATTGTCTAATAAACTTAATGTAATTATAAGGGACTGAACTAAGATTTCCAAATTCTCCACAGCTATCCAATTCATCTTATAAAACTGATACACATGATCACATGCATGTGAAAAAAATAAATGATCTCCAATATTTGTATTTTTTGCTGAACCAGCCACTCATTAGTTGGTCCAGATCACCATTTCCCATACATATATACAATCACTACTCATTTTATTTTAAGATAGCAAATCTTTAAACTTTAATGGATTAACTTCAACCTTCTCCACTTGAAGCTTGTCCATTAGTTTAAAGATTTGCTATCTTAATATAAACAGAGCAGTCATTGTATATATGTGTGGGAGATGGTAATCAGGACCAACTGATGAATGCTAGTTCAGCATTAAATACATGTATTGGAGATTATTTATCTTTTCACAATTATGTAGTCATGTGTATAAGATGAATTGGATATCTGTGGAGAATTTGATAGTCAGAGTTCAACCATTGTAATATATGGGTGTATATATTATAATTTCTGAAAAATTGGAACAATTATGCAGTATATTAAAGTATATGATTATCAATATTTAATCAAAATAATATTTGCCATCAAGTGGATGATGATGTTATTACATGATTGTTGCAAACATATATATATATATATGTAAATATTAAATCACCCCACATGTTATGAAATTCAGCACCGCCCTCTGTGAAATAAATATATTAGAGTTCATTTTTCAAAACAGCCAGCTGCAAAATGGTATCATTGAAATACGAACTCTAATATATTTATTTCACAGCATTATTTTGAGGCTGACTATTTTGAAAAACGAACTCTAATATATTTATTTCACAGAGATGGCGCTGAATTTCTTAGCCAGGTATGGTGATTTAATATTTAGATATTTATTTCACTTTAGTGTTAAGGACTGGGATTTTTTTAATATTTATATATATATAGGCAAGATCATCTTTTACTTCAGGGTCTACATCTTTCTTTTAAAATCACTTTAGTCAAATGTTGACATATGTAGAAAAATATTATTATGATCTCTGATTTTGCTATCACTAATAATCTTGAATTGAATTAAAGAGTCTTTTACGTAAAAAGAGTTTTATTATAATGCTTGAAGTTTTTGGCTTAGAAGCTACTATAAAATACAAATTTTTATTTGTAGGATCTGCTCTGCAAAATTTTTAAGAAATCTCTTAAATGATTTATTCACTTAATCTAATTACTTAATTCAAAACATAATCTGAGATATTTTTATCACAAACTCAGGGACTTAAAGAGTACATTCTAATCAAGGTGAGATTATTTCCATAACTTTTAATTGACCCATCTTCTATACTCAAATATTGATAGAAATATTTGAGAGGAGTTCTTTAGGTTTCTGATTACAAGCAATGAATGAGCCTGGCTGTGTTTAGATTCTATCTAATGCATTGATAGATCTATTTTTAACACATATGCAATATTTAACCAGGGGAAGATGTTGAGATTGTATTGATATATATTAAATTTAATTATATTACATGCTTAATGTTTAACATGAATGTCATCTGGGGTTTTTTTTTCAATACTGAACAGGAATTTTATGATTAATTTAATAGTTAATTCTAACAAAAATAAAAAAATGTCTAGAGACCTTTAGTGTAAAAATTATTGAATATAACCTTATAGTAAATTACTAAGTTCAGTTAATACTTTATTGTCTTTCTAAAATTAGAATCTATACTCTATGTATTTAAAACTGCATGAATAAACGGTAGTTTTTTTTTTTGTTTTGGTGTGATGTAGAAATAATTAACTTTTTAATATAATCATCTGATCACTTTATGAAAATTAATCTTTTCTATGACATAAAAAATGCTTTTATTGTTATTATTATCATTAATCAACATGAAATATGGTTTTGACACTTAAGTTTCTTTTATCAACCTAAGATTTCATTTATTAGAAAAGTTCAATTAATAATATAAAATTAATTTATTCAGAATGTTGATATTAAGGTAAAATGATCTTTGCAAGCTGTTTTAGACAGCTCTGAATGAATCTGCATTTATTATTCTGAACATTTATATATCTAAAAACATCGTCCTGTTTAATATGTCATCCTTATATATACATATATAATAGAATAAAAATAACCCCAATACTTTTTCATATATAGTGAAAATATTGAAAACATTAAATCTAATCTTTAATGGATTTTTAATGTTAAGTATCTTTATCAAAAGGCAACCATTTCATTGAAATATATATGTAATTATTAATACATGATGTATCTATTTTTTATATTTATTGACATATGAGTGCTATTTATTCATAACAACTGGAGATGTGGTTATTTTTGTGTAATTTACCTATAATATGTCTTAAAATTAATATTTTCAGAGGCAAAAGATGATTTATAAATAATATTTTCAGGGGTAAATAATGTTTTATAAATCATGTTTTCAGTGCAACCTTGTTTAATAAAAGTAAAGAGCCACATTTTGACAATATAATATTTATAGTCAATTGAATAAAATAATAATAATGTGCTTATTGTAGAAATAATAATTGTATTATGTGATTATTGATAGGTTTAGCTTAAATTTAGTTTTATTTCTTCATCATATTTGTTAATGCAATTAGGTCTTTTTAAAATTTCTATAGCCTCCCAAAATATTTTTTGATAATGATTATTGCATATGTACATAATTTTAGTACTTAAGAAATCTATGCATAGGCCAGTGTTTAAAGCATGAACAGAATGTATTGAAGTCTTTGTTGAATTAATGCATTTATTATTATTGTAACAGTATGCACCCTCTCAACGAGATACATTAAGGCAGTCGCATCTCACTATAATCAGATTTAAAGTCTTCATATAGGATGCTATGAATGATGTGATTTAATTTTAATATAAAACTATATTTGTTCCAAGTAAATAATTTATTATTGATTTAACCATTATGCTCAGATTTCAAACTCAGGGAAGTTTAACAATTGACTCTCTTCAGGGATTCCTATCAATATACTAGAGTAATAATAATAAATCTCTTTTTTTAATGAGTTTCATGAAGTTAATATAATAAGCAATAAAGATTATATATTAAATGTTTGACCTTATCTTATAAAATCAAATAAATAAATAAAATAAATTAAAGACTTCATTTAGTTTAATATAACACATAATAATAATTTATTTAACAAATAAGTAATTTAAGCTTTATAATATATAAGAATTATTTATATATCTACTATCTTATAATTAAAATATAAATATATTCTATTTACTCATTGTAGATTTATTTTTTAATTTACAACATTACATAATTTAATAACTTATATAAAGTATATATATTGAAATATTAAGATTACTGTATTAA
The DNA here is from genome assembly GCA_028023455.1 of Epiperipatus broadwayi. Taxonomy (NCBI): domain Eukaryota; kingdom Metazoa; phylum Onychophora; class Udeonychophora; order Euonychophora; family Peripatidae; genus Epiperipatus; species Epiperipatus broadwayi. Next base: position 9,669,559 of record JAQFVV010012411.1, read on the forward strand.
AACTATCATATAATAATTAGATTATACAAATAATAATCTAATTATTTGTATATAATGTTTTCATCTGTTAAAATGATTATATGTAATTATTGATCATCAATACAAAAAATATATATAAATATATTTCATACTAATGTTAATTATTTATCCAACTATAATAAACAATGATTATTAGACTATTTGAATTAGTACAAACAAAGTAGGGTCATGTCATAAATAAAATAATATGTAAATTGAAGAATAATTTAATTTCTTACCTCTAAGTTCACTCTATCCCTTTTATATATTTATATGCCTTTCCCATGTTAATATTTCTTATCCCATATCTAAATTTTTATTAAATATAAAAAAAAATATTTTAAATTATTAATCTTCTCTTCTTATTCATTTCTTTAAGGCAATGAATTAAATAATAAAGGAAATGAGATTAATGTTCACCAATTATAATTTTTAAAAATTAAATGGTATTTATAAAAGTTAATGCAATAGTCCTAGATGTTCCTGGAATTCGCAAATGAAAATCCTTCGAAGATACAATTCTTAATTCCTCAGCTGTTTTGCATTGAAAAAGATAATATGAGATCTCAAGTTGATGTTTAGTTTCCTCCTTGCATATAAATAGCATCTTCTTTTATACACAGTTCTTTTATTAACAATTATAATTCCATTTCAAAGATAGAGCATATATATAATTTTAAAGGCATTTGGTAAAAGTTGTTATTCATATATATATGACTAGATAAGCAAATTTTATATATATTACAATAAAACTGTTGTTCTATTTACTTTGCATTTTTCTTATACTGTAATGTTCACTAATTTAATTTACTTGAAGTTTTTGTAAAACATTCTTTATATTTAGAACTCCAACTAAAATGATCTTTATGGGATACAAAAATTCTATTCAAATTAAGTAATTTAGAAATTACTTTTCTTTAAGAAATATTAGAATTTTTTTCTAATAAGCTTTCTTATTAAATCATTCAAAAATATAGATTTTATCCTATACACTTCTTTTAAACTGAACACAGTATAAGTCCTTGTGAGGGTATTGCTGAGAAGATCAAATCTTTAATCTTTCAATAAATTATTTGATTTTTTGCTATTTATGGTTGCATGAGCTTGCTAAAACATATATATTGTGATATTACCATTCTATATTAAATTATTGAGTTAATTTCATTCTTTTTAATTTGATAAATTGCATGTGAATTTAGAGGTTATCACCTTGTCAATTGTCTTTATTAATGAATTAGTATTTCAACAATGGTTTGTCATTTTAAAGAATGAAAAATACTAATTTACTATATTACATATTTATTTTCATAAATATAATAGAAATAAAAATATAATGTATGCATATGTTGATTATATGTATGTGTGAGTAATGTATACTGGTACAATATATATATATATATTTCTTTATTACTTTGTAATTCAACAAATATTTCACGAATCTTGATTAATCTTATATAATTTTCTTTTTTTATTTGTCTATAATTTTATAGGCTGTACATTTTTGCTTTAATGGTATTTAATTGTTTTTAAAACTTTGGTAATTTGCAATATAAAAAGATCTGGAAATCAAATGCTGTCATGTAGAATCAAAAAGAGGCAACACTGATTAAAAGATTAAAGATATTTAAAGCATTTTTTGAAGATTTCAGTTTAAACTAAATTTAAAGAAAGTAAATAAAAGAATTCTTGTTTTTTGTTTTTTTTTTTAAAAAAAAAAAGAATTTATTTTTAAAAGAACATTGTTCAATAGGATATACAAAATGATATTTTAAAGCAGTCTTGCCTTCAAAATATCATTTATGAGAAGTTATAAAGTAAGTCAAATTTTTATTCACATTCCACTTAATTTCACAACTTTTTTTAAATAGAACATTGTTCAATAGAATATACAAAATAATATTTTAAAACAATTTTGGTATCAAATTGTCATTTATGAGAAGTTATAATGTAATTAGAATTTTTATACATGTTCCATTTAATTGCATGATTTTTCATGTTTGTAAAAAATCAAATAGCTTAGAGTTTTTTTGTATATTTTAAAAAGAAATTATTATTTATGATAAATTGTGAAATAAGATTTTTTTTATAGAAATTGAAACTATTTTATATTGTTCAAGTAATAAATTAAATACATGGTTTTAATATTTTTTAAGTATATCCTCACATGATTAAGTAAGTTTCATATTGGCTTGGAATTTTGATTTTCTTTTTTTTTTTTTGTCGATAATTTTATAAACTATACCTTTTTGCTTAATGGTAGTTAATTGTTTTAAACTCTTTGGTAATTTGAAATATAAATAGTGTGGAAAATTAAATGACATCAAATAGAATGTGCTAATTAAAAGATTAAAAATATTTAAAGCTTTTTTTAGGATTTCAGTTTAAAATAAATTTTAAAAATAAGTAAATGAAATTTGATTAAAAGAAGTATTGTCTTTAAAAAAAATTAAGAAGAATTTATTTTAAAAAGAACATTGTTCAGTAGAATGTACAAAATAATATTTTAACACAATTTTGCTTTCAAATTGTCACTTGTGAGAAGTTGTAAAATATGTTACAATTTTTATTAATAGTCTACTTAATTGTAAAATTTTCTTTTTTTTTTTTGTAGAGAATTAAAATACCTTGGAATTTATGTTCATTATAGAAAAAATTGTCATTTATAATCAGTTATAAAGTAAGGTTGTCTTTTTTTAAAAAAATTAAAACTATTGTATATTGTTCAAGTGATAAATTAAATATGTGGTTTTACAATTTATTTTTAATATTTAAATCCAAGTATAGTATATATATTTAAGCTAGATGTAATTAGAGGGGATTTGAACTGAGACTTTTAAGCTCTCTTCAGTCATCCACTCTATCTTATGCAACCAATATACATGACCATATACATATGAAAAAGATAAATGATCTCTAATATACATATTTCATGCTTAACCAGTCCAGTACTCATCAGTTGATCAGGATCATCATGTTCCATATATATATAATCAGTGCTCAGTATATATATATATATATATATATATATATATATGGACAGGCTTCAATCTTCTCCACTCTCCAATTCTTTAGCCATTCATATCATTGAAAAGCTGGTGATGGCATGTTTAACACCCTTGTTTGCCAATTTTGTTATAATACCCTTGTTGAATGTAAGTCATTCTGATGCTTCACATATAATATTTTAAGACCATTTAAATACACAGAAGAGAGAGGGACAGAATACAGATTAAATCTGTAATATTTAAATACAAGTATATCATGTATATATATATATATATATATTCTAACCTCCCCCCGCCGCATCCTCACCCCAAAATATACTGTTTATTACGAATATTACGGGTTCTAGCTCAGTTAACAAATAAATAAAAGAAATATTCAGCATTAATTAAAATGATTACTAGCTCTAATTTTAAAATACAAATACGGTTCAATTTTAAAATGAATTAACAAATATTTACTATTTTCATGAGACCTGGAGTGACAATACGGGGAACGAGATAGACTACATAGAGACATTATCTACACGATACTACCTCAATGGCATAAGAACACTATCCCCCCTTTTTACTATACCAAATTACTAACTCATAGTATTCTTACGACTTTCTGAGCTCTATTCACTACGATTAAAATAATTATTATATCTTAATCTTCTTTATAACAAGAATCTAGCTTAATTAAATAAAATGAAGTAAAATAAAATAAAATCTCAGGTTCATAAACTGTATTCTAACTGATTTAAAATTACGGTAGTAAAATATGAAAAGGGAATTTTATGTCATAATCTACTACACAGCAACTAATAATAATAAAATAATAATAACAATAATAATATAATATAATCTTATTTCTTCCTAAAATGAAATAAATAAATACGTACGTGGTAGTATTTTAATAATCTGACAACAGAATACGTGTGGCAACATTAGCATATAATTTAATTTAATATTGTGGCAACCGACTTATGACCAATAAATAATATAAAATTATGATCTTTTAATTTTAACATACCAATAAATTCTCAAAATTCTTATAACACTTTTATGTTTACCTTTTGTGCAAAATCTATATGTCTGTTTCAATTATAAATGTATCGTGATTTCATGCATCCATGTGGAGAAATAACAACACGGTCACAAAACTTTAAAACAAATTTAAAACAAAGTTTATTAACAACATAAATAAATTAACAATATTTTTACACTATATACATTGGATATCCCTTACTCTCATATCTCAACTTAGTTTATTAGTTTATAAAATGAAATCAAAATATTATTTATTTTTCCTAGTTAAATCTTATCTTTTTAACACTTAAGAAAATACAGTATTATTACTTGATTTATTATTATGGTTAGCTTATTACAAAATGTATTTTTTATATGATTATCACAAACACTTTGCATCCCTAATATTATTAAAATTATATTTTTTACAAAATTTACATTCATAGTAAAATTCTACAAAATAACAAATTTTAGTTTTATATTGGTTGTATGGAATCTTACAAAGTCAAAACATTGTTCTACATTCGGTATTAGGTTTTTTATTGTTCATTATCCGATGTTTATTAATCCTAATATTCTCATTCAAGCCTTACTTCGGATGATATAATTACAACTATTAATATACCCTGCACAAGTATATGTTTATTATACCTTATTGAACTATTTTCTTAATAAATATGCAATACTTATTTTCTAAATATTATTAAAAACATTCAAATTTTATTATCACTTTTTAAAATACTTGGTTTAGATTTCTTTTCAAAATCTTATATTCATTTCTGAATTAAATTTACAATGTATTATATGATTCTTTCTCTCTTTATGATATTTTGGACTTTCAATTTTAAAGCTACACAATTCTATACATTCCAGCAAATAAACTATTCTTACATAAACGATAACATATCTTCAGTTCTATTTTATTCATTATTTCTTTGAAAATATCTTTCTGACCGATGCAGATTCACGAAATAAGGATAGCGAAGATAGATGCATAGGATCAAAATACAACTAGAATATTATTCGTCATATACCTTGACAATCATGGCACAGTGAGTTAAAAGACACTATAGAGGAGTGACCTTTACCTGTCTACCAACCTCTATCATAGGAACGATGCTAAAGCTATTTCTTCAGCTTTATTATAACATCAAAAGTTTAAAAATATGCAAAAAACACTGTCCAAACTATATGTGTTCAGTCATAGGGCTTAGTTAACTATACTGAAATCACACAAAACTAAATATGATCCAAATCCTTTATTTTTCCTATTTCTTAAAAAAAAACATCATCTTGGTTTCCTCTCCACTAGTACTTCCAAGTCACTATCCGATCTTATTTCTCAAGATTTTTCTATACTGTACATCGACAAATACATATCTGCATTACTAACAATAATAAAATTCATTTATTTCAAAACTATTCCACTGTTCTATAAGAAAATCTTTTTACTACTTTCCTCCGTATATTTAATCATATACAACTATTTAAATATCTGAATACTTTATCACATGAAAGTTCAAAAGAATCACACAATTGTTCTGTTAAATTATATTATTAATATATTTTAAATAAATTATTGCATGCATATTCCGAATTACTCCTATCTCATAATATGTTAAAATGTTGTATAAAATGTGTACATATAATTTAAACTTTCACACTTCATTCTTAATCAATAGATGATCTAAAAAAAATACATTATACATTATAAATAAATATCAAAATTACCAAAATGACCTTTATCTCTTCGATTGCATTCCGTAGGCTTCACCATCCCATTGATCCTTGTAGATATAATATTCACATCCATACACTTTATTTTAAACACTATTTCTATAATTTTATCAAGCTATTATATTTAAATTTTAATATTACTAAATTTATGTTTTATGTTTCCCTAATCTCACATAACATTTTATATTTTAAAATAAATTAGTAAAAATATTTCAAACTATATTTACTGTACTTCTTCATCAAATTTTCTTGAAAACCGTTCATATTAAAGCTAAAAAAAAAATGTTTATTATTTCTTCTTCAGTCACTTAATGTTCTATTTTAAGGTAAAACAATTATTGCTCTGTTTAATAAATATTCCTAGATGACAATCCTTGGTTTTTTATAATATTTAATACAATTATTAATTATGATATTAGTTAATCCCGTAAAGAAAAATGTCTACATATTCTCTTCTAATATTTTCTGCTAATATTTTCCCGCGCGACTTTTATGATGCATCTTCTAGGTACTTTTATTTAAATATTCAGTAAATTTTTCTGTCTCCCTGGATCCATTTTCATTAAGTAATTTAAATTTCAATTTTCCTAATCTCTATCTTTATTAAGCGCTTTTATAATGAACACTTTATGATATTTTAATTCCTCTTAGATAAAGTTTTTCTGTTCTTTTTTCATAAAACACAATAGCACTTTCATATCATTATTCTATAACTTTTTTTCCTTCTTTTTTAAAGTTCTGGTAACTATATACTTTGTAATGTTTCCTTTAAAAAGATAAACATTCTTTCTTCATTATAACTTTTACATAATTTTTTCTTTATAATAAACGCATCTTAATTTTTCCATAGAGAAGAATAAAATAACTTCAGAGTAGCATTATAAAATTGTGCGTCATAATTTTTTTTCCTGACGGTAAATAACTTCTCTTTTAAGTTTTCTGTATAGCGTCCAAATTATATTCCTCTGAGTTACAATAATAAGTTTCTGGTTGAGCATAAATAAAGCTGTATCAAGGCACTTTCCAAATATTTTTCCTTTAACAATATTTTTATATACTGTTTTCTGTAGTATTTCCATTTTCACTGTAAGGTTTTGGCTAAACTTGAATAAAATTACTGGCAAGAAAACTTTTAAAATTAGCCCTTCATGTAAAGGCAGTTCAAAATACTATATTAAAAAAAAACTTTTAAAATAAATACAAAATTTTAAAATTATATCACTTTTCTAGCTTACGGTCTTATCCAGCTAAAAAAATATGTTACTCCCTCCTTCACTTACACATTACTTTCTCCCGCTCCATCTAATTCCTATATTTTTGTCTGCTAAAATTACCTCCGTTGATTGGTTAATGACTTTTTTTAGCGCGAATAAATTTACACATTTTAGTTTTATAATAGATTAAACCTTTTAAATAAAGAATTTATGACGTCATGTCTTAAATATTACTTAGAATAGTATTTTTAAATTCAATTATAGTTTTATCAAAATCATTTAAACTTTAAAACAATTATTAAAACAATATTTAATACCTATTTTAATATTAATATTTAATTTATCTTGTTTTTATTTAAATAAAATATTTAATTTTTTATTAACTGTATTCAACTTTTAAACACTACTTAAATATCACATCATTTAAACATTTAAAATAACTATTTAATATTTCAACATTCATTTCAATGATAGACAGCAATTACATTTAGTTCCATAATTCACAAACTTTATTATTATATTCTAACAAGCATGTGTGTGAAGGTATATAATATACAGTCACATGATTACTAACTTTATCAGATGATTTGATTTTTAATTTACGTCTCAGTCTAAATTACCAAAACTGATATATTTTATAAAAAATTTGGAAAAATAATTTAAACTTGTAGAACTAAATATAATTCTCACCATCCTAAAGTTTATTTTTAAAACATATTAGATTAATTTTGACTATTAAATATAATTATAATATTACATATAACGTTTATTTAATTTATTAGTTTTAAAACATTACAATTGGATTGTTAATATACTTTTAACTATTTATAGCTGTATTATTTTATATGGCCAGCTTTTACAACCATAAGCAAGAATATAATTAAGCTTTATTTAACTGTTCCTTTTAAAATAATCCATTACACTTTTATATACCAGGTATTTTCAGCCTTAAATTATACTATAAAATCTAATCGATCATACAATTATCAATATATTACATAAACGTATTTTAAAATTTTAAATTTTTTAGTAATTGACCATTCTACCTTATTATGACCTATAGATAAGGGCACAATATATATATATATATATATATATATATATATATATATATATATATATATATATATATAAGCTACATGTAATTAGAGGGATTTGAATCCAGACTTGAAGCTCCCCTCAGTCATCCATTCCATCTAATATAACCAACTGATATGGCTTTTGATAGAAATAATTTAATACTAAAATGAAATATACATATATGTTTGAAAAGGAAGATTTTTAATAAATGTTTTACCAAATCTAACTTATGGATGTGAGTCTTGGACACTTAACAAAAGAACAATACAAAGTTTTTATATCACTCAATAAAATATAAAAAGATGTATATTAGGAGTCTTATAAGAAGGGATCAAAAACAAAATATATTGGTGAGAGAGCAAACAGGTTTTATTGATATCATAGAAAGAATTAAGAAACTAAAATCAAGCTGGGATGAACACATTTCTAGAAGAGATAATAATAGATTGACAGTTGAAATATTAAACTGGATTTTAAGATATTGTAAAGACTTAGAGAGATGGATGATTAAATTAAGGAACTTTGCTTATATGATGTGGAACAGAGAGGCTAGAAATCAGGAAAACTGATTAATTTGGAGAGAACTTCATTCTGCCATGAATCAATAATGTTGAAGATAATGATGATGAATATTAAATTACTTACACCTGTTTTTGTTCATTATGTTTCCATGTGTATTAATAATGTGACGAAGATTTTATAGTTATTAAAATATTCATTGAACATTAAGTTAATCTTAATATTTATCTTTAGTCCTTTTTTTTTTTTACTTTTCATTTGATAAGTCTTGCAACATTTCTTGAAATTCTGAAGCATTATTTGATAAAATAATAATATCATTAACAAAATTTAGATAACATAAATTATCTCCATGTATTTTTATTACATTAGCTTGCTAATTTAGATAACAAGACTTGTTCTATCTAAGATCACTTGATACTGGTATCCATAATATTAATAATCCTTGTGACTTCGTTTATGTTATTAAAATAAAAATTCTAGCATTCATTTCAAATTTCACTCTCTGTATTTTCTTTAGTATATAGTTAAAAAATTATCTGTAGGTATCTGATTATGTGTAGTCTGTTTATGAATATTCATGATTTGCTTCAAGTTATTTACGTTATGTTGTTTTTAAAGTAGTCGACTTTTTTAGCAATATTACTAACATTACTAGGTGTTTTTTTTTATTCCCATTTCTTCGCTTTTTTAAAAACTCAGTAATAATATAATAAAAGAAATCAATAATCATTAACATTAAAGAGGAACATGTTAAGCAAATAAAAATGCAATTAAATTAATTTTCACTTACTACAATTTATATTTTCAAGACTGAAAAAAAAAGAATATATTTTACAAAAGTTTAAGTCAGCTTTTTTGCTATATTAAAATTTAAAGCGAATGTTTTAAAAATATTGTAATAATATATGGACTGTAGTTTTTTTTCTTTTTCTCAGAAATAAATTTCAATTTTTGGTGTTTAATAGCTAGTCTCTGATAATGCTTCTGTAATGACATTTTAAAGGAAATGATGTTTCAGCAAATAGTTGAAGATCTGAAGGTAGTAATAATTGATCATCATTATCTCAAGAATTAATCATCTGAAATAATTGAAAGTAGAGATTCATTTGAAGTTTTATCAAAAAGTTTATTTCTATATGTGTATCCCTGAAAGTCATTACTCAGCTAATAACAAAGAGTGTTTCTTTTAAAAAGAAGAAAAATTCAGAATGATAATATTGATTATTCAAAATTCATTTTGAGATGGGAGACAATTTTAAAAACTAAAAGATTATTTTTTTAAAACATTTTTTAAAATAAAGATATAATTGCAAACTTATTCTGAATAATTGATTTTATTTACTTGCTATTTGGAGTTTTTTTTTCTTTTTTTGTAATTTATTTGTCATTATTATTATTTTTACCTTTCATTTTATTGTACATCAACTAGTAATTTAACTCATTGTTTTAAATAAGAATACATGTAGACAGGACTAGCCATATTATGCAAAGCCATGTTCACCAGAGAAAGATAATTCTCACAACAGCTGTTTACATTTGAATATATGCAGTCATAGACACACTTTTACTTTAAGCTGTCAAGATGTGCTTAGAGGTTCAGGGATGTAATGTCTTTAACGGACTTGACAATGAAGATTATTATTAAAATGCACATATAGTGAGAAAGGTAGTCTGAACTTTTTATGCTGTTAGATGGTTGTAACGAATTTGCAGTGTGCTGATAAAAAAATTTTAAATTTTAATACACACATATATACATATTATAATTAACCAGACAAAATTCTATATATTTTACCAGTGCTATAGGTAAGAGCACAGAAATGACAGTAGCTTGAATTTATAGTTGATGGTCAGACAGTAAGAGCATCACCATTGATTAGCTACAATAAACTGATTTTCTATAAATTTTACCATTTTTACCTTTCATATCGCTATTTTACATCAGTTTACATCTTGGAACTTCAAATTCAATAGAATAGAAACTAAGTATATAATTAATACTTTGTTATTTCATTATATATTTATTCAATTCAAAAATGTTTTTAAACAGTACATATTTTTGAATACTTTATATAGGCACACTCACGCGTGACTCACATACAGGATAGTAATAAGAATAAAGTGTACTATTAAGATTTAAGGTAATAAAATGACTTAATAACTTATGATAGTTAAGCAAGAATTTTATCTATAAATTAGATTCTTGGATAAATACATAGATGAATAATAAATATTCATAGTTAGTATATATATAATGTAATCGGTATGTATGAAATTCATTCTAAAACATATGTGAATTAATTTTATACTTAAGCCATGCTTTTCTGATTTGACATATTTTGATTCTTTAAATATTGCATTAGTTAAACTATTGACTGTTTGAGTCAATATTTGATGGGATTATATTTTTTTATCCAAAAAATATTAATCTCTGAAGGAATTGAATTGAGAGATTTACTCTTTTTAATTGGAAGTAAATTTAAATTGGAAGTATACATAGAATCTATTTTTATTATAACTTTTTCCCTCTTCTAAACAACTAAGTTTTTTTTTTTTTCTTATGCAATAAATAAAAATCGGAAGTAATTTCATAAATCATTTAAAATGTAAATATAAAAAAAATATTTAAATTATATTTTTATCGACTAAATATTTCCAAAAATTTACTATTGAAAAATATTAGTATTGTCAATAATATTGAAAAATTATAATATGAAAATATTACAAACCATTATTTAAACCTTTTTTTTTTAATTATGTAATATATCTTAGAATATCTATTTAAATTTACATGTCCACATTCAGTATTATTTTGACTGACCATGCTTTTACAAACTTTGTGTGCACCACCATTTTGAATTCTAAGGACCACCCAAAACCATCGCTGACTCACCCAAGTGATAAATGACATCAAATAATCCACAAGGAGTCACTTGGATGTGTCACCAGTAGTTTTTGGGTGATCCTTAGAATTCAAAATGATGATGAGTTCAGTCTAAATACTAAAAGCTTATAACTTCTAAAATATGAATGTTATTACAATAATGACAGTGCAAAGTGTGTAAATATGTGGGGAGGGGAAGGATGTTTTTGGTGATGCAAAATATTATCCAAAAGATACAGAAGTTAATTTAATCAAGCATAGTTGTATAAAATATGTGCTTTAGTTTTTTAATTACTGATGTTAATTGCAATTTTGAAATGAATGATCATATCATGACCATGTGTGGATTATTTGATATCATTTATCACTTGGGCAGTCTTTAGATTTCAAAATAGCTGTGAGCACACTCTAAATCAGTACCCTCTTTTTTGTTTGAAAGATTGGCTTCTATGACCTTTATTTATTGCTTCTTTATTTTTTTGTCTTGTTTGAGGTGTTTGACTCTACAGTTTTCGTTTATTTCTCATTTTAAAATCAAATTCAGCTGTTTTTCTTTGATTTCATTCAACCATCACTTTAGAAAGAAGGATATTTATAGCTACTTCAAAACACAACAATACATGAGTGTGAATTAGTTCATCACATTATAGTTAACTTGTATATTAATAATATAATCCATGCTTTATGAAAGTAAAACTTACTTCTCCAAATTATGCTTGATAACTATTTCATGCAGCTGCATTGTGGTTCTACCTTTCATTTTCTTCACTGGCTTTTGGTCATGATTTTTCTTGATATGGATTTGGTTAACCGCAGCTCTATAGTTTCGTTCAGAATAATTTTTGGCCTTGAGATCCTATCTTTTTCCAAAGTAAATAAAAAGAAGCAATCTTCTCTATACCAATTATTTCTGACGTTTTTTTTTTTTTTCATTTTTTTTTTTTAATCTTGTTTATTTTGAGTTTCTTAATAGTGGCTTGAATTCAATATTTACTATTTTTATTTATTAACTTAATTGGTGCAATACATTTTCTATAAATATCTCGAATTTTTATTTTCTTTTTTCTTGATTAATGAAAAAAAAAATTATATTAAGAATTGTAAAAAATTTTAAAATGCTTTAACTTAATTACGCTTTTAAATTATTTTTTGTTCGTTTACTAGAAAACCATTTTTTTTTTAATCAATAACTCAATAGTGAAAAAAACATTTATTGTATATATTGTATCGCATTTTTTGAGAGAGAGAAGTGAGGTAGCTTAATCCGTTTTCTTTTATTTTGACATTTAAATATAATTAAATTGCTAATGCAGTCAACCCCATTTTATTTCTAAAAGTTGTTTACTAATTTTAAAAGTCAGAAATCTCTTCTGCACAGACTCTCTTACGCAATAACGTATCTTTGCTAGTTGCATTTTTGGCTACATTAAAAATCCATTTTTAGTTCATTTCCTGTAAATAAATTATATGTGTATGTGTTCCATATAAAGGCTCAATATATATATAGTAGCTGCTTAACTATTAACAAAATATCATAAACGAAGAAACAGCTGTACCTGTAGAGATTGCACCCAGAAGATAAATTTACTTATGGAGTTTATTAAGTTCTTCAATTCTGCCATTGTAGCTATGGATTTAATAGTCATTAACCATGTGGCTCATTGTTTGTATTTGCACATACCTGAATCTGTTTAATGTAACACCAATAGTATTTAGGTAGATTAAATATAATTGACTATTTTTTAATTTGGGAAAAGAAATTTGTTCATTTTTGCACCAAAATTTTTTGATTGTACATTTTTGATTGAATATGCAAATAGGGACTCTTGATTTGAGAATAAATTTTAGATGGTGAAGCTATATCTTGAGCAGTGAGACAATTTTTCTTCTGATAACTGATTTAGAAACATGTAAAAGATCAGAAAGCTTCTACAAAAAATTAGACTTAAATATGCCAATAATATTTCACATGATGATATTTAATTGATATCTAAAAATTTAATTTGGGAGTTTTTTTATCTCAGCAGGAGCACATTATTTACCAACAGAACAAAAGGAGCTCTTTATAAAGTATTTGCATCACAATTACAATTATAATCTAGCTTTTCAAGTAAATTATTCCTAGAAATTAATTTGTTCCAATCTTAAATAAATGAGGAAAATAAATTAAATTATAATCTTCACTTTGCACTAAATAGTGTTTTCTAATGATTATACAATTCACTAGTACAAACTTAATTGCAAGAACTTATATTTAAAGTATGTTGATAACCCTTGAAATTATTTTAAATTATAAAGAGGACTAGAATGTTTCTTTCAGATAGACAATTCATAGCTATTCTAAATAATTATTTCAAATATGATTATTAACTATTTCTAGTTAGAGAGTGAAAGTCTTAATTTAATCTGGTTGGCCAGATGAATAACAATGGGATAATATGATGCAGCCTTCATTGTGATTGTGTGGTATCATATTCCTATATTTAACTTTAATACATGACTATTTCTAATGGCATCATTCACTAGATTATTTATAAAATAGCACAAAAAGCAAAATAAATATTGCAATTCATATAACAGTCAGTAAATATAATAAACTATGAATAGTTTCTGAATATTTTTGATATGATAGTGTTGTTAAAGTCATATTCTCAGAAGTAAAATATTGTAATAGAACAGACAGCCCTTTCACATTTGACATATATCAATAATATAATTTTAAGTTATTATGTCATATATGAGCATTTTCTTATATCAAAAGCTATCACTATACATGCCTGATGGTTAATAAAACTCACAATTGAAATATTTAAGAATATTTTAATTATTTATTTGGGATATAAAAAAAAGTTGAACCACTGAATGCATGCATAGTTACTTTATTGATCTTAGATGTGTTAATAAAAATGAAATTAAGAAATTTGGTAGAATAAAAAAATAAAAAAAGTCCAGTATTAATAATTGTCATTTATTAATGAATTATAAATATGAAGATGGAAAATCAAAACTATGAATATCAAATATGCTCAACTATTCAATATCATTCAAAACTTATAATAATTTTTGAAAAATGTATGATATTTTAAAAAAAAGATTTTTGATGTCAAATTTCCATATTTTGTTTTTAAAATGATTAAAATTGAATTGTTTTAGAATATGGTAAATAATTTAACCAACAAATGTTAAGTAGATAATAAAGCTTGTTTAGTGTTATAGAAAAAAAAACAATTAATTAATGTAGTTGCAACCAGTTAATTAATACATAATCATTTGATTGTGAAACAATGGCTTTAATATATGTTTTTAATGACATCATAAGATAAGAAATTATTTAAGGAAGATTTGAAATATTGGAAATCCATTGATATTCTAGCTTATAGTAGTTGCTTATTGAATTTATGCATACTGCTTCAAAAATTAGACCTAATGATTGGATAAATTCTATCCAGAAATATAAGAGATAGTAGCTGAGAAGCAGAAGATCCTGGAAATATGCATAGAAGTAAAATTATATTATATCACTGTAGCATGGAAAAGCTTCAAAATATTGCTGTGACCATTAAAATGAATGGTTAGAGTCTATGTGTATCTCTTGTAACTGATTCTATCATGACATAACCTGACTGATCTTTTAAAATATTGTTTCCAATTTTTGAACCTGCCTGATTACTAATTAAATATAAGACTTCTGTATATTTCAATGTGAAAAATTAATAAATTGTAATTGTTGTTCAAAGAAGAAACCTAAAAAAATAAAAAATTAATAAATGGAAGAACAACTATCAAAGTATATATACTAAAAAGAATTTGAATAGTCTAGAGTATGCACTCTCGGACAACTTGATCTTTTATAGTTGAAACTGGCTTACAAGATTCAAAAGTCATATCTGTGAAGATTTACTAGAATTCAAACTTTAAAATCTCCCTAGGTAAGAATGTTTCTATTTATTCATTTAACTTAGTAAGTTTTTTCTTAATTTTACTTTTATTTGAATTTGTTATTATTATTTATGTAATTGTAAATTTCTCTGTTTAGTATTTATTAATATTTAAAGCACATAATTTTGTTTCTCTCTTCCATGTAGTATACAATTGTAATTAATGGGATTAAGAGTTTTAAGGATAAAAGAAAAAAATTTGAATTATTGTTTGTTCATATATACTAATGTCAATATAACTGTTTCTTTGTGAATGTAAAAATTTTCATGTAGATTTTAGATTTGTATTCTAATAAAAATATTAAATACAATTTTTATATTATAATTTTAAACTTATTATTTCAAAATAAAAATAACCTTTTATGTCAATTTAAAAAAATAAACATTACTTAAAGAAGTAAGATATTAATAATAAAAAAAAATGGATGACATTTATTCCATATGTTATATTGGAGAATTATATAATATTTCATTTTATGCTTCACCTAATATTAATAGATTACTGAATAAGTGGAAAATTTTGACACCTATGAAACAAAAATTAATTTTGTAAATCAAACTATGTGTAAATGCAATGCTTTCTTATATTTGCGAATCAACATATAATATTGAGAAATGGTTAAAAGAACATAAGTTTCTACATAAACATTAAAAAAAAATTGCTTTAATAATAGCATCCTTTTTTGTTTTTTGTTATTGTTTTTTTTTTCTCATGAAAAAACAAGAAATTTTAATTTCAGTTTTGTTCTGGCTAACATTTAGAATTTGGGTAGTGTAATAAAAGAAAAATGAAAGAAACATTTTTTTATAAATTGGATTCAAAGACAATGCCCCAAGTCAAATATCAAATCCAATGCCCTCAGGCCAGTTTCAGGGTCTCATGTTATGGAGAAACAAAAACAACCACCACAAATAGAGCATCGCAACACATGTATATGTATAGAAGAGCATTGAGCAATAAAGAGACCACATCGGCATTTTTAGAACATGAAAAAAGTACTGGACACAAATTTGAACCCACCAACCCCACAATAGTATGTAGAGAAAGAAACAACCATAGGCATAAAATTAAAGAATCCTACTTCATAAATAACAATACTAATTCTATAAATAAGGACACCTGTTTCACCATTTCAAAAATATGGACAAATTAATCAAAACAAAGAAAACACCATGACCTAGGGCAAAATGAACAGCAAACTAATTTGCATAAATTACAATACTCCTCCTTATTATCATAGACTGCACTTAGCTATGAATATGAAATCTAAGAACTTCAAAAGTGCTTAGGGTGTATAAACTTATAAACAAAATTAAACTTTTCTACAAGTGTGCTAGTGCAGAATTATTAGTATAAATAGTAGTAGGAAATATTTAAGTATAGGCAAAGTGCAAATATTAAAGTTCATAAATCTTGAGATATCACATGATAATATTTACTTCTGGCAAATTTAAAATGTTTAACAATTGAGAATACTTCATGGTTTTATTTATTTTATTTATTATTTTGTAGTAGATGTTTTATTTGGTTTGTATCTGAGATTCAAATAACTAATTACAAAATCATGTACTTCTAGAAGATTACTAAAACTATTTATGTATCCATTTTTGTGTTTATTTTATAATTGTTCTGCCACTATTCACATTGTATGTCTTTGATATTATATCAATACTTATGTGCTTATAACGCTCGTTAAAGAAGTTATATGTTATTAAATTTATTTAAAGCTTAGCGCTTTCAAAGCTCTATGGCTTCATAATCATAGCTGTGCAAAATAAAAATAAACCGGTTGATAGTGATGAGGGGGAGTATTCAAATTTATGTTAATTAGATGTTTCAGTATACTATTTAAAATATTGTATGACTTAGAATTTGTCCATGTTTTGGAAATGGCAAAACAGGTGTCCTTTCTATTAATTGATTGGTTGTCATTATTTATGAAATATGCCTCCTTTATTTTGTGCCTATGGACATTACTCTCTTTACACACTACTCTGGGATTGGTGGGTTCAAATCTGTGTTCAGTAGCTTTTTTATTCTTTTTTTTCAATGCTTTTTATTTCTTTCCCAATGTTTTGACTTATTAGCCTCCTTCTTCCGATATACATATTTATATGTAAGCACTATATTAATAAACTATATTTCCATTATTATATCAATGTATTGCTTTTTGTTATTAAATTTAGTCTACGCAAACATAAAAATGAGACATTTACATTGCATTTCCTAATTCCTATAAAAGCAATCAATCTTACAACTGATCTTTTAAAACAATGGCATTTAAATGCATACATATTTGTGTGCATTTGGATTCCCATTCTTATTAAGATCATTTTTAAGAATGGTTATCTTAATAAGAAATAGGAAATGTGAATGTAAGTAGGATCATTTTGTGTTTGAAAAAGTTAACTTTAATAACAGAATATAATGCGCTGATATAAAAATGAATGGATATTTTATCAATTCAGTATTCATCTATTATAAGTACAGTTTTAATTAGTATGTAAATTTTATCCATCAAGAAGAAGACTGCTATATATTTAAAACATTGGAAGATTAAAAATATTTGAAAATTGAAAACAAAATGTAAAATTGATTGCATGTTAACATTGTCTATAAGTCAATAAAGAATTGATCTGTATATAAAAATGAACAAGTATTCTGTATTTTTGTTAATTTAAATACTAACATTGAAAATTTATATTGGTCATAAAAATTATAAAGTATTGCTTATCCTTTATTATGCCAAATATTGTGCTCCTGTTTGGAGAAAAATGCTCTCATCAAACTTTTAGTATCCAATTAAATATGAGTAAAAGGAATTTTACTAGAATACTCAAATTTACTTCTTATTATTTTCACCTATTCTATCATCTACTAGATGATATGAGATCAATTTTCTTTTAAAAAATGGTTAAACAGTTAATATATAGATCACCCTTTTTTTAACTTACTACTTAATGCAATCCTCAAGTCAAGATATCTTTTCAAAAATCTCTTTCAGAAAATTTTTATAAACAACAAAAGAATTAAATATAAGAGATGTGGACCATGCAATTATTAAAAAATTTTCTGGACCTAACAATAAATTCTGCTGGACTTAATTTTTCCAGATATTTGCAGCTCATCTATGGATTCAAGATGCCTACGCTTGCTTTGGTTATTTGCTTGTGAAATAAAACTTATAATATTACTTGTATATGACCAGAGACAAAACATTGACCAGAAAGTTCTAATGATTGTCCAATTTGTTATGTACAAGTAAGTAAAAAAAAAATATTTGGAAGCTTTTTTTCCAACGATTTTATGATACATTAATAATTTGATTTCATTAATCATAGAATTGAAGAAATTGATGATATCACAAGTGAGTATTTTCTGTTTGAATATGTATAAATATTTTTATAAATAGTTATCAATAGTTGTCTTGCAAATTTTTACAACTAAGTAAATATTGTACTAAATAAAAAATGTATTCATATTGCATTATAGTTAACTGTTGGATGGAAAAGCAAAAAAAAACCAGCCTTTTTAAATGCTTCCGAGAAAGGGTAATAATAAGTTTTTGAAAATTTAAGATTTTTGCGATTATCAGAAAATGATTTTTTTAATCATTAAAAATGTGTGTTATTTTTGCTAATAGTAATATTTTTTCTCTGTTTTGTGGTAGAAAAAAACTGGTTATAAAAAGCATTTGCATAAACGTTGGTTTGTATCTATGTGTAAAAGTTTTGAAATTTTTGAAAACTACTTAATACTAATGACCTTTCTATCATATAATTTTTAGTTGTCTTGGAATATTCGAACTACAAATATATCTGATGAGAAATTATTAGTTTTGAAATTGTTATGTCTTCCTCAATGTATTATGAGAAAATTATAAAAAATCATGATGTAAGTAATATTTTTTACACACAGACATAAAAAAAATTTCTAAGCCATTTTATTTAGCTATTTTAATAAAAATTCGGACATTTAGAAAATAAGGTTTTAAGAATTTTATTTGTTTTAAAGAGAAAAGAAAAATGCTCAAAAAGATTTCATCTTATTTCAAATTATTTTTATTTTAAAATATTATACTGACGTATTATTATTTTATTCTGAAAAATGCAATTATAATTTTTCTTTGGCGATTCTAATATTTTATAAAAACGTCACTGGTAAATAGCTGTAAAAGCTTTCTGTGAAAAATTAGCTTTAAACATTACATACTCAATTTTTTTATTTTTGCTAATGGCTAACTGAAGAATGTTATTCTCTTCATGTAGGAAGTTAAAAATTAGATGAAAATGTATTTTCGTCATACACATATGTCTGTGTGTTCATCTATTAACTGTCAACTTGGAAATAGGCTTGTTAATTGTCAATAGTTTTGAAGGCTGTTACTGTGATTAGCCAGTAGAAAAGTATGTGATTATCATCAGAGAAAGTTTGCAAACGTATATATATTCAGTCCACATCAAATCTATTATTTTATCTTCCATTATTGGAATTAGAGTTGAAGATTATGTCTGTTTAAACAGAATCTGGATCTAGAATATTTTTATAATATCATTACATCCCCTATTTAATATAGGGAACATACCAATAGCTCAAACAACTCTTATTTAATAAGTGTGGTAAGAGAAAATATTTTAAATCTCTATCTAGAATATTCTTAACCCCAGACCAATTGAGGAAAGAATATTCTAAATAGAGATTTTAAATATTTTCTCTTATTGCACTTATTAAATAAGAGCTTGTTTGAGTTATTGATACGCTCCCTATATTACATATTTGTAAATACAAGCTTTTTAAAAGCAATGTATATGACTTGCTTTATTGATTATTCTCTATTTAATATTAAATATTATTAAGTTATGTAAAGTTCGATCATAAATATTTTATTGGCATGATAAGGAGTGATATTTAGCTATTAAAGCTATTCTGAGTTAAGGCTTTGTGGCATTTTTTTGATCTGATAAATATTTAGATCATTTTTGCAGTTATTTAATAGTTGTATTTATTTAAAGAATCTCATCAATATTAAGTGTATTGTAATGTTAATATCTATACAAAATACCCGCAATACCAAAATATAATGGTTTAAATTTATGATGATAATGATCAAAATGTCATTAGCACTCTGAAGTTTAAATTCAGCATAATTGCTTCGAAAACATTTTTAAGTCCAATTTAAATTAGCTTGCCATTCTCTTTATAGATATAATGGGTGCATTATTATCTCTGATCATCATTGCAATGTATTTTTATTACTTCAGCAGATCTCCAAAGGAATTACATGACATTTCAGGTTTAGTGATATATGTTTGGAATGAATTCAAACAAAAAATAACTAAACTTGATAAATAACATTAAATTATTTAGACTAATTATAAAATAAATAATGAAATTGTTGCTTATATATTTGCAATTACCATAAAATCACAAATAAATAAAATACAAAATATTGAAATCAACGTAAATATTAAATTTAAAGGGAATTATCAATATACTTAAATCCAAACTAATGTTAATTTAAAGACCTTATATTTGAATATAAAATAAAAATCTTACCATAGTTTTTATTAATATCATAATCTACATTTTGCATGCATCTTTGATAATAGTTTTTAAAAAATCAGTCTTTCTTTTAATTACATTTCTTGAGCACCAATGATTGCAGACAATGGTAATGGATCTCACTACAGGCAAATACAAAGCAGGCCATATTGACAGAATCCTTTTTTCTTATGGCATGCTTTTTTTCGTATGAGCAGGTGCATGATCAACATTTATATATAGAAAAGAACCACATATTTTTAAGCTTTCAATTAATATATCTTGGGTTGTTTAACAGCACAAAGGAAATATTTTTCTAGTAGTCAATATTATGATGGTGGCTGAGTTAGATGTAGGATTAAAAAACAATTTTTAAACAGTCAAGTGTTAATCAACAATACAAAGTTATTGTATTCTAGGAATATGTAGAAAAATATTTTAATTAGCAGTTTAGTTTATCTATTACTTTTAACATAAACTTTATTGTTGAAATAAGCAATTACATGGATTTTATTAGTTTACATATATAGTACTATTGCATATATACATATTATATTTTAGTTTGTATTGAAGTTTGTACTATATATTTATACACATATACATATATATATCAGATTCAAAAAGAATTCATATAGAAGAGAGTTAATTAGAATATGAGTTGTTCTGTTAAATTTAACTAGTTTATGAATTAGTGTTCAATTGGGTAGTTGATTAATTATGCATGAATTTTAAAATAATGAAGCCTATATGTTTAATGAAAAGTAGTGGTTATTAAAGCAAAAATCATATCCTACTTTTTAATAACTAATGTTTACAGTGATGTAGGTAAGGTTATTAAGGTCCATGTAGCTGCATATATATCTTGTGGTGCAAGGGTTTGATCTTTAATTTTTATTTTATTGTAAAAATGTGATTGTAGTTTTTGAGGTTGTGTTGAAACAGAAATGGCACATAAGAAACTAAAGAATAAATAAAATAAAAATAGTTATTCTACTGCTTGGGAAAAGTTCTTTCTCCATGCTGTTGATGAGTATTATGAGTGATGCTTATTGCAACTTTGTGATATATGTAGTGAGAGTTCAGTAAATTTGAAGTGATGGACATTTAAAAAGAAAGTGTTAAATAGTTTCTTAGTCTTCATGGCAGAGTAGGCAAGTTGGGTTGATATTGATGGACAACATTATTTTAGCTAAGAAGCTATAGGTTGGTAATGCTTCCACAATAATCTTAATACAAAAATCAAGATATTTGGTTCTTAGTACCAAAATTTAACTGTTTGGATGATCTATTTATTTATGTGATGAAGAAGAGGTTGGAGTTTTAGTAAATTCTCAGTTTTGTGGGAAAGGTTATACACTTTCCAGTAATTAATTTTTGTTGATAGATTGTGTTCTTTGATAATGAAGTATGTGGCAAGGATTTTAAGAAGGTATTTGCAAAAAGTATTTTTAGCTGGAGATGATGTATCTGTTGTGCTGCTGAAAATAAATTTCTGAAAGTCAGGAAAAGGGGTGAGAAAATTGACTATTATATTGATTACTCTAAAATAGGTGGATTATAGGGATGGAATGGAGTGAGAATCCTTTGTCTGTGTCATGCTTTTGCAATGGTTCTTATGTTCATTACCACAGCTTTCTTTCCCAATATTAGTTTAGTGTTATACAGTTTTTTTTTTTAAAGATATTGTGTAATTGATGATTGGTGTGTAATATGCTGTTTTTATTAGGATATTACTGAGAGTGATTTTTGGCATGTAATAATAATAGTCTTTAGATAGGGAATTTATTTTGATTTTAATGGATGTAAGTAGCATGTCTTGAATGGAGGCTCTCATAGAATTTGAAACTTGTAAATGGAAGGCCTAAAAAGTTATGAGTAGGTGTTGTAAAATTAGAGACTATACTATTTCCATGTACATTATTTATTGAGATTGAATGGAACTATGAATGTTGAAGCCAGGGAGGTTTTTTCCATTAAGCATAATGTGAATTTCCCTTTTTACGAGAAGTTTCATAAAAAAATATATAGTATAGATATAGGCATGTTGTGTATTGTTAGAATCTGGATCAAAGTTTCAATTGGGACAGAGTTAAAAACAGAAGCAATATTCAACTGAGCAGCAAGTGGGCTCATTTTTCTCAAGTATCTCATTTGCTCTTTAATTGTTTGAAAAAAAGAGTAATCGCTATAGTGGTGGATGATCCTTTTTTTATAAATTGAAAATCTGAGATAAATAGTAGAAATGTAGATTGTATTTTATCTTTGATGATTGATTCTATAGTTTTGATTAAAATTGGATTTATGGAGATGGGGTATTCATGCAGACGGGGTGTAAGTCATTTAAAGTGGATAGAATAACTTTTTTTGAGAAAAGGAATTAAGGAGATGGGATATATTTATTCAATTTGGTAGACCTGCTTTGAAAGATTATTGAGTAGATTTAATATTATGGAGATGACAAAGAAGCTTAGGTGAGGGTGTATAAACATGGGGATTGAATGTGTGCCAGGGTGTATGCTATCTGGAAAGAAGTTGAGCTTGATGGTAATATCATTTTTATTAATTTGGTGATTACAATTGCTGAATCCAGAAGGATGACTTTCAATATAATGGAAAAGGGGTGAAGATTGAAATGTAGCTTTGAAATGATAGAATAGTAGGGGAGCATCTGCTGCCCCATGACCATTTGGTTATTTTTTCTATAGATGAAGAGGGTAACTTTTTTTTGTATGAAAGAGTCCAGCATATGCATCCTCTGAATCAGTTATGAGGTTGGGCTAAAAACACTTTTGCCTTTTTAGTTGAGGTATAATTAGCAAGTAGTAATTGTTTTTTATATTGTTGTTTAAGATGGCTAATTAGAAAGGGATACATGTAGGATTGCATGGAGTAATTTTTAGTTGTAGTATAACATGTCAAGCTCTTAGATTAAGGCCAGAGGTGTTTTGGTTTTGCTCATATAATGCCTTATAATTGAGTTAATAATATTAATGAAAGCAAGCCAAAACTCAGCAGGGTGTAATGAGTAAATATTAAATCTTTGGAATGATGTATATTTCAAAAATAATAGTTTTTGATGCAACAGTCTTTAGGAGATCTAGTTGCACTGTTGCATTGGCAGATTGTTAAAACTAATATTTAGTTCAATATTAAGAGCTACTTGGTCAAAAAATTTGGTAGGTTGAAGTGAAGGATTAATAATGAAATACAAATCCAGTAAGTAAAAGAGAAGATCAATAAGAATTGTATGTTTTGGGGTATAAAAATGAAAAGTCACTGTTATGGAAGAAACTTTCAGCACTTATTAATTTTTTATTGATGAGGTGAAGATATTTAGAAATAAATTCAGAGTATAGCATGTTGAAATCTCTCATAATTATGACAGTATAGGGGTTTGAGGATAGAGTTACATTTATCTGACAGATAATTTGGTGAATAGGTAAGGATCAGTTATAAAGATATAGATTGATAATGTTTATGGTCAGAGCAAGATGATAGAAGGAAAAGATGATCATGTTTTAGTCAAACTATAAGATTTTAAAGGATATAAAAAGTGCAGTGCCATGATTATAATTTCTAACCATGTAGTAGATGTGTTGGAGGTCAAGAATTATAGGTAATGAAATTTTCTAAGACATTTTTGAGGTTCTATCTTGCTGTTGATTCAGTATTTAGTTTCAGAGAAGCTAATGTAAGGAGAATATTGCATAAGTGCTGAGGGAAAGTGATGCTCCTTACATTAGCCCCTGTGACATTGAGGGGCATTTCAATTCCTAGGAAGGCAGAGGGGAAATTAATCCATAAATATAGAAAGCTTGATAAAGTGTGTGTGTTTTGATGTTTATTATATGGTTATTTTGAGATGTGTGTATTGTGACTAAAGTGGGATTTATTGTTGCAATCTGCTTGACATTCTATCAATATAATTATTTAAATTTGTTTTATTAGTGACCATTTACTAATAGTGGCAACAAAGTGCAAGTTTAGCCATTTGTTATTAAACTTCATTATTTTGACTGTAATTTTGTTGTTGAGTTGTTTGCTGAGTTTGAATTTGTAGAGTTTGTTTTTTATGTTGAGAATTGTGACCATGCAAAGATTTAACTGCTCTGGAGATGGGATTGATATACTATTTAGTGTTTTCCTGATTAAATGTTTTTCCTTGGTTATGTTAGAGTCTGTGTTTGTTGAACCTTTTAAATTTTTTTGCTGGTGCAGAGGAGAGTTGTAGATCTAGTTTTAATTGATGTTGCAGACATTTGGATTTTTAACTTGGTGGTTTGACTATATGTAATAGTTTTTTTTCTATAAGTTTTCTTAGGGTTTGTAATTGTTTGAAAGAAGTTTTCATCAGATGAAGTCTGATTGCCATCTGTAAAGAGTGGTAGTTTTTTAGATTTATTGTCCAGTTCACTGTTTAAGTTAATTATCATTGATTCAGTGAGGATGTTTTCTTTCTGTTTTTGATTTGCAGATAAAATGGTTTGATTAGGTTTATGTAATTTGTTGTTTCAGTCAGGTTGCTTGGATTTTTATCTGTGGTGATTGAGTTGGTTTATCTATGACTTTTGTTGATTTAGATATGCTAGCATGGCATTGATTTGCTTGTAATAGTTCACATTTAACACACTGGTGTGTTTTGTGCATTTTTAATCCACAGAGTTTACAGAAACTGTCAGGATAGTCTTTAATGATGTGGTTTCTGGCTTTGTAGAGAAAGCATAGTGGAAGTATGCCTTTAAGTATTATTATCAAAGATAATGAGTTGGTGGAATGAAGTATTGGAATATCGTTTGGAGGGATATTTTTATTGAGGGTAATATTAATTAATTCTGTGTTTGTTAGTATAGGCACAGAACTTTTTCTTCTTCAGCAGATATCAGAAATTAAGATGTGGTTCCCTGTTTTCCTAGAAGTAATTGGAAATCTGTATTGGTCAAGTCCACATGACATTTTTTTATTTGGCCTGATAATAATGTAGGTCTGTCTAGATTAATATAGCATAAGATTTTCAGATTTCCCATTGATTAAAATAGCATTATTTTAAAAAAAATCTTGTAAGAAATATTGTGGAATTCAATTACAATGTATCTATTATTGGGGATAGTAAAGGATCTTGTATATTAGGCTCCATAATTTTTTTCTGTTAAAAAATTATAAAATTCAGTTATAGGAAATTTAGTTTTTGAATATTAGCATTGATAATTGCAATAATTAATGTTTTGTTATTGTGAAAAAATTTTGAAAGATTTAAGAACTTGTGGGGGGGGGGGGACAAGTTTAATTTTTCAGAATATTCATTGTATTGTTCTGTAGTGATTTCAGGTTAATCCAGTAATAGAAGGGATTTGTTTTGAGCTTTGTCTATATTGAAAAGATCGTAATATTTTCATATAACCAATTTATGTTGACTTCAGACTGTGTATTATTAAAATTGTTTCTCTATTAGAAGTAAAGTTATAACAGCTACTGCATCAAACTTATTTTCTTTGGCTGGTTACAGTTTTTAATCTTTTCTGCTTTCTTGATGATAACAATTGTTCTTTAACTTCTCTATCAGCATTTTCTGTCTTTCTTCTTGGAATCAATATGCTCATCTTTTCAAGACTAAAAGGTACTATTGCTTTTAAATCTATTTATATTTTTTGTCTCATAGCAAGAATGTCATATGCCAGGTCCTAAGTCTTTAATAGTATTTATTTTAGTTACCTTGATAAACATGTTTATCACACTGGACCAACTAATTAACACTGTACTCATTTACATTGGAATGTTTTATAAATCATCTTTATCTAAAATTTGAATACCATATTTAATTATACAAAACATGTTTGTTTGTTTTTTATATTCAGATAATTGTTTTCTAAATAATTTTAAAATGATGTTCATTTGCAATGATTAATAAGAAAGAAAAAATATTGACCAAACTTTGAAAAAAAATTTTCAACCCTATTTAATTTTCGTTCTATATAAATTTTCAATAAAATATTTGGATTTACCAAGAAAAGGGAACTTATTTCAGTAAACTTCTTTTAGAAGGCAAATCTGAAAAGTCATAAAAGATTATATATATTTAACTACAGATTTAATTTGCCTTTATATAGTAAACGAATAAATTAACTACTTTTTATTTTTTCCCTTCATTACGTAGTTATAATTTTAATTAAAACATTTCTGTACAAAATATTTCATGGCTTTATTAAATCTATAAACCAATTTTTTTATTATTTCTTAAACAGATAGAATTAAATGCTATGCATACATATTTCATATGCTGCACATATCCTGCAATCTATAAAATTTATAAATCAATTTATTATTTTTTTTGCATTAAGTTGTTGTTAATAATTTAATTGCAAGTTTTGTAATGTAAACATTTCTACTTGTAATTGATTTTAAACCATAAATAATTATAACTGCAGTCATTTATATTGTTATAGGATATATATTTACTGGAAGTTAAAACAGATTTCTTGGTTTTTTTAATTTATTGTCTCAAGACTAGATATCAAAACAGAATTGCAGTCATTTATATTGTTATAGGAAATATATATTTACTGGAAGTTTAAAAAAACTTGAAAACAGATTTCTTAGTTTTTTAAATTTATTTTCTCAAGACTAGATATCGAAACAGCGTTGTGTTTATTGTCTTTAGGCAAATAAGAGATGCCTGATTTTTGTTTTATAAAAAGATGCAATACTATGAAAATTTGAGTATTATGGTTTGTTAGATTTTTATAAAATTTGTAAATATATTTTTGCATATAGACATTTATTTTATTATTATTATTTTGTATTTATTCAAACCTGCCATTAGTGGCTGTCAAAAAAATATTAACTGTTGAAAGATAAGTTTTTCAATGGTACAACCATTGTTTTCTAAAATTAAAAATAAAATTTTGGCAAATTTTTATTTAAATTAGTTTTTATTTTTGTCAGTATAATAATTCTTAATTAAGAAATAGTTACAGATTGATTTTTTTATTTATTATAAGATTGGAAAAAAATCATAATGATAACTTGCAGAAGCATTGATAGAATTATTATTTTGCAATAAATAAAAAACTGAACTTAAAATCATCTGATTGTGCATGTGAGTGTTATTTTTATTCCATATGTATAAACAGATAAGAGTGGGCTGCTCTTATCTTTATAAAGTCGAATCTTGCATTTAGATTTGTAGAAGTCTCTCTTGTAATAAATTAAGCATTCAAGGCGCATGTACTAATGTTTTAACCTTATTTAAGTAATAAGCAGATAATATACTTTTCTATGTGGATTAATGATATATATTTGAAATTTTAAATTCGATTTTAACAATCTTATTTTTAATAAATTTTAATGAGAATATAATGAAAATAATGTAATATATAGGGTATATGAGCACAGACTTTCACACCATTCTCCACACTATCTCATAACACTGATACACTAGAACACATATGTGTTGAAAAGATAAATAATCACCAATATACATATTTTATGCTAAACCAGCAATCATCAGTTGGTCCAGAATACCATCTCCACACATATATGCTAGAAGTGCTCAGATATATATTAAGATAGACAATCCTCATACTTTAATGGACAGACTTCAATCCACTCCACACTCCAACTCTTCATATACCCTATATATTACATATGTAGACACAGGTATATAAGAAGCCTATGTGTTTCAGTGAAAATAATGGTAAAATTTTAATTTTAAGAGTTATCTATCAAACTTTAAAACTTATGAATAAATATAAACATAGCAATTTTTTAAAATGTTCAAATGTTTTTTTAATAATAAATGATAACATTTTCTTTTAGTTTATGACTTTACATGCATTAACAAATGGAAATTATTGTGAACTCTAAATTTTGATTGTAAATTATACTTTTTATGTATCATCTTTATTTGCAGTGAATTTTAAATCATGCATTTGTGTGCTTATATATGTGCATTTTTGCATTCATATGAACATTTTTATATATAAGCAGATAATATGTATTAATATTGTAGATAATGATATTGAATTAAAATTTAGTGATGTTTTTAAAAGATCATGAATAATGTACTCTGTATAAGTAGGAGTCAACCTAAAATAGAATCACTAAGTTTGATAGTGACCTAAAAATAAAGAAATTTAAACATTTAATGATTCCAAACTTTTTTCTTGTTTAAGCAAAGGTAGTAATTACTCAGTAGTTGATTTTTTTGGTGTAAACTGAGTGCTCATGGAATCTAAAAATGTATCTATAGCCCTGAAAAAAGTGAATGATGAAATCTCTTACTGATATTTGCCATGCTGATTTCTTTAATTGACAGAAGAAATTAATGTAATACTGAAATTTTGCTGATGTTATTTTTTTTTAACTGCAAGTTTGTTGTATATCTTGCAGTGATATTCTCACTATCTATTTTTGCCAATTTATTAAAATGCAAACATAGTATATCCTTTCTAATACATA
Organism: Epiperipatus broadwayi; assembly: GCA_028023455.1. Taxonomy (NCBI): domain Eukaryota; kingdom Metazoa; phylum Onychophora; class Udeonychophora; order Euonychophora; family Peripatidae; genus Epiperipatus; species Epiperipatus broadwayi. The sequence continues at coordinate 9,698,961 of JAQFVV010012411.1, forward strand.
TATTTCAGAAAAATTTTGCTTCAGGATGCATATAGGTACTGAAGTTTGTTCACATAGTGATAAAGAAACTAAAATAATTTCTATAAGCAGGAATGGAGGAAGGTGGCAAAATAGGTAATCAAGGAATGAAACAATACAAGATGGTTGTGGAAATGATGCAGAATTAAGAATACATTTATTTTTGTTCTGTTGTGAATATTAATTATTTGTGACTTGATTCATTATTTCTACAAAATAATGAAATATAAACATATTAAAATAAATGATTACTTGTTTTTCTTTTAAGATACTCTCAGTTATGCCTTCTTATGCTGGGTTTACAGAGTACATATTTCAAGTCATGTTGCTACGTGATGCAAAAATGGAAATCTTTTTTACCATTAATATGCATGTCATTTATATATAGAGAGTGATTTTGGTACTTGTAAAATAATAATAAACATAACTTCAAAAAATTTTATTGGCTTATTATAAAAATAATATCTTAAATTTACCATATCAAATAAAATGTAACAAAATAATCCAAGATATCTGCTTGTATTTTTATAGTGTTTGAAATTCTTGTAGCAATTTTGGTTTGATTTTAAAAACACGCACATATAAAAAAAACAAAAAGGGTAATACACTAATAAAATGCATAATATTGTATATATATATATGGATAAATTAATTAAAATAAAATCAGTTAAAGCAATATTTATATTAGTGTACACATAATGATAAAGCTAAATAGTGACAAACTTTTAATGTAATAATTAATGTGTCTATGCATATATTAATGTTTATGTTTATCTGAAATACAGTTTTAAAATTAATTGAATTACTCTATAAACATTTAAGTATGAAATGACTATAACTAATAATGAATTTAATTTCTTAGAAAATCACTAATTATCTTCTAAACATTTTTAAAAAGAAAAAAGAAACATGTTACGAATTACTCCAAGTTTACCAGGTTGGTGTATTGATTTAAAAGATGAAATTTCATCATCATTTATGGTTCTAACAGGAATTAGTCTTCTCACTTCTCTGTGAATTTTATAATTAAAGCACCTGCAATTTTCAATAATTTTTTTAAAAAAAAAACATTGAAAAAGATTTCACTAGAATAAAAATAATTGAAACTCTTAAAGACTTTAGATTATAAAGGATATTCATTTTTTTATATAGACTATATAATGTAGTTGCTTTAAAGTTCTTAGAAAAAAAAGCCGGAATAAAAAAGAGGTTCTACACTTAATATAATTTAAATTATATATTATTATTATTTCAGTTTGTGTAATTTGTTTTGGAGAGAAATTGTTAATTAATGTTAATGTAGTACATTAAAGACTGTATGATAACTATTTATATAATTAATTACTTTTGCCAATTATAAATAAACTTGGTGAAACTTATTTTTAAAAAAAAATTAAAAGAATGATGCAATCTATAATTTCATTTAAGTGACAGTAATAATAATAAAGACTTAAATGGAGAGGAATTATATGAAGAACTATGTTTAAAAATCTATTTTCAAGTGAATTATCTCACTTCCAAAATCCATTGGGTGTTCTAAGTAATATTCATGAAAATGATGTGATCGATTCATTCCCAAATTTGTCCATATCATTAAGAATATTATTAATTCTTCCTATAAGTATAGTTAGTGGAAAGAGATCATTTTCAAAATTAAAAATCATAAAGAAATTATTTACATTTGACAATGATACAAGATTGATTGGTAAATTTGTCAATGATAATTACAGAGAATGACATATACTCTACTCTAAGTGCTAATGATATTGTTGTAAAGGCTCAGAAAGTAAATTTATAATTATATAATAATTAGAAGAAATTTAAACACAGACCTTCAAGATCCTTTTAGCTATGCACTCCATTTTACATAATCAATACTCATGACCATATACATGTGAAAAAGATAAATGATTTTCAATATACATATTTTGTGCTGAACTAGAGTATCCCACACACATATATACATTCAGTTCTCAGTTTTTCATTAAGATAGCAAGTTTTCAAACTTTAATGGATAAGCTTCAATCTTCTCCACCCTCCAACCCATGCATTGGTTATGTAAGATTGTGAGATAGAGTGTATAACTGAAGAGAACTTGAAAGTCTGTGCTGAAATCCCTTCTAATTGCATCTAAAGTTCAATATATATATATATATATATATATATATATATATATAAGTATATATATATATATATATATATATATATATACTTGTATTAAAAATATTACAGATTCAGACTGATTTCTGTCTATCTCTCTTCTGTGTATTTAAATGGACATACCAAAGTTTTATATATAGGTAATTAGAGTGATTTAAAGTCAACATATGTATGACAACAACATTAGCATCAACAAAGACTTTGAGCATTTTATTATATGGAGCTGAAGAATGGAGGGTGGAAAAGATTGAAACCTGTTAATTACAGTTTGAATATTTGCTATCTTATTATAAACTGAATACTGATTGATATTTGTGAGAGATGATGACCTAGACCCTCTTATGACTGCTGGTTTAGCACAAAATATGTATATAGGAAATGATTTTTTTATGTGTATGTGATTGTGTGTATTTGTTATATAAAATGCAGTGGATAGCTGAATGGAGCTTGAAAGTCTTTGATCAAATCTCCTCTAATTACATCTAAAGTTTAGTATATATAATATACTTGTATTTAAACTATGTAATTGTAAATTTTTTTGGAACATTAAAACTTTTTGAGGGGAGGGAATCACTGATTTGCATAAGGGCACTGATGACTGTTCCTCCTATTCTGCCTATAAGCACTGAAAACTCCTGTCCAAAAAAAAAATCGCAAAATTCTAGGATTCATTATCACAGAGAAGATTAATGCAGAAAGTAAAATGGATTTTTTCTTTAGATGTAAATTAGAATGATCATCGCTAGCAATTTATTCATTATGATGGGCATATCATTTCTGATTATCATTTATGTATAAAATATAATTTCAACCAAAAAGTTTTTATACATATTTCTTCAGGCGTATGGAATTGTAATTTGGAATCTCTCATGCAGAACAAATGTGGTTTTTATTCTTATATAAAATAAATTTTGCTACTGTTACTAATTTTAGTATGTAATTGTAGATGATTTAAACACAGACTTTCAAACATTCTTCAGCTGTTTTCATATAACAAATATTCATGATCACCTACATGTGAAAAAGGTAATTGATCTCCAATATACATTTCATGCTGAGCCAGTACTCATCTGTTGGTCCAAATCAGTATCTTCCCCCCACCCACCCACCCACACACACACACACATACACACACACACATATATATATCATTATCAACTATCAATCCACTGCAGGATGAAGGTCTCTCCAAGTTCAATCCATCTTTTCCGATCTTTAGCTTCTCTTCTCCACATCACCCCTACACACTTTCTTATTTCATCCATCCATCTAACATGTTATCTCTTTCTGGGTCTTTTATAATCTCGTGGAATCCAGTTTAAAATTTTAATTGTCCATATATTATCATCTCTTCTAGCAATATGTCCAGCCCAACTCCACTTCAGTCTTTTAATTTTTTCAATGAGATCAGCAACACCTGTTTGTTCTCTTACCCATACATTGCATTTTCGATCTCTTCTTGTTATTCCCAACATGCATCTCTCCATACTTCTTTGAGTGATTTGAAGTCTCTGCATTGCTCTTCTATTAAGTGTCCAAGTCTCAGATCCATAAGTAAGAACTGGCAAAACACATTTATAAAAAACCTTCCTTTTCAAACACATAGGCATATTTCCTTTTAGTACTAAGTTATTTTTACCAAAAGCACTTCAACCAAGTTTAATTCTATGATTAATTTCATCCATTACGTTTCCATATGTATTAATAATCTGACCAAGGTATTTGTAACTGTTAATTTCTTCTAAGTCATCATAATCAATCTTTATTTTCATATTTTGAGAAAATCGATTAAACATTACTTTAGTCTTTTTAACATTTATCTTTAGTCCTTTTTTCCTACTTTCATCTGATAACTCTTGCAACATTTCCTGCAGCTCTAAAGCACCCCAAATGACTTAAATAATCTCCATTTATTTTCACTCCTTTAGCTTCATATATATATATTGTAACGGGAACATACGTACGTTACATTATTTTTTATGTTTACTAATAAAAAATAATGTTACGTACGTATGTGCCCTTAACAATGAAACAACTAACCTAAGATTACCCTCCCCTAATATAACTTTACAAATCTATACAGCCATTCACGCCTGACTTAAGTTTAACATTTATGTAATTTAACTTAACGGAAAACAGAAATCATGATAAAACTTAAAGAACAAAAAATAAATAAATGGAAATGATTTTACAAAATAAATACATTAAATAAAATTATAACTAATTAATAAATAACCTTGGTCAGATAGGATAATATTGCAGTCATTTAAATATGGAAAGTTTTAATTTAATGTTCATTATTTATAAAGTTCTTACGGTTTACAACAGTTCATCTTTATCCGTTGCTTGCCATGAACGTGAATTCCCATGCCGTCCTCAAAAGATTGGTATCCATTTAGCCATTGTTTTATTTATTCATTCGGAGGTTTTTTAGTTTAGTTGGTCCTCAATGTAGAAAACGATAGTTCATTTCTCTTTCTTTCTTTGGCAAAACTAAAGGGATTGAATCGTGTGTCTCTTCAATCCCTTCTCCCGCACCTCCGCACTAACACCTATCTGTCACATCGTAATAATCATAATCACTCCCCAATAATTTCCAAACTTGTCCTTTTATATTACTTTGAAAGATTGACTTAACATTATGTCATGATGATAATATGGTCCTTTCGCTGAGGTTCGATTCCATTGTTTTTCATTCATTGGCTTTTTTTTTTTTTTTCATATGTCATAGCATCGCCCGGGACGCGAACCCACAACCGTCTGCAACCAACTACTTGCTTGCATGGCGACTGCGATACCTCTCGGCTAACAACGCAAGACATTCATTGGCTATTTGTTTCTATTGTTTTTCTATCTGACCGATGTTTTTACATTTAAATGCCCAAGACTGGTTTACATTTAACTAATTAAAACAATCATTTCCATTTCTGATTAATTAATGTGTTTTCCAAGATTAAAGATATATTTTTATCTCTAAATCTTTTTAAGATTTAGTTTTAAACTACTCTCTTTTTTTTTTTAATAAAGTTTTATTTTAATAATTATTTATCTGTGCAATTTTATATATATATGCGAGTTTAAGATGATTTTTTAATTTTTTGGTTTTTAATTCTTAAAAAAGAAATTTTTATTGGCGAACTTTTTTATTTTTTATGTTTACTAATAAAAAATAATGTAACGTACGTATGTGCCCGTTACAATATATATATATATCAGTGCTCAGTTTATATTAAGATAGCAAATATTCAAACTTTAATAAACAGGCTTCAATCTACTTTACCCTCCAAATCTTCAGCCATCCATACCATTGAAAATCTGATAATAGAATACCCAATTTCCAAGTATATTAAATTATACTTGTATTAGATATTACAGACTCAGGCCTATCCCTCTTCTGTGTATTTAAATAGACAAAGTGCTATACATTTAGAGGACAGAATGATTTAAGGTCACAGGGACATAACAATAATATTGGCATAACGAAGGGATTTGGGCATTCCATCCTCAGATTTTTGATGGTATGGATGGCTGAAGAGTTGGAGGGTGGAATAGATTGAAGCCTGACCATTAAAATTTGAAGATTTGCTATCTTAATATAAGCCAAGCACTGATTATATATATATGTGTGTAAGAGATAATGATTTGGACCAACTGATGAATGCTGGTTGAGGACGAAATATGTATATTGGATATTATCTTTTTCATATGTGTGTGTGGTCATGCGTATCGATTGTATGACATAGAGTCTATAGATGAGGCCTGCGTGAAAGTGGGTATTCAAATCCTCTACAATTATATCTAATTTCCAAATAGATTAAATTATACTTGGTTTTTAATCTTAGAATGATTTATTTTACTGGCAGTTTTATTTGTTTGTATTTATTCATGGTAATGCCTAGACCATTCCTGTAATAACAATTAGATTAGAATGATAATCAGATGCTGTTATAGATCTTTTATCTCTAGTGATATTGATCAGATCATATTTTAACTTTTTGCTACTATTGTATATTAGAATTAAGAGAGTTTTTATATATAACACTTTTTTCTTTTAATCTGAGAGGAAAAGAAATAATAACTTTCTCTTTGTAATTTTTAAAATAAAATAAAATTAATATTTAATTTAACTTTTCAAGTAATGATAAAAGCAATTTCTTCTTTTTTTTTTCAAAAAAAAAAAAAGGTTAAATTAATCAAAAAAATGAATGTGATTTTTCAGTTTCATTGAAATTCCAAAACAAATAATAAATAACCTTATTTTTGCAATTTTAATCTTTTGTAAAAACTTTATATATATTATAAAACGTTAAATAATATATATTAAGGAGAATTGAATTTTGAGACTAGGAAACAGCTTGTAAATTCATATCTCCAAAATATTACATACTGTGTATGCAAATATGTACATCATTGTACTATTTATATCATTAATCAAAATATATAAAATGCGCTAACACGCCCAAGCATACAAAGCTATAAACAAATAAAGAAAATATTTATTATTATTTTTATTTTAATATCTATTTCATTAAATGGCTAAGCGCTTTCAAGAGTCAAAGCCCTCATAATCATAGCCACATTACAAACTATAATAAATTGACTCGGAGTGATGCAAATGAAATGATTACGCATTCCATTTCTTGGACATTTTGTAGCAAGAGTCTTTTCTATTGATCGTGTCATCATCTCTAGATATAAAGAAAGCTTTTATCTTTCTTTTAAGATCATGCCACATTTTATATATTTTGATTCATAATTAGCCACGAAGTATAAACTGTTTGCTTATTTATATCATTATGTTTAAGGGCTATTTGATTTCTTATTATTTATCTTGAATAATTTTTTGATTTGAGTCTTTTAGTGAGTAAGAGTAAAACTTTAAAGCTGGGTACTAGTTTTAAAACATACTTATAAACTGTAATACCGTATTATAGAATATTTTACAATTTTTCCATCACAATTATTTATAAAATGTGAATCATGGTTATAGCAACGACCATATAATTTTATTAGTATTCTTTAATCATTATATAATGCCAAAATATATATTTGATGATGCTAATGGTATGAAATAAGCTTCACTATAAACATCTATAATTACTATTTTGATCAAAGTAATGATTTTTGTTAAAAATGTATGTGACTATACTTTGTTCTTTTTATATACACATAAGTGCATAAATACATATTTACTGCACAATAGCTGAATATATGGCTTAATTTTTATATCTATTATATGTAGGTTAAAATAGGAGTCTTTGTGTGCTAAAGAGATGAGAATGACATTTTCAAATTCTTGAAAGGTGGCTGCTTATCCTTATTATTAAAGCAGTGATAAATTATCTGAAACTTATTTACTAATATCAGGATATTATGAGTGGTCCTACTAATACTATCAGATATAGTCAATTATATCCAGATGATGACAGATGAGATCTTGCTGAAATATCAGTGGTGGAAGAAGAAGAATAATTATGCGCTTATAACGCTCGTTAAAGAAGTTATATATTATTAAATCTATTTAAAGCTTAGCGCTTTCAAAGCTCTATGGCCATAGAGCTTTGAAATCGCTAGAGCTTTGAAAGCGCTAAGCTTTAAATAGATATAATAATATATAACTTCTTTAACGAGCATTATAAGCGCATAATTATTGATGTTATATAATTTATGAGAAGTTTATAAACAAATTTATTACAACAACAACAACAACAACAATAATAAGAAGAAGAAGGAGGAGGAGGAGGAACTAACTTACAAAAGCTCGTGAATGTACTTCATTAAAGGCAAACAGAATCTAATTATTAGTTTAAAAATCTTATAATTTTGAAAAATTATAATCGATTTCCGGATTATAAGAAAAGACGCTGTTAACAAAGTAAGTTTTTATTATTATTATTTTGTCCTAAGAAAATCTAGTCATCTAGTGGAAATGGCGTCTGCAGATAACAATTGTGTTGTTAGTAGAAGAAATAACAATACAGATGTCAAATCAGTTGCAGAAGCCAGTAAGGAAAAAAAATCTTATGCAAATATTGCTGCAATGAAACCATAAAAAGCAATATTAGAAAATATTATACAGCAAGAGAACAAAAAAAATGGAGGGGAAGGACAAATAGGCAGATTTAGGAGAGCCAATTCATTAGACATTTTTGAACTAAGTTTAGAAAATGAAGATGAGACACCTAATCATTTAGCAGAACAAACTGAAGATAATTGGACAGAAGAAGAAATTCAAGAAATAAACATACAGTTTAATAACACAATACCACACAAGTTATATGAATCTTATCAAAAATTCTTTTCTAATAAATCATTAGTGCTCACAATTACAGATAGAAGTCTAACATTATATAAATTTCACAAAGAGTTATTATATCAAAAACTAACAGAAGAAACTTATGGGTTTCAATCTCAGAAATAGGTGAACATTCAAACTCGCAATATATAGCTATACAATTTTTCAATGAAAATCAAAGAATGAGATTTAAATCACAAATAAAAACAATTGGTGGATATGTAATAATTGTTTTTGATGAAATCTGCAAAATTATTGCTCAGGAATCATTAAAAATGCGTATTTTGGGTTTAGCATTCGTGATTTCAAAAGTATGGTCCAACCATTTGGCATGCCATATACATTAAGCAAATCTTGTGCAATGATACACCAACACTTATATACACCAACAGTTATCATTTTAAGATAAGGCTGCACCAGCATATTAAACCAGAAAAAATTCCAAGGCAAATTATGGATCAGGGAGCAGTATTATAATTAAACATTAAAGGGTTAGGACCACAATGTTTTGGCTGTGGAGAAAGAAGCCATTTGATTATAGACTGTCCAAAGAATGGAAATAACAAAGGATTTGATTTATCAGAAGAAAGACTAGAAAAGAAAACAAGCTATAAACAAAGAGATGTAAAGCAAATACTGACATTGGATGTGGGAACTCAAGGAAGTGAAAAGGAAAAAAATTCTATGCAAACACATATGAATACAGATAAGCAAGAAAATGAAACTGCAAATGTAAATAATAATGACAGTAATATTGGGGAGATTCTAGATTCTTCATTAAAGTTGGAGGAAAAAGTGTACCTTAAGATAAATAATACAAAAGTAAAAGAAAAAAAAGGGAATGATATACCAATGCATGTGGTTAAAGCTTTAGAAAAAAATATAGACAAACACACATTGAAAAAAAAATGTTGATGGGAAGCAATATTATGAAGAGAATATGAATTTGGATGAAGAACTGGAATTATCTAAAAAACAAAGAACTAGGAACAATACGAATACTGAGATTACTCAGACATTAATGCCAAATATGCAGCAAGTTACTCAGGTTAATAGTGAACAGAAGAGAAAGCCAGGAAGACCCCCAAAAAACAGGAAAACAGGAAAAAAGCTAAAATTAGGAGAGCTTATGTTTGATGACACAGGAGAACAGTATCGAATGGACAGATATACTGATGTTGAAACTGAAAGTGAGTTCGAAGATGCCCAAGATTTACAATTGATAGACAGCCTAAAATAAGGATAATTAAAGATAAAGTAAATTCAAATAAATTCAAAGTAAAAAGTAAATCTTCTATAAATAAAAATTAAAATTGCTTCTTTTAATGAACGGGGTTTGAATTCAACAGGAAAAATATTTAAGTTGAAACAATGGATCAAGGAAACAAAACCTCATATAATGGGACTGCTTGAAACCAAAATTTATGCAGGGTCACAAATTGATCCAGCAAAATTTCTAAATAGTGAGGGCTTTGTTGCATGTTCAAGAGACTCTACCTCTCCATCAGCCGGGACAGGTCTTTTGATAGCTACTGCTTGCCAGTTTACCAATTTTCAAATCATATACATTGATGCAAATCTATTAATCATTACTTTATTTCACAAAATAATTAAAATAAATGTAATCTTTGTTTATATGCCATTGCAAAAATATAAAATAAATACAATAATTGCCACAATTAATTCAACACTGGAATCTACAGCTAATCCAACAATTTTGAATGGAGACTGCAATGTAACATATGATGAGTTTATAAATAAGTGGATACATAAATTATCAATTCCATTGATGAGTGCAAGGGGTTTCTTACCTGAAGATGCTGTTTCATTTCATAATGGCCGATTTTCAACATTAATTGATCTTTGTTTTTACTCTCCAGTGTTTCATCATCTAATAAGCATGAAGTTAATCCCATCAGCAATTTCTGATCACTCAGCTCAGTTCATATCAATTGACCTCAGTAATATACAAGTCTCTAGACTGCAATTAACTAGAACAATAAGAATGTTGATTCCAACCTTAACACCCGAATTTATTTTTTCAGAGATTTATATTATGTGGAATAAGATTCTTTCAATGACCTTTAACCCAATACAGCAATATTTAGCTTACATTAATCATATAGTGAAAAATCAGCTACCTCCCTCAGGGTTGTTGAAGCTTGCAGAACAAATTCATAAAGGTATTGTGGCCATAACCCCTAATCAACACACACAGAAACGTATACATATACTAACAAATGCTTATAACAAAGCATGTGATACACTGAAGAGCTATTTTAAAAAATAAAAAAAGTAGAATAAACCTAATGCTTCAACAGACATGGACTCGGCAATATATTAGATGGGCATTGGGGGGGGGGGACCTGAAATCAAAGTGCCATTAGCAGTTAAAATAAACAATGAAACATTTACTGGAAATAATATGATCTTACCAATTCTTAACTATTTTAAAGATAAGCTGGGACCAAGAAAATTGATACAATACCAGCCAAATGTATTTGGAATGGCAGAGACTGAATCACCATATACTATAGATGATTTTATAATGAAAATGAATAAAATGCACAACAACTGTCACTCAGGAAGCCCTGGGATCCCACTGTTCATATTAAAACACCTTGAGAAGCTGACTAGCAAATGCCTTTGTCAGTTGGCAAATTATTTATTGCAGGGAATAATAACAATGGAGGGAGTTAATACAATCATGATGGTGCCGTTTAATAAAAAAAAGAAGCCCATTCTTTTGTTATCAGAGATAAGGCCAATATCAATGGGTCCATTGCCCATTAAGATTTTAGAGAAAGTAATTAAAGATAGAATCATTTATTTTACCAATGATTTCACCAGCTCAATTTGCTAGAAAACATTCATCTACCACATGAGCTGCTATGTTATTTAAGGCTATTTTGACATCAGTTAGAGAAAAGAAAAGATATGGACCGATTGTTGTACAGCTGGATATTGCTTCGGCTTTTGACAATGTTGATATATCTATACTGTTGAGATTATTGAATGACACTGAAATGCCAAAATCACATATATATGTTATAACAAATTTACTCTTAAATCGTGAGCTTCACATTACTCTAAATGGCAGAAATTCACCAGCTTTCACACCAACTAAATCACTTTCACAAGGGTCCCCATTTAGTGCCATCTTATTTATTTTATATATAAATCCCCTTCTTATCCGATTACAACAGGAATTTGAGGGAATGGAGATTCCGGGAACAGGTCAAAAATTGACCTGCATTGGATACATGGATGACATTACAGTTTTCCTGAAATCAAAAAGGCAGATACTAAAACTACAGATGATTTTAGAATACTCAAAGGAATTTAAACTAAGTTTCAATCCAGAAAAAACAGCAGCATGGACAATATTCATGGGAAGGCCATGTACATCCATTTTCCAGGCAAAGCCAGGCTCATTCCTTGGATTTCCATTCCATCTACGGACTACTGGAATGAGATGTCATTTGCAGAACAAATTGAAAAATGAAATACAGAAAATAGCAGACTCTCTAGCCAATACCTATATGTCAGTATATTCAAAGATTCAATTAATTAATAGTTTGATGATGACTAAGATAGTTTACTTTATGCCGATGGTTGCTTTCTCAAAAGCTTTTATCTTCAAAATTAAGACCATTTGCAATCAGCTACTATGGTCAAGGAAAGTCATGGCAATATCAATGGCAAAACTATGTCAGCCACTGAATAAAAATGGTTTGGGGTTACATGATATTGGTATATTTGAGAAACAGAGAATGAGGAACAGTATAATTGATATTGTTAAACAATTTCCAAAAATTAAACAGCTCATAGAGGTCATTCCAACTGATAAACCACCACCAAAAAAATTATCATATTTTGAACAATTAATATATCTTTGTAAAACAGAATCAAAAATCCCAGAGCAATTTATTAATAAGTACAAATACTGGGAAATTTATGAACTAATACATGAAGATAATATAACAATTGCTTTAGAACCAATACTGGGAATTAATAATAAACAACTGGTTAAAAGGTATAAACGATGGGCCTTAGAACCAAAGTTTTTCAATTTTCTAATAAAACTTAATCTATCTGCATTACCTACCACATATTTTCTGTGCCATAAAAGACTATACGTCAATTGATTCCTATTGTGGCTTATGCCATCGAGCTGAGGAAACCCTATCACATCTGCTATATCACTGTGAGGGACTTAGGCAGATAAGAAATCTCATAACTAGCAATTACAGGAAGTCCAATGTAACAATGCATCAATTAATTTCTGGATTTAGAGAGGGATTAACACCAAGTGTCAGGGCAGCAACCTTTGTGCTATATGCATATTGGTGTACTAGATGCACTTTCCTAATTGGTAACAATTCCAGGAGGCATCCAGCTACTTTTTCAAATAAACTGGAAATGATACAAAAAAGGGATAAGACACTGGCCAGACCTGACATTTATGCAGCAACATGGTCATTACTTAAGATTAGATCTATGTTATAGTGAATTGAGGAAATTAAACATTATAAAGAAACTTAGAAGGAAATGCATGTCAAATTAGCAACAAGGACAATTTAGCAACAATTTTTTCCCTTCTGTTATAAGTGATTGATTTGCTAATGGCGTTCAAATGATAATGGACAATCCAGGATATTATATGTAGACGAACTATGTAAATGCAAAATTTGTAATTCTTTTGAGACATTAAAGGCCTTTTGAAACATCATCATCATCATCATCATCATCATCATCATCATCATCATAATAATAATAATAATAATAATAATAATAATAATAATAATAATAATAATAATAATAATAATAATAATAATAATAATAATAATAATAATAATAATAATAATAATTCAATTCTTTATTTATTTAATGTACATATTAACAGCATTTAGCCAATTATAGATTGCACAATAATTTCATTATCATATACAAATCTAAATAAGCACTAAAAAAACAAAACAAAAAATAATACCAACAAAATAGAAAAACAATAAAATGCACAAATAAATAAAAAGACAATATATCAAATGAAGTTAAGGATATTTTTTATGAGGACTTTAGTGAATTGTTTAAAATCCAAATTAAAAACATCATTAAAAAGTTTAATCTTTGTAAATTTATTAAATGCTTTTCCATATCTGTAAATAGCTTCTACAATTTTTAAGAGATTTATTCACCATAAAATTAATGTGATTATGAAAAGACCCATTATTGGATAATATTATTCCTAGATCTCTTTGATGATCATTTGCTATTATTTTAGAATCACCAATATAGTAGGAAAACCTTAAGATTTCAGATTTTCTAGAGTAAGAGACAATGGAGTACTTATCCATATTTATATCTATATAATTACATTCACTCCATTTCAAGAAATTATCTATATCACTTTGAAGTAAAAAACAGTCATTAATAGAATAAATATGCCTAAAAATTTTGCAATCATCTGCATAACATAGAAGATGTGAAAATTTAATGCATGTTTTTAGGTCATCAATGTATACATTAAATAATAAAGGTGCAAGAACACTGCCTTGAGGCACCCCAGTGAAGCAATAATATGGTAATGACAATTTATTATTAAACCTCACACAAGACATTCTATCTTTAAGAAAAGAGTCAAACCAATTAATTAATAATTTGGAAAAACCTAACCTACGAAGCTTCTGAAGAAGAATTTTATGATTAACTCTATCAAAAGCCTTGGACATATAAAAATAAACAACATCTAACCTAGATTGATTATCAATTGAGTTTGAAATGTTATCAAAAATAGTTAGCAAATTTGTTTCAATGGACCTATTAGGCAAAATCCATACTGCTCTGGTGCCAAAACCTTAGAGACATCCAAAATAATTTTATTATATAAACATCTTTCAAATATTCGAGCAACAGTGTGTAGAATTGAAATAGGCCTATAGTCCCTTACCAAATCTTTAGATCCTTTCTTAAGAATAGGAACAACTTTAGCAATTTTAAGGGATGTAGAAAAAGTACCATTTGCTAAAGAGCAATTAAAAATATGCAAAAGAGGAGAAGCAATGTATTCAGCACATCCTTTATAAATGAAAGCTGGAATATTGTCAAGGCCCACACTAGAATGTAATTTAAGCTGCTTAATATCAAAAACAACATCAGATTCAATAAATGAATCTAATGTTATCCTTTCTTCAACTAGATTATTATTTGCAGTTAAATTAGTAAAAGACTGAGATTGTTTAAAAAGCCCTGAGAAATAATGAGAAAAATCATCTGCGGCTAGATTAGAATTATTACTCTGTAATTTTTTTTTTGTAATACCTAAATCCTTAACTAGAGCCCAAAATTGCAAAGAATTATGAGAAATATCACTTTCAGTGTTTTGTATAAATTTTTGAAAATCTCTATGATATATATAACCTTTGACAATCTTCTATAATTAATAAAATTATTATAATAATTTAAGTTCTTAGTTTTCCAATATTTATGATGATGAAATGATTTCCTTTTAATAATTTCTTTAAGAGAGACTGAAAACCAGAGAGGAAAATGATTAGTTAAAAAAATTTTCTTAGGAATGTATTTGCCAATTAGTTCACTAAATGATTGTTCAAAAAACTTCATACAGAAATCTACATCAGATGAAGAATACAAATTTTTCCAGTTAAAATTAGATAATTGTAAACAAAGACCCAAATAATTTCCTTTTTTGTAGTTTCTTTTCATAATTTTAAAGGGACAAAGTCTATTAAATTTAATATTAATATAAAATTCTAAGAGAGGATGATGCAAATCAATGGGAAAAAGGAAGAGAAGAAGTAGTTAAACATTCAATTGTAGGAAAATTACTAAGAATATAATCCAATGTGTGATCATTAAAATTGGTGTATGGATTAAATTGTTTTAAATTTAACAAATTGCAAAAATGAATCATTCTCAATGCTTTAGATGAAAAAGAGACTGAATCTATGATAGTATTACCTGAATATAAATCAGGAATATTAAAATCACCAGTAATAACTATATATGATCCATATTTGATTAAAAAATCTTCAAGAATAGAAAGAAACTCATTAAACTCTAAAAAGGATAATGGTGGCTTTATGTAGATAGTACCCAAAAGAACCTTGACACTATTTTTCAAACATATTTCACACCATGTAGTTTCACAAGATGATGATGAAATAGGAATATACTTATGTATAAAATTACATTTAAAAGCAATGAGCATGCCTCCACCTTTGGAAGCCACATCAGGAGATCTATCTGAACGAAGTGCTTTATATCTATTGTCCATAAAAATATCATCTGAAATGTGTAAAGTAAGCCAAGTTTCTGAAATAAAACAATATCAAAATTTTCAGAACTGAAGAATTGCTTAATTTTTGCAGTCTTAGTTCTCATCCCACAAATGTTTATATAAAAACAATAAACTCTAAATATAATATCAAAAAATATATAAAACCAAACAATAGTCAAGAGAAAAAAACTGTTAATAAAGGACAATATTGGCAAAAGAAATTAATCAGAAAGTATTAATGAACTAGCCAAAGAGCCATAAAAAAAATTTTAATGCAGTACTGCAAGGCCATAAATGATTCGAAATAAACTCCAAATAATACCAATAATAATAATAATAATAATAATAATAATAATAATAATAATAATTATTATTATTATTATTATTATTATTATTATTATTATTATTATTATTATTATTTAATCAAATAATAATAATTTATTTATTTATTATTTGATTAAATTATTATTATTATTATTATTATTATTATTATTATTATTATTATTATAAATAAATAAATTATTATTTATTATTTGATTAAATAATAATAATAATAATTATTATTATTATTATTTATTTTTGTGTATGTTTCAACGATAAGCTTTATTTGTCTTAAAGGGTTACAAAAGTTTACATAGCTTGGATTGCTGTGTTTACATGGGCAATCCATAGTTGTAGGTTTACATATATAAAAATGGATTTATTGTTGTACACAGGATTACAGGAATTTTTACATGCTGTGAATTAGTTACATAGTTTTACATAACTTGGATTGCTGTGGTTATATGGGGAATCCATAGATATAGTTTACATATATAAAAGTTGATTTATTGATTTACATGAGATTACAAAAAAATTGTCATGCTGTGGATTAGTTACAAGGATTTTTACTTGGCTTGGATTGCCATGGTTTCATCAGCAATCCATAGGTGTAGGTTTATGTATGTAAAAGTTTATTTATACTGTGGATTAGTTAGAATGGTTTTACATAGCTTAGATTGCTGTGGTTACATGGGTAATCTGTAGTTGTAGTTTTACACATGTAAAAGTTGTTTTATTGGTTTACACATGATTGCATAAATTTTACATGATCTGGACTACTGTATTTACAGAGGCAATCCAAGTTTAGTTCTATTTGTGGTTGAGTTACCTTGGTAACATAGATGAGGACTAGGAAATTCCATGGTAGCGTGGCAATTATCTGTGAAGTCCGGCCTGGTGTTGTGAAATCAATGTCAGTATTTTTATTTTTTAGGTTATCTTTTTTTGGTTACCAGGCTTTCTTTTGGTTTTATTGGCAATGTAAGTTGGGGAGAGTGTTGGTGTGGGTGGAATTGTCATGCCTATTTTTGGTGCATTTGAATAAATGAGTGTTGCAAAGGGGTGGGGTGGCACAGCTATGTTAGAATTCTTTGTTAGAATTGGTTGCAATTGTTAAGATGGACCTTGTGGTAGGCTGGTCAGACTCTGGATCTGTGTGCTGGAGATCAGAGCTGAGTAAGGCTTTTGATGAAGTTTAAGAATGAGATCCATGTGTAGAGTGTCCTGATATCCAGAGGAGGCTGGTGGTACAGCTATGTTTGAACTGGTTGCAACTGTTGAGTTAGAGTTTGCAGTTGGTTGGGCTCTGACTCTGGGTCGGGCTGTGTTATAGTTGGTGGCCAAACAAGCCTTTTCATATGATTTAAGTGTGAGATTCATTGCTAGTGTCCAGGCAAATTCTAGGCAGGTAGTTAGGCTCAGCATTGCTATTAGAAGTGACTTGTTTTTTGAAATTATCTAGTAACTTGATGATAGTTGAAGATATGAACGGAAAATTGGAAATCAGTTATCAACTGATTGGAAATTGAAAAAAAGTATATAGTTTTTTTACTTTCTAGCCTAAAGTTTTGACTACTTTATAAGCATAAACAGCCAGGGCTTGTTAACTCAATTGTGAGCAAATGAATTAATTTCTGGGAACTTTAAATCGAATTTTTATTACTAAACAAGGTTAGAGATTGCTACAATAATATTAAAAATAAATGTATGCCTGACTGACCTTTGGACTTTGAAACTATATGTTGGTATTATTGTGGGCAAACACTGGTTATGCAATGGCTTTTTTAAAAAATTATGTTAGGTAACTTTATTTCAATTGGAAGTTTGAATAAAAAATGTAATAATCAACTGATTAAAGGTATATTATTATCTTGAATTAGACTAAGATTGTGAATTCTTTTTAAGCATAAAAAAAACAAAGCTAGTTAACTTGTTTATTTAGTAAGTGAATTATTTGTGGGAAATTTGTAACTGATTTTTTTTTTCCAAAACAAAAATCTGACTTTGCAATTAATAAAATTAAAAATTGGCTTACGTTTGACTGAACTTTGGATTTTGAAACTCTGTGCTGACAATGTTGGTGGTAAGCATCTGGTCATGTGATTACTTTGTCTCCATATTGTTTTTTAAAATTATCATTGGGCAACTTGATTTTAATTAATTTTTTGAATGAAAAAGCAATACAAAAGTATTAAACAATTATCACCTCATTGGAAATTGAAAAAGGTATATCAGCATAAAGTTTTTACCCTGCCAGGTTTAAACTTTGAATACCTTTGGAACATGAAAACTAGAGCATGCTGACTTGGTTATGAACAAATGGACCTTTGCTGCTGAACTTTATTATTATTATTATTATTATTATTATTATTATTATTATTATTATTATTATTATTATTATTATTATTATTATTATTATTATTATTATTATTATTATTATTATTATTATTATTATTATTATTATTATTATTATTATTATTATTATTATTATTATTATTATTATTGTTGTTGTTGTTGTTGTTGTTGTTGTAATAGTAGTAGTAGTAGTAGTAGTAGTAGTAAAAACAGGAGAGAGAGAAACAAAAATACTCTAGAAAATTAGTTTTGAAATGACTATAGAAACCAATCTGTGAGTTACAAATACATTCACATATAAAGTATGTTTATCCAATTTTCTGTTTACTTGTTAATGCTGTCATTTAATTTCTTTAGCAAAAAACTTTTCTTTCTGAAATACTTCAATACCATGTATAAATTGTAGCTCTCCAAGTATTTTATTTTTTGCCATATTTTTCCAATGGAAACAATAATGTCTTTGAAATAATTTTTATAGTGTTAATGGTGATCTACTTGTTCTATCAAACCTATGTCCAAGTTCACCATATAACCTCCTTTTAGAAACTTTTTTTTATTTTTCATTCATTTTACATGTAAATTCAAAACAATGGACTAAATAATATCACATTCTGCAAGTTGAAGAACATAATGACTGGTTTTATGATCTTGCCATTTGTATTTTAAAATTTTTCCAGACTATCCTTAAATAAAACTTTTCCAATGTCTTTATATTGTACCAAAAGAGTGTCTAACTTTCACTTGCTCACAATAAGTTAGATGAAATAACAGCTTTATATAACTTAGTTGCAGTAGTTATTTCTTTATGATAAAATACTTCAGCTTTTAACATGTAAAGCAGCAGCAGAATTGAGTTTGTGTTAAATCTAAACATTTAAGTTCAAGTTTCTAATCATAAAATTACCAAGGTATTTAATTAAACTGATTTACATTCTCAAATTGATAACTGTCTAATAATAAAGTTGATGAAAATTTTTTTCTATCATCATTTGCTTATAATAAATTTGTTTTGTTTTAAACATTAATTAATAAAGTAAGATTTTTATAAGTTGCATTTAAAATTTTATGAGCATTCTGTAAATCGTCTTTTGAACTGACAAAAATATAGCACAATCAAATCTAGAATCCAAAAAGATGAACTTGTTTTTTTCTTTTAACTGATTCAGATTAACAATTCCACCATTAGACTTGTATGTATCTTCATTCTCTGATTAAGCTGCCTACAAACAATTCCAAAGACCACTGTCATAAAAATTGGAAACAAAGACCTTGTTTAACACCATTTTTCATTTCAAATGCCACAGACATTCCACCTGTAGCATTGACAGTTGTTCT
Organism: Epiperipatus broadwayi; assembly: GCA_028023455.1. Lineage (NCBI taxonomy): Eukaryota > Metazoa > Onychophora > Udeonychophora > Euonychophora > Peripatidae > Epiperipatus > Epiperipatus broadwayi. The sequence goes on from JAQFVV010012411.1 coordinate 9,718,745, forward strand.
CATTGCATCATGTAGAAGCTATGTAATATGAATACATTTTGGTAGGCAACTAACTAATTTCAAACAATATCAACGACCTGCCCTATTTATTAACTGAAACAAATGCTTGGACCAAATCAATAAAAGCAATATATAAATTTATTCCTTTGTCCCTGACAGTTTTTTGCATTTGCTTGGCAACAAAAATCATACCTATAGTGCTTTTTGATTTTCTAAAACCACACTGAGTGTCTGGTAACTATTCATCTATAACTGGAATCAATCTAATCAACAAAATTCGAAAGTACTTTTACTATAATGAATAGTAATGCTATTCCATAATAATTACTATCTCACATTTAAAGACTTAGAAAAATGTATTCTCCTATATGTATTTCTAACAAATTTAATATATTTTTTCTTTAATAATTATTGTGATGTGTGACATTTTTTGATATAAAAGCTCATGGTTTTCAATATATATAACCATTTCCCTGAAAACAATAATAAACAAGTGAATAAATAAAATAAAAATAAAGTTAGCTAGTTAAAAACATAATCTTATTTTAAATAATAGTAATATTATTACTAAATTCAATCTTCACTTCACAGCATCCAAGATTTTAATAAAACAGTACTTTTGTAATTTAATGAACTCTTATTATAATGTTATTTATTGAAAAATAAAAAATGTGTCTTGGAGTGCACATCTGAATCTTTTACTCTTTTAACAGAAACAAATTCTAGTAGTGCTGTTATTTTTTATGACTAGTGCGGTATGGTCACATTTTTTTATTCTGATCTTTACTTAGCATGAAAAAATTATCAAAAAATTAATATATGTGTATTATTTTTGGAGTTTATTTAATTATATTTACATTAATAATAACTTATCATTGGCATCTAATTCTAAAAAAAAAAATTAGACAAATATTAAAAAAATAAATATAGATTTTGCAATAATCATCTTATCCTATTGTAAGCTTTTCTAATTGTAGTTCTCTATTGTTTTCAATTCTAAGACATTTTTTTTTTTTTCCCCCCCCCTCTCCTTTGCCCCCCCCCCGTCCCCCACATCTCCTTTTTTTTCGCTCCCCCCCCCCCCCCCCCTAATTTTTCTTTTTTCTTTTTTTTTTTTTTCCCATAAAAATGGGGTGTTTTTTTTTTTTTTTTTTTTTTTTTTTGTTTTTTTTTTTTTCTTTTCCCCTTCTTTTCCTTTTCCCCTTCTTTTTTTTTTTTTTCCTGCCCCCCCCCCCACCCCCCCTTTTTTTTTTCCCCCCCCCTTTATTCAAAAAAGGACACAAAAAAATATAAAGGCAAACGGGGAAATACGTGAAAGGTTTAGCAGAGTGTTTGGAGAAAAAGGGAAAAGAAGAGGAAGTAATACTGTTTCATTATATATAATTTTTAATTCTTTGATATAATGTTTCAATATAAATGAAAATCATGTTTAACTTTGCCATAAAATATTTTTAGTAGTTTGTTACTATTAATTCAGTTTATATAATGAGTCTTTTCAATCCTATATTAAATAGGATCAAATACAGTAAGATGAAAAACATTGATTGCTTTTATGGTCTTACCATAAACTCTTACAGAGCTTCCTTAAATTAAAATCAAGTGTTTCTATGTTAAGCCATGGTGCAAATCTAAATTTCATACAAAAAAGTGATAGTTCTATGTATGACTAATATAATTAGACTAGATATAATATTAATACTTAAATGCAAGTATATTGTTTATATTAGACAATGTAATTTTAGAAAGGATTACAATTCAGACTTTCAAGCTCCATACAACTATCCACTCCATCTTAAACAACCAATACACATGACCATATATATGTGTGAAAAAGATTAATGATCTCCAATATACATATTTTATGCTGAACCAGCACTCATTACTTGTTTCAGATCATTATTTTTCACACACACATATATATAATCAGTGCTCACTTTTATATTAAGATAGCAAATATTTTATATTTTAATGGACAGGCTTCAATATTTTCGACCCTCCAATTCTTCAGCTTTTATATCATTGAAAATCTGATGAATGAAAACCCAAAGACTTTGATGTTGCTAATATTATTGTCATATGATGTCAAGTCACTCAGACCCCTCATGTAAAGGGATTTAATCATCAGATTTTTAATGATATGGATGGCTGAGGAGTTAGAGGGTGGAGAATATTGATGCCTGTCCATTAAAGTATGAAGATTTTCTATCTTAATATAAAACTGGGCACTGATTATATATGTGTGTGGGAAAAGTTGATCTGGACCAACTGATGAGTGCTGGTTCAAGACAAAATACTTGTATTGGAGATTATTTATATTTTTCACACATGTATGTTGTCATGTGTATTAGTTGTACAAGATGGAGTAGATAGATGTAGAGAGATTGAAAGTCTGAGTTCAAATCTCTTCTAAAATTAGATATAATATCTCATTATAAGTGTTTAATAAAGTGTAGTGTGGTATTGCAGTTTATGTTTATATTAATATGCCAAATTTCTAGCTCTCATGTAGTCTGCTGGTCATACGGAACTTTATAGCCAAAGTTATATAACTAACTTAATAGTGCTCCTATGGCATCTATCTATACAAAGTTAAATCGAGCATGTAATTAGGCTCAGAGATACGCAGGTTAGCATGTTAACCTAGATTAGGATATACACTAATACCAGATAAGCATTTAATATAAAAGGAGAGAAAACTGATTTATGATAGGTTTACCTATATCCTCTATGGCACATATTAAAATATTAATTAAGCAAAAAGGTGCAAATGGGTCATTATTCATGGGCTTCAGTCTCAAAGACTTGGTTTGCCCTAAAACCACTCAACTTGCTATGAATAGGAACATTAGTAGTTCAGGGAGTCAGATAAGCATTATGAATAATCTAGGTCCTTGTGCCCTAGTTCTAAAAGTGTGCTTTAACCCGAACTAAAGTGGAAGAGAGTGACCTCTGCCAGCAACTCATCAATAATCATGCAGCAAGCAGATAATTGTACATTGCATACTTTGTAAGGACACATCCGCAACTTATACATATATAACACAAATGCGTAAATTTATATTAGCGTGTCTTAAAATTGGATAGCATCTATTTGCATATCTATACAATCCAGTTCTCAAATTTAGTATTTCAAATATACTATTTAGGAACTAAATTAATTAGTAACCTAGTTTAATATTATCACTTGCATCTCAACATATATAAGTCTAGGGAGGACAAAGCATATTTGCAGGGTAATTACGAATAAAACATTAAAATATACTTTGAGAATATCTCTGTGGCTAGTTCCTATGATGTACGAGTCACATATATAAATAGTTATAATTCATAACTAGAATTAAGCAAACTACAATCTTAACTAGATAATGACTGATTATTAGAATTTTAATACCCAAAAATTAATCAGTAAAATAATAATATGATCTTGAAACAGCTAGTGAGAAAGAAAAATAATAATTCAATTATTTAATATTTATTATAGCAAAGATTTGAAATTATCTTCATGGATCGATAAGCTAAAATTATATTTATAAATACTTGCAGTTTCGAGTCATTTGGCATATTAAATACATATAATATTAAAATGATAAAATCATAGAATAAATTGAATATATTTAAAAACAGGCATAAAAAGACAGCAGGAAATTATACATTTAATTTAAAATAGGTTATTAGAGTTTTACATTTTAAAAGAGAATTCAAGTTTTACAATCAGGCAAGATTTAGCATTTAATGGTCTTTTTTGTAGATTTTAGTAAAGGTGTTTGGGAAAGGCAGATTTAATAAATAGCTAGCTTTTAAAAGAAAGAATCGATAGTCACAGTTTATAAACAGAGCTCTAAGAGAAAATTTACCATTCAGTTGTTTCCATTGCAGTTAGTTTCTGGAGCACTTGGGAGGATATTAAGTTGACACTTTTGATGATGATTTAAAGTTAATAGAGATTTTCTATGGGCTGCTTTGCTGGTTATGGCATTAGGTTTCATGGGACCACAAAGTTCTTCTCCATCCCCGGTCAAGGAGAGGGTGAGTTATTGCCATTATACTCGATCATTTTGAAGGTAAAACGGGTGTAGGTTCTGCTTACAACTCACTTATTATATATATGATCGAATACTTGGCAACAAAACTTTAAGTGTTTATACTTTTCAAACTCTGGCCATCTGTTAATTTTTACAAGTTTGTAATAGCTGAAAAGTCCATTTATTTATTTTAGCAAAACATATTTAATAGTTACAACCAGTAGAAAAACCCATTTATTTATTTTAGAAACACATTTTTAATTATAAAAAATAATTTAGATTTTGTTTTCTCTGCTATTTTGTTATTAACATTTTATATTTACAAATCAAGTCCATGCTATTTTAGGACCAATGCGTGACCTACTTCAAAAATTGTTTACAAAAATCAAAATGTTATTTTGACAAAGTTACTTTTATAATTAGTAGAAAACTAATTTTATAACCATACATGCAGAATAACAGGAAATATATGTATGCAATTTCAATAATACATCAATAAAATTAGTTAAATAATTTAACTAAAATATTTCTTAAACTAGAAATATTTATGAAATGAATATACATAACTGTAATATATACCACTAACATAACAATAATTTAGACTAAAATATTTCTTAAATTAGAAATATTTATGAAATGAATTTCTTAAACTAGAAATATTTATAAATTGGATACATATCTGTAATCTATACATATACTATTAAACCGCAGACATACCACTCGCATATATATATGTGATTCTGCATATATAGTAATTTGAGGTTGTTTAAATGGGTACTCTGAGAGGGTTTAAACCTGGCATATGGATAGATGTGTGGGTAAAATAAGTGAAATGGGCAGATGGATGAAAGTGACCATTTCAATGGTAATGAGCACTTGAAAAGACTGCCCATGGGAACAACTACAAAAAAACCTAGGTAATTAAAGCCTGCATGCATTTTATTTTTTTATATTCGTAAATAAATAAAAGAAAGAACTAGAGAATAAAAGCTAATTAGGAAGGAATAATCTTGATAGACTTACTGCCCAATATAACTTCAGGAGAACTTAATACGTATCTTTAATATTCAATATGTTTTACTCTATTTTATCATCACTGTGTATTTATATAAGTGTGTATTTTATTGTTATTATGTAATCTTTTATATATGTGTGTGTTAGTGTTATTAAACATTTATTCTTAAATTGCGTGTACTTGCTTTATTCTCCTATTACCAAGCTATGATAGGGGGGACTGTAATTTATTGATTAAAGGATAAGGGTAATTTATAAAGCATTCATGTGCTGCTTGTTTGTGAGAATCTCCCAATTATGAAAAATATAAATAGCAACCGCTGGACATTTGTTAAATTTTTGGAAATAGTTTGCTTTGTTCAGCAGCCGAGAGATCTTGATCGGGATTAATAACGCCAAGATAATATGTACGTATTGCCTTGGGGTTCAGTCAGGGGTGCAGATATGAAGTAAATTTGTATCTGTATTTGCTCTCTGCTTGTATTGTAACAGCATTGGTTAACTAATTAATTAATGATTGAAAAATTTGTAGTAAAACTAAACTAAATAAAGAATATCCATTACAGTTGGAGGCCAAGCCGGGATATTTCGGCAATAGATAAATTGATAATAAATAAATAAATGAAAGGAAGAATAAATGTTGTAAAATAAAATAAATGTAATAAAAAATAATAGAAATAAAAAATAAACTAAAATAAGTAGAAATAAAATATAAAAAAATAAAATTAATAAAAATCAACCATATAACCATATCCGTTACAATATATATATATACAAGATGATAATCTGGACTAACTGATGAGTGCTTATTCAGCGCAAAATATGTGTATTGGAGATCACATATCTTCATGTGTATAGTTGTGTGTATGCTTATATGAGATAAAGTGGCTAGCTGAAGGGAACTTAAATGTCTGTTTAAATCTTCTAATTACATTTAAATTCCAAGTATGTTAATTATGCTTGTAATTTAAATGTTAAATATTATTTTTGTAAATTATAGATTGTTGATAAATAGATTTTAAATAATTTTTAGAATTTGAGAATTTTATTCAAATAAACAGTCAGCTGATGTAGAAGAAATCTTGTTTGAAGAATTTGAAAAAATAATTGAAAAAGTATGTAAAATAGTTCAATAATAGTGATGATAGAGGTAAAACATTGATGTTTATAACAATAATAAATACATATTTAAAAATTATATATTAAAAAAAAGATTTATGTTTAATATTTTAATTGGATTGCATTTTGATACAATGGAGATTTAGAAAAAATATTAAGAGTACATATCCTAAAGTTTAATGGTATGGAAGTGGGGGGGGGGGAGTATATATAGTTAGATGGAAATCATAATTATCCCTAAAGAATAAATAAAACAAGCCAATTAACATTGACTTAACCCATATCTGTGATGAACAAATATAAAAGGAATAATATAAAAATGATAAAATATCAAAGGAGTATGAAAATCAACATATGAATGATAATATTAGTAATGTTATAAACTACAAATTACCCATATTATGCATAATCAGACAGTTCATCAATCAACAGCCAATCATGATTGGATTTAAAAGAGGTACATTATAAAACAGGCTACTTATTTAGTCTCTGCCAAACTTAGGGCAGAATATAACCCAGTATTTTGGATGTACATATCTAAGTGCCAAGATATCTGTACATATACCTGGGGTTTATCATCAGTGCTCTGTCCAGATGGTACCATGGGTGTACACCAACTAAAAAAATAAATTTTCTCTAACAAAAAAACATAAAATATAGTAAGTGGAGTTTAAAGGTGATACCTTTGCTGCATCCAGAGAACTATCTGGATGTCAAAACACAAACATAATTCCCTATATATAAATAATTTCATTATTATTGCTGTCTAGAGCTAACTCAAGATACCAGGACCTTAGGAATTGTGACTGTGAACAAGAGAAAGTAAAAATGTATAGGCTTACTGTATTATAATTGAATAGTTTTATTGAGATAATTTAAAAATCATTTAAAATACTATGCTATTATGAAATTCTGTCTCTCACACTGCTCATTCATAGAATAGATAGCTGAAGGAATAAAGACATTAAAATATTATTTTTAAACAATTATTTAATGAACTAACTAATTAATAATTTAAAAAAAATTAAATGATTTGATAATATGATAATTCAAACTTATACATTTTTATCAAAAAATATAATTTCATATAAAAAAATAGTTAACTAGTTGATTTTCATTCATTAAATTACATAGCTTTTACTTTCATTAAGTTATTTTCTTTTCTATAACTAAAGTTGTAAAACAATGTTCACAATCAGAAATAAGATCATTTTAAATTAGTTTAAAATCCTTTTATAATTTTGGAGGAAAAATAAAATGATTAAAAAAAATTTGTTTCAAAATAAAATGTTAAATTAACAAAAAAATATTCATTATTATCAATAATTATTTTTATAAAAATGTTTATTATAAATAAATACCTATAATGTGCACGTTAAAATATATTTTACCAAGAATTTAGTTTTTTTTTTAGTTTCTCTTTGTAATTTGGAATTTTCAGTTTTACCATTATGGTTTTCTTCTTGTAGGCTTCTCCATTCCAGGCTATTGTACACAGGTAATTTATCCATATTTTTTTAAAAATCTAATAATTTTCCAGATCAGGCTAAAACATGGAGACAGAGAAATATTACTGGGCGTGTTTTGCAGACCGTACTGTGGCCGTCAGAGGGCGCGGCGACATCATCAACAACCGGCCTGAAAATGGCAAGTGATAAATTTTTTTTTCAAAACGCCTCAAAATCGACAAATAAAAATGCCTAAGGCAATATATGTACAGCAAATAAAGCGAAAACTACAAATTAAAATTAAATTAAAGAAAATGCTACAAAATTCAAATAATAAAAAAAAAAAAATCATGAAAATTGCATTATTAGCTATACCCCCCCCCCCAAAATCAAAAAAACGCCTCAAAATCGACAAATAAAAATGCCTCAGACAATATATGTATAGAAAATACATCGAAAACTACAAATTAAAATTAAATTAAAGAAAATGCTACAAAATTCAAATAATAAAAAAAAAAATCATGAAAATTGCATTATTAGCTATACCCCCCCCCCCCAAAATCAAAAAAACGCCTCAAAATCGACAAATAAAAATGCCTCAGACAATATATGTATAGAAAATACATCGAAAACAACAAATTTTAAAAAAATGAAAGAAAATGCTACAAAATTCAAATAATAAAAAAAAAAATCATGAAGATTCTATCAAGAGATATACCTCCCTCCACAATCTGACAATTCACAAAACATGGCGGCAAAAAAAAGCGGGAAAATACGAAAAAAATCAAATCATTTACCTTCAACATAAATATGCATCTAAGTTCATATTAAAAAGCAATTCCCCCAACTGGTCAAAACGTAACACAGATTAATACGTAGTAACTAATAAAAAAAAAATAATCAGAAAATGCTATAAAATGCAAACTATAAGAAAATTGGATCAACAGTCCCCCCCCCCCTACAATCTGGACATTCAGAAGGAAGCATGGCGGCCAAAAATAGCAGGGATCAAATTATTTACCTTCAACATAAATATGCATCTAAATTGATATAGAAAAGCAATTAATTGTTCTCTGGCTTTCAAATTAATGCATATGTAAATGGAGCAGTAATATTTAAATAATCAAAAAGCAATCATTCCCGACCCCTCCCCACTAATCAAAACGTAATAAATGGTATCAATATTTTAAGATTGTTTAAGTAACAGACCTAATAAGAATTCATATCATATATTAATACGTAGTAAGTAATTAAATAGAATTATAGTAAGTTTAAAAGAGAAGATGGAAATATTACTTTGTTGCATTTTTTTTTGTTCAAGAAATTGTTTTTCACCGTTATATAGATTAAATCACATATGACTATCCCCTTCCCCCATTTAGTGACTTTTCTAAAACTAAGAACTCATAACACAGATTAATACGTACTAAGTGATTAAATATGGCAACAATGGACTAATTTTTATAAAATGTACTAAATCTTATGAATATTTAAAAAATCAAACACTATCTGCACATGTGCTGTGCATTATTTAAGTAATAGATATAATAACTCAACACAGAGTAAACCAAAAAACCATGAAAATTCTATCAAGAGATATGCCTCCCTCTACAATCTGACAATTCACAAAACATGGCGGCCAAAAAAAGCGGGAAAATATGAAAAAAATCAAATCATTTATTTTCAACATAAATATGCATCTAAGTTCATATTAAAAAGCAATTCTCCCAACTGATCAAAACGTAACACAGATTAATACGTAATAACTAATAAAAAATAAGCAGAAAATGTTATAAAATGCAAATTATAAAAAAAATAGGATCAACAGCCCCCCCCCCCTTACAATCTGGAAATTCAGAGAGAAGCATATCTAAATTGAGAAATAATTTTTAAATAATCAAAAAACAATAGACAAAAAATAATTACCAAAGTCCTTGAATAGTAACTGAAGACTAAGTAACTGGTTATTTGATGGCAGCATTTTGAAGCTTGAATAGTAACTGAAGATTAAGTAACTGTTTATTTGATGGCAGCATTTTGAAGCTTGAATAGTAACTGAAGATTAAGTAACTGTTTATTTGATGGCAGCATTTTGAAGCTTGAATAGTAACTGAAGATTAAGTAACTGTTTATTTGATGGCAGCATTTTGAAGCTTGAATAGTAACTGAAGATTAAGTAACTGGTTATTTGATGGCAGCATTTTGAAGCTTGAATAGTAACTGAAGATTAAGTAACTGGTTATTTGATGGCAGCATTTTGAAGCTTAAATAGTAACTGAAGATTAAGTAACTGGTTATTTGATGGCAGCATTTTGAAGCTTGAATAGTAACTGAAGATTAAGTCTTTGCTGTATTTTTTTATTTAGTATAAAAAAATACAGCAAAGATGGCAGAATTTTGAAGCATTTTGGAACAGATTTTAACACATATTAAGAAAAGATGGCAGAAATTAGCAGATTATAATTTAGATTGACGGTATATTGATGGCCTGCAATATCGCCTCGAACATATCTTCATCACCATGCAATCGTCGCCACATGAATTCATCCAAGTAAGAATCAAGATGCTGTCTAGCAGTCCCACTGTCTTGTTTATTGCGACTTGAGTGTGGGCCCCGATAGTAGGATCGACAAAATTGTAGGAATGATTGACTTTGAAGTGTTGGAAACCTGCAGCAGTCAATACATCCGTTTTGTAGGCCTTCCAACAGTCAGTATATATGGTGGTTCCTGGTGCTATATGTTCTTTAATCAGATCTAGAAGAACAGGCGCTGTTCGATTTGGAATAGCAACGATGAAACACTCTTTCGTTTCTCTACATAAGCCGCCAAATAACCACTGTTGGGGAAGAATTCTTCCCTGCTGATTTTTGCGTTTACTGAACAAAGTTTCGTCGACCTCTACAATTTTTCCTGGGCCTCCAATTTTGCAGGATGGACGAGAGAGCAGACTCTCTTTACATGCTTCTCTTAAGTATTGCTTCCACGTAATGACAGTATTCCTGTTCACATCCAAATCATTTTTACCCGATTTTATGGTCAATTGGTTTTTGCTCCAATAATAAATGATTCGGATGGATGTTACAAACGACAATTTGCAACCTTCAAACCAAGTTCCTTTCCGAAGTGCTACTCGACATTGACATGTGTTAATGTTGCACTTCCATTGTGCCCTTGCATTCACATAAAGTTTCATTTCATGGCCATTACGACATACTCTTTGTGAAGGCAGAACATTTTTACTTTGGAGGAACTCCACTGCTTCAAGTTCTGTCTTTGGCAGATCCCAAACTTTCATCATTTTCAATAAAATAATTGAATATCGCAGAAAGAAAAAAGCACGTAAATTTCAGATGCTGATATTTCAACGTGAGACTTTGAAATAGTGCCTCAAACTTTGCTGCATATTTAATGTTGTATTCTGCTGCATGGAAAAAAATAATCCTGTGTCAAAAAATAAAAATTTTCCCAATAACTTTTATTTCTAGCAGTCCAAAATAATTAAAACGTCATAATAGAACTAAGCAGGTATTTCAAAACTCTACTTTAGCTACATTTTAAGTAAATTTGTTAGCTTTGGAAATGATATTTTTGATGTAGAATCTCTATTACGTCATATTTCATTTCACAGTTTGTTCTTTCAAAATTAAAGTGCATACTATAAAAGAAGGATGACCGGAAATTATTTTTTGGTATCATGACTCAATAGAGATTTGACATCAAAAATATAATTTCCAAAGCCAACAAATTTAACTAAAACATAAGTGAACTAGACTTTTGAAATACCAGCTTTGTTCTATTTTGACGTGTTAATTATTTTGTATTGCTAGAAATACAAGTTGTTGGGATAATGTATATTTTTTGACAAACTTAATTAGGATTATTTTTTGATGGAAGAATACAATATTAGATATGCGCAAATTTTAACTCAAAACTTTTTTTTTCACGCTAATTTCTGCCATATTTGCTCTTAGTGTTAAAATCTTTTCCGAAAGACTTTGGTAATTATGTTTTGTATTCCTTTTTTACATTGATTATTATTTAAATATTATTGATCAATTTACATATGTCATAATTTGAAAGCCAGATAACAATTAATTGCTTCAAAGATAAATAATTTGATGTTGAAAGACTTTTCTTTTAAAAGTATTTACAGTATTTTTTGCTGTCCAGTAAAGGGGAGGGAGGGAGAGAATATTTCATTAAAAAAATGTAGATGAACTTGCAACTTTGTTTAAATAAAAACATAATTGAAAATAATATGAATATAGTGGACAATTGTTTATTATTTTTAAAATGAATTGGGATATTATATATGTGTGCATAACTTGATTTAAATAATTGCTAGTGTTTCTAGATACCTTCTGTTAAATAATTTTTTTAATCTGCTGAAATTATCATTGCTAAAAGTGTTAAGAAATTTACCAGCAAAGCTACATTTTGCAGAACATCATGGCTCTGAACCGAATTTGGAACAAGGTAATTTTTGCCACTTTCTTTTTTAAACTTTCTTACTATGTACTGTATTAATCTGTGTTGAGTTATTATATCTATTACTTAAATAATGCACAGCACATGTGCAGATAGTGTTTGATTTTTTAAATATTCATAAGATTTAGTACATTTTATAAAAATTAGTCCGTTGTTGCCATATTTAATCACTTAGTACGTATTAATCTGTGTTATGAGTTCTTAGTTTTAGAAAAGTCACTAAATGGGGGAAGGGGATAGTCATATGTGATTTAATCTATATAACGGTGAAAAACAATTTCTTGAACAAAAAAAAATGCAACAAAGTAATATTTCCATCTTCTCTTTTAAACTTACTATAATTCTATTTAATTACTTACTACGTATTAATATATGATATGAATTCTTATTAGGTCTGTTACTTAAACAATCTTAAAATATTGATACCATTTATTACGTTTTGATTAGTGGGGAGGGGTCGGGAATGATTGCTTTTTGATTATTTAAATATTACTGCTCCATTTACATATGCATTAATTTGAAAGCCAGAGAACAATTAATTGCTTTTCTATATCAATTTAGATGCATATTTATGTTGAAGGTAAATAATTTGATCCCCACTATTTTTGGCCGCCATGCTTCCTTCTGAATGTCCAGATTGTAGGGGGGGGGACTGTTGATCCAATTTTTTTATAGTTTGCATTTTATAGCATTTTCTGATTATTTTTTTTTATTAGTTACTACGTATTAATCTGTGTTACGTTTTGACCAGTTGGGGGAATTGCTTTTTAATATGAACTTAGATGCATATTTATGTTGAAGGTAAATGATTTGATTTTTTTCATATTTTCCCGCTTTTTTTTGCCGCCATGTTTTGTGAATTGTCAGATTGTGGAGGGAGGTATATCTCTTGATAGAATCTTCATGATTTTTTTTTTTTATTATTTGAATTTTGTAGCATTTTCTTTCATTTTTTTAAAATTTGTTGTTTTCGATGTATTTTCTATACATATATTGTCTGAGGCATTTTTATTTGTCGATTTTGAGGCGTTTTTTTGATTTTGGGGGGGGGGGTATAGCTAATAATGCAATTTTCATGATTTTTTTTTTTTATTATTTGAATTTTGTAGCATTTTCTTTAATTTAATTTTAATTTGTAGTTTTCGATGTATTTTCTATACATATATTGTCTGAGGCATTTTTATTTGTCGATTTTGAGGCGTTTTTTTGATTTTGGGGGGGGGGTATAGCTAATAATGCAATTTTCATGATTTTTTTTTTTTATTATTTGAATTTTGTAGCATTTTCTTTAATTTAATTTTAATTTGTAGTTTTCGCTTTATTTGCTGTACATATATTGCCTTAGGCATTTTTATTTGTCGATTTTGAGGCATTTTGAAAAAAAAATTTATCATTTGCCATTTTCAGGCCGGTTGTTGATGATGTCGCCAAGCCCTCTGACGGCCACAGTACGGTCTGCAAAACACGACCACAACACTATATAATATATAGAGTATATGAGCACAGACTTTCACATGACCCACCACTCTCCACTCTATCTCATAACACTGATACACTTGAACACATATATGTCAAAAAGATAAATAATCACCAATATCTGTATTTCATGCTAAACTAGCAATCATCAGTTGATCCAGATTATCATCTCTACACATATATCCAATAACTGCTCAGATATATATTAAGATAGATTCAATCCACTCCAACTATTCAACCATCCATCCAATTGAAAATCTGGTGATGGAACACTCAAAGGCCACCCTGAAGCTGAGATTGTGGAGTGGATTGAAGTCTGTCCATTAAAATATGAAGATTGGCTTTCTTAATATATATCTGAGTACTGCATGAAATACAGATATTGGTGATTATTTATCTTTTCAACATATATGTGTTCAAGTATATCAGTTATGAGATAGAGTGGTGGGTCATGTGAAAGTATGTGCTAATATACCCTATATATTATATATATTGATACAGGTATATAATAAGCCTGCATTTCAGTTATTAAATATCACTATAGAAAAAATATATAATAGTAAATAAATTAAAAGGAAAAAAATAATGAAAAGAGAATAATACAGTTTTCTACATAAAATAATAACTAAGAATAAATCTTAGGGAAAAGAGATCATTGTAATATTAATCTTTTAACAATGTCAGCTTTTTTAATGTTTTTCTCTGCTTATATAATTATAAAGAATACTTATTAAAATAAAAATAAAAATGTAAAATTCTAAACTTTGTTGAGATTTCATAATTTGGTCAATTTTATTTTAGTATCATTAAATGTGGCATAATGTGCCTTAGAAAGTAGCCAGAACACCTTCTTAAGTTTATGAATTATGGGAAATTTTTTGATCTTTAAATTAAAATATTTTTTATTAATTTTACTTAGGAAATAAAACAGTTTATATTTGTTTATTACATAGATGTCACTTAGAAAGTTATTGTAGCATTAAAATGTAGCTTTAAATTTGTAATAAATTTTTGTTTCACTCTTAAGTTTTTTTAGAAAGTTGTAAATTTAAAAAATAAAAAAATTGCTAAAAAGTAAAATATAAATTTTTATCAATTTTTACTGTATCATGATATTATATAATGAAAATAAAAGCATCCAGTATTTATGTTCTGAAATAGTTTAATAATATCTCTAAACAGGAATACTGAGCATGAGTGCCACATGCTTTTATTTTATCACTGTAAAAGCTGATAAACATTTATTTTTTGCTTTTTAGTGCATTTATGTGAATGAATACATTTTTTAATTTCTTTTTCTTTGATTATCCTAGTGTTTCATTTTATCTTTACTTATTTTTGATTTTTATTATTTTGATTTGTATTATTAGTTTCTCCTTTTTTTAATTATTCAATTATCAGTTTATAAATAGAAAAATAAATATTATAGTTTATTGTTGTTGTTGTTTTTTTTTTTGTATTTGTTATTGCACAATAAAATATATACTAAATATAAAAAGTAAATAAGCTAGTTTTTTTACAATTATAAAAATTACAGAAAAATGTAAATCTTAAATGCAAATTGCTATTACAAAAGTTCTGCATAATATTATATTTACATACAAATAAACAAACATGCTTTTTTGGATGTCATGTAGCAATGATCAATAATTAGTCATATGTAAATTGGTTTTTTGAATTAATATTGTAAGGTGTTGAATTAAAAGAAAAGAAATCATTGAGATATAAAGTATGTACATTTAATAATTGTCACCCTCTTGCTTTATTTTAGAGTTGAATATTATTTATTTTTATGCAATAAGAAATAAAATATATAAATAGTAAGATCTATTTTTCTCTTTACAAAGTGGAAAGTAAATGATTATACACACTGTATTTTTATTATTCAATAAGTATCCATATTTCTAGGCTATTTCAGAGTATAGAGATTTTCTTCTCTGGATAATTTCCAAAATTTACAATTCCAAATTGAACATATCCATAACTCTATATAGAAGAGTATTTCAATGCTAATTATATATATATATATTGTTATTGCTTTTTTGCATATATTCACTTAATACAATTTGATTTAATTAACCTTCAGTGGCAATTTTTATTTTTAATTACTTTTGTTTTTATTATGTAGACATGCATAAAAACATAATAAGATGTCTATTATATATTCAAAAACTGAATAAAATAGAAATGATTTCTTTTTTCTATCTTGCTAATTCATTCTTGTTCATTTTGAAACAAATTAATAAGCAAAACATTTTAAAAATTCCTAAAAAGATAAGTTTTGGAATTAATGGTTGAGATTTTTTTTAATAAAAACTATTTTTAATATCTGCTTTATTAATGATTATGATAATACATATGTGACAATATGCTGTGATAAATGGACTTAATTGGAATAAAGATTGTGAAACAAAGCAACCCTTATATGCTTAAAGTATAATGTTATGTTTAATGTATAACACAAATTAGTGATAATAAAATTATTTTATGTCAGTAATTTAGTAAGTGCAATACTTTCTTATATTATTAGTGAATGTTATTAGCTCAGTATATTATATTCAAGTCTTCAATTATAAAATGTGGTATAGCATCATGATGTTCTTTTATATAATGTTTTTTTTTTATTATTCATAATGAGTTTTAATTTTAAAATATTTTATGAATGTAATCCACAAATAATTGTTGATTTCAGTCTGAAATTTAGCACTCACGATTGAAAAAAAATTGGGAAGCTTTACTACATAACTATTTTTCTAAAATAAGTAACTTTTGGGAAATTAACAGTCTGTAGTTATTTTGATTTTGAGGAGACTGCAGTGGATTGACTGCATAGTTACAATAATTAAAATCAACAAAGATGTTCAGAAGAAAAGTTATTTATAAAATCACCAGAGAACAATGACAAATAAGTATTAATAAGATAAAATTGATTGTGACAATTTTTTATTTTTTAAAAAGTGTGTGTCTATTTTTCATTACCTTCTTTGATTTCTTATGTCATTCACTGATTCACAATCAAGCTTTTAATACTATCTAGATTAAATAGCACAATTGGGTCACTAGCTCCATGAAAGAGATAGTGGATAATAATGAATATATATTTCTCTACATTTCTACCACAAACTTTTATATTTAAGTATTTGATAAAATTATATACTCTTTCTGCCATATAAAAGCTACATGAAAGGAATGAATATTTAATATGTTTATATGTTGAATAAATATTCAAATTTTAATTGGGGTTATAGTAATTGTGGTTTATTTCTATTGGTATTTTTAAGGGTTGAAGTAATATCTATTTTTTGACTTTATATTTTGGCTATGTATCATGTTACATATTTGGGGGGAAAAAATTATTTTGTTGTATTTGAAATAAGGAGATTTCTGCCTTTTAAATTCTAAGAATATGATTTTAATTAGAATTGTACTGCATAATTATTGCAGGATGTTTTTTTCAGATGTAAAATTTTGAAAATAGTTTGTTAAAAGTAGTTCGTTTTTTTATTGTAACATCATCAATAAATTCCACTATTATTTAATTCAAAATTGACAATATACGGTTTCTTCATAAACTAATTTGGCACTTTAATAATATAATAAATTATTTATCCTGAATATTTTGCTCAAAGTTTTTTGAACTTTATTATAATATTCAAAGGACATGAAGATTTTTATTGAGAAAGTAATAGTTTATTTAAGAGGCTGTATTAAATTTAAAGAGTTTATTTTAAATTATGTTTTAGATCAGTGTTTCTTAACCATTTTTTCTCTGTGGACCACTTAGATTACAGAAAAAAATTCCACTGACTGGTAACATAATTAAAATAAATTCTTATTTTTTTATCTGTGACATTATATTGTAAGGTATGTCTTACAACCAACCATCACACCTATCCCAGTTTTTCTCAATATTTGAATTTAGGCCAATTGGTAGGCAAATAATTTATCCTGCCTACCTGTTTATACACATGAAACATGTATACAAACACAAATAAACTAATATTTTTTTCTATTTGTAGAAATTAATTTTTTCTTCACTTAATAACACTAACAACAAAAATAATAACTAATTGACTGATAAGACAGATATGATCAAAGGTCAAAATAGTTGCTAGGTGATCAAGATTGAATAATGAAGACTAAGTAAAAAAGAAAAATAATAATAATAATGTTTTTATGATTTTTTTATTAGTTTATAATAATAATAGGCCCAAACTAGCACAAGAAAACAATCTCATGATTTCCACTTGTCTGTTAACAAATAAACCATCAAGACATAAATAAAAGTCTTTTTTTTAGTTGATTTTTTAAAAAAAAAATTGTTCTGTATTAAAAAACAGTAAGAATACAAATTTCGAAACTTAATGTTTATGTAAAAATTAATAGAAAATCTTTATCATTGGGATAGAAGGCAAGTTGAAATTTAATCTTAACTGTTAAAACGGCAAACTTGAATATATAAATAGCAGGAATGAACTAATGGTTTAATTTGTTCTAGAAAGCTTAAATCGGTTGTTATGGAAATAAAGAAAAAGAAAAGTGAAACTACTAGAAATTGATTTTCTTTAAGGTATTTTTCTATATATATTGAAGCCACAATATAAATATTTGTCAATAGTAATGTAATCATTGCAATGTGATTGGGGTAAACCAATACCGTGGGTGTCCCAATGTCAACTTCGATGTCATTATGAACTTGTCTGTGAAAATGTCTATTTTACAAAGCGCTGGTGAATACCAATCTTCAATGGATTTATGCTATGTGTTCAGAAGAAATAATTGGTATGTGTTTGCTCTTAACCAAGTAGTATGGAGTATAAAAATATCAACAGAGTTAGTGGACAAGAACATTATGTATGGAGATTGGCATTCAAGTTTATAGACTCTTGTGGACAAATGCTTGCTTTCATCAGGATATATATGTAGATATTTTTTTTATTCACATGATTTTTATTTTTGTTATTTCAATATTTTCAATTTCATGTCTTGTGATTTTTTTTTTTTGTATATTCAACTTCGTCTTCAAATTCGGTCACCTGCATTTTAAGAGTGGGAGCAGTTATGTGAAATATATCGATATGTTGATATATAAAGAGGGAAAG
This sequence comes from Epiperipatus broadwayi, assembly GCA_028023455.1. Lineage (NCBI taxonomy): Eukaryota > Metazoa > Onychophora > Udeonychophora > Euonychophora > Peripatidae > Epiperipatus > Epiperipatus broadwayi. The sequence continues at coordinate 9,737,416 of JAQFVV010012411.1, forward strand.
GGATCAGAATCAATAAATATGTATAATTATTAATAAAGGTAAATTTATAGATCCCTCTGGAAATTCAATACTGCTTCATCAAAGCGATCTCAAGTAAGGTTTTAATATAATCAACATTAATTGCAGACTCTAGAACAGGGATGCCCAACCCGTAGCTCGCGAGTCACATGTGGCTCGCGTAACTGTTTAATGTGGCTCGAATTGCACTCTTCAAAAAAATTGATAAAATATTTTATGTTCCTTGATGGCACATGCACACACTAAAAAATAAACATTTTTGCAATACAAACAATAACGATATGCAGTGTCAGGTTTCACATTAAATAAAATATTTTTTTCCTGTAATTGTAATTTATATGTATGTTACCAAATTTTTAATAAATAAAATGTATTTACATTTTTTTTTCTTTTTAACATATTACACCATTTTTTTTTTTTTTTTTGCTGTACACGTTTGGTTTGGTGCTATATATATATATATTGTGTTTAGTGCTCTTGTATATATTGTTGTTTTTATCGAGAAAGATCCTTGTAGACGTTTGGTTTGGTGCTGTATATATATTGTGTTTAGTGCTGGAAATAGTTTTTATCGAGATAGATCCATGTACACGTATAAATTTTGCTGTATATAACGATGTTTAGTGTTGTAAACAGTTGTTTTTATCCGTGTACACGTATATATTTTGCTGTATATATATATTGATGTTTAGTGCTGTAAATAGTTGTTTTTATCGAGATAGATTCGTGTACACATATATATTTTGCTGTATATATTGATGTTTTCATCGAGAAAGATCCGTGTACACGTTATTTTGGCCACATTAGAAACGGCGGATTGATACCAATGTGAATAGGCCGTCTCCCCCCCCCACCTATCTCCCTACATTGCAGGTTTAGTACCCAAGTACCATGTTTATAAATGTAATATGAAAAATGTAATATATTATTGTGGCTCCCCAAATTTTTTTAAATTCTCAACTGGCTCGCGTCAAGTTAAAGGTTGGGCACCACTGCTCTAGAACAAACAAAGTTATATTACTTACTAATAAGTTTTAATAATATTTACTTGTAATTGTTTTGTTTCTGAGTGCACAATTAATCAACTTGAGTAAATGGTCTTTTTCTTACTTTTCACTAACTTTAATATGACTTACATATATATATATATATGGGAGTGGGTCATTCTTTTTGAAAATAGTTATAACTATATTTATTCCAACATAAATAAAAATAAATATGAATATCATTGTAATAATTATATTAATAGGGTAGACTTAGAATTACTGAATTCTCAATTTGCTTTTTCCTTTTGTTATATATCTATATATATACAAAATGAGATGAGATAATTCACTAAATATATATATATATTTAGTGAATTATCTCATCTCATTTTGTATATGCTTTATTTTGAATTATTTTGTTTTCTCTATTGTAAATAAAGATTGCTTGAGGGTAGATTTCTATCATGAAATCTGGATCAGGGAGATTTATTGTTTTAAGTCCTCAAAATGATAGAAAACCATTCTTGTTAATTTAATATTCTTTTTGTAAATATATGCTATGATGCATTATAGTTATTAATAAATGTTAACTTAATATTCTTTCTGTAAATATATGCTATTACACATTATAGTTTATTAATAAATGTTACTGAGTTGTTAAAATCAATCTGATCTCTGTTTGATCATCATCATCATTATGCATTTGCACCACTAGATGTTTGATCATCATCATCATTATTATGCATTTGCACTACTAGATGTTTGAGCATCACCATCATCACTATGCATTACTCTCCTAAATGATTGGTCACCATCAATATTTTTCATATTAAAAATATACTGATCTATGCTTATACATAGGCATATTTGGTCAATAATTAAGTAAGTCCATCCCTGAAGAGAGCTGACTGCAAGAACTTCCTGAGTTTGAATTCTATGGTGTAATGGGGTCTGAAAAGTGAAATATAATATATGTGCACTAGTCTAAATTACACTGAAAGATCTTAGGTAAATTATGAGCTAGCATACTAAAGGTAGATGTGATTTGGGGCTAAGCATTTTATCATGACATCTCTAGCATCTTACTCAAAGGCTTAGATCTGATAATAGTGAGATGCACTCCCTTTATTATATGTCATTTCAGATTCAGTAATATCTGATGCACCCAAATGGGACATTGAATCATGGATTTCAGGATATGACTTGTTGTAGGTTGTTTGACACTTTGTGTTCAAATCAACCAATTATTGAGTCTTATTCATGTCAACCTATGGCATTCCCCACAGTTCCTGTATATATATTACTGATTTGATTTCTAAAATGCATTCTGCTTTTTTAATTTGTTTGACATTGAAATAATGTTGTATTTAATAGAAAAAAACTAGTTATGTAGTTGTGTTATTATTCATACAATAAAATTATTTTTAAAAAAAGCTCAAGAAATATTGATTACCCATAAGAAGGATATTTGTATAATCATAAACTATATAATTATTATAAAAATAATGATAATTAAGAATAATTAATAAATATTCCATAAAAATCATTTCATATATCATAAAAGTTTTGATGGTTTTATTTTATCATTAGATCAAACATCGTAATAGATTACACACATTGGGTGTACATCTTGCTCCATAGATTTAGGTCAAAGAATAAATCCATATCATAAATATTTATAATTGTAACACCTAATGAAGAAAGATTTTTTTTCTTTTTTTTTTTTGGTAAGCTCCCAATTTCAGTTTCATTCAATTTTTTTGAGAAGTTGGACTCTTATTTAAAAAATAAAATGTTGTGCCTTGCCTCTTCGTTTTCATTTTGTTAAAAGCTAAAAATATTTATTATATTTCAAATTTATATTAATATTTTTAATTTTTTCTAACCTTTAGATTCACCAAATCCTTGTTAAATATATAATTTTATAATGAATTAAAAAGGCATGCAAAAGTCTCCACCAGTTAATTTAAAATGCTACTTTTCCAGCTTTGCTCTAACAATGGTATGATTTTAAGATGGGTTATTTTATTTTTGGTACAGTTTTTTAATACAACAAAAGAAACTTTTTTTGGTTTAAAGAAACAAAGTAATTCATTTACAGAATTTATTAAATATTACAGTTTGTTTTTTAGCATTACAAATTATTTTTAAAATTTTTTTTTAATAATATTTAAGCTTTTCATTTTACTGTTTCTCTATTATACTTTAATCTCATTATAATAAATAACTAAGAAATATACCATTGAATTTTTTTTTTTATTTTACTGCATTTTTATAGAATTAAAAATGAAACAAAAGTTCAAAACTATTAGATATTTTAAAATGTATCATTTTGTGAAGTCTGACTAACAGTGCAAATTCTACAATATGGTGGAACCTGCATGAGACCAGAGGCACATTAAAGGTAGATTTTATTTCATTAAAAAATTAATTTTGAAATTTATTTTTTAAATTATCAAATTATGGATATTTTTCATGGACTAGTAATGTTTTTCCAGGAATAATTGCCAATCCGTGGACTAGCAGTTGAGAAACACTGGTCTAGATAATACGTAGTGACTATTTTTAGGTAGATTCATTCAATTGTAGAATCTAAAGAATTAGCAGATATATTTTTGTTAAATATTTTTCTTACAAAATTATTAATTGTTTGCAAGCATTATAAATAAGCTTCTTTGAAGTAATAAACTTATGGGAATTTTTTGTTAAGATTGGTGAATGAAATAATGCTGACAATGGGGATATTTTAATGATAGTATTTGAAGTGTAATTTATTATATATATTATGTGCTATCATTGGATAAAAGTATTTTTTTATATTATCAGACATTGTAGTATTCATATGTACAAAAATGAAAATAATCAGAATTAGAAAATAAAGAATCAAAATAAAATAAAAATTGTTTATTAAATTAATTACTGATGACATTTTTTTAAAAATTTTGTTACACAAAAATTAAAAAATCAGATGAGCATTAAAAAAGTAAATATTTATTTTAAAGATTATATCAAAAACAAAATTTACTTTTGTCTTTTTGGAACATTCTTTAAGAGCATTAAGCAAAGTAGAAACAATGACCTTCAAATTAAAAATGAGACATTGGTGTGAAAAGTTATAACTTCAGACTCTTAAAACCATTTTCAGCAAATATTGTCATCAATATATATATATTTAACTGAAGTTGGATGGCATGGGAATAAAAAAAAAAGTTCATTTGATAGTTCATTTTAGTTTAGTGTAGGATATTATTAGGAAGTTCATTCTATTAGCAGGTTGTTAATAAGATTTTTTCCAAGCATGTTCCTTCTTCAAAAAGGTTTATTTTGTATATCTTTAGTAAAATACTGTATTTTTTAGAATCACGAGTGAAAATTCAAGAAAGCATCATAAAGTACTTTCGTTAAAGAAGAAAATGAAAAGTATTGATTTATTAAAAAAAAGAAATCTTATTCAGAAGTGGTCAATATGTACCAAAAAAAAAAAAGATTCTTCATTTAGAGAAATTATAAAGAGAGAGAAATTCTGTAAATATATATGTAAATGTGTTTTTTCAATTTATTATTAATAATTATATTAGTATATTATTTTTTAAAATTTTGTCTGCATATTAGACATACTTTTAATTTATATATGGCGTGCGTATCATACATACATAGTGTCCTTTCTATATGTATATGTGTGTATACTTAGTGTGCAATAAATAATATGCTTTTTATTCTAATCATTGTTTATCAACGAAAGGTGCATTATTGTATGCTATTTTCGTTGTACAAAATATAACATAGATTGTGGCCCTATTGCATGTACAAAAATATTTGGAAAAAAAATGGAGAAATAGAAAAATAATATACAATTAGTAGGCTAATTTACTTGATTTTAAATTTGTAATACTTTTTATTTTAAAACCGAGTTGTGCAGACATAAGTATATTAATATATTTTATTAGTTATTTCTTAAACTAGAGATTAGACAGTAATGAATACTACAAAAATATTATGTAAATGTGTTCTTTTTTTTACAAAATTACAGTCTATTAAAATTATCATTCTATTTAAAATCAGAATTATCAAATGTAGCTAAATTGTCTTAATTTATATTTTTTGTAAAAGTTTTTTTTTAAAAATTGGTAGTAATCATAAGTTATAAAGATCATTGTTCAATTAAGCAAAAATAACTAAAAATAAAATCGCCATTATAAATGTTTACATCTACATTACAAAAGAATTGTAAAATCTAATAAAATTCTATATAAATTAAAATTGTTAATTATACTACTAATTGATAAAAAGTAATTGATTGAAATTTATTAATGCTTTTTTGTTGTATTCAATTAAAAAGTTCCCATTTTAATGCCCTTGGTCTTTCTTAATTTAGCTCTCAACATAATAGATAACTGTATAAGAAGAGATTGAAATCTTTAGTTTTAGTTCTTTCTCAAAATTTTAGCACCAATCAGCACTACTCCAGTCTTCTTTATCATTTTTTGAAGCAAGATTTTTTTAAATGCATAATGTCAATTTTGAAATGTACTTAAGTAAAGGTAAGTAATATGTGGATAAACCATCAAACATCTAGGTGCAGTGCTCTCAGATCCAAGGCTCCTCACTGATGATGGCCACAAGCCAGAAACTAGTCTGGGGATATTGGATGAGTAGGCACTAGATAGGGATTTTATGCACAAGCCTTCTGGCATCCATTGATTACTCTGTTTGGCACAGGATGGCACTACTGTATGGGGAGTTTTGCCTTTGTTTAATATGTGGATATTAATTCTACATAGATATCTCTATTTAACTATTGTTGAAGATCTAACTATGAGTCTTTACGCCTTAAATTCACAAATAAGTTGAATAGAAATCTGTAAATGTCACAAATCTAAGATTTTAAAGTATTAGGCATTTATCTTAGATATTCTAATATTTAATTTCAAATCAACTAAAATTGAAAGTGAAAATATTTATTTGAACAGTCCAAATTTAGAAATGTCATTAAATTTCAATTTAATTAAATTTTACAAAAGCACTTTACATATTCACAATCAACTCTATGAATGCATTTTCCATTTCTACCAATGAACTACCTACTGCCAATATCAAAAATAAATAATAGGATATAGACATTACTTTTGCTAAAGAAAAAATTGACTCACTCTTCTGTCGTTTCATTATATATATATTTTTGTTAATTATTTTTTATAAAATTAACATTTAATACTATATATTCAGAAATATTTATGTGTAGGCACAATGGTTATTTTATTCTATTTTGAATGTAAAGGTTATTTGGCTGGCACATTTAAATAATGCACCTTTTAATAAGAAGATCATGAAAATATATATCTCATACAATAAAGGCATAAGACTTGAAAGTGACAAGTCAAATCAAAGAAATACACCTGTGACCTCAATGTGATATTACATTTTAATGAAACTTTGAAAATTAAATTGTAAACATATATCCTATGGATTACTGGAATTAGTGAATATATTTTTTAGTATAAATGTATATATTAATTTTACTCCATATTGTAAAATATTATGCAAAATTTAATTTATATATTAATACATTTTTAAATTGAGATACAGCTAAACTGATATGTATTTAAATGTTTATGCATATGAAATATATACAAGTAAATTTATTTTGCTCTAGATAAAGAATATTCCAAGGCTCAAACTGATAAATATCTTCAAACTATGTATTTATAAATTAAAGATGTCATTCAAGGATCAATTCCATGGAACTCAAGTATCAATTCCCTGGAATAATATTAAGCAAAATTAAAGTTAATCATGTATCAAATATACACTTAAATGTATTATGTTAATAAAATTATTGTGAGAAAATCACAGATATTTTTATATTATAGATTATGAACTTTCTTTCTCATGAATTTGATGTTAGATTATTAGTGGTTATACTTACTCATGTTGCATGTGTACATGTTTACATGTGTGATTAGTGGGTACATACATTATTTGAGAATATCAGTAATGGAGCAAATAGAAATTTCATTACACTATCAGTATCATTAAAACCAACCTTTAATTGGGCACATGAGTGTCACATGATATTAGTAAGTTTTAAATAACAGAAATATATTATTCCATGACAGTAGATACATAAGATCTATACATGAGTCATCTAAGATTTTTTTGTTAGAGATTTGTAACAGCTATTAGTGCATTGCACATGAGTAAAATTAAACAAAATATCAGAGAGTATATTTGTGTTATGATTGCTGTTAACTGTGATATGCACAGGAATTAATAGCAGCATTTAAACTTTTCTATTTAATGAAGCTGTTTAACAGCTAACAGAACATAGTGCTTGTGAATATGAATTATCCATGTGTTTCAGAAAATATACCATGACTGTGTCTATAGAAGCACCTAGTTGATGGAATAAATATTAAAGCATGATATTGTTAAAGCTATTTAGGTCTGAATCATATATTTGTGAAATTCACATTTTTTATGATATTGGATATCAAAATAGATCTCATGATATATTTTATGAAGAAAAAAATCTCATTTATAATTAACAATTAAAATTTATTCATCATTTTACATAAATTTATATCATTTAAGCACCAATATAAGAGATATGCATGCAGAGTAAAATATTTTTCATAGCTGATACAGATCTTATTGAGAAGAACTTATCAATATTCAAATTCTAGTTAATAAAATTATAAAAGAATTTTCTTATTTAGTTAAAATATAATGTATTAGAAATTTCAGATGATTTTTTTTAATAATGATGTTATTAGTGTATGCCAAAACCAATTTAATCTTAGAATATATAATATTAAAAAATATAGAGGCGTAGAAATCATGATATAATACATCATCAATTGTAAAAGAATATTAATTCTGAAAAAGCAAGCCATAATTAAACAACTTTGTTGTGAATTATATTTATTTTATTTTCATTGTTTTGAACCTATTTGAACTTGTTTTTCATTATGAATAAATATATTTTAATTGCATTTGAATATCATAATTTTTAATCATTATTTATAGCAGAATGAAGATATCTCCAAATTTAATTAGATCTACAAACTTCCTAATTTTATTAATTCATATTATATGTGTTCTCTTTCTAATTTTTTTCATACTCTCTTGAAATTTAGATTGACTTCGATTGTCCATCTATTCTCATCTTTTCTAGAAATGTGTCCATCCCAACCCCATTTCTAGATCTTAACTCTTTCAATGATGTCAATGTTACCTGTTGTACTCTCATCCAATTATTTGATTTTTTAATCATAACTTAGCACTACAAATATATATCACTCCATCTTTCATTGACTGATCTGAAGTCTCTCTATTACTTTTCTGTTAAATGTCAAGACTCAGATCCATAACTCGGACTTTGTAATGCATAGGCACATTTCCTTTTAATATTCCTATCAAAAACATTTTATTAAGTATAATTTTATGCTTAGTTTTATCCATTATGTTTCTATCTGTAATAATAATCTGATCAAGATATTTGTAACTACTATCTTCTTTTAATTTCTGATTATCAGTTGTAATTTTCTATGAAAATCCATTGAACAATAATTTAATCTTTTTAATATTTATCTTAAGTGTACTTTTTAAATTTTATTAATATTCATAATTAACCTTAAGAATTTTTTTTATTAATGGTCAACTTTCTCACATTAATCATATTAGTATAATTTTTAAATCCTAGAACATATTAATATCAGGCCTATTGAGCAATTTTAGCTCATTCAAGTATCAACTTTATTCAGTAAAAGCTTCCAATCAATAAAATATCAGATGAAATGTGATCTAGGGATATATAAAATGATATATAATGATCATTGATTATGTAAGTCTTCAGAAAGTATATCTTAAAATATTATTAATTATTTTGAAGCATGATATTTGTATAATGTTATGAAAATATTCTCATCCAGCTTCTTCCAAGCTCCATCAAATTTAATGGCATAATAATGATGATTAGGTTTTTTTCTAATATAATGAATCCAAGTAGCTGATATAATTTTTTATAACCAGTCCACTCTTACAATATATATATATATATATATTAAAACAGAACTGGAGATGAACCGAGAAAGAGGGAGCACATCTTACTACCATCAGATGCAGGGTCTTTAGGTAGGATGCTGGTGATAGTGTGATGGAATGCTTAGTCCAAGATCACATCTACTTTCATCATGCTATTTCACTATTCACTGAAGAAATTTAGATGCAATTTGGACTAGTTCATCTTCATTACATTCCCCTTTCAGGCTCCATTAGATCCCAGTATTTGAACCCAGAGAGAATTTGCAGTTAGCTCTCTTCAGGGATGAACTTACTTAATTTTCAAACTAATGTGCCTATATATAAGCAAAGACCAGTATGTTTTTACTACTAAAATGTTATACACATCTTTTTATAAATGAGGAATGGTCTGTGGGTATAAATAATTAATATATGTGTATTTAATATAATTATTTATGATATGTGGGGATTGTAGACTAAACTATTTATTTAGTAGTGTAAATGTATGGTATTGATGATCTATTTGCTTATTGGTATAAATACATGATAATGATGATGATGATGATCAAGTAGATTATTAGTGTAAATGCATAATGCTGTTGATTGGCCAAGCAGAGATCAGATTGATTTCAACAATTATTTGGCATTTATTAAACAAGAAATAATGCAATAGAATAATATTTACATTTATAATATTGAGATAGCAAGGATGGCTTTCTATCATTTTAAGAATACAATAAATTTCCCTTTCCAAATCCCATTATAGGAATCCATACCTAAGCAGTCTTTAGTTACAAAGTAATAAACCAAAAAAAAAAAAAAAGTAATTCCGAATAATATATACAGTAAATTGAAATTAAAGGTTTTAAATAATAAAAATACAGCAATAGAAAAGAAAATTAATCATACACTAATTCCGAATCTACCTTACTAATAGTATTGACTATATTTTATATTTTATTTATTGGAGTATGTTATTTTTAGCTGATTAGTGAATGAATGATCTCTCGTATATGTAAATTAAATTGACATTAGTGAAAAAAAATAAACCATTTGTTCACCATGATTAATCATACATCCAAAAGAAAGTAACAAAAAGAAAAACTATTGCTAGGTTTTAGTAATAACTATTCATAAAAAAATATAACTCTGTTTGTTCTAAAGTTTGTAGTTAATGTAGAGTAAGTCAAGATTTTACTTGAGGTCACTGGTAGAGCAGTATCGAATTTCGGGAAGGATCTGTGAATTTTCAACTTTCTTAACAATTACAATTATTTTGCTTATTTTGATTCCTTTCCTTTCCTGCCCAAACATCTATACATTCTAGATACACACTTCCATTTCTGAAGTGCCAGTGATCAAATTTGAAAAACGAAGTTAAAAAAAAATCACAAGTCATAAAATTACAAATAGTAAAATAAATAATAAAGAAAGAAAAAAAATATATGAATCAATAAAAAAAAAGAATCTTCTTGAGGAAAACAGGCATTGTCTATATTTAACAGTCTATACACGTTGTATATCAATCTCCAGATGTGACATAGTTGTCCATTGGCTTTGCTGAATTCACACTAATTAGTCCTGAGTACTGTCCAATTGTTTCTTTCTAACTGACAGCAACAAACCCACTGCAGATCAATATCTATCAACACTTAGAGAGATATTTTGCACAAACACATTTATAATGACATAGAGTTTGGCATCAGTCACCTACAGTATATTCTATTTACTCAGTACACATTGTAGAATTGCCTTTCATGATTGTAATTAGTTATTCAATGGCATTTAAGTATCAGAAAAAATGATGTGAGAACTTGATGAAACTTCAATAGTTTCAAATTTCTTTCTTTTCACTTTCTTAAAAATGCATTCCAGCTCTCTAGCCTATGTTTAAACTATTAATCTATTTTTACCACTTACACATTCCGATTTGTTGTTTAAGCAAACAGCTGAAACTATTTTTTTTATTATTCTGATAATGAAAGTTTCCTTTTTTTCGTTTTTAGTGTTGAATATCAGAATCCATCTTAATATTTTTTTTAAAAAAAAATAATATTAATAACTGTTCAGAGACTTTTCTTCATGTGCAGATTGTCCAATTGTTTTTTAAAACCAAAAACCTCTCAGCTGGCTCGTGCCAATTTTTTAATAACTCATTGTGACAAATCTATATGTTTATTAAAATATTTTTCCCTTTATGTATTATCCTCTGTCTCCCAAATTCAATCACCTAGCAACTACTTTGACCTTGGGTCATTATTCTTTTATTTTAATCTTTGTTTATGTCAGTCTCACCAGTTAGTTAATTATTAATTTAATTATTAGTGAGATTAAGTTGTATAAATAGGTATAAATTTTACTGCTTTAGAGATGCAGAAATTAAAAATACATCTCTCATAAAATAAAAAAAAAATAAAAAATAGCAGTTTATTTGAGGCAACATTTGTGTTTGTTTGGTGTATATATATATGTATATGTAAGCTCGATTGTTTGACTATCAATTGACCAGATTGAAAATGTTGGAAAAATTATGACTGGTGCGTTTGTTGGTTGTAAGTCACTTTTACAATATATATATATATTAACTAAATAAAGTTTTTATTGTAGCAATTAAAGTGTCACTTTAAAATATACAAAGTTTTGACATTACAATAATCAAGTGCTTAGGTAACCTATGGGATGGTTTTGTGACTGAAATATCAATCATCAGCTCAATATTCTCATAATTATAAACTTCAATCGGTTTTAAATTTAAAGAATGAAGTAATTACAATATAGTCTAATATTATTATGCACTCACACTTTACAGCAAATTATTTTAGGACAGAATTAAAATCAATTATAAATAAAAATGTATTAAATCTAAATTATTTAATAAAAGTAAATCTATTGTATTACACACCAGTATGTTCAAAGTCAAACTGGAAATAATTCATAAATTAATTAACCAGGCAAAGTTTAAGATTACATCCAATTAAATTGTCAATACTAAATAATAAACCTTGACATCACATTAAAATAACCAAGCATATACTTTCTGTTATAATCTTTTTATTGACTTATAGTTTCTATCTTTCATGGATGTGAATATGTTGCTTGTATCTTAATGCAATGTACAAATCACAAACATTTCAAGTATTAAATTCGAGGCTTCATTGATTTCAAAAAATGAATTATCATGATGCAGGCTAATATTATTCATAAAGTTTGAATGTATAATATCATTGGACTGTTTCATTATTTTGCCATATTTTGTAATATGTGTGGCTTTGGATTTGATATTTAAAGTGATTAGTGTTGTACATTGCCTTGGAATATTAGCTATATGCTCCCAGCCAGCTGAAGATTGCTGTTGTAAGCTATGAAATGGTTATACAAATCTTATGCTTGATTAATTTTATAGGGTTGTCAAGATTTGATATGTTTAATATTGATAATTAAATTGACTGAAACTTTAATTATTATTTGGGTTATTAATTTATATATTATTTTCAGTTAGCTTTGAATACATTTGATTTATATATATAACATACTTAATTTTGGTATTTCATATAGAAAGAGACTGGCATTAAGCAGTTATAGTGTTAAGCTTATTTGACTACTCTTATTTAATGTTATAAGTTAATGATAAAAGTCAGTTTTGTTAAGCAAAAGTTTTGATGAATTTCTATTTGGAAAGAAAAAAATAAGAAAGAAGTATAAGCCTGGCCAAGTGAAATGAAAAGCTTATGTTATATCATTTTACTACTCAAGCATCATGAATAACTAACTATCCACATAAGTACTACAAGTTATATTATTTTATAAGATATATAACCAATCTAAAATATTTATGTGCATACTCGTTTTCTAAAAGACTATATAATCTTTTAAAAATTAATAAATAAAAACTGACTTTAAAAGTTCAGGCTTCTATATTTTATAAAGATTTACTCTCCAATTTATTAAATTTTGATGCTTTTTTTTTCTTCTTAGCTAGATGGGAAAGATTTTAAAAGCAAAATTTATTATATTGTCAAATGTTGTAATGAATAACATTATTTCTTTTTCTCTCTTCACAAGTCTTCTTTCATATATGGAAACAAATTACTAGACAATAAACTTTTTAAGGTTTTTATTATTATTATTATTCATTGAACTTTAACATGTTTTTTTTTTGTTTGTCTTATATATTTACAAAGAAATGAGTACAAATAAAATATTTATTTGCATTTGAAATAAGAATTGTTTTAACCTTCATATATATATTTTTTTTACTTTTATTAGACATTTTTTCTGATCTTTAACACATTGAATTTAATATATACTGCGTTATCTTTAAATATATTAGCAGTGATTGTGTATAGATTTATGGTAATATGAGCTTCTGTCTTCTAACACTTCTATAATTAATTAATTGCAAGTAAGTAGTTTTCATTTTTGTTCAATCTTATTGATTAAAGAAGTTTGATGATTAAGATAAATATTTAGTGATCACTCAAGTTTCATAGCTATATAATTTAGAAGAATACAATATGTAATAAATGACACTAGAAAACTCTCCAAATAGTAGTGTTACCAAGTGCAAGTCTTAGTAATCAATGGATGCAAGGAAGTTTGTGCTTAAAATCAATGAGGATCCTTGGATTTGAGAGTACTGCACCTAGATCTTAGAATCTAATGCTCCCTTCCAGAATCCACCTTTTCCCTATTTAGATAATTATAAAGCTAGGAGCTCAAAATGAAAATACAATAATGTTTTCAATCCAAGATTATTCACCTGTAAAGTCATATAGATCTGAACTCAGTTCAGCATTTATACATTTTAGTGTCATTTGGTTTTCTAAAAACCAGACACCATTATTTCATAAGCAGGATAGGTATAAAATCATCAAAACATCACATTATCACCATTTCATATGCTTACACTGACTTTTAATAACAGTAGCAATCTCTCCAGATAATAGTCTGCACAAACCTTCTTGCATCCATTGATTACTAAGGCTTGCACTTGATGGCATTACTGTCTGGAGAATTTTCTACTGTTATTAACAGCCTGTTTAAGCATATAAAATGGTGACAAAGTAATGTATGTAATAAATGAAAGATTAATTATCCCATTCAATACTTGTAATAAAATCTAATCTTTATTTTACATAAATAATCTATAGTCAAAAGATTTTCTAACCATTTGACATGATATAGGTTTCATTTTATAACTAGAAATTTCTTCTGCATTCTTAAGTTTAACATCAGAAATTCAAATTTTATTTTATTTTCTGGCTCTGGATGCTTTATAGGATTTTTTTGCCTAAATACCTTTTTCTTTTTTAAAAATTAATTAATAGTTATTCAAAAACAATGTTAATAAATATTTTTATGTAGGCTATTGCCTTTATATGTGTGTGCATGTTACAAAAATCTTTTTTAATTATCTTCAGTATTGTTGTTATTTTATATTTAAATGTAAATATTAATTATTATTTTAAAAAAATACTAATACAATATTGTTTCATTTTCATTTAATTTTGCATGACCCTGAATCTTGATACTTAATTAAAACCAGTTTATTTATTTTTTAATCAAGTATAAAAGATTGGGGTGGGGGATCTGCATATCATTTGTTTGCTGTTCAATGACATTTTAAAATGCAAATCTTCTTAACATTGATTTGTTTTTTATACATCATTTTTTTACTAAAAATATTAAACATTTTTTTATTCTGAAATATTCTGAAGTATATATTTAAAAATTTTCATTCCTAGCATCTGTGAAGATGTAATTTTTATGATAACTTAAAAATACATCATAACAAGTAAATATTAAGTGCTCCATAAGATTAATATATCATAAAAAATAATTAAGGTAATAAAGTACTGTATAATAATTATCAAAAAGTGAAAAAATAAAGAATTTAAATTATTCATAAATTGTATATTTTAGTATGTTCAATTTAAAATTAGAATATTTTTAATATTTCAAAATTAATCTACCTAATTATGAAAAGAATGAATTATAAAAATCTTTTTTAATCATTATTGCAATTATTTATGTATAGGAGTTTTTCAACAGAAGAATCTGTGACTTATATAGAATTTCATTTAGAGAGTCTTCTTTTTTCCACCTAAAAATAAATAAATATTATTTTTTTATATAATTTGCTGCTGATATAGACATATTTATAAATTCTAAGACTAACTTAATAATATGCTAATATAATTTATGAAATGTGTAAAAAAATTGGAGTAACAATAAGTACAACTAAGTTTAAAGCAGCTATTATAAAAGATTAAGGATGGTAGTTTGAACATGAAATGAATGAAAAGTTAGCACATTCTAAGTGTTTATGCAGTTATTTATATTATGATAGAAATAATGACAATGGTATTAGTGCTAAAATTTCAATAGTTGGACATGCTTTTAATAAAGATACTAATGGGTTCCCAAAAATAATTGGAATTATTTTCTAGAAAATGAGCATATAATAGTACATGCTTTTGTCACTAAATGTCTTTTAAAGGGATCCCCCTGCATCAGTCTCTCAATCATTATCATCAAGTGAAGTCATGTTACCATGTAGAAAATGTTTTTGTTAAGTGTGTCTTGCTTATTTGTTGACTTTTGTAATGGCTGAAAAGTTGGAACAATTTGTGATTTTTTTATGCAAATGACATTGTTCATTCAGAAATTCTTTATAACAATCAGATCTTTTATTTACAACTTCTGAAATGTTTGCCTGATTTAGTAAAATGAAAATGTCCTGATTTGTGGCAAAGTCTGTGAGGAGTGCAAACTTCATTTGACAACACACCACTGCACAAAATGTAAAACAATCTTAATTAAAAACAGCATGACCTGCTTATATATCAGCCATATTTGCACAATCTTGCTCCATGTGACTTATTTCTATTAAAAAATGTTTTGTGGACTTAGAAGTGATGAAAATAAAACTGATAAGTGTGAAAAAAGGCATCACTTTGCAAGAGTTTCAGGACTAAATCAAAAAGTGGAAATTACATTTAAGCCATTGTATTGCATTGACAGTTCTTTGAAGGAAATTCAATTTGTAATATCTAAAAATAAATGCACAATATTTTATTGCAAAATTCCCAGTTTTTTGGTGGGTGAAGTATCTTATTTTATAAATAAAAACTTTTTTTTATTGATTCTATAATATTTTTATCATTCTTTACAACATTATTTTAATTTTTTTTTTAATCATTTTTTTTTTCATTTTTAATTTCATCAGCATTAATTGTTAAGTTTTTCACATCAATTCCAACATCTTTATTCTTTAAAACAAAGAGTTTTGTGAATTGCTCAACAAGCTTTATGATAAATGCTTAGTGAAAGCATTTAAAATGTCTCTATCAGAAACCACACCCAAACCCCAGATCAATGGTTTTGTGCTTTGGCACTCCTCAGTGAGGTGCTATCATAGTTTCAGACACTAGATCTAAAAATACCAACCCAAAGCCAGCATTTATCCAAGAGTTAACTCTTGAGTAGAAAATTTGAAATTTTTAGATACTTAAATGTCTTCAAACTCAGATAAATTCTGGCTTTGGGTTGGCATTTTTAGATCTAGTGTCTGAAACTATCCTAGCACCTCACTGAGGAGTGCCAAAGCATGAAACCATTGTTCTATAGTTTAGGTGTGGTTTCTGATAGAGATATTTTAAATGCTTTCTCTTGCTAAGCATTTATCACAAAGCTTGTCAAGCAATTAGCAAAGGTCTTTGTTTATATTTTACAAGCTTAAAAAAAGTGAGGTCATGTGAGATATTGGCCTTTATTCTTTAATTTGAATTTCATTAGCTATAACTATACTTCTGTTCTGCATCATTAATTTCTTTTTTTCTTATATAATCATATCAAATTTCTCCTTGCCTTCTTAATAGTAAATAACTCATTATTATTATTATTATTATTATTATTATTATTATTATTATTATTATTATTATTATTATTATTATTATTATTATTATTATTATTATTATTATTATTATTAATTATCATTAGTACTTCAAATAATTTGTAAAAATAATGTTAGCAATGTTGAAGTATTAAAGAGAATTAATAATAATAATAATAATAATAATAATAATAATAATAATAATAATAATAATAATAATAATAATAATAATAATAATAATAATAATAATAATAATAATAATAATAATTAAGAAAGCAAAGAGAAATTGGATTTTATTATATAAGAAAAAGAGAAGAAAGAATTAGTGATCTAGATAAGAAGTATAGATATAACAAATGCAATTCAAGTTAAAGAATAAAGATGTTTGAATTGATGTGCAAAACTTGTCTTTCCAAATAACTAATGCTGATAATATTAAAAATAGAAAAAATGATTTAACAAAAAAAAAAGAGTTAAAAATATAAAAATGTTAGAAAGAATATTAAAAATATTATAGAAACAATGAAAATGAATATTTTTGTTTATAGCAGAAAGTGCCAAAATACCCTGGAATTTTGTGATCAAATATTGTGTAGTTGCTTTTAAATACTACAAATTGAATCTCCTTCAATATACTGCCCATGTGATTAATGCACTAGTCTAAACATGTTTTACATTTTTTAAACAATCCTGAAATTGTTTCAGAGTGATAACTTTTAATAATTCCATTGTTTTTTCCTCAGCACTTTCAAGTCTGCAAAACTTTCTTTTTGAAGCATTTTTTCATTTGGGGGAATAAAATAAGTTGCACAGAGCAATATCAGGTGAATATGGCTGATGGATAAGCTAAGTCATGCTGTATTTGATTATGTTGCTCATAATCAATGTTTTTTGCACTTGGCATATTGTCATGGTGAAGTCTGCACTTCCTGTTTTGTTATAAATTGCGATATTTCATTTTACCACATCATGCAAATATTTCAAACTTGTAAATAAAATGTTTGACTGTTACAAATAAATCATGAGTGAACAATGCTATTTGCATAAAAAAGAACAGCATTGTCTTGACATTGAACTTCACTTCCCAATGATAAAAATGATAGGTACAAAAACAAAAAATCCTTGATTAATTCCCAATGAAGAAAGTAAGAAAAAAAATTGATGTGTGTGGTAGGTGACTAAATGGAATTATTGTGTTTAACATATTTCAATTTTTCAACACCATTTTACCTGCCAAGCAATTATAGTTATTATAACTTAATAGTGCACATCTGAACATTATAATGTCTATAATATTGTAAATTGTAATATCATAATCACTGATGATGAGTAAATGTTTTTAAATTTTTTGCAGTATTTTTTTCTAAAAAGAATTTAAAGTTCTGAGCCTGTTTTTTTAAACATGCCTTGTTATACTTAAGAATAAAATTAACACTGCACAAACTTTTAATAAGATATATACAAAAAATTTAATTCTGAAAAAGAAATAAGATATATAGCTAGCAAAATCTTTGAGAATTGCATGGATAACAAAACAATAAGCAAATGAATACTCCTCCGTTAACCCTATCGCCAAAATGAATACTTAATTAGATTTAAATCTAAGTTCTCTTTTGAAACACAAATGTTGAGATTGAAATTATTTTGTAATATTATGTGATTTCTAATTCATTAGTAAAGTGTATAATGCTGTAGTAGATGATGGTAAAAAAAAGATGACTAACAATGAATTGGATGAATTACATCATTCCAATAATAAATGTAACTTCGAGATTACGGGAAATGAATATTCTGAAGAAATGATGTTCATGTGGTCACCAGAATTATTGTCAATTTGGTCGCATCTAATGATAAAAATAATATTAAAAAATATTATGAAATACACTTTGTGAACTTTTTTTATTGTTAATGCAATAATATTTTAAAATGAAAAATAGACAAAAGTACAAACTGACCATCTGTTTATAGACTGGATGGAAAGGGGGGATGCTAGAAAAAGATTGAGAATATTGACTTTTATAAAATTAATCTAGATCCAAAAAATAAATTTAGCTATGGCGAATTCATTTTTTTTCTAAGAATGTAGAAGGAAAAAAGATATATTTTTATCTTTTAAAATGGACTTTGTAACTAAAATAAATAGTCTTGTGAGAGTAATGGTTTTTTAAAAATACTTTTTGAGATAAAGTATATGAAATGCATGTATGAAACAATTTATTGAGGTTTTTTTTTTATTTTTAAAAAATTACAAGGCAGCTATTTAAAAAAATAAAGATTGGTAAACTTGTATAAAATAAAAAATTAAATAAAACGCGAAATATTAGTTTGAAGTTAGCAAGTATTGATGCTAATATACACTTACTAAAAAATCAATTTACGTATACTTTAACTGAAACACAGGCTTGTTATATGCCTGTGTCTATATATGTAATATATAGGATATATGAGCACAGACTTTCAGACGACCCATCACTCTCCACTCTATCTAATAACACTGATACACTCAAGCACATATATGCTGAAAAGATAAATAATCACCAATATATGTATTTCATGCTAAACCAGCAATCATCAGTTGTTCCAGATTATCATCTCCCACACATATATACTATAAGTGCTCAGATATATATTAAGATAGACAATCTTCATACTTTAATGGACAGGCTCCAATCTACTACACACTCCAACTTTTCAACCGTCCATCCAATTGAAAATCTGATGATGAAATGCTCAAAGGCCACCCTGAGGCCAAGATTAAATGGATTATGTCCTGTACATGTGTAGTTCAGATTGACTTTAGGTTAACATGGGTGCATCAAGAATATTGGCCTCAGGGTGGCCTTTGAGCATTTCATCATCAGATTTTCAATTGGATGGATGGTTGAAGAGTTGGAGTGTGTAGTAGATTGGAGCCTGTCTATTAAAGTATGAAGATTGTCTATCTTAATATATATCTGAGCACTTATAGTATATATGTGTGGGAGATGATAATCTGGACCAACTGATGATTTCTGGTTTAGCATGAAATACGTATATCGGTTATTATTTATCTTTTCAGCATATCAGTGTTATTAGATAGAGTGGAGAGTGATGGGTTGTCTGAAAGTCTGTGCTCATATACCCTATATATTACATATATAGACCCAGGTATATAACAAGCCTGTGTTTCAGTTATTACATTGTAGAGATGTCTGCCCATCCTTGCATATGTATTAAATGGATTATGTCCTGTACATGTGGGGTTCAGATTGACTTTAGGTTAACATGGGTGTGTCAAGAATCTCGGCTTCAGGGTGGCCTTTGAGCATTTCATCATCAGATTTTCAATTGGATGGACGGTTGAAGAGTTGGAGTGTGTAGTAGATTGGAACCTGTCCATTAAAGTATGAGGATTGTCTATCTTAATATATATCTGAGCACTTATAATATATATGTGTGGGAGATGATAATCTGGACCAACTGATGATTGCTGGTTTAGCATGAAATACGTACATTGGTGATTATTTATCCTTTCAGCATATATGTGCTTGAGTGTATCAGTGTTATTAGATAGAGTGGAGAGTGATGGGTCATCTGAAAGTCTGTGCTCATATACCCTATATATTACATATACTTTATATAAACCATTGACTTCATTGCTTAAGGCAGTAAAAGTTTTACTAATGAGACCATGTAACCCACTGTAAACGCATGCTAATTTTCTATCCAAAGGCAAGTTAAGATTTTTTAAATAATAAAATATTTTCATGATGATCTTACCAAGGCTTATTAACATTTTAATGCAGTTTATTCTAAAATCTCAATATTTAAAGATACATTATAAAACTTTAATAATGTTTTTATTCAGTCTTAATTCATATTGACTATCATTTATTATTATTAGATAACTGCTTATCATACACAAAATGAAAAATTTTTTTTATCACATCAAGTTTGAAATAAGATTTTACACAACTTTCTTAAAGACATATTCCTAAACTTCTACAGTTTGTCATAAAATTATATCATATCATTATTCAAAAATAACAAAATACTATCAGAAATAATGTTTCCATGATTAGACTAGAGTTTTGATGTTTATTAGTATAATAATAATAACAATAGGGTAATGTATAGAAAGTCATATTTAATTCAAGATAATTCTGTTGAATTGTCAAAGTAAGATTTTTTTGCCTCAATTGGGAATTAATTCAATAACTTTTAGTTCTTGTATTTATTTCTCAACAATTGTATTAAATTTTATAGAACAAGTTAGTGCTTCAAAATATTTCTAGCTATCTGCAACAAAAATAAGAAAAAATGAAAATTATAATTGAGAAAGAGAATTGTAAAAAAAAATATTTGAAGCAAAAACACTATGAAGAAAGGAATGAGTGTGATTGGAGAAAATATTAGAATACTAAAATAAGAAGGGTCCGAAGATTTCAATTTTGACATACTTTTATACATATAGTTTAATATAAGAAAACATTGTAAGGGGGGGGGGGTCTACAGATTATTTTGACTTACAGATAATTTCTAAAATGACCTGACTGGACAATTTTTGAGATTGTATACTGTATTAAAAATTATGACTATATAATTTCGATGATAACTTTTTTGCACATGGTAATTTTAAAAACTTATAAAATAGAAATTTATTTCTAGTTGTGTAAAATTTTATATTCTATACAAACTCGACATTTTTATGGTTATGTTGAACAATTCAATGTGCTTTAGCAAAATGTGCCTATTATATTATCAAGTGCAACTTTACATAGTATTTGTTTTTGAAACCATCATTTATTTTTTTTAACAATTCATCTTTATATTGACTTGTTCAGTTTTTTCTGTTCTGTTTTGTTTGAAAATTAAATGATCAAAGCTGCTAGAATTAGTTATATGAAAAATTAAGATAAATAATTTTTTTTTTTTTGGCCATAAATTTAGCAATTTATTTAAAGGATCATTTATGCCTTATTTTTTAAATAATAAAGCTTCTAGTTAAATAATAATAAAGCTTTTGAATGGCATTTACATTTTAAGCAAATTTATTCTAAATTTTTTTAAGCATTCCCTCTCATCATTTATATAATAAGTCATTTTAATATTTTTTTTAGTAGCCATAAAAAAATTTAAATTATAAGAAATAATATAAATGAAGTCATACTGACCCATTCTAACAGAATAGAATGTAAATGGTTTATTTTAAAGTACATGTGAAGATATAATGTGCAATGCATCAGTTATATGATGTGTTATAAGAGTGATTCAGTGGTATTTAATTTTGACATTGAACACAAATAATGTATTCCAATTTGTTTAGTTTAATATTTCCATAGCATTGAATAATTGTTTGGTAAGATTCTTGTAGATAGCACCTAATAAAGGTTTATAGAATGCTCAATATGTGAATATTTTTTAAATTGATCTAAGCAGCAAACATCTGAATTTTTGGAGATACTTGGCAATGCTAGTAATGCTTTATTTTTTTCTATAATATGCCTTGAATTTATAATTCATAAACTATAACAAGATATGCATAAATTTTATCAATGTATAATCAAGTCAACATTATTTTATGTTTAATTCTCTATTTTTATTAATTGATAAGATTTCATTAAATGTTTTCTGATAGAAATCAGTCTCCTATTCATTCATAATATGTCATAGTTGTGACTATACCATTATCAGAGTGGAATTTAATAATTACTAAACTAGCTTAGAATCTGTCTAATCTTGGGATCTATTTTAATCTGATCTATATGAACTGATTTCTGTCTGAATTTATTAGTTCCTGTCTTTTAAAACTGCTATTTCCAAGAGAGTACATTAATCTATCTTGAATCTCACAATTTATAGGTTATGGTTTAATAAAGGATATAACCTGCTATAAATTAAATCTAGTACTTAAGGATAATTTTAGACACCAAGATTGATTATGAATAATTATATATTTTCAGTGGAATAGTTATCCTGTAACTCTAATGAATGTTTTACTTGTTAATATTAATTCTTGAATTCACAGAAATATAATTATCTCAGTATTAAATGAATTTCAGAGATTACACCAAAATTATAAAATGATCATTAGTTAAATCACAAATATATGGAATTAAATAATAATAATAATTTGAATCAAAATATATAAAAATAACAGCTTTATAAATAATAAAATACACATTACAATAGAGTAAATGCTTCTTAAAATATATTTAAAACTTGTGTGTGGTTTGTTGATATGTTTGAGAGAAAGTTTATATATATCTAAACACTAGCCACTAACATGAATAACCATGTTAGTCACTTTTGTTTTTAAAAACAATCCCTATATCTTGAATTGTTAAATTCATTTTATTTAAAATTTATTGTTTAGTTGTGTGTTATTTCTGTGATTGGAATTTATAATACATTTATTGCTGTTTTTTAAAGTTAGCAGGAATTTATAATCCATTTATTGAAACTTCTTAATATTAACAAGTAAAACATTCTTTAGGGTTGCAGGATAACTATGCCACTGAAAACGTATAATTATTCATAATCAACATTGGTGTCTGGGATTATCATTAACTACCTTAAATCCTTTTCAGATATAATTAATTTCTTATAATATTGGAAACTAAATTCTAAGCAAAACTCTCCTTATAGTAGTGCCATCTTGTGCTAACAAGAGCAATCAATGGATGCCAGAAGGCATGTGCATAAAATCCCTATCTAGTGCCTACACATCCAATATCCCCAGACTATTTTCTGGTTTGTGGCCTTCATCAGTGAGGAGCCTTGGATCTGAGAGCACTGCACCTAGATCTTAGGATCTAATGCAACCCTATATAAGCTATTGAGCTTGGATTGAAAATATTCATTGTGTTTTCAATTTCATTCTCATAGTTTAGTAGTTAAATAGAGCTAAAAGGTGGCTGCTGGAGGGTTGCATTAGATCCTAAGATCTAAGTGCAGTGCTCTCAGATCCAAGGCTCCTCTCTGATGAAGGCCACAAGCCAGAAACTAGTCTGGGGATATTGGATGAGATAAGGATTTTATGCACATGCCTTCTGACATCCATTGATTGCTCTTGGTAGCACAAGATGGCACTACTATATGGAGAGTTTTGCTTTGTTTTGAATTGTTTAATAACAATTATGTGCTATTATGAGATAGTGATCATGTGATGTTTAGTGGTTTAAAACTAAATTCTACTAGGCAACTTTGTTTTTTTGAATATGATGTAATAATATTATTCTCTTTGTTGTATTCCTTCTTTTAATTTTATTTATAGATCACTAGATAATTGAATCCAGTTTGCATCACACAGGTGATTGGCTGCCAACTTTCATTTGAAAATTTGCATACTTTCTGATTTATGTATTGCTTTGATATTTTCTTGTAAGTGAAGCAGGTTTGGTGTTGAACAATAATTTATCCTCCTAATTAGTTTTTCAATTAGAATTGTTTATTTATTTCTGATATCATATGTCTTAAATCCAATGCACAAGTCTTTATTTCAACAAAAATACTTTATTTGTATATATTAACTTGAATGCTATTACTAATAAGTCATTATATTTGAAGCAATTTAATAATTAATATTAGATGATGGATATAGTCCAACTTTTAATTACTATCTTGTCCCCAAAAATAAGACTGGATCTTATATTATTTTTGCTCCAAAAGACACTATACTGTTTATTTTTAGAAGATGTCTCATTTTTTCATGTAAAAAAAATCTACATTTATTCAACTACAAGAGTATACATTTATTCAAATACTTCTCTTTACAGAAAGCTGTAAGACTCTTAGTCTGGGAGATAACTACGATTCATTTCATTACATGATTACCGTTTCTTATGCATGGGGAGTTTTGCCCGTGTTATTAATATAATTCATTTCTTGTAATAACTCTTTTTTTACTCATCTCATCTGTGATAATAATATTATTTCATTTATATTTACTATTAAATCAAGTGTTAATTGAAGTCTTGCAAGATAGAAGTGATAAAAAAATGATTTGGTTTGTTCCCACAAAAGCAACAAAAAAATACAAGCACAAAAATTTTTAAAATGTTTCTGTGTTTTGCAAGTGGAGATTAAATATGTTCATTATAACATATGGCTTATTGAATTACAATGATTCATATATGACACAACTACATACATCCGTTATCAATTGTACACATTGTAAACACTTTCCAAATTACTTGTAATAATCCTGCTAGAGTATTCTTTTTAAAAACTTTTCTTTAAGAGAAAGATTGATGATTTAACTTACACTAAACTTTGATTATTAAAATCATTTCTGTTATTTTAACAAAATCTTTTAGGAGTGAAAAAAAAATGTTTAAGAAATCAAACTAACTTTTCTTTTATCTTAAATATTTAAAAGCTACCATAAAGAAACTCTAAAACTAAATCAAACATTTTAAATCTAAATATTAAATATAAATAAAATAAGTACCTAAAAATATATAAATGAAATTATAAATTATCTGATATATTGCTTGAGATAGATAAATTGTTTCTCTATACAGGTAGAATTATGTTTGTTGAACATTGTCAACAGGGAAATACAAAAGAATCATATAATTTATATTACCATTTATTTAAAGCAGTAATGTCAATAATATTGTTTATTTATACATTTATTATTTTATAATTCAATACAACCATCAGCCATCTATATGACTAATGATCTTAACTATGGCTTATATTTGCAGTAGGGCTTAAATTTTAAGCATCCTGAGCAATCATGCTAGGGTTTATTTTTTGGTTAGGTTTTATTTTCAGAGAAACATGGTAATAAAATGCCATCATCATAAATTTTTAATTGAACACAAAAATACTTCAATTTTTACAAATCTATGATGCTCACAGATATCTTCCATAGTTCCACAATTATAATGTTTTTATAACTTTTTTTACTTTTTAAGCTTCAAGTTTTGAAAGTAATAAGAAATGAAATAATTGATTTATTAAAACAGGCAAAACTCTCCATACAGTAATGCCACTCAGTGCCAACCAGAGTAATCAATCCATTGATTACTCTGGTTGGCACTGAGTGACACTACTGTATGGAGAGTTTTGCCTGTTTTAATAACAGTTATGTGCTAGCATAAGAACTGGTGATCATATTTTTTTAATTGATTTATTATGAAAAGAGATGTTATTTATAGTATTTGTTTTTACATCTTAAATATCTTTTAAACAATTCATTTTGTAATAAAAAATAATTGAACATTTTAATATTCAGGAATTTATAACAAGTTCAAGTATTAAAAGTGATAGAAGATGTCGAGTTTCAATGTCTGCCATTTTATCACTATGCCAAAACAAACAGAGCAATTCATTCTATTATGATATTAATCGGGTATCACTGGATAATGTTCACCTTGTTCAACTAATTTCCATTACATAACTAATTATTTTTCCATTTATTTCTGGTAATTTTTTATATTAGATAGTGTCAAATTTAACCAGCTATGGTTAAGATTATTTGGGTTTCTTATTTTATTCATAACAACTCTGTATACTAACTTGCATTTTTATTTCTAATGTAAATACTAGGAAATAGCTAAAGTTTTTAGTTCGTTTTGCTTTAAAAATAATTTAAATATTATTTATCTAAAAAAAGGTTGTAAAAATTTAATATTAGCAGGAAGAAAAAATACAAAAGAAAATTAAACATTTGTTTTTGTTGTTGTTGTTGTTATATTAGTATTCTAAATGTATAATATATAACTCTGAGCTTTAAGTTCTTTTTTTTTTAGTTTCTTCTATATTGCTTTTTTTAATTAGCGAAAACTTAATTTAAATTCAAAATTGATCCGCTAAATGGATCCCCCCCCCTCAAAAAAAAAAACGTTTTTTAAACCAACTTTTTAAACTATAAAATTTAGAAGGTAATCAAGTAATTGCAAATCATCGCCAAATTATCAGTTATAGGGATTCTGTAAAATCTTAAAAAGTTATTAAGTGACAAATATAATGTTCTACATTATTTTTAATTAAATAGTTCAAGTAGGCAAAGATTTTAAACTTTATATTTAAAAAAAAAAAAGAATTGCAATTTTAATGATAACTATCTATCAATGATTTGTAAATATTTTTTTCAAAAATAGCACTCATTCTTTTATAATATCATTACTAAAAATATTTTTCTCTAGTAACTGAGAATGCAAGTGCATCTACTCTATCACAAAGATATGTGTTCTGTATGGTTTATCTCAGAAGTGACAGTCTACAAAACTAAAGATTCGTAGACTCGTGCTCAATGCATCACTTCTAGCGTCAAATTCTAACATGATTTGCTGAGTAACTGTGCTTTGGTAATATGACAGATTAAAGAACTAAAAATGTGTCGATTCAAATACAACTTCTCAAATGTCACATGGTATCCTGAGTAACTGACCATTCAATTATAACTAAAGTAATAATATCATGTTCTCATAGAATTTTTAAAATATGTAAATAAATTTCAATGTTGACATTTGTTATTGAAATAAAAAAAATACATTTTTATGTAATTAAATTCAATTTTAAAATATTTGTGTAGCATTGTTTAGGTAAAGTTATTGAGTTATGCTTTTGATGGTATTATGAACTCTTTTTATAAATCTTTAACAGTAAGACTGACTCAAATAGAAAAAAAAGAAAAATAAATTTGTGCTGTTAAGTGATTTTCTAAATGATTTAAAAAGTTAATTATTAAACATTAATTTAAATAAATAATCCCATTTTGAAACTCTTTGTTTTATTTCTGAATTTTTTAAAATTGTCATAAAATAAAAATATTGCATAGTCCATTATATTAATTGTGTTGATTAACAAATACATAATATCTAAATTAATTATTTAACAACAAATATATTATTTTAATATTGAGTCTTTTTTTTTTTCCAAAACAGCTTGTATTTTCTTGAAAGTGGGCATATACTTTTTAAAAAATCTAGAAGTTATTATATGTTATTCATATATTAATTTAATATTTTTCAGATTCACCTTCGTGTATGATTTTTATTATAAATGTAATGATGACAAACTTTCAACTTGATCAC
Organism: Epiperipatus broadwayi; assembly: GCA_028023455.1. Classification (NCBI taxonomy): domain Eukaryota; kingdom Metazoa; phylum Onychophora; class Udeonychophora; order Euonychophora; family Peripatidae; genus Epiperipatus; species Epiperipatus broadwayi. The sequence goes on from JAQFVV010012411.1 coordinate 9,765,363, forward strand.
ACAAGCTATCAATGGGATAATGAATGAAATACTATAAAAATGGTTGTAGAGGAACTGAAAACATAGACATAACAATATTAAAGTTCACCAATAGAAAACCAGGTACATAAAATTGTAAAGTAAAAGTCAAAATCTATTCAGATTAATATATTTTTTCAAAAAAAAATTCTTCTCAATAGAAAGAAGTTTGCATTTGTTTTTGTTTTTTTAAGAATATCAATAGCTTCTCTGATGTTTCATTGGTGGAGAGCTTCTAGTATTAACAAATCAATATTGTGATCTGAATCCATAGTATGGAGTGAGATTGCTGCCTGATGATGAGTGTTGCTTCACTGCATTAAAATGATCATCTCTTCTTGTATCAATATGGTAGTTGTTCATACAGAAGAAGCTTTACAGCCACATGACATTTTATAAATCCCATGAGATTCAAGAGAGATTGAATCTTTAAGTTTGTATAGAATGATACTACTTTTTTGATAAATAGTATATGTTGTTTTTATATTATAGAATTTTAGAATATAGCCAATATTGACTGTAGTTCTTTTTATTTAAGGAATACAAATTCTATTAGTTGGTTCTGCTTTTTTGTTTTTCATTATGATTGTTTTGGTCTTGAATTAAGGCTTGGTGTATAATTTTATTATTGTAACTTCCTAAAGCTCATAGAGTTTATGAAATTTCATGTGGCATTTAGAAAGCTTCTTATGTATGAGAAATTGTTGCATAAGTATGAGATGAACATGTTAATGCAATTAAGCAACATTCATCATCATCATCAGCACTCCTACATGTTACAGATTCAGGTCTCAATATTGATTTCTCTAATATCAGGATCCTATATAAATGTGACACTCTCCACTAATGTAGATCACAAAAGCCATTAAGATATTTAAAAGCCCAAATTGTATCAAGAAACATGATGGAACATGCAAATGTCCTCCTATTTGGAAGTATTCTTTTTAAAAAGACATTAATCTGAACAGATTGTAACTTTTATTTTATTTTTCAATTTTATTTATCTGTTTGTTCTATTGTTATAAATCAATGTTTGCAGCATCTCTACATCATTTTTATAGTATTTTATTCATCACTCAAGCCAAAATGTCAATATATTTATAATAAATATCATAGATGAATGAACCCCAAAATATCTATCATATTTATCAGTAAATCAATGAACCCCAAAATATCTATCATATTTATAAGTAAATCAACATATATATATATATATATATATATATATATGTAACCGGACCCGCGTATACAATATATATATATATATATATATATTGTGCCCTTTTGTATGGGTCTCCATAAATTGTTGTATCAATCTATCTAAAAAAATTTAAATTTAAGATATATTTAGTTATATGATTTTAATTTTGTTTATAACAATCTTTTAAAAAGTGTAATTAAAGTAATTCATGAGTATTTGATATGTGAAAATTGTGCTGATGTTTGAGAGAGACATTTCAATGGGAATGATAATAGTATATGGTTGGGAAAACTGGCCATAAGCAATACTGCATTAATAAATTTAATAAATAAATGTTTAAAGTTAAAGTTTTAAAAGACAAGTTAAAATTAAATGCATATATTTATTGTTGATAAAAATTAATATTTAATAAATGAATATAAATATTTTAATTATTAGTATTCCATGATAGAAGATTAATATTTGATTTAAATAATATCGAATTATTATTTTAAAAGCTGTTATAATATATTATTTATTTTAAAAATATTTATTTTTAAAAAATGAATTGTTAGTTTATTTTTAGATTATTACAAGCGTTTGTAGCTTTGTTGTAAAAAAACAGATGTTAATTAAAATACGTACACACATGCTTGGGAGTTTTTTTAGTAAAGTTGCAAAGCTATTTTAAAAATTCTGTTATAAAATTTATAAATATTATTTTGGTTATCATGAAATAAAAATAAAGATAATTAATGTGAAATATTAAATCTGATTTTTAAAATACTGCTTAAAAACATAACGAATAAAAATAGACTTAGTTTGTTTATAAAAATAATTTTATAAAAGTTAAACGTAAAAGTTAAGTAAGAAAGTATATTTTAAAAATGTTTAATAGATTTAAATAAATGATGAATATTAATTTAAGAATTTAATAATGTGATAAATAATAAATATTAAAAGTCATTATTTATTTTTAATTCTGTCTTGTTGGTGAAATATGTAAATAAGCTAGCAAGTCAATTGTTTAATTCACCAATCAAGTGGGAGTTTTCTTCCGGTATAAAACCAAGGTTCAATTGTTAGGAGGTGACTTGTGATTGAATTTCTAAAAGTATAGTATGCTATTAAAAATAGCTAAGTGATTATAGACGCTCTAAAAATTGTTTTAAAATTATAAGAGAGTAGTTTTAAAAATAATTTATAAAAGTTACCGATGAATATGCAGTGTTAATTTATTATAGTTCCCTGTTAATCGTTTCCTATTAATGCTCAATTTACTATCAAATAATCATGAAGACATCATGTGAGGATAAAATATATTGGAGACTTTATACTGAAAATTTAACAAACGCTGGATTGACTAGCAGAGTTATTAGATGCTTAAAAATAATACGTTGGACCTTATATAATTTTAAAAGCTAATGGTAATGAATTTTTATAAAATAGATATTTAAAAGCATAAAAAATACTTCTTTATGAAGAAAGTATTTATAAATGATAAATCTAAGTATATAACTTAGTAAAGATAGTAAATAATAATAATGATTACATAAATGCTTGCCTTGTTAAATCTTTATGGTTTAAAAGACTAAATTCTGACAATTTTAAAAGGCAAATAAATTGGAGATGTAATAAGTAAAGAAATACTTATAAGTAAAAATTATTGTTTATTAAAGTCTAAACGCTGGTCGTACAAAAGACTTTAAAAGTAATCTTACCTTAATATTTGTTACGGAATGCGCAAATCAAATCTACATGGATCTCCAAATCAATTAAAAATAATTAAATCAGAACTTTGTAAATTATAGACTAATTCTAAAAATAATAACTTTTAAATAATAATATTTTTCCTTAAGAAGAAGTGAATTCGGATCTATAAACTATTTTAATTTTATTTTTGTTTTCTGATGGAACTGACTTTTATTTTTATTTATTTTAAAAAAAAAAGAACGTTTTCATTTATTCCATAAAAACTTTTAAAGAACACGTGATGTACCGGAAAAGGAAGTAGTGTTTGGTGAAAATTTGTGCCTAGGAAAAAGAACATTATAACTGGAAAGAAGACACCGTTGGATGTGATGTAATATGTCTTATTTATTAACTAACATAAATATTTCATTAATTATTGATTTATTAAAGATAGGAAAGGTACATTTACATTTTTTTTAAATAATAACTAAATACTAATATAACCTTTTATTGCATAAAGTTTATTTTATAATTATACAACACGTAATATTTTAAAGAATAATTGTTGAGTGTAAATGTGAAATTATTTTGTAAAACTGGAATCCTGGAGGACATCATGTGACGGACTGTACATTGAAGTATTATTTATGGTAAAATTGTGTAATAATAATAATAATTTGATGTATTTACTATGTTTTCTTTAGATCAACCAAATGTTATATGATTATTGAATGAATGTGTTAATATTTAAATAATATACACGCACAAGACTAATAATAGCAGTTTTATTTTAATATGCATATTTTTAAATTGATGATATAAATTTAGTACAACGTAATATGATACCCTAGAAATAATTATATGATTCTTTCGTGAATGAATTTCAATGTTTCTGTTTCAATATTAGAAATCAGATTTATTATACTAGTGTAAGTTATTTATTTTTTTTCTTTTAAAGTTAGTAAGAAGTATATAAGGTCTATATTTTATTTTATTTTTATTAGATAAGTTACGTTAATTTTACATAGAAATTTATATTTTTGATTGAAGGCTTATTGTAAATAGATGATGAGGTATAGGAGAGTTTTGGATCGTTATTATTTTTTTTTGTTTTTAAAATTGGTCATTTGTTTTACTGAAATTAAATAGGGTTAAAATGACTTTTGTAGGTAGTAGTTTTATAAAGGAATAGGAATAACAAGTAAAAGTGTAATAATTAAAAATGGAAAAGAATCATAGAATTTTATTTAACATTATACTTTATAAAAGTTGAAATTGTTGAATAATTTTAAAATATTATTTTTTTTAAAAAGTACATATACGTATTGCATATTTTAATAAGACATGTAGTATGACATTATATCGGAATGAAATAAACAGTGATAGTCAATAATTGTTATTATACTACAAAATTATATCAGTTTATACATTGATTAATATTTAAGTCATACTGATAATAAATGTAATACAGCCTTATACATTATAATATAAATAATAGTAGGACTTAAGTGAAATTGCATTTAAATTATTAAAGTTGGTTTATTTACATACATGCTACATGAATGATACCTTACATAAAATCTTTTCTTATATTAATTGATAATAAGTAATGTTTATGTAAATTAAAGTCATAAACTTAATTGAATTTTATTAATAAAACATTCTCTGAAATGTATAAATTATCTACTTATAGTTATGGAAATAATAACAGTGTAAAAATCTTGTATTATTATTTTTCTTATTTTTATTTTCTTTAGTTCCATTTAAATGTAAATAGTGTAAATAAATTATTTGTTAAAGTTAATGTAAATAAATTTGTTAAGTTGTTTAAAAGATGTGTTGAATTCATTATTTTACACCACAGCATTTGACAACAGATAATTTGAATAAACATAATATTTGCACAATATGAATTTATTATTTTATTATTTGAGTAAGAAACACAATATTTTCTTAATATAATTTATAGAAATTGATTGACATTAACATATGATATTACAATGGTCATAAAATAATTATAATGCATAATATAAAAGTATAAGATTATTTATTGCCACAAATTGTTGAATTATAAGATTTTGGTCTATTTTAAAATTAAGATACTATATGGAAATGAAAGACATGTATATGATTTACTTATTTTCTTAATGATTAAAAGTATAATCCAATAGATAAGATTAAGATATACCCTAAAGATTATTATTGTTAGTGATTATTATTAGAATAAGTTAGGTGTATTTAGGTTTGATATTAAATCCCTTATCATTCCTATCTACATGAATTATTATTACTTTAAGATAATTAGAAGAACCTGAGATCATTTTAATTATAGTTCCTTAACAAAAGATTGAGATTTATTTATCTATTATTATTAAAGATAGTTCATTTTATAAAAGTCATAAGAATGCTGTAGAGTTAGTAATGAGATAATAAAGAGGTAATAGTATTCTTATGCCATTGAGACAGTGTCTTGGAAAGACATTGACTCAATGTAAATCTGATTACCAATTGTAACTTCACTTCACAGTCTCATGATTTTAGTAAATATTTATTTAATTAGTACATTATATTGAACTATATTAATTTTTGATAAGTTTATAATAAATCTGATAAGTTATAATATTATAAAAATATATTAAAGATAGTTGTACATATTTTAGCTGAGCATAATGATTTGATTGAGCTAGTCTTATTTTAAATTATATCATATATCGAGAAGTGAGGGTACAATATATATATATATATATAAGTTAAGAAATTATTAATTTTGAACTTAATCAGTTCTTTTAGCATAGTTGTTTCACAGCTTATAATATCACTCCTGAGATGGCTGTAATATAAATTTCATTGGACTATTACCACTGGACTAAGAATTGGTGGGATAAGCCAGAAAATAATTGTCATGGAAGGGCTAATTGACTATTATTTTTGTTTGACCTCAAAATTGATGAGAGTTTGTTACCAATGGCCCAAAGTTGGGTCACCATTTGTAATGCTACAGAGAAATAAGGGGGTTGTACTTAATGTGATTTGAGGAATTAAATTTATATCCTCAAGTAAAAAAATATAAAATTTAATATCAATGAGATGAATAAGAAATGATTTGAGGAATTAAATTTATATCCTCAAGTAAAAAAATATAAAATTTAATATCAATGAGATGAATAAGAAAGATAACTGTGAGAGATCAGTATAAGCAATACTCATTCATCATCATGAATGATTAACAATAAAAATAAATCAGCAGTAAATCTGGTGACTGGATTTAAAATGGGTCTACTAAAGACCAGGCTAATTATTTAGCTCTCACCAGCTTGGGGCAGATCTTTAAAACCATTAATCGGATACACAAACTTAAGTGCTAATCCATAAGAATACAACTGACAAAAATAATAATGCTGGAATAGTCAAACATGCTGATCACCATCAATGCTTTGGTCACTTAGTACCTTTGATGTGTTGGCCATTATAAACTTAATGTCTAATAGAGACTAAACTAAAATAAAATGTAGTGCGTGGACTTTAAATAATATACTTTTGCACCAATCCAGGATAATAATTATCATCAACCGAATTCCCGTATCATATATATATATATCCCTTATTCTATATTGCTGTTATGCATGAATCTAGCTCAGGAAGCACAAACTTTATAATTTATTATTGTGAGCAAGAGGGAAATAATTAAATAAATTAGCTTATTATAATTAACTTTAAGCAAATCATGGGCTTCTAGTACTTATAAATAACTAGTTTTATTGAGATCATAAAAAATTAAATCCTAGAATATGAGCTGTCATGATATAAGATCACATACATACTGCAATTCATGAAACAGGAATTGGATAGAATAAAGAAATTAAGACTAAAGAGAATTTTTTTAAAACAAGTATTTATTATCTAATTAATAACAAAAAATAAAATGATATGATGCATGAGATTTCAAACACCCATGTCACCACAAAATATATACAGGTTGATAAAATTGTATTAACCAATCAATTGATTTTTATCATTGATTAATTCTAAATTCATTAAGCCATTTCTTTAAAATAGTAAAGATTCTTTCTATTTTTACAATATTTTCAAAATCAAAGATAACAATCTTTGGTTCAATTTTTTTAAAAAAATTTCATTCAGCTTAGCAAGATTAAAAAAATTAGTTTATAATAGATTTTCTTTTTTAAAAAAAACTATTTCACCATTTGTAATATAAATTTGACTGGGTTTTAGAAAAAAGTTTAACAGTTTGAAACATTTTAACTGAGTAAAGTAATTACTATTATCAATTCTTATACCACACAAAAAAATAAATTAATCTTACTTTTATGAACAAGAAAAAATAGTGTGCACATATAACAAAAAATACCTCTAATCATGACTTTAGTGTTTATGGAATCCTTGCCAGATACAATTTCCAGTTTTTTTTCAATTGAGTTCATCCTTGAAGACTTCTTAAACATGTGCATAGTTAAGGTATTCATTTCCTGGTCAGTAGCAATTCCAAATACACAAAAAATATCAAATTTTGTCCATTGGATTTTCTTGATTTTCCAGGTGAGACTCATTCAGACAGAAACTCATGTTCTTTGTTGATGGCAAGATTGCAAACTACTTTAGGTGGCACCTTCTTTACATTTTTATTCCAATGAAGGTAGGTTATATGGAGGAAGGTGATGCCTAGCTGTTTAGTTGAATCTAGCATATGGTTTTTATTGTTCAAATGATTTTATTGCTAAACTCATAGTATGCTAAAATCTTGATAAAAAAAGTTCCACTATTTTATTCAATAGCTGCTCTACAGCTTGTTAAAGACCTATGTTTCTTCTTTAGCAGCTGGATTCAAAGTTCACTACTTTCTCTTCAACAGTTATATTCAGATTTATTTCTTCTCCTACTGTCTTTTTTAGTAGCAGGAGTAAGACTTGATTGCTCTCTCTTCATCAGTTAATTTAATAATAATTTATTTTATATTTTTCAGCAACTGTATTAAGATTTTATTACTCTCTTTTCAACAGTTAAGGTAGGAATACCTTCTCTAGACACTTGGGTATTATCACTAAGTCACACCCCACATAAACTATCTTGCCTATAAGCCAGTTACAATCTGATATTTACATAATAATTTTCATAACAACCAATTAGATAAAATCTCAAAATGCAATTGTTTAGACAATTCCCTTCTTAATTATAGATCTTGATAACAAGTCAAGAACTTAAATTAATATAAAATTCTTGACATCCCTTTATAATTAAAGCCAAATTTTCTTGCAAAAACAAGATAATCAGTTAATTGCACTGATTTGATTTTTCTTTTTCATTAAAAAGAAACAGAAAAAAACTGATTAATTAAAAATAAAATTTATAAAGGTATTAAAATCTTATTTTGTTCTTCTCTCTCTTTTTTTAAAAAAATACTGTTAAATATATTTAATGATTGATCATTTTCATACTATCATATTAAAGACTTAAAAATATTGAATTAAATAATGACCCTTTGAAAAAATAAGTCTAAAAAATTAAATATTACTTTTCCCCATTAATTAAATAATTTTTATACTCAAACCTGAGGAACATAGTTTCAACAATTTTGTTATTTTTAATGCAGCAATGTAGCCAATTGGTTACATTATCCTGATCTTACAAGGAAATGAAATTGAGTTGAACCTCTTTCTTAATATTTAATTTGTTTCAGCCAATTACATTTTACTACAACAAAAATTTATATCCATCATGCTTTGCTATGCATTAACATTTCCATAGATTTACAAACTGGGATACAATTTATTAAGCCTTCTTGGGCTATTGGATCAAAAGCAATTGTTCCATTTCTTGGGTATATTGTTAGTCACACTTTGCTATTTTTAACATATGCAGACTTACAAGATGGGATATAATTTACTCATTAAGTCATGTTAGGCTATTTAGTTAATAGTAGCAGTCTCATTTATTTGAACCATTGTTATTTTTGGAGATGGGATGACTTTTGGCCTAACATATGCATGCCTGCATCCAGCATCATGATGCACAGATAACCTAATTATAGAACACATTTTTATGGTGCATGAGCACCATAAAAGCTAACTCAGTTTAAACACAAACACAACTTACTACCTAGAGGGCATATTAAGGAAAAAATTGACCAAAGAAATGTTTGATCACATGGAATATTTTGCTCATTTATTTCATGAGTCTTACAGGCTCCACACTCATGACACAGTTCTATATCTGGTAGACAATTCAGTATTCTTCTAATAGAAATCCCAGCTCTTCTGAGGAGCATATTTGGCAAAAGTTTATGGATTAGGTACAGATGAAACGCTGGAGCATCATGAACACACTGCATCCTTATGTCTATAAGAATATCACCATCCACCATCAGCACTGAAGGCAATGCTACAATACTTCTAATATTTACCCCAATTTCTTCAAAGTATCTTCTTTTCTCAGTTTCATTGTTGTTCTTTTTTGTTTTCTCAGAAGTATAAGTGCACTCTGGTTTGGGAGACTGAGGATAATGATCAGTTCTCTGATAATACCTCTTTGTATTGGGAAATTATCTACTTCTAGTTTGTCTAATTATTTTTCTGTCAGGGAATGAAGAACCATATTCCTGATGAGTATTTCCTTCATGAATGTTTGATCCACTTTTGGATCCTTTAATTATTCATGTTCTAATAGGACTATGGATATTACCAGTTGATCTTCTCCACTTCCTCTTCCATAGTGGTACTTTATGTCTTCCATCCTGATACCATGGTGTCTTGATTTTCTGTTTCCCACATTGGATAGCAATCATATGTGGATTATTTTCTCTTGTCTGCTGATTTAATTGGTTTAAATCCCCTTCCTTATCAGCATATGTAAGTTAGCTGCTGTCAAATGCATTTAACAGTTCAGCCACCTGCACAACTGTATACCTATCAGTGCCAATTAACATCTTTTCAATATAGTTTTGGAACCTGTGTCTTAATATTTTTATTTCCATAATTCTGAGAGAGAGTCTGCAATGTGTGTTTTCAATTTTGTTACTTGCTTTCCAAAAATGGAGTGTAGGGATTACCATGAGGACACTTTTCTTGGAATACTTTCTGTTTTACCTCTTTCTGGTAATCCTCACTCCAGTAGCATTTCATGATTGCTTGCTTCAACTCAATATAATTATGAGGATGGATAAATAGCAAATTCTACCATGCCTGGAATGCACCTTGAAGATGGCTACAACCTATTGCTATATTTGCTTCTTCAGTCATGGCATTATTGCTGAAATATCTTTCCAGACTGTTGACAAACTCAATGGGTGCCTCACCACCATTTCCTAAAAAAGTCCTTATTTTAAAGAACTGGTTTACAATTCCAGGCATTTGGTTTATATATTGATTATCTATCTTTACTTCCCCTATCTTTGTATTTTTAATTTCTTTTTTCATGTAGACAGCTGTTTTTTACTCAGCTTGGCCACCTTGTCTGTGATCATCCTCCAACCTTTTTACTCTTTTTCTGTTTCTATCACCATCTATGATCTTCAGGAATTTAATTTGATTAACCAGGTCCCCTACATGCTCTTGTACCAATTCCCAGATTTGTTGACTTTCATTATTCACAGATTCCATTGCTCCTGCACTTGGATAATTTTATTATCAATCACTTTTTGTGTCTTTTCTATTTTCATATCCTGTTCTTCTTTATTTTGTCTCACTTCATTCAGAATTTTTTTAATTTGTTTGATTTAGTCTGCTATTTCATTAGCCATATTTTTACTGTTTTGAACAATTTTCTGTAGCATATCTATCTTCATTTTTTTCAACATTTTTTATTATTTTTCTATTTTCTATTTTTCTTTGTTGATTATATTATTCTCTTTGTTGGTCTCTCTTTTTATTCTCTTCTCTTTGTTTATTATCATTTTCTCTTTGTTCGTCTCTCTATTTCCTATCTTTTTTAAACATTTCTAATAATTGAGATAACATGGAAGCCTCCTCTATTCTCTGAATTTTTTCCATTGGTTGCTGATTATCTTCTTTTGGATTATGTTCTTCCATCTTTTTCACTTTTCCTCTTGTCAGCATACATGTTTCTATTATAGACTTTTATTCTTAAAAAAAAAACTATTATTTTTACACAAGAACTACAAATCTTAAATTTTTAAGAATATAAAATAAGCTCAACATCACTTCTTCCATACAAGCATATTTAACCTTACCTAACATGACTACTATATTATTATTACCCCTAATTTGCTACTCATTGAAACTTACTGTCTCAATACCTAGTTTAATTTAGTAATTTATTTCCCCATATTTATTCTCCAGTTTTATCCTGCTCATGCATGTGTGACTGATTTTCATTTCTATTGCATTTTTGTTATGAACACATATGCATGTAAAAATGCAGGTTTATTTTAAGAACCATTTATCTAAACCTTTCTTAAAGACCTGATGAGAATTTTATAGAAAAATAATGAATACCAACTTGCAATTTTGGGATACATACAGAATCTAGTCACTGGAATATAAGTATACAATGCAGCATGAACACCCAAAGGTCTATTTCAATTTAGCACTACATGCTACCACAATCCTTGATATAAAATAAAAATGCAAAAATCTTTGCAAAACCCTGCTTAGAGACTGGGGATCATGGCAGGACTATGTTAACTGGACCATGATAAACAATCAAAAAAATATGAAAATTTGAAAGTGAGTTGGAGCAATGTCTTAGAAAGAATATTCTATGGCATTGCATGAAAAACACTGCAACCTTAAGCCAACAATAAAATCCTTCATCCATTACTAAAACTGAAAGTATCTCTAAAAAAATTTTCATCAGTCAAAACCTCAATCCAATCTCCAAAACCATGCCTTGATTACCTGTTCAACTTTGAATATGAACTCTTTAATTAAACATTAATAGTTCTACTTTGTAATTTATAATTGAATTATAACAATCATTATCTATACTCTTGTCACATTTCATAGCAATGTGTTTAATTCTGCATGAAAATATTGTTTTCAAGGGTTATGTGGTTACTAACCATCAGAACCTGATCATAATCAAACCCACATTCAGGTCTCCATTTGTAACACTGAACAAATAAGGGAGTCATACCAGAAGTAATGGAAGGGTCACCAGTATGTGTTTATCATTGACCCTCAGTTGGGTAGCCATTAATATCACTATTGAAAATCAGGGGTATCAACCATCAGGGATATGAAAATTGTTTGGTTATCCTCAGGTAAAAAAATATAAAACTTAATATCAATGGATGAGTGTGATATATCACTCTGAGTTATCAGTCCAGTTAATTCACTAGAGTATTTGTAACTAAATAAGAATTCTCCAGCATTATAAATAAGTATATGTAATTCTCATTTATCATCATGAATAATGTCACAGTAAAAATAAATCAACATGCAATCTGGTAACTGAAATTTAAATAGGTCTACTATAGACCAGGCTAATTATTTAGCCCTTGCCAGCTTGGGGCAGATCAGTGAAACCATTAGTTGAATGCATGAATCTAGATCAGGAAGCAAGAATTTTATAATTTATTACTATGAGGAAAAAGGAAATAAATAAGTTAGCTTACTAAAAGGAAATAAATAAGTTAGCTTACTATAATTAACTTTAATTAAAGGAAGGAAAAGGGAAATAAATAAGTTAGCTTACTAACTTTAAGCAAATCATGAGTTTTCTTTTCTGATAAATAACTAGTTTTATTGGGATGATCAAAAAACTCAATCCTAGAATATGAGCTGTGATGATATAATGTCACACACATTGCATTTCGTGAAACAGGAATTGGATAGAATGAAGAAATTAAGATTTAAAAAATAATATTTTTTAAAACAATTATTTAATATCTAATTAATAACAAGAAATAACAAATTGACATGATAGTCTGACATTTCAAACACCAATTTCACCATATATATAGTTTGATAAAATTATTTTAACCAATCAGTTGATTTTAGTCATGGATTAATTCTAAATTTATTAAGCTATTCCTTTAAAATAATTAAGATTCTTTCTATTTTTACAATATTCCAAATCAAAGATAACAATCTTTGGTTCAGTTTTTTTTTTTAAATTTAAGAATTAATTAATACCATGTTCAGAATCAAAGATAACCATTTCTAATTCAGCTTAGCAAGATAAAAATGTTAACTTTATAACAGATTTTCTTTTTTCTTTTTTTTTTAACTATTTTACCATTTGTAATACAAATTTCTCTGGGTTTTAGAAGAAAAAAATCTAACAATTTGAAATTTTTTAACTGATTGAAGTAAATACTATTATCAATTCTTATACCACACAAAAATAAAATTATTATTACTTTTATAAACAACAAAAAAATAGTGTGCATCCATAAGAAAGCATAATAACTCTAGCCATGGCTTCAATGTTTATGAGAACCTTTCCAGTTACAATTTCCAGTTTTCTTTTCAATTGCTTTTCTCCTTGAAGGTTTTTTAAACATGTGCATAGTTGAAGTCTTCTTTTCCTAATCTATAACAATTCCAGGTAAACAAAAAATAGCATATTTGTCCATTGGGTTTTCTTGATTTTCCAGGTGAAACTGATTCAGACAGTAGTTTATGATCTTGGTTGAAGGCAGGATTACAAACTACTTTAGGGAGTATCTTCATTACATTTTTATTCCCATGAAGGCAAGTTACATTTAAAAAGGTGATGCCTAGCTTTTAGCTGAATCTGGCACATGGTTTTTATTGTACAAAACATTTTTACTAAACTCATAGTATGCTACAAGCTTGATAAAAAACTTTTGCTATTTTATTCAATAGCTGCTATATTATTCCATATCTTGGTAACTACTTTTGTTTCTTTCTCCTTTAGCAGCTGGGTTAAAACTTTACTCCTTTCTCTTCAACAACTTAGGAATTATCTCTCCTACTATCCTTTTTAACAGTAGGAGTGAGACTTGACTGCTCTCTCTTTAACAGTTAAGTTAGCAATAATTTCTACATTTCTTGGCAGCTTGATTAATATTAGGCTGCTCTCTCTTCAACAGTTAAATTAGGAATACCATCTCCAGACACTTGGATATTATCACTAATTCACACCCCACATGTATTTTTTTTAGAATAATTTTGGATACAAGCCAATTACAATCTGTCTTTTACATGATAATTTTTATGACAACCAATTAGATAAAATCTCATAAATACAATTCTTCAGCCAATTCCCTTTTTAATCATAGATATTACATTCAAATATCAGCCTTTCAAGCTAATTGTGCACGTGCTTTGCGAGTGTTAATAAGAAATGAATACTTTCCTTTTCAATACAAGATATAGTATTTATGCAGGAATAAAATGAATCACCTATTCCTACAACTCAAATGCTTATATATGATCAAATTTGAAGTACTGGCAAGGAAAGCATGAGAATAGACCACTCACTTTAAATTACTATTTACGGTGTCTGAATGAATGACGTCGGTGAAATTGTCTAGAATTTACTAAACGTCACTCTAACTGAAACTTAATCATTTATTATTAACACTCACAAAAAAGCGCTTGCATAATTATAACCTTACAAATTGCAATTATAATTTTTAAATTGTACACAAATAGTATTTAAATAATAAGTGTAATAATGCTCAAGGCTAAATGGATTTATAAGTAACCATTAGAAACCAGTCAACACTTAGACAATCCCAATATAGATAGCAATCAACAATCTCAAACTGTGTCAAGTCAATCCCTTTTAACAATAAAAGTGGAATCCCACCTTTATTTATGATTCCATATATATATATATATGAAAAACAAAAAACAAGTTAAAAACTTGCTAACGCTTGTATTTATATCAACAGATGGCGTTCTACCAAAAACACCATCAAAGCGTATGTTTACATAAACGTCAGAGCATGCATTCACTATCTCTAACTTTAATTCCACTTTCAGATCATGATTTCAAGCTATTTGCTATCATCAGTGAAAGACAGGAATTTTAGAAACTAGATCTAAACACAAACTCTGAGCATTTATGAAACAGTTTCTATTCAGCTTGCAAGCATGAATCTTTTAGACACGTAATGTCTTCAAACTCAGCATAGCAAGCCAAATAGCTACATGGGTCTGATCTCAGTTCAGCATCACCACATAGTAGAAGCCTCTGCAATATATATCATTGCTAGAAAGACCTCAAAGATACATTTATGAAAAACAAAAAACAAGTTAAAAACTTGCTAACGCTTGTATTTATGTCAACAGATGGCGTTCTACCAAAAACACCGTCAAGCGTATGTTTACATAAACATCAGAGCATGCATTCACTATCTCTAACTTTAATTCCACTTTCAGATCATGATTTCAAGCTATTTGCTATCATCAGTGAAAGACAGGAATTGTAGGAACTAGGTCTAAACACAAACTCTGAGCGTTTATGAAACAGTTTCTATTCAGCTTGCAGGCATGAATCTTTTAGACACGTAATGTCTTCAAACTCAGAATAGCAAGCCAGATAGCTACATGGGTCTGATTTCAGTTCAGCATCACCACACTGATGATAGCAAATAGCTTGAAATCATGATTTGAAAGTAGAATTAAAGTTAGAGATAGTGAATGCATGCTCTGACATTTATGTAAACATACACTTGATGGTGTGTTTGGTAGAAGGCCATCTGTTGACATAAATACAAGCGTTAGCAAGTTTTTAACTTGTTTTTTGTTTTTCATAAATTTTTACTTTGAGGTTTTTCTAGCAATGATATATATTGCAGAGGCTTCTACTATGTGGTGATCCTGAACTGAGATCAGACCTATGTAGCTACCTGGCTTGCTATGCTGAGTTTGAAGACATTGTGTCTAAAAGATTCACACTTGCAAGCTGAATAGAAACTGTTTCATAAATGCTCAGAGTTTGTGTTTAGATCTAGTTTCTAAAATTCCTGTCTTTCACTGATGATAGCAAATAGCTTGAAGTCATGATCTGAAAGTGGAATTAAAGTTAGAGATTGTGAATGCATGCTCTGACATTTATGTAAACATATGCTTGACAGTGTTTTTGGTAGAACACCATCTGTTGACATAAATACAAGCGTTAGCAAGTTTTTAACTTGTTTTTTGTTTTTTATAAATGTACCTTTGAGGTTTTTCTAGCAATGATATATATTGCAGAGACTTCTACTATGTGGTGATGCTGAACTGAGATCAGACCCATGTAGCTATCTGGCTTGCTATGCTGAGTTTGAAGACATTACGTGTCTAAAAGATTCACACTTGCAAGCTGAATAGAAACTGTTTCATAAACGCTCAGAGTTTGTGTTTAGATCTAGTTTCTAAAATTCCTGTCTTTCACTGATGATAGCAAATAGCTTGAAATCATGATCTGAAAGTGGAATTAAAGTTAGAGATAGTGAATGCATGCTCTGATGTTTATGTAAACATACGCTTGATGGTGTTTTTTGTAGAATGCCATCTGTTGACATATATATATATATAGAGAGAGAGACACTAAAGATTACAACTTGACCACAAAGATAGAAATTATTGATACAAAGAAGTTTAAATAAATTTTCTTAAACAGATAAATATAATCTTTTGTGAATGCAGACTAATAAATAGTCACTTATAACATTACAAATGGCAATTATAATTTTCAAATTGCACACAAACTATTACTTAAATAATAAGTGTAATAATGTTCAAAGCTAAATAGGTTTATAAGTAATCATTAGAAACCAGTTAACACTTAGACAATCCTAGTAGAGATAAGAATCAACAATCTTGAACTGTTGTCAAAGCAACCTCCTTTTAACAAGATTAAGAAACCTAATCTACACAAAATGTAAATGTGAAACCTTGAAACACAAAAGCTGCATATATAAATTACTATGTGAAAGTGGAAAATGTAGACAATCCTAGTAGAGATAACAATCAACAATCTTGAACTGTTGTCAAAGCAACCTCCTTTTAACGAGATTAAGAAACCTAATCTACACAAAATGTAAATGTGAAACCTTGAAACACAAAAGCTGCATATATATAAATTACTATGTGAAAGTGGAAAATAAATATCAGTGAAACTAGCTATACTATTAATAATTAAAAGAGCTTAAACTGATTACTAGAAAAGAAAAAAAAAACAGATGTAAGTAGGGTAACAGATTGTGTGCATCACAATAAATAACCATTAAAAACCATTCTATTCTTAGACAACCCATAGTAAATCACAATCAACAATCTCAAACTGTTGTCAAGGCAACCTCCTTTTAACAATAAAGGTAGAATCCCTTCTGTATTTATGGTCCACTTGATGACAGAGATTGAAATTATTGATACAAAGAAATTTAAATAAACTTCCTTAAAACAGATAAATATAACTTGTTTTCAATGCAGATTAATAAATAGTCAATTATAAATTACAAATTGCAATTATAATTTTCAAATTGCACACAAACTATTACTTAAATAATAAGGGTAATAATAAATGGGTTTATAAGTAACCATTCGAAACCAGTTAACACTTAGACAATCCCAATATAGATAACAATCAACAAATCTTGAACTGTTGTCAAGGTAATCTCCTTTTAACAATAAAGGTGGATTTATGGTCCAATATATTTATATAAACACTAATCCCATCTTTATTTATGGTCCCATATATTTATATAGACATTAATCAGTGTCTATATAAATATATGGGACCATAAATAAAGGAGGGATTCCACCTTTATTGTTAAAAGGAGGTTGCTTTAACAGCAGTTTCAGATTGTTATCTATATTGAGATTGTCTAAATGTTGATTGGTTTGTAATAGTTACTTATAAACTCATTTAGGCTTGAGTATTATTACACTTTTATTTACTTATTATTTAAATAATACTCTGTGTGCAATTTAAAAATTATAATTGCAATTTGTATTAATAATTGACTATTTTTTAACCTGCATTCAAAACAAGTTATATTTACTTGTTTAAGGAAGTTTATTTAAATATCTTTGTATCAATAATTTCAATCTCTGTGGTCAAGTTGCAATCTTTAGTATCTGTATGGAACCATAAAGACAGGTTGGATTCCACCTTTATTGTTAAAATGAGGTTGTCTTGACAACAGTTTGAGATTGTTGATTGTTATCTATTATGGGCTGTCTAAGTGTAAAATGGTTTTAATGGTTATTTATTGGTATGCATACAATGTCCTACCCTACTTACATTGATTTTTTTTCTTTTCTAATAATCAGTTTATGCTCTTTGGATTATTAATTGCATGACTAGTTTCACTGATATTTATTTTCCACTGTCACATGATAATTTATATATGCAACTTTTGTTTTTCAAGATTTCACATTTAGATTTTGTGTAGATTAGATTTCTTATCTGCTATCCCTAATAAGTATGGACACACTACAACAGGAGTCCCCAACCCTCTGCCCGTGGGCACCATGGCGCCCGCAGACCATTTTATGTGTGCCCACCGCTATCCGAACACAATAAAAAATGATTTATCTGATACAAATAAATTTAGTTTTTAAAATTTCTTATAAATTATTGTATTATATTGTAATCAAATTGTAGGGCATACTATACTTTTACAGCATAAAAATATAAATGTTAATTATACGTTAAAATTTTATTTTTGAAATAAATATTTTTTTGTACATTATGTATATTATTAACAATATTCAACTATAAATTTACATTGAAAAAATAAATGATGCCCGCCATCTGGTTGAAAAAAATAAATGGTGCCTGCCACCTGGCCGGTATTATAGAATGTGCTCTTAAGAGCAAAAAGGCTGGGGACCCCTGCACTATAATAACTGTAGTTATTTTTTTGTTTTGGTTATATATTCAAGTGTTTTAATAACAGTTGATGAATGATCATTTTTATGAGTATATATAGTTTTTTTTTTCAAATCATTAGTGTCTGAATTTTTTTCTCTATTTATTAGTAATAATCTAACCCCATGTTTTGTGTCCTTATTATATAGTAAATAGAAAAATGACTTTCAAATATAAACTGTGAATTAATAGTCCATACAGCTCACAAAGAATATCATCTGATGCTTTATACATTAAAATGCTAGCTTATAATTCTGAAGACTTTAGTGCAATGGTAAATTCAAGGGTTAAAGTTTTTAGAATTAAATCCTGTCATTTCTGGTGCTTTTACATAAAATATGACTTCCCGGGTGACAGTCTAATTATCAGTTTTTTTATTGAATTAACTTCCCTTTATTTCATGATTTTCAATCACTTAGTTTGGTGTAGATCATTTCTCTCAACTTATCAACATCTTTTTACTTGTATGATGAAGTTGTGTATTTATGCAAACATGGTCTTATAAATGCACACCAGCAATTCTGATTCCAATTCTTTTTCCTCCTTGCATTTTGCCTTACAAATTTAATTCTGCCTTGTATTCTTTCTTACATCTATATTTCTGTAAAAAAATATTAAATTTTATAAATATTTTCTGATTTATATACAAATTGCCTAATGAATATCTACTAATCCAATTCATACATTTTAGCTTCATATCATTATCTATGAAGATCTTTCAGATTTTTTCACTTTCTCTTAAAGACAAGATTAATGAATGGTTTCCAAACATTGGTTGATTCATATAATTATTTGTCATCATTGCCTGAGCAGTTTCATTAAATTTTCTTTTTTTTCTTTCTCCAATATTTTTGGGATTTTTTTTATTCAAACATTTACTCCTTAGCACATATACGTTGTCATCATTGCCTGAGCAGTTTCATTAAATTTTCTTTTTTTTCTTTCTCCAATATTTTGGGGATTTTTTTTATTCAAACATTTACTCCTTAGCACATATACGTTCTATTAATTTAAATACATGGGGTTTTTTTTCATTTCTAGTTGCTAGTTTGTACTCTTTCAATCACTTTTTAATGGAGTCACCACTTTACCACATTCACATATTTGTAGATATAGTTTTTGTTTTCTAGCATTTTAATTAGATTTTATAGTGTTTATAAATTCCTCATAGTGTGCTTTGGCTTTGGAAGCTGTTCTGATGTTATATTAGTTGCAGATTTTCTTTAGTTAATTTGCTATACCTGTTACATATAAATACATTGCAGTATTCAATGTTTCTTTTTATTGTCTATTTAATGTTTTTTTTAATAACAGTTAATGGATAACCATTCATCATAAGATTTTGTTCCATGTAGATCTTTTTTTTTTTGGAAAAGACAAAATTGTTGGATAAAAAATAAGTCAAAAAAAAAAAAAGAAAATTTAAAGAAACCATCCACATGATAACGGTAAATAACTCCGTAAATCAAGTAATGTGCTAATTCAAAGTGTTTGGAAATTACTTATTGATCTTGCCCTTGAGAAAAAAGTAGAGATCAGGAGAAAAAAAGAGCAAGGGGGAGGAGGGGGATGAGGAGAGGAAGAAGGAGAGAGGTGGAGAGACAAAGAGAGGCAGAAAAAATGTGAGAGAAAAAGAGGAGAGGAGGGAGGAAAAAGAGAGGAAGGTTGAGAGAGAGAGAGAAATTCCTATTGATGGTTGCATTTGACAGAATAGTCTACTTGGTTAGAGCATTAACTTAAATTCAACATTTCACAGATGTAAAATATGTGTTAGATTTCCTTTCTATTATTGTCACTGGTCATGTCAGCCACATTTGAAGAAAAGACAAAAATAATACCACTGGAAACACTGTATTATATATTATTCTCATTGTGTTATTACTAATAATTGAATGTATTTAAAAAGTTTTTAAATAATGTTTGAATTTTTCTAAAAACATTTAACAATATTAAATGTAGGTAAAATATTGTCATCCAAACTTTCTGACAAACATTCTTTTAATTCTTCTTTGCTGCTATTTTTTTTTAATACAAGAAAACTAGATTGTTGGAAGTATTGATTTCATCAATGCTACTTAAAAGAAATCTTATCCTCATCTCCTTTCTTTTCACCTTGAATGACAGCGACTGCCACTTTTTAAAATAAATATTAATTTCTCAATATCTTGAAGCTCTTTGAATATTTAAAAGTTAAGAAGTTTAATGAAGTAGTTTTTTTTTTTTTGCATCATATTTTATGATGTTCCTACTGTTACCATTTACATTAGAGAATTTAATTAGTCATCATATAAAACAATTATTATCTCCAGAAAATTTTATGCAATAAATTCTTTTTATGCAATGAATATTAATTTGATTTTATTTTTCATTTCATCTAAATATATAATTTAACTAGAAATAGAGGAAAAGCATAGTTTTATTTTATTTCATCTATCAAATTTTATATATATCATTTAAACTTATTATAATATGTGTGTCTATTATCTTATTTATACAGAATCATTGTTTATATTTGTGTTAATATATATATATATATATTTGTTCTGTTGGGATAATCTGTGACAAGTACTGATTATAGATATTATTAAAACAGATTTGGAAAATTACATCTGAAGAGGTTTTGGGTTTTTTAAATATGAATTATGTTATAATAAGAGATCCAGTTAATCATTATCAAACTATATTGTTGTTTTTGGATTGTGTTCAATTTATCAGAATGACTGTATTGAAATTTAACATGCTTTTTAAGTCACTATCAGCTAAATTAAAACTTGGAAATATAAAAAAATAAACTAAAGCAAACTGTATTTGGAACAAATATATGAAATGTATTTATATAAGTGTGATTAAAAAGTTTTCATAATAGTTAACAAAAATGTACAAATTATTTCACAAATCTTTAAGATGTGGTGTATTATTTACAAATGGATATTACATATAAATGCAGTAACTTGTGTAATCACTTATGTTTGATTAATGAATTGTTCTTATTATTGGCCTTGCAATAGTTTAGTACAATCTTAAGTTTTTGAATTACAGTCCAGTTCCATTTCTTTCAGTGCTCAGACAATTTATAATCTTTCAAGTAATAAAATAATTCAGTTATTTATTCCTTAACCTTTCCAAAATGCAGCAAACCTTTCACACATTTCAGCATTTTCTGACATTTTTCTTTGTCTCACACATCAATGTAAAATATATGATAAAATGATTACTACTTATCAGAAGATAATAAATTTGACTTCATTTGATAGATGTTTTTGTTTACTACTGAAATAAATTTTAAATGTTCACATTTTGTTTCTGTAAATATTAAAAAAATGAGATCGCAATTACAACAAAGACTTTACATGTCATCATTTCTAGAAAGATTATTTTCAGTTTATAAAATCAATGAAATATTTTTTAATTCTTATTATTTTTAAACATCCAAATGAATAATTATTTATTTCTCTTATATCTAATGAATTATGCTTTAAAAGTTTAAATTTTTTGCATATTTATTGCAAAATTACGATATTTTCTTACTCTTAAATATAAAGTAGCTTGTTTACAAGAAACTAATCTTGTAAATTGCTTCAGACCATTTTTACATTAGCTGCTAATATAACATTATATTTTTGAAAATAAAGTATTTCAAGTCCAAATAAGTTATTAATAATTTATATTTCTTGATATCTAATAAATATAGTGTAAATTATTTTTTTAAAAATATCTAAAACCATAATAAATTTGCAAATAAACCCATTTTTTGCATCATTGGAAACTACAATATCATAAAACACCAAACATTTTATAGCATTGTTAATAGACAATGACTGAACATGTTAGGTGGGGCTTATGTCTATTGTAAGAGTGGACATTTTGAATTTCCCACTTTGTAGTGCAAAAGTTTCAGTAAAAAAAATATTATAATAAAATATACCATTTTACATGGATTTTAATGTATAGTACTTACGAAAAAATTCACCAGGGAACAAATTGGTCAAAAAAGGAAATAATTCACTAGAAAGAGCCAAAAGATTTTAATTGATTTAGAGAGGAATTAACTCTGTATCTGCTTTATCAATATGAATTACAGCTTAAATAATAGTTTGAAATGATTTACATTGTTAAAAAGATAATGCAATTAATTTTTGATTTTGAATAATGTTTGTCATTAAAAATAAAAATTTTATGATAGTTTTATTGTCTAAAATTATGCTATATGGAAGAATTCATCATCATTATCAAAATCTATATGCTTAGTGTCCATAAATGTTGTAGCCTTATGGCTGTATTGCTGTATTAAAAATAGATAAATGACACCCTGCTCTATTAATTTAGAATGATTTAATTCATGTGGAAAATAATACTTAATTTTCCCACATATGTGTTTTAATAATAATAATGGGCATTCAATTAATTTAAACATTTTGTGTATTGTGAGAATTTTCATATATTTTAACCTTTTCGTAGCTCAAAATCATTATTGGCCAAGTGGATTAAAGTTCTAAACTTTTGATTGGTCAATTACAGAATCAGCAGTAAAACATATTTGTCTTTTAAAATTATACTCATTTTAGATTACTTTCTAAAAATCAAATTAATAATTTTTCAGATTATTAAAGAAAATGACAGTTTTTTTCCAAAATAAATTTCTATTTATAATTGATAACAATAATCTATAGTGGACAACATAAAATGTACTTTTCTTAACCTGTTATAAAATGTAACCTACATTGATTTTTTTCTCAATTTACTTTTGTGCAAAAATGAATAATTTTGACTATAATCTGAACTATTCTTCTAAAATAATAATATTTTAACACACATTTATGAAAATAATAATAAATATGTAAAAAATACTCTAAAACATATATTTTTATTTTGAAAATCAAGACAAAGAAATTAAACCTGTCAAAATTGTTGACAAGTGCTTCCTTGTGTAGATAATAAGAAACAATCAATCAGTATCTTGGGAGGCAAGCCTTATGTCATTGTTATAGCTTTAAATTTAAATATTATTGATTTTTAAATTGTAAAATAATTTTAAACCTTTGAAAATCACTTGATGGAGAGAGTTTTGCCTATTTTAAAATAATTTTAATGGGGGCAGCATCATATGGTATGTTTTTTCTTGATAAAATAACTGTAAAACTGGCAAAATAATGTACAAATTAGGAGTTTGAGAGTGAGTTAAGGTTGATAATGTGTATCATTGGAGAGAATGGAGTATTGAAAATGTGTTATAATTTATAAATGTTTGCAAAAGAGAGAGAATTAGTTTTTTTTTTTTTTGGTCTCTGTTCAATAATTTTGTCTATTTACCAATATTAATTTTAGTTTTGACAAAATGTTTCATTAGTGATTGTTTAGAAATTTTTAATTTTGACATTTAAGAATTAAACCAGCGGTCCCCAACCTTTTTGCACATAAGAGCACATTTTATAATGCTGGCCAGGTGGTAGGCACCGTTTATTTTTTCAATGTAAATTTATAGTTGGATATTGTTAATAATACACATAATGTACAAAAAATATTTATTTCAAAAATAAAATTTTAACATTTGATTACAATATAATACAATAATTTATAAGAAATTTTAAAAATTAAATTTATTTGTATCAGATAAATAATTTTTTATCGTGTTCGGATAGCAGCAGGCACATGTAAAATGGTCTGTGGGTGCCATGGTGCCTGCAGGCATAGGGTTGGGGACCCCCAGATTAAGCAGATAATTTTTTATGTTTAGTGATATTTTTAAGAGAAAAGCAAAAAAATATGATTTTAACATTTTACTAAAATTTTACTTTAATAAATCAGGGTTGTTTTTCATTCTTTTTTTATTCTTTATCTCACTATAAAAGGAAAGTCAGTATAATTAATCTGATTGTTTTGTTATCTCTTGGCAAGAAATTTTTTTTTAATTAAAAATAAATAGTCAAAATGTATAATTTTAATTTTAATTTTTGACTTCTCAATGTTGAAGAAGAGAAATAGCCGAACAGTTGTTTATTATTAAATTTTGTCATGTAGGAGACAGGATTATGATTGATGGAAAACAAGTTTGTTCCAAAAATAGAGGTAACGATCAATCAGTTGACCTAAATGTCGTGCAAGAAGCAAGCATGCCTGACCCAATGTTGAAGAAAATAGTCAGTTCCAAGATAGCAGTGAAGATGTTAGAAGAAAAATATTCTAATCAAGCTATTGAAGAAGAAGGCAGCAAGAACATTTAGTTGTGAAGAGCACACTATGAATTTAGACATGTTTTAAGATGAATACAACCAGGTGCGAAGTTTATCCAAAGGTTAAATATCATTTTTCTTGACAGCCAAGAACATGAATGTCCATATGTATTAGCCTGGCATGCCTTTAGCTTGAAATCTATTGCCAAAAAGAAATAACTGCATACAGTAATCTGGAAGTGAGAAGCCTGCAAGAAGAAAACCTACATAGAAATACTTAAAAATTATAAATGCAAAGAATGATTCTCAAGAAAATGAAAACTATGGTAGAAGGGTTTTTTATGTACACATTATACTCTCATGTAGAGATATAAAATAATTATAGGAATGAACAATTTTAGTTGAGCAATATTTTTTTGTGAAATTTTATTCATATGATTTTTTTCCCTTCAAATTTGTGGAAAGAGTTTTTATAAATAACTTAATTTTTATAACATTTGATATTTTTTTCTTATTCATTTATTTCTCTCCACAATTATATAAAGGGTTAAGATGATTTAAAATGCACTTATCTATAACTACATTGAAAAGCTGTTTTCCAACTTTCACTATTTATAAAGAAATAACTTAGGGAAAGAAAAATTAATTAATTTAATGAGTAAAATCCATTAGTAATTTTTTTGTATGAAAGTATGTTTTTGATAAAATGTAAAAATTTAAATTATCATATTATCTTATAATTTTTTGTAATTTTTGTTTATTGTTAAACAAGTAGTTTATTGAGTGAGTAATTGTTTAAAAAATGTTCTGGTGTTAATGTTTTTATTCCTCTAACTTAATTTCAATACATTTTATAGTTCCAGGAACTGTTTTTAAATTATCCTAGTAAAGTTATTTTAAAATAAAATAGAATAACCTGTTATATTTATTTATCTTTTGGACTCAGTAACAGTATATATTTTTTGCTTCCTGAGTCAGATTATTGCCTAACAGTTCATTACATGGATGTAGAAGTTTATGTTTGTATTTGCATCTCCAGATGATAACTCTAGAAGGTATCATCTTTAAATTTCCTTCACTGCATTTTGTTTTGTATTAGAAATTAAGTTTATAGTTAGCCAGTATATTAATAGTACTATGAGGCAAGAGCACTGATGGTGATTAGCATGCTTCTGCATCCCAGCATAATGTTTTTTATTATTTTGAGTGATGTATTAGCACTTAAATATGTTCATCTAAGTAACTGTATTATATTCTGCTCTAAGTTTGCCAGTGGCCATATAAGTAGCCTGTTTAATGGTGTATTTCCTTTAAATCCAGTCACAAGGTTGAATGTTGATTTCATGATTATTGATTCATTGCTGATTGTTGATGTGTTAATAATTGATATTATCTCTAATAATGGGTCATCTATAGTTTATAACTTAGGATTATATGGTTAGACCATGCTGATTTTCATGCTCATTTTTATATATTTTTAAATATATTTGGGGGTCATGATTTCCATATTCCCATGCACCTCTCTACTCTCTGTAACATTATACATGGCACCAACATGAGACCCAATGATAATCAAGTTCTCATGGCCAATATACAAGGTGACCACATAACTTGAACATCAGAAATTACATCTATTTTTATGAAAAATTAATTTTAAAATGTATTACTATGAAATGTGACAAGAGTATAGATCATGATTATGTAATAATTTGATTATAAATTATAAATAGTGGTTAATATATATTTAAGGAATTCATATTTAAAGTGTAACAGAAAATCAAAGTATGATTTTTGAAGATTTGATTAAATTTTTGACTGCTGGAGTTTGTTTGGCTGTACTTTCTGCATTGATTTGTCATTGACTTGTAGGTACAATATTTTCATGCAACTCCATGGAGTGTTCTATATCAACTCAATGCCAACTTACTTTCAAATTAGTAATATTTCCAATTGTTTATCATGGTCAGTTACTGTAGTTCTGACATGAATCCCAGACTCAGAAATGGAGCAAAGCTTAATTTTATAGTTTGTATTTATCAGCTCCTAAGTCTCAAAGGAGTAGGGTTTGCAAAGATTTTTGCATTATTATTTTGTTTTGGGTTATAGGTATCTTGTTGTGCATAAATTCTGATAAATCTTCTAGTGTTCCTGTTGCATTCTGTACTTATATTCCAATGACTGGATGCAGGTCACTATGCATTTTTTGTTGACAGATGCTCATTAGATCTCTGGAAGAAGTATCAGTCAATGATTTATTATATGAATTTATTTTTGTATATGCATATGTTCTCAAAGAAAAAATAAATAAAAATATTAGTGAATAAGAAAATCAGTCACATACTCATGAACAATATAGAAATGAAGAATAAAGCAGGGGAAATAAATTAAACAACTAAATCCAGATAATAAAGTGTAAACTAAGTCAGATTAGGGGTAATAATAATATTAGTAGTATTAGTTAAGGTGAAAGATTGCATGGAAGGAGATGGTGTTAAGCTTATTTTAAGAGATATTATTTAAAAAGTTAAGGTTTGTATTTCCTGTTTATAGATTTAACAGAGTTTTTTTTTTTTAAGATTAAAAATATCTATATTATAAAATTGTATGCCAACAAGAGCAAAATTGAAGTAGAAGAAAGAAGAACATGATTAGAAAGAAAAAAATCAGCAACCAATGGAAGAAATCCAGAGAATAAATGAAGCTTCCATGTTAGCCCAATTATTGGAAATATTCTAGAAAATAACAATTGATATATTAAAGAAAATAGAAGAAAGAAATCAACAAAGAGAGGATAATAAAAAATGAGAAGAATAAAAAGTTAATAAAAAGAGAGATAAACAAAAAGAAGATAATAAAAGGAGAAAGCAAAGAGAAGATAATAATAAAGAGAATAATAAAAAGAGAACCTAACAAACAAATTCTTTCACAGAAAATAGAAGATAAAATGCCTGAAACAATAAAAAATGGCTTTTTGGAATGCAGACTTAATCAAACAAATTAGACAGGAAATTGTGAATGAATTTAAGCAAAATGAAGAGAAACAACAGGTAAATAAATCACATACAAGAAATAATGAATATTAATATAATCTAAGTACAGGGGGCAATAGAATCTGAGAATAATGAAAGTCAAAGAAGCTGCTAATTTGTAAAAGATGTAAAAGCAAACTTGGCTTGTCAAATTAAATCCCTACAGGTTGGTAATGGTAGAATCATGGAAATAAAAAAGTTGGAGGATGACCACAGATAAGACAGTCAAATTTAACAAAAAAAGCCATGACTACATTTAAAAGAGTAGAACACAAAAAGGAGAAGAGGCAAAGATTAATATTCAATCAATGAACCACATACCTAGTATAGTAATACAGTTTCTTAAAATAAGGGATTTTAAGAAATGCTAGTAAGGCACCCATTGAATTTATTAACAGTCTTGAAGGAAATGTTAGCATTAATGCCATGACTGAAAAGGCAAAGCTAGGAATAGCTTGTAGTCACCTACAAGGTACATCATAGGTATAGGGAGACTTGTGTTTTATTTATTCATTCTTCTAACTTTATTGAGTTTAAGCAAGCACTCATGAAAGATTACCTGGAGAGATTAAATGCAAAGTATTCCAAAAAAGTGTTCATTTGGTGAGCTCTAAACTTTTTTAGAAAGCAAGTGGAAAAATTGAGAGCAATAACTGCAAATCCTCTCTCAGAACTTCATATTATAAGGATCTTAAAACATAGATTCCCAAGCCATATTGAAAGTTGATTGGCACAAACAGGCATACAATAGAGCAGGTGTCTGAACTGTTTAATGCATTTCACAGCAGCAAACCTGCATATGCTGTAAAAGAAAGAGGGATTTAAATTTTCAACTAAAACAGCATACAGATGTGATAATACTCCACATATAAAAGCCATCCAGTATAGGGAGTACAAGAGCAAGCTATCACCACAGTACCAGATAAAGAGGAAGAAGTGTCCACCATGGAAGAAAAGAGAATGGTATCAACTGGTAGCTACAATCCATCCTACTAAAACACAGATAATTAGATGATCCAGGAGTAGATTACATCTCATCAAGGAAAGTGATAATAAAAGAACTGAACATGATCCTCAATTTCCCAAAGCAGGATGCAGCTATGCTTCTTACCCAGAAATAAAAAAAGGAAAATGATAAAGCAGAAGAGAGCAAAAAGATTTTGAGATAGGGGTACATTTTATAAAATATGATAGATTTGCATTAAGTACTGATGAGAGATAAGTGATCTCATAGGTATGTAGTGTGTTCACAATACTCCAAAAAGTTATTACTTTGGTACTGCACATACCTAGGATTTAAAATCTCTCCAAATAAGGTCCTCAGAGAAGAGGGACTTTCTATCAGTAAAATACTGTGTTGTTTATCAGACACAGAACTTTGCCAGGGTCTGAAGCCTATATGGCTTATACATGAACAAGGCTTTTCACTTTGCTATTGCATCCTCTGGGTAGTAAATTGCTTTTGTACTTAACTTGATATAGGGTGCATAGTATTTATGGTTCTAAGGTGAGGTTTTCTGGCCTTCATGGTGCTGGAAATGACATGAACATAGTATCTGCAGAAATGAAATTTATATCTACAAAATGAGATAGCTATTTTTAAGTAAATAATCCCAAAGTGACTTTGTGAATTGATTATCTGTTTGTTAGTCTACAGAAATATTCATTTGCAGTTGAGTGTGACTAACATTAAATTTTCTTTTTATTGTGACATGAAATTGATTGAATAAAACTAAGGTATCAAAAAGGGGGTTCTACTTAATTTCATTTCCCATATTATACAGGGATAATACATTGCTGTATTAAAAATAAACAGATAAGTTACAGCCTGCTCATTTAATTTAAAATGATTTAATTCACGGGGAAATAAAGTTTAATTTCTTCACATTTCTGTATTATTATTAATAATGGGCATTCAATTAATTTAAATGTTTTGTGTATTACCTGATAGTATGGGAATTTTCATATATTTTAAACATAATTTTAATATTTGAAATGTTTATAATCTATAAATACTTATAATTAGAAAAAGGTCAGATAAGTTGTTTCTTTGGACTCTTTTCAATAATTTTGTTTATTTACCATTATTAATTTTATTTAAAGATAAATATAGTGTATATATTTAAACTGTGTTCAAATCCTTTTTAATTACATTTAATTTTAGTTTTGAAAAAATATACTAAAGAAAACGATTTTTTCTTCAGTGGATTGTTTAGCAATTTTTAATTTTAACATTTAAGAAAGATAAAGCAGATAAATTTTTGTGTTTAATAATATTTTTAAAAAAGGAAAAAATATGGTTTTAATATGTTGTTAAATTTTACTTTAATTACTCAGTTGCTTTTCTTTCTTTATTTTTTATCTCTCTTCAAAAAGAAAGTCAGTGTAATTAATCTGATCATCTTGTTTTCTTTTGGTAAGAAAAATATTTTTAATTGAAAAGGAATGTCAATAAGCTATGATTTTATTTTTAATTTTTGATTTTTCAATGTTGAAGGAGGGAAATAGCTGAATAATTATTTTTGTCAAAATTGATCTAATTGTTTATTATTAAATTTTGTTATGTGGGAAACAGGATCATGATTAGTTGAAGACAGGTTTGTTACAAAAGTAGGGGTATAGATCCATCAGTTGACCTCAGTATCTTCAAGCAAGCATTCCTGATGTGGCTGTTGAAGTGGACAGTGTATTTCACACCAGCTGCTGAAGAAGACAGTAGGATGAAAAAGTTTTAATCAAGTTATTGATGAAAACAGTTGGAGAATTTAGCTGTGGAAAACACACTATGGGTTTAACTATAAAATGTTTTCTATGATGAATACAACCATCTAAGTTTATCTAAAGGCTAAACATAATCTTCCTTCAAGAAATCTACTTCATTAGAAATAAAACAATTTATAAAGAAGATATCCCTGAAGTATTCAGCAACCAAGAGCATGAATGTCTCTACATAGTCTGATCTGGAAATTTTATTGAAAAGAAAATGGATAAATTGTTGCTGTTTGTTAGCCTGAAATCTTCAATTGCCAAGTAAAAAGATCTATATTCTGTAACATAGAAGTGAGAAATCTTCAAGAAGAAAACCTACATAGAAACACTAAAAATTTATAAATTCAAAGGACTCCCAAGAAAATTAAAATCATGGTAGATTGTTTTTACGTGCACATTATACACTGATGTAGAGATAAAAAATTATAGGAATGAATAATTCTAGTATGGCAATATTTTCTTGTAAAACATTTTTTTATTCATGTGATGTTTTTACTTTCCAAATTATAGAACATTTTTTGTAAATAACTTATTTTTTATTAAATTTAATGTTTTTTATTCATTTGATTTATTTCTCTCCAAAATTATACAAAGGGTTAAGCTATCTATGACTATATTGAAAAACTGCTTTTCAACTTTTGTTATTTATAAGGAAATAACTTAAAGAAAGAAAAAAATTTTAATTTAATGAATAAAATTCACTAGTTAATTATTATTTTGGTATGGAATTATATTTTTGATAAAATATATAAATTTAAATTATCATTTTACCTTGTCATTTTTTAATTTATTGTTAATCAGTTAATTTATTAAATCATTATATTAAAAATGTTCTAATGTTAATGTATTTATTTCTTCAACTATTTGCTTCATAAATTGGCAGTGTGTATAACTTGATTTTAATAGAGCTTAGAGTTTGACAGATTAATTACAAATTATCCCAGTAAAGTTATTTTGAAGTAAATTAGAATAAGTTGTTAGATTTATATATCTTTTGTTCACAATAACTGTTCGCAGGATTCTTGCTTTCTGAGCTAAATTACAGCATAATTGTTATTTATATGTATGTAGGAGTTTATATCTATGTTTGGTCATCCAGATGATATGTCTAGATGGTGCAAAGTACTACCTTTAAAATCCATTCACTGCATTTTTTCATTAGAATTTAAGTTAATAGTTGGTAATACATTAATAGGACTATGTGGTCAGAGCATTGATGATTAGCAGCATGTTTCTATATTCTAGCATAATGATTTTTATTATTATGTGTGATGGATTAACACTTAAGTACTTAAGTATATGCATCCAAATAATTGGGTTATATTCTGCTTTGAGTTTGGCAGTGGCTAGAACAAGTAGCTGTTTTATAGTGTACCTCCTTTAAATCCAATCACAAGATTGACTATTGATTCATGATTACTAATTGATTGCTGATTGTTGATGAGTTAAATATTATTATTCTTTAATATTAGGTAATCTGTAGTTTATAACTTATGATTAATTTTATCTACTTACCATGTGGATTCTCATGCTCATTTTTATATTTTTTATTGGAGATGATGATTTCCTATCTCCCTCACCCTGAATCCCTTTTATTCTCTGTACCATTATAATGTATAATGTTTTAACAATCATTTTTTGTTTTGTGATTCCCTTAAAATTCTTTTTACTAAATGCAAATTAGGTTTTCATCATTTTCAATATCATTCACATTCTATAATAATACCAGAAATTGTGATTTTTCATTTATGATTATCATGCATTCTAGATATATGACTATTCACTTACACTTTCTTTCATGCCCAATTTTTCAATTTTCTATAACATTTTTTTTAAATAACAAGATTTTTTTCACTGAATATCATCATCCATATTTCACAGTTATATAATACACTAATGAAATTTAAAATAATCTATCTAAAACAAGATACATGTTAACAGTACTTTATTTAATTTTGTTTACAATCTGATGTCTTTGTTTCTAAGTCTTGCTATGACTTGTAAATATAACTTCTGATTTTGACTGTTTTTAAATTTTATATTATTTTAATAGTGATACTTGATTTTACTTCTGAGATATACAAATTTTTTATATTGTCTAGTATAGTTCCATCAATTTTGATTTTTCTCTTCATTTCGTTTTTTCTAAACAATAATGTCTTAACTATAAAATAATACCAGTGCATTATACTAGCCTTTTTATCAAACTTTCCAATACATAAAATGATCATTTATATGTGCTGTCTTGAATCTTTTAGAGGTGACATATATGACAAATAATATTAGAGATCAAACACTGATGTAATTACAGCTTCTTTCAATATGGCCTGTCACTGAACTTACATGCAAAACGATAATTTTTACTTATTTTTAAACAATTGTGAATTAATAATATAATAGTTGAATATTAAGTAACTAATCAATACTGAAATAATTTTCTTTCTTAATGTTAATATCAATGTGCTAGCTACTTTGTCAAACTGCTAGCATATATAAAATGATTATTTAAATGTGCTATTTGGGAGATTTTATAAAAAGTGACGATATATATGATCAACAAAATATTGCTTTGCATTTACAGAAACTAATCTTGAAAGTTTATTAATTTATTGTATATAGCACTCTTTTTTTTTTAATTAAAAAAAAATCATTTGAAATTTTTAGCAAATTCTTTAATACTAAATATACATTTAGGCTGTAAAATATATTTGTTCTTGTAATTACTCTACAATTAATTATCTAGGATTCGATTTTCCAGAAAAGTCACATGATGTATTTACCTTTTTAAAAATAAAACGATAATAAAATAAAATTATAATTAAAAAAAATAGTATAACCAATTTATTAAAATATAATCGTTTTAATTTGTTATTTTTTATAACTACTACAATCATATCTTTAAAAAAATTCAAATAAGTTTGAATTCTATTAAACTCTTGCTATTTAAATATACATCAGTGATATTTATTAAACATAAGCTAATTCGCCCATAAATTTATAAAATTAATTTAATCAGCAAATTAGCTAATAAAAATCCTAATTAATATAAAATATAGATTTTTTTTTTTAAAAAGTTTTATTTTATTATTTTTTAAAACTACTTCATATATTTTTTTATTTAAAATCAATAAACAGTCGCTTGTCATTTTTATACATTGATTTTCTAACTTTATATCTTCATTATTTTTGAATAAAAAATTATAAATTTTAACAAAATAATTTCCTTTTTTAAAAAAAAACAACTTTTTTGATTTATAAAAAGCAATATAGTATTATTTATTTAATTTACTACAAGGCTTTTAAATTTATGTCTGGAAAAAAAATGCTGACAACTTTGCTTATATTCATACTATATATATATATATCCTAGGTAAGAATGATTTGAATGTTTTCTCTTGTACCATTTATCATAAAAATAAAAAATACGCTTGTTTAGAGCTATTACCATGCTCTTTATATTATATATATATTAAATATTCAAGTAAAGAAGTCTTATTTACATCTCACATAAATATGATTTCTAAAATAACAATAATAATAAACATATCTGACACTCTATGTGATTTGTAACAGTGGTAAAGTGGCAGAAGTTCGTGGAAATACCCCTTCTTCTATCACTTCTCATATTTACACTTCTTAATGAACTCCCAAATAAACCATTTGATTATTTTTTATTATAACATACTTATTGTATTAACATATTTTCATAATTCTTTTTATATTTTCTTTTCTTTAAAAAGTAAGGAAATAGCATTGAGGGATTGCAAATAATAGAAAAATGACTTTCAAATACGAATATTAACTGTGAATTAGCAATCCATACAGATCACCAAAAATATCATCAGATGCTTTATACATTAAAATGCTGGCTTATAATTGTGAAGACTTTAGTGCAGTGGTAGATTAAAGGGTTAAAGTTTTTAGAATTTTTGATGCTCTTACACAAAATATAATTTCCTGTGTACCAAACCATTTGATTTAAATATTGGACTATTAAAGACAGTTCTATGGCTGATACAAACAGCTTAGTGAAATGACAATCTTTTCTCACTTTTATATCAGTTTTCTTTTTCTTTTATTGAATTAGCTTCCTTTCAGTTTATAATTTTCAGTCATTTAGTTTAATATAGATCATTTCTCTCATACCATCAGTCGTCTCTCTGAGTTAATGTATGATGAAGTTCTATATTTATGCAAACATGTTCTTATAAATACACACCAGCAATTCTGATTTCAATTCTTTTTTCTTCTTGCACTTAATCTTACAAATTTAAAGCTACCTTGTATCCTTTCCTACGTCTGTAATTTCTGTAAAAAAAAAAAATTAAATTTTACAAATATTTTCTGATTTATATACAAATTTTCTAATGAATATCTACCATTAAAATATCTAACAAAGTAAATGCATTTACTCTGTCAAATTTAAAATCATTATTTCACCTATAAACTTTTGTCTTCTCTCTATATCTTTTTATGATGTTGTTATCAACACTGCAGATATATTTTTTGTCTATTTTTTTTAATTTAAACTCTCTTTCAGACAGAAAATTATCTATTAAAAATTTGCTCACACAAACCCTTAACAAACCTTTAGCTGTATATGAGATTAAGATAATTATTTGAAAATATTCAGGTTTTATTGAGTTATATTTTTTTCTGGAATGAAATTATTACTTTTAAGAGGAGAATTAATAGTCATTCTTCTAAGTGAGAGATTATCCATAACAAATGTCAACTAACTCATGCAAATCTTTTTTTTTTCAAAGTCTTTAATAATTTAATTTAACATCTTTTATGCTTTTTTTAAAATTTTTAATTAAGTTTTTATAATTTCTTTATAATTAACTACGAGATGTTTTTTTAAGTGAAATAGATATGCCTTGTTATTTCTTTCTTGAAATCATATATTTTTCTATTCTTTCAGTGCATTTGCTATATTAATAATGATATATCATTTCTATTTTCAACTATCGATTCATCTTCATGTCTCGGTTTTATCATCCAAACTGTTTAATTTTATTATATATTAATTCAAACATACCTTCTGTATAAATATTAATTAGATTAACCATTGTTATAACATTGAAAACCACAGTCTCTATCATTCTAATGTAACAGAATAAAATGCAAAACAATGCACAATATTGTTAAGAATTATCATTAACTTCATAAATTTGACAGATGTAATCATATCTTCTTTATGCTTTGAAAAACTGAATGCAGATACTCTCATTAAATTACTCTACAATCTTCACTTTAAAAACTCAGAGTAAATATATATAGTAGATTTCCTCCAGTGATTTTATATATGTAATATTCAATATTAAGACTCATGTTACAGTATACTAAATATATTAAATATTCTCTAACTTAGCATAAGACTAATTAGCAAGAAAAGAACAGACATTTTTTGTGTGTCTCATTAATATAGGGATTTGGTTAAAACATTTTGACTAGAGAGAATGAATATTTAAATTAATTATATTTCATTCCAATATCAACCTTTCAAGCTAATTGAGCACGCGCCTTTTGAGTGTTAAATAAATGAATACTCTCCTCTTCAATCCAAGATATAGTATTTATGCAGGAATAAAAAGAATCCCTCTTATTCCTACGACTCAAATTCTTTTATATGAGCAAATCTGAAGAACTGTTGAAGAGAGTGTGAGTAGATAGATACTCACTTTAAATTACTATTTACGATGTTTTTTGGCTGAATGACGTCGGTGTAATTAGTTAGAATTTACTAAACGTCATTCTTACTGAAACTTAATTATGAGTAAATAAGCAAATATTTTATTCTTTTTATTCCTGCATAAATACTATATCTTGGATTGAAGAGGAGAGTATTCATTTATTTAACACTCAAAAGGCACATGCTCAATTAGCTTGAAAGGCTGATATTGGAATGAAATATAATTGCAAGCACGGCGCTGGATAAAATATTTGCTTATTTACTTAAATTAATTATGTAATGAACCTAAATATTATTTAAATGTATTTTTGTCAATAGTTGATATGCCTGAGAGTGTTATCAATTTAAACATTGTCAACAATGATTCAAACAAATGAAACTATTTAATAGATTCTCTTCAGTGCTTTTAATATGGATAATATTTGAGATTAAAACTCATGTCATTGTACAATAATATTTTTAATACTCTCTAACTCAGCATGTCAACTATTGAAAGAAACCAATTTGAAACATATTTAGAGAAATTACATGATCAATTTAAATAGTTATCCTCTCTAATAACAGTATTTAGATGAGCTTCTATAGTAATACATGAGCACAAGCAAAGATGGTTGCTCTTTTCTTGTTAATTATTGTCTTATGATGAGTTAGAGAGTACTTACAATTTTTATTGTACAGTAGTATGAGTCTTAATCTCAAATATATATATTCAAATTTGTGAAAACTAAATGTTGATAATGAATGATAAAATGTGCAGTGAATTTATTTCTGAGAGAAATTATATTAGTAATGCCAGATGCTCTTTTAGTATAATGTACATTACCTTACTTATAGCTAATATAATTAGAATATATAAGTTTCCTGATTTAGTAATTAGTAATAAAATATTTTAAGAAGCAGACAACTCATTGTCATCTTGTTTGGACACTATTGAAAAGAGTTTTACCCAGTTGCTTCATAACTTTTTCTTTAAATGTTTGGAAACCAAGATAATTTTTTATTTTTCTTATCAACATGAACTTTTGTCAAATATTTATGTAATGTTGAAGATTTTATATCTTGATGTGATAAAAAATGTTTGAAAATGTGGCAAGCTGTTTGTAGGTTATTTAATGAAGCCATATTCTATTTTCTCTTAAGTTCAGACATGGTATTATCTGTGCAAAAGCAAAATTTACATCATGTTTATTTATTATAATAGGGGTATAAAACTATCAAAAGATATAATTATTTATTTAATTTTTAAAATGTCAATTCTCTCACCAGACAAACTTTTTTGCAATTGTTGTGTAATTAACTAGCACCAAGACATCAGGCATATAGTTTTGTTTTGTGTTTTTTGCATAAGATGAAAAAGATAACAAATTAAAATGTTAATGAAACTAATAAACTAGAATATTAGATTAAACTAAATAATCAATCTAAATAAGATTGAAATAAACAACTACTGATAATTATATTTAAATATTAAAATATATTTATATGAGAATGTAATTATCAATAGTTGTTTATTTCAATCTTATTTAGATAGATTATTTAGTTTATATATTTGTTACAACATTGTGAACAAATGAAAAATTATATTGGATAATTGACCATTAAATTTATCAACATTAGATATATGCATTTAATATTAGGATTGCTAAATATCAAATTAAATTTGTCAAGAAATAATTAATTTAAAAGAATACATTAATATGCAATTAAAAGCCTGTTAATAGTTTTAATTAGTTTGCCTTATTTAAATAATTTTTCTTATTAAATGTCTTATTTACCAATTAAAACTAGTAGTGTGATAGATATAATTATATGGTAATGATGAATAATTTTTTAAAACTTACCCTTTTTAAAAAAATGTTGTAGTAAGAAATATAACAAATATAATGACTATACATTTTGAATAATATTGTATTAGCCTGGTACAATGTTTTTATTAGTAAACAATGGATGTAGAAGTGTGTTAGATGTGTAAAAAAAATTATAAAATATCCACATGTAAATTGCTATTCTATAGTGAAACAGTCAGATCTGTCTATCCTTCTGTTTCACCTACTATATACTATAGTAGTATTTATTTATGTATACCTATACCCAAATCCTTGTATATTACATTAATTTTAAATTTAATAATACTGGTCGTATATGTATGCCGGTATTTTAGCATACAGTATAGAAAGCATATGCATATATGTAAGAAATCAGTAAATGCACTAGTGGTTAAATAAATGTAAACATGCTATGTATGTGTAACCAGAACCTACATATATGCAGGAAAGAAATAATGTTATAGGTTTAAAACATTAGAAAATTTCTTTATTTAAAATATTATTATAAAATTAATATTTGCAATTATAATATTTCTGCATATAGCGTTAAATTATTTAAATGCATTACATATATAATAAAATGTTTACAGAGTTTTAGATTTGTTTTTCAAAAAGAATAATTTAGTAAAATTAATCCTTCTCACTGTATTCTGACCTACTTAAAATTTTAAGAATAAAAATAGATTTTAAAACAACTATGAATAAATTAACCTGGTCAAGATCGAGGGATCCAGCTGTAAGAAAATTGATAACAGCAGGAATCCCAGATTTCCAAGAATATAGTGAATTAATTAGAAAACAGATCTGAAACTACCAACAAAGAAAAATAGAGGAGGATAAGTAAAAGAGGGGGTGAGCTAGTATATAAACTTACTGCAGCCATTTTAAAAAACTCTTTTTCAATTCATTTTTTAAGTGAAATATTTATTCAGTCATTTTGTAAAATTGTTAATCATGATTATAATGGGGTAGAAAGGCAATTTCTTGCTTTATAGCCTGAAAGATGGTCTACAGAATGTGAAGGAAGAAGAATCAATAGCCAATGCCATCCAAAGAAAGTGCTCAAGACCAAGCCACTTTGCTATAGCAGAGAAATTATAGTGGTAACAGATCTCTACAAATCTAAAATAAACTTTTAAACTAAATTTCATAACTTCTAAAGCTAGCTAAACTTACTATCAATGGCCAATATAATCTAATGTATTCTAAATTTCTGAATATCAATTCCTAAATTAAAATGTAAATTTTATTTTCTTTTATTTAAATTGTAAGTCTTGCCTGATTTCAACTGACATATATGATTCCAACTTATTTTACATACTTTATCGATTTCAACTGATTTAAATTACTTTAGCCTGATAATATTTGCTTTTATTGATAATTTTCATAAATGAATTAAACTGATATTAAACTGAATTAATCTAATTTAGGCTATTTTATTTCATTCCCTTTTAAACTAAGCAAATAAAGCCAAATCTTAGATTTCACTTATGTGAAATCTTATTTCTAAATTTATGTTTCTTTTAGTTAAATCTATGCCAATATTATTTTCTTTTCAATTATGTATTTGTTTATGCTATGTTTGTTCAGAATGGAGTTTACTCATAGTTAAATGATTAGTGAGAAGTGATTAGATATTCTCACACATATGTAATTTCATGTTTATTAATGCACAAACAAAACTCCCTTCTGAAATGGATAAAATAAATCTTATTTGAGATATAATTAAAAGCTTATAAATGCTTTAAGATAGGTTTGCTTTAAATGAAATATTTAATTAATATTTAGCTGAAGTGATGAAATATGGCATAAAGCTAGAATTTAATATTGTAATTATCCAAAATATGCTGTAGTCCTCCCTAGAGTTATATAAATGCCTATATAGCTGGCTTAGCAAGTTAGATTCATAAGTTTTCCTTAATAGCATAGTTATAGATGCTAGATTATGAACTGATTTATGGTAGTTTCATGGAAGGAAACTATTGTTTTGTGTCATAGTTTATTATATAATGATGTAGTCAGTGGGGTGAATGTGTCCTTAGGAAATGCATCAGCATATATACTCCTTGCTATATATTTTATGCTTCAAATGGGTGTAGATTTTAAGGGCCACCCCATTCTTTAGTTTGGACAACTATTTCTTCTTCAAATGGGCTTTGGTTTTAAGGGCCACCCCATTTTTCATCTTTAGGACTGGAGCACAAGGATCCAGAGTATTATATTAGTTGTTCGATTACCCAGACTAAAAGGTCTCATTAACAGCAAATAGTATGGTATTTAGGGAACCAGTTACTCAGTAACAAATCCCATGAGCAAGCACACATTTGAGATGCACAGACTCAGATTGTATACTTTGTAAGTACCTTGGTATCTAAAGTCTGACTGCCTATCATCAGTTCATCCTGCCATAATAATTTATATTTCAGCATTGATCTGAAACAGAATCTAATTTTATAGGCATATAAGCTATATAGAGAATATGTTAAATGATACACGTTAAACAAAATATTATTTATAAATAATGATAATCACTTCTACTAGCTGCCTAAAGCAAATCTAAATCCAAATATATAGCATAAACTAGGCATAGATTATCATGAGCAAATTAAATCAATTTGTAATATCGTAATTGTAAGACTCATGAAAACCCAACTTATACTATGTAGAATTCATCACCTGCGAGTGATATATATAACAAGCAAAATTAAATTAAACAGTTTGTAACCTGTAAACCAACATCACCTGCAAGTGATATGAAATGCTAAATATGTAAATCGGAACTGCTTGTATCCCCTAGAATCATCACCTGTGAGTGAGACAATTTATGTAATCTTATTGTAATTTTATTATTTTCTTTTATTTATTTCATCATTTAAATTTTGGCTTTTATTAAATTTATTTAAATTTTAACTTCTGCTTAGTGTCTCAATTTTGCTCATTATTAATTAGTTGACTATTAGTATTTAGTTATCATGAATCACAATCCAAATTTAATAATGTTGGTCAAGCTACACCTATATAGCTATACTTTGAAATATGTCAATTTTCCATAATCTCATGTTTTACCGATGTGCTACAGCTGGCCCATGATTGAGGGAAGGTGCTGTGGCCTCATAAATGTCATCTGTAGGGTAGTAAGTCTTGGAGCATTAGTAAAGGAACTGGGGTGAGATTGGATTCGAGATCTCAACAATCTCATCTCGATCAGCCTTGGGATGATTTACTAAAACTCTAGATTTTGTTACACAAATATACAAATATGACCATTACAATAGCAACAATTAATTATAATACAATTTGCCTTATACATGATCTGTAATCAATAAATATTAAATGTATTGAATATGAACTAAATTTTTTAAATATTTATTATACTTGTATTATTGTTAGCTGCTTGATATATAATTTAGAAACATTCTAAATTCGATTTTATATATTTTGTCTATATATAATATTGTAAACATGTTATTACATGCACATGTTTCTGCTGGGTATGCTGGACTTTTTAATAATATGTGACATGTCTGCTTTCTAACACTTACTTGTTAAATCTTCCTGATGCATTTGATGACTGATCAGTTAGAATTTGCATTTTGGGTGTTTATTTGAAAAATATCCATTATGACTATGTTACACAATAAATGAAACAAATAGTTTTCTAAATTTCCTTATCTTTTTTCATGCTTCTATGGCTGTCTTGTTTTTATTCAACACCTTTCTATGGCACCTGAAGTTGCAACTATACCCTGAATCATTCTAGAATTGCCTTGGTTTTTTTTTTTTTGGAGTTTTTTTTTTAAAAATAAAAAAAAAAAAAAAAAACAAAAAACACCAAAACAACCCCCCCCCCATAGCAGACGACAAAAGGGAAAAGGAAAGAATGGGATATACAACCAAACTAATGCCTATTCCTACAAACCCACCCTCGTCTGTTTTGTTGGTGGTTGATGTTTTAGGGGGGGGAGTCCTATAGGAGAGAGCACTACATATATATGAGGATCTAATCCATCCTACCCCCATCCTTCTTTTCTCCTTAACTAAACAAAAAAAGTGAGAGACAAAAATAAAAAAACAATAAAATCCAACCAAAATCTCAAAAAATATCAAATCATACAGGACTGATCTGAGCTGAATTACCTTTAATTTTAGTGTTTTGTATTTTTTAATAACTATAACCACCACTACCCTATGAGGGAGGATGGGAATTAACACACAACACACCACCAAATCTCCTTTTCTTTGGTTTTTTCTAAAATAATAAAAAAGACAAACCACCCTCTCCAATTTTCTGCCCCTAGAAGCCCCCCCCACAAAAAAAGCAAGAAAGTAGGGAGGAGATGGAGAATATGGACGCAGGAAGGAGTTATTTAAACACCCCCCCCCCCACCAACCATCTACTGTGTGGGCTACGAAGGGGGGGGCCCGAAGAGGGGGGGGTTTTTTTTTTTTTAAAAAAAAGTGAAAAAAAAAAAAAAAAAATTGTTCACATGATGTTTTGTGGTTTTTTTGATTTGAAACTAAGTATATATCCACATCAAAAATTAAATCAAATATTAAATAATGTTGCAAATTTCAAAACCCTTACTGTTGCAAAATCATCCTAAAGAAGTAATAGTAGAAATAAATATATAAATCATTTGACATATTTTTCCCTTATAAACCTTATCTTGGATTTGTTAAAAAATTTCAAAGTGAAGTCAAAAAGCTATATGAACAATTCCAATAAGCTATTTAGATTTATTGTATTAGTAACTAATTTCTGTCTTGAAAAAAATTTTCCAATTCAATTTATAAATTATTTTTAAAATTATATTACACAAACAAAATATAATTTTTATAATATATTTGTTGGTGTATAATTTTATCAATTTCTCAAAAAAAAATTATGAAGAAAATATAATTTATATGAGTGGAAAACAAAATGGTCAGTTATAATATATAAAATATATTATCAGAATGCTTTTAATGTCATATAAAATACTATAATATCATCATATCTCTTGATCCACTTCTATCATGTCCTTATAATCTTTTGTTATATTCATTTTTGGGCATCATGGATTGGTATGGGAATCTAATAAATTATATAAAGATGTAATATAGTAACATTAAAATCAATCATTTTAACTGTGTGTAGCACTTCATAATTTTAAATCAATCATCTGGAAGACATTGATGGGAAAATTATAGTTTATGATTAATTAGCACAAGTGCAATCTGTAATAATAACTATTTTGCCATTTACATTGTAATTAAAGTAAACATAATTCATGCAACATTATGAGTACAACTCTATAAAACAGAGCAAACTAATTAATTCTTGTATACTCCAAATTAATTTTAAACTATTACTTAACTTTTTTAAACTTGGTCAAATCATTAAAATTATGCTATTAAATATCATCTAGCACAAGAAATACAAAACACTTTTTTTTTGTTAAATCATAAAACAGTATGAGAATATCTCAAGGTTTGCACTCCACCAAAGAAATCCTTGTGGTTTCTATTAGTAACTCTGTTATTTGCAATATACATAGACCCTCTAAAATAAATAATAAATTAATACTGAAAAGACCATATCTTTTACATTTACAGTACACTGTATACTAGCTGTATTTTTATATTGGACTATTTCTATCATCTAATATGTGTGCTGAATGTCTTTAGAAAGGTTTAATTTTAGTTAAATATTCCAAATGCATTCAACTGTTAGTAATATCACAGCAAACAGATCAGTATATGCACCAACTGTTAGTAATATCACAGCAAACAAATGTTAGTAATATCACAGCAAACAGGTTAGTATATGCACAATGTTTCGAGACGTATTTTTCTCCCCTCTTCTTCAATTAAATTCACAATAGAACCAGAACAAGAACAAAAATTGGCATTCTTAGATGTTCTTGTGACAAGACTCCCTCATGTCAAAATCAAAATGACAGTTTACCGAAAACCTACACATACAGGAAAATACCTAGCCTATACATCTAATCACACCAGAAACACAAAACATGGAGTTATACTATCACTGTGGTACAGTGCAAAAGAAGTTTGTTTGGAAACTGGTGATTTGGAAAAAGATAAGATATATATAGAACAAACTCTTAAGAAAAATGGCTATCCATCAGCTGTTATTAAGAAAACATTAAATAGACAACAAAAAGAACCATCAAGAGAAAAGACAATTATTGGTACTGTAGTGTATCCATACATTCCAAAAATAGCAGACAAATTAAGGAAAATCTGCAATCAGTATAACATAAGAACAGCTTTCCAGAGTCATACCACACTACGAGGAATTCTAACATCTACAAAGCCTAAACTTGAAATGCTGCAAAGAAAAAACTGCATCTATGAAATACCATGTGAATGTGGAAGAACATATATTGGTGAGACCAGCCATCCCATTCAAAAGCGCTTGCAAGAACATAAACTGATGATTAGAAGAGAGAAAACAGATGTGTCTAAGGTAGCAGATCATGTATGGATCAATGAACATGTGTCCAATTGGGA
Organism: Epiperipatus broadwayi; assembly: GCA_028023455.1. Lineage (NCBI taxonomy): Eukaryota > Metazoa > Onychophora > Udeonychophora > Euonychophora > Peripatidae > Epiperipatus > Epiperipatus broadwayi. Next base: position 9,810,065 of record JAQFVV010012411.1, read on the forward strand.
AAATACAAAAATATTGGAAAAAGAAGAAAAGGTACAAAGAAGAAAATTTAAAGAAGCTGCTCAAATGACAATGGCAAAAAATCCCATAAGCCAACCTAGTGTGACTATACATAATGTATGGAAACCACTAATCAACTTTGCTCTGAGGAAAAAGTGGAGAAATCAGGAGGAACATTTGCCATTAAAACCTTCATACTACCATTGCACTAAATAATACAATGCATTGATTACTACTATATTAATAAGGTATTAGTTGATACAAATGTTAAAATAACTAGAACATTTTAACATTACCATCTAAATTAAGAGTTTGACACCTATTAAAAATGCAAAAGTATATTGTACATTAATGACAGCATTAAGTTATGTAAAAATATATTAATTCCCATGAATTTGCCTGACAATAGATACTTATGATTTACAATATGAAAATTTATTATATTAGAGATAATCAATTTTTAATTTTAATATTTAAAATAAATGCAATATTTATTAAAATTAATAAGTAAAATTTCGATTGCTGCTGTGAGCATTAAAATTTCACAAAACATTGTCAGAAAAGAGTTAAGTTTGATTATATAAGACTTTATTCTCGAGCTAAAAATTGTTAAAAGTTAATTCTCTATTTTTGAAATTCGCAATTTATTTTGTAATGGCATTTAAGTTATTTAACTTTATTTTAGATGTGTCAAATAGAAGACTAATTTCCTGCTATAAATTTGTCTCGTGATATTAACTCTTTTATAATTAGACCAACTCTATTGAAAAACAATGATGTGTATGTGTGTATATAGAAAATGGTCTGCAAAGATAAATGTTTACTTATTTTTTTATCTAAATAAAAGATGAACACTTCATTATTTTAAAAATTAAGATCTTGATTTTGAAAGAAAAAAGAATAGTCACGGTATTTTTTAAAATAATTGTTTTATTTTTAATATTTAAAAAAAGAGTGTTCGCCATAACTTAATCATTACAATATGTGTATACTAAATCATTTTCAAGTAAAGAATGAACTTGTGTCACTTTCTTTTTTAATAGGATTTTGCATGGGTTTTTTTTTTTTTAATCCATACACCAATCAGATATAAATATTTTCACTTTTATATCATCAGTCATCGACAAAAAGAAAGTTCTCCACATCTCCACATTTTTTTGTGTTGTGCGTTTTTAGTACTTATAGCTACTCTTCTATTTAAGATCAATAACTTTTTTCCTTCTTCATTTTTTAATACAATTTTTTTACTTTACAATTACTCAACTTTTTTTTTTTCTCTTGCTAAGCTTCTCTGATTTTTCCATTCACCTTCAAATTCACATGCTAAAATATTGTTTTGAATTGATATTTGATTGCTTAGACATGTATTTTTTCTGCTATAATCTGTATACGGTCTCACATCTTGAAAGTTAAATAATCTATAAGAAAATAGATTAATTGTTTCCAAGAAGTCTATTAACAAAGCGCATTTTGATTAGAGCAAACCCAAGTATAAAATGTGATAGAAACAAAGAAGTATATACTTTTTACAATTCATCATGATTAAATATTTAAATATAATAATAATTCAATTTTATTTAAAGTGCATTAATAATAATAATGGTGATGGTAATATAGTTACTTGCTTTGGAAGTGTGAACAGTTGCGTTTAATTAAGTGATTAAAATTATACTTAGTTAAGAATTGATTCAGAGATTTCAGCTCTTAAATCTTTCATTCCATCACTATTTTATGGCAGTATTTGAATGATGCATATAAGTTATATGCTTTGCCAAAAGGTGTATAAAGTAATGCAGACAGTAGGCTACCACAAAAAATATTAACAATTTTAGTGAAACAATTAAGCATTGTGATTTATAAATGTTTTGCTTTCCTTATATCATTATAAAAATAACTGAAAATAACAATAATTTAATGTCATTCCTTATATTAAGGGCTGTTTACTTACAGCATTTTATAATAATGGTACTGCTTTTAAATTGTATACACATATGTACATATTATTTTGTAGTTTAGGCCAAACACTATTTTCTTTTCAGACAATCTTTCTGTTTACAGTATTCATATGGATCTCTTTTCATTTTTATATATTTTATAAAATTATTATATATTACTTATTGTATTCATAATATTTTTGTATTAAATAAAGTAAATGGTATCAATATCTAATATTTGATATAACCACTAAACATCACATGATCACTATCTCATACTAGCACAATAATTGTTATTAAACAATTCAAAATACAGCAAAACTCTCCATATAGTAGTGCCATCTTGTGCTAACAAGAGCAATCAATGGATGCCAGAAGGCTTGTGCATAAAATCCCTATCTAGTGCCTACTCATCCAATATCCCCAGACTAGTTTCTGGCTTGTGGCCTTCATCGTGAGGAGCCTTGGATCTGAGAGCACTGCACCTAGATCTTAGGATCTAATGCAACCCTCCAGCACCCACCTTTTAACTCTATTTAACTACAAAACTATGAGAATGAAATTGAAAACACCATTAATATTTTCAACCCAAGCTCAATAGCTTATATAGTCATATGGGTCTGAACTCAATTCAGTACCCATACATTTTGGTGTCTTTGGCTCTTTAACAACCATAGCCACCACTATCCTATTAGGCAGGATTGGTGTTAAACCACTAAACATCACATGATCACTATCTCATACTAGCACAATAATTGTTATTAAACAATTCAAAATACAGCAAAACTCTCCATATAGTAGTGCCATCTTGTGCTAACAAGAGCAATCAATGGATGCCAGAAGGCTTGTGCATAAAATCCCTATCTAGTGCCTACTCATCCAATATCCCCAGACTAGTTCTGGCCGATCTCCTTCATCAGTGAGGAGCCTTGGATCTGAGAGCACTGCACCTAGATCTTAGGATCTAATGCAACCCTCCAGCACCCACCTTTTAACTCTATTTAACTACAAAACTATGAGAATGAAATTGAAAACACCATTAATATTTTCAACCCAAGCTCAATAGCTTATATAGTCATATGGGTCTGAACTCAATTCAGTACCCCATACTTTTGTTCTTTGGCTCTTTAACAACCATAGCCACCACTATCCTATTAGGCAGGATTGGTGTTAAACCACTAAACATCACATGATCACTATCTCATACTAGCACACCAATTGTTATTAAACAACTCAAAATACAGCAAAACTCTCCATATAGTAGTGCCGTAGGCCATCTTGTCTAACAGACAGAGTGAAAATCCCTATCGCTTCCAATATCCCCAGACTAGTTTCTGCTTGTGGCCTCATCAGTGAGGACCTTCGGATCTGAGAGCACTGCACCTAGATCTTAGGATCTAATGCAACCCTCCAGCACCCACCTTTTAACTCTATTTAACTACAAAACTATGAGAATGAAATTGAAAACACCATTAATATTTTCAACCCAAGCTCAATAGCTTATATAGTCATATGGGTCTGAACTCAATTCAGTACCCATACATTTTGGTGTCTTTGGCTCTTTAACAACCATAGCCACCACTATCCTATTAGGCAGGATTGAAGGCCACAAGCCAGAAACTAGTCTGGGGATATTGGATGAGTAGGCACTTGATAGGGATTTTATGCACAAGCCTTCTGGCATCCATTGATTGCTCTTGTTAGCACAAGATGGCACTACTATATGGAGAGTTTTGCTGTATTTTGAATTGTTTAATAACAATTATTGTGCTAGTATGAGATAGTGATCATGTGATGTTTAGTGGTTTAACACCAATCCTGCCTAATAGGATAGTGGTGGCTATGGTTGTTAAAGAGCCAAAGACACCAAAATGTATGGGTACTGAATTGAGTTCAGACCCATATGACTATATAAGCTATTGAGCTTGGGTTGAAAATATTAATGGTGTTTTCAATTTCATTCTCATAGTTTTGTAGTTAAATAGAGTTAAAAGGTGGGTGCTGGAGGGTTGCATTAGATCCTAAGATCTAGGTGCAGTGCTCTCAGATCCAAGGCTCCTCACTGATGAAGGCCACAAGCCAGAAACTAGTCTGGGGATATTGGATGAGTAGGCACTAGATAGGGATTTTATGCACAAGCCTTCTGGCATCCATTGATTGCTCTTGTTAGCACAAGATGGCACTACTATATGGAGAGTTTTGCTATATTTGATATAACAGAATTTGAACTCAAAATGGGTTTGGAATAAATATGCTATAAAAAAAATATAATATATTAAAAATAATTCAATAAAAAATATTTAATATGACAACTTTTATAATAATATTATGAACAAGTTTTGATTTAAAATTTGATCATATCATTTTTGATATAAAAAATAATATATTGTACCATTTATTTATATATGGTACAAATATATTGGCATTTGGTAAAAGCTAAAAAAAAAAAAAAAAGTAAATTTAGTGATCTTTTAAAAAAAAAACATTTTTAGATTTTTTTCTGATTAGTATAATTTATTTTTTTTAAAACGTACAATGAAAGTTAAAATTGTCATTCATATTTTTTTTTATGTAATTAAAAATAAAAGTTAAAATTGGAGAGAACAAAAGGTACATGAATTACCAATCTAGATAAGCTAAAAGAAAAATATTTTAGCTAATTAAAGATGGCCGAAAGACATTATAAAAAAAAAGAACTTTGTAATTGAAAAATGTTAAAGAATGTACAAGATTATCAACATATATTTTTGACAAACAAAAGATATGTGCAGAAGTCTGAAAACTGGACCTTGAGTATATAAGGAAGAGGCCAGTTTGATCAACATCTTGTTTCGTCTGTTTTTCTTATGGTCGGTACTGGATAACAAAAGAATATATCCAGGTTCACCCTACACTGAAATAATTCTGCATGTTGGAGTGAACCGGAGCTTTTGCTGACATCGTTCCTGAAGATGGACACCAGAAAAGCTTTTGTGACCGACCAGTAGAATAAACCACAAGATCAGTTTATAACTGATGATCGAGCTCATTCTCCCACAAAAAAAAACTATGCATAGTAATCTACAAGCTTTATGAACTCACTAAACTTACCAGTAAGTTAAGATTACTTATTCCTGATTGTGACAAAATTAAGCATTTGCAAACAATTCTTAAAAATATGTTTAAAATAATCCTGATAGAGACATTAATTTTTTTATGCAAGAGACATTCATTTTAAGGAACTTTCTAGAAAAAAATTGGAAGTGAACTGTAATTGTGAAATTGTTTTTTATTAATTGATTCATGTTTGGATTAACATGCATGTGTTCTCTCCAGTTTATTTAATACATAATTTATCTTTAAATATTTTAATTTGTTAGAATAAAAATATTTATTTCTAATATCAACTTTTCCTTGTACGTTATTAATAATGGTTATTAATGATTATTATTAAATTTATTATTAGTTTAGTAAGATTTAGAAATATAATTTACCTTTTCCAATATGTTTTGAATAAGCTCCAGGAATAATAATATCAAAAAAATAATTCTAGTTATGGTATAATACAATATCGTTTATTTTAAAAACATGTTTCTTTTTAATTTATGAGTTACGATATGTTTGACACCAAATTAGTGAGTCTAACAACTCTGATGCCCTCATTTATAAATTAAAAACTGATTCAGCTCACAATTGTATTTGTAACAATTCTAGGCCGAGTTGATCAGGAAATATAGTTATGTTTTTAGAAATAGGAATGAAACTTTCTTCTTTTTGCATAACTTGATCAACTCGCGCAGTTTATTGCATATAGAGGCCTAGTCAGATGGCAAAACGTTACAATATATTTCATTAACTGTTTGTTTTATTAAATTTGACCAGATTCTTTCAAAACTTGGAAGATGATGAGATTGAATTTAACCCTCAATCTCTTTTAAAATGTACTCTTATATTTGAATGAACAATGTATGTCTTAGAAAAAGATTACCATAATGTTACTTGTCAGAACTATAACAACAATAATAAATAATTACCTTGCCCTGCTTCTTCTTTCTTTTCCCAAATCTTTCTTCAGTCATCTTTTTTCATTTTCTTCTCATAACCATTACATTCAGCAAGTTATTTCCAGAATTAATCAGGAAGTTGTGAGGCTCTATAATCTATATATTAAATGAAGTTATTTCTAGATAATGCACAAAGTAAAATTAATTTAATAAATATAATACATTTATTACATGCAATTATATACAATTCTACCAGTTGTTGATACTTTAATATATTCCATTATAATCTATCTCCAAAAGTGTATTAATTTTTTTAAGGTATATTATTTGTATTTCTCTAACCGTTAATTTCAATTTGAACCTAAATTCTGCAGCTATTCTTATATATTTCTTTGCTGTTTAAATCACCTCAATGTTTATCTACATTTACTGGAATTTAGTCATTCATTCTTATATTATTAAACTAATTATAATTTAATAAGTGTATAGTTATTCATTTAATATGATAATAATTATTCTCTTTCTCATAATATAACACTTGATATGTTGCAAACCCATCACATACATATTCTTTAAAGTTTAACATGAACTGCCTACATTTGTGAGTTTGGATATAATGTTTCGGGGATTTTTTTTTTCTATTTATCTTTATAAACCCTCTCAATACTGAATTAATTTCATAATTCATGATTTTAAATCTTCATAAAAATAATACTTAAGATCATCTCCTTAAATTAGATATTATCAATACTGCATGACTAAAATTAAATATGCCACAGTTGAAATACTTTATAGAATTAATTAATAAAATTATTAAGTAGAAAGTATGATTATGTCATTAAATAACATCCACTGAATAAAAACAAATATGTAAGAAAATTTTTAATAACTCCCATTTAATATTTCAGCTATGATATATAAAATAACATCTCAAAAAGATCTTCCTTGGGCATGTGGCAAAATATTAATAAATCATTCTTAATATATGATAAGATTTACAAATTCACTATTTTATAACTCAGTATAGTTTATGGTACAGAGTACATTAATTGTCCAAGACAAAAATGCAAATAAATCTATAATAAATTGTCCCCCCACATAAAATGGCATGGATGACAAAAATATATTCAGTAACTTGAAATGTTAAATGATTAAATTATAATCGATATTCTTCAATAATATAAACATGCATATAATTTTGCATTTCATCGTTTAAATCATTCTATGAACTTTCTACAATAGTTATACCTCAATCACAATATAATATTAATAATCAAGCTTAAATTATTTTTTTATTCTCAAATATTAATCAAAAATAAATTCTCACTATTCTGTATTTTCATTTAAATATAACTGGATCTTAAGTTATTTTATATATTTCAAGTATCTCTATAGCTTTTCAAAAATAAATATATCGTAATATTTTTTCTCATATCTAAATAATAATAGTTTTTTTATTTTTTAAGTGAAAAATAATTACTGAAATACTTTCTACTAACAAATATTTACATAATCACACACTCACACATTTATACATTTAATGTTGAATAAAAAAAAGGTATTTAAAGTTTTAATTCTAACTGCCTCATAATGTAAATCTTTATTCTACCATTTATAAAATTATTATCATTTGTCATGCAAATCTATTTAATAAAGCAATCTTTTTTAATCATTTTAAATTTCTTTAGAAATAATTCTAAACTTTTATATTTAGACTTCTTGTCATATATTAACTCTTTAAATGGGCTTGTTTTTTTTTGGTATTTTTTTGTATCAAAAATCGGATTTTTTTAAACATATATATATAATAAATAATTATATAATTGAAATTCTAACATGAATTAAATATTTATATTTAAGAAATAAATAATATTTTTATATAGAATAAAAATATTGTAATATTTTAAAATATAAAAAGGAAGGATGGTAAAATATTTGACTTACTAAAATATATGTAGATATGTAATTGAAATTCTAAGTCCTTGAAATATTTGTATTTTCAAAATAAATAATTAATACGTATGAAAACTCTATAGGTGGACCATCTTATTGATGATAGAGTGCTTGTCAATTTTAGAACCTCTGTAAAGATTACTTGCTTCTATAATATTACAAGTATTATAGTATATAAATTATAAGATATTGTAATTTTTCAAAACATGGAGAAAAATAAAAGATCATAAAATATTTGACAAAAATCATCAATCAAAATTTAAAATCTTTATACTGTTTTATTGTACGAATTATTTATAAAACCAAATAAAAGAACAATAAAAATATTTATTACTCATCTATAATATTGTACAATAGCAAAATAATGTTGAAAGTAAAAAATTTTTAAAAAAAACTTGTGGAAGATGGGCTGATTTGTCTCTTCTGAATGTGGGAGAAAATGGATTTTTTTTTTTTCACTTTCATACTTGCTAATAAGAAAAAACATGAAAATCGATGATGATGCAATGCATGCACTGTGACTTCTTCTTATACAGAGTCAGGAATCTCTCAGCCACTATGCCCAGAGAAACCTGTTAGCCACTTTATCTTCCCTTTCCATTCCCCACCCTAAGTTTTCCCCATTTTCTTCTCCATCCTGTTCTATCCCATTTACTCCATGGCCTTTATATCTAAATCCCCCTTATTTTTTCCCAAACTCAACATAAAAACCAATAATCCACTTTCTGTACAATCATTTTGTTTATATTTATTCTTCCACAACTTCATTATTTGTACCCTTTCTGCTCTCAGGCATTTACATTCAATTACCAGATGCCTAATATTTTTTATGCCTTTCTTACACAACTTGCAGACTAAATTACCCACATTTTTACATGTATGTGTATATTCTTCCATTACTAAAGATCCTGTTCGAGCCTTAAACAATAAACTACTTTCCTTGCTATTATCATAAATTAACTCACATGCAATATTTCATTTACTTCTATATATATTTAAACTCTTTTTACCTCTCTATACTAGTTTTCCAACTCCCTATTCTTTTTTACTGCATCTACTCTTTTATTCCATTTCTTGCCACTATAACAGTCAACAATTCTCCTAACACAATCATCCCTCCTTTTGTATAAGTATACTGATCTAAATTCTTTATTCAAATCTTCTGCATATCATACTAACTTTGTCACCCATCTTGTTGCCTGCCCTTTTTAATCCAATTAAATACTATTTTGGCTATTCTCTTATTATCTATAAAATACAATATACTGAACATTTTCATTTTGTTTTTTGCATCTCTCATATAAAACTTGACCATCTCATTCCTTCTTGAATTGCTTCCTTTGCCATCCACACATCTGTATTTAATGCATGTCTTCCTACTTATCTTTGTATTTTTTCTAAGTAATCTAACACTGCTTTACTGACATATAAGGCATCATTATCATATGTTAACCCTGTTACTATCACTTTCTTCCATACAATTCTAGCTACATCATATTTATTATATAAAAACTGTTAATTTCTTTATCAATCTTTTTCTTTTTTTGCTTCATTAATCATTTTTTTCTTCCATTTATCCAAGCAATTTTTATGATTATTTAAAACAATTCCCAAATAGTTATATCTATTTACCACATTTAATTTTATATCCCCCAATAAAAATTATTTGTCTTCTCTTTCCCCAGTATATTGATTTTTCTTCACTAATCCCTATTTCATTACCCACCCTTGCACATATCCTCAGCATAACTTCAATATCTTCTCTTCTTTCTGTGCACAAGAAGACACCATCCACAAATAAAAGACCTGACAATATATATACTCTATTGCCACCTATTAATGGTATCTCTATCCCTCTTCCTAGTCTTTCTATTGCTCTCTCCATTTTTCTTAAATACAACAAAAACAAAATAAGTGTTATAGGCCATCTTTATCTTAGTCCCACCCCATTTTTAACTTTAATTGATTCTATATTCCCTAATTGATATGTATAGTAAAAATTTTTATATAATCTCTTAGTAATATTCACTAAAACTCCATTCCCAAATTTACTAAACTTACCCATAATCTATTTCTATATACTCTATTATATGCTTTCTCTATATCTATAAAAAGCATATATAACTGTAAGATTGTTCTCTGATTGCAGTTGCCATCTATAGAAAATTACTAAAACCCAAAAAAGAACTCTAAACGTGCTAATGAAAAAATCCTAAAAATTTAAGATCCAGGCTAAATCTTGAGGGGAGGGGGTTAAGTTTTCATAGCCACAAATAATGAATAGCACATAGTGTTTAGCCATTCCACTATGAGGTGCTTCAGCTATAGTTAAGAAACTATTAAAATAATAGCATATATTTTTAAATTACACCTTAACATCGGTAAGTTTAATATATAAAAGAAAATATATTAATTCTTTTTATTCTAGTTTTTATTTATGATTGATTATTTCTAAACCAAGGGTAATTTATTATATAAGCTAAATATATACTAACAACATGCATATTACCCTTCCCTCTCCCATTACATAGATCTTCATATATTTGAAATATGTTCTGATTTTTGAAAAATACATTTAAAAAATATAATATAAAATGGCATTCTAATGTAAGATAAATATTTCAAAATATAATAAGTTCAAACTAAAGAGAGAAAAAATTGGGAAAAGTATTAATAATACACAATTAAATATTTGAATGACTCTTTTTTTCTATTGAAATTATAGTAAAGTACAAATATGTATAAAAAATGAATTAATAATAGTTTAGAAATGTTTTATGAATTAGCAGAGTATCATTTAATTATGGATGGATTTTTTAGGCTATCTTTAAAATGATGATTTAAAGAATCTCCCAAATCAAAAAAAAAATAATTTACATTTTGTCAACAAGCTTTGGAGTGAGTTTATTAAAATCTTATTCAGATTTTCAGAAAATTGTGATGAATATATTAGACATATTTAAAACAATCATTAAAATATTCATGAAGTAAATGAAGCAGTATACATGATACCATTTAGAGCTGGAAGCATATAATCAATGGAAATAGATCCACAAAATTTTAATTATTTAGCCATAAAATTACCATTTTTTTGGTTTTCCACAAGTTTGCACTACAATAATTTTGAATTAAATGTGAAGTTAATTCTTTTTTTTCCCCTGACCATTTTTTTTCAGTCGCTGACTTTGTAGGTTAATCTAATATAAAATAATTCTATTTAATCAACTTGCAAATAGTACTAAATTTCACTTTTTAGTTAAACAAAAGATTTTCTTTCTTTATATATAATTTTTGATGTGATGTGATATGATGTACTGTGGCTTCTTAAACAAAGTCAAGAATATCTGAACAATTATGCCCAGATAAACCTGTTAGCCACTTAATTTTCCATTCGCCACTCTAAGTTTTCCCATATTCTGCTCCACCTGTCTGCTACTTAACAAATTTCACATCTAACAATAAAATAGAAAATAACTACATTTTTACTATTTTTAAATCTGTACCAAAAATTAATTAAGATATTGTATATAAAATCAAAACAACTTTTGATTGTTTTCAAAAGTTGCTTTCACTTCCAAACTTCAAATCATTAATAACCTTAATTCATTAATTAATCTTATCATTTGTAATTAAAAAAACTTGATAAAGATGAAGAAGGATTTCTTATATCAAATGCAATAATCTTTTTATAGTGTAGTCAACATAAATGTCTTTTTCTGTTTAATTAAAGACAATAATGCATTTTTTAATGCCATAGTTGACGCTTATATGATTGTTTACTTGTATTTTTTATTTTAATGCAATAATATTGTCAATTTTTGAATAATTGTAATAAGCATTTTCTTGTTCTTTTCTTTTTTAATTGTAGTGAAACTTTTTAAATGTTTATTGCAATTAAATATAAAATATTTATTATGACTTTTCTTTATATATTTATCATATCTTCTAGCTTTTGAATTTGTTTGAGAAAGTGATATTTATTGAAGGCATAACATAAGAGCATTCTATGTATCAATGGAAAAACTTAATGCCTTTATGCTGATCCATGGATTATAAATTTTACTGTAAATTTACATTCTTATTGAAATAAATTATTTGTTTTTAAAGCACTATATTACACTATTGTTGCAAGATGAAGAGAATACAATTTAACAAGGTATAAAATTAAATCATATTTAAATAAGATGAATTTTCCATCTTTATCATCATGGAGACATACATGTGTTAAAGGTTTTTTACCAAATAATTAGTCAGATTCATAAAAATTTTGACATTAGTTATATATATAATAACACTCAAGTGGTTTTTGGCTCAGGAGTTCATAAAAAGCTCAAGCACTTGAAGTGATAGATCTGGAGCTGTTATCCATGAATTTTGAACTCCAAAAGTCATTACCCTACCACTATACTAAATCATACAGGATATTACTTTTTTTATTATGATTCTAAGATGAATATTTTTTGAGTAGGAATGAAATTTTATATTTTTTCATGAATGTTTTTTACTTTGAGCACTATCATATTTTATTTTCATATATATATATGTTTTCTCTTCTGATTTTATTGGAAATTTATTTAAAACAAATCAGGTTTTACATTTGTATTATATTTTAATGAATGGATTGTTAACTATACATAAAATGATTTTAATTATTTAAAGGAAAGAATTTGAACTATTTTTTCAATTTTAAAGCCTTTTACATTTTTTTTATCTCAATGCTTTCTATTTTGTTTACTATTTTACTCTGCAAACTTATGCACAATCAGTAAAAATCGTTTTTTTTTTTTTTTTTGTTTTGTTAACTCATTGCAAGAAATGAATGTGCAATAAAATATCATTCTTAAAATCTTTCGTGTAAAATTTATGTAAAATATGTTAACAATATTTAAAATATTTACATTTTCCAAAATGGCAACTCTTCAAAATTGTTTCTAGATTAAATAAAAATCACATTGTTATTAATTCACTCTTTTGATATTTTTACAATCAATTAATATTTATTAAATTTATAATGCTAGAATAAATTTGTTGAAAGAATATAAGTATTAACAAAATAATAGCTGCTATATCAAATATTATCATTTGCCTGGTTATTTAAACAACATATATACAATTGGTCATTATTATTTTTATTACATTTTTTTCATAAATATATTATTTATTAAGGATTTACTTTTTATATAAAAAACAAAATGTTATTTTAAAATATATTTTTCACTAGTCTTATTAGAATGCAAAACAACATAAGAACTTTTTTTAATATAAAATTATATTTATTAGATATCTGTCGTTTTTATGCTGACAATAATATTATTAATGAATGTTTGAAGACATTAAGCGCAATTTCTATAAAAAAATTAAATTCTCGAAATTCTATAAATTATATTTAGCTTAGAAAATATTTTTATTAAATGACTCAAAGTAAAGTTTGATTATCTTAATGATCTATACATTCAGCTTATTATTATACTTCATACATTTTTTTTCATCAAAATCTAAGGAGTATTTGCACATTTTATTTAAAATTAGATCAGGTTATATGATTCCAAGAAATGAAAAGTCTTCATATTGAGAATCATATTTCAGTATCTTAAAAAAGTTAGAGCTCTGCATGGTTTATCACCATATTAGAGTAGCAGACTGGTACTTAAAGTTCACAGACCATGATCAGTTCTGTCATTTCCGACATTTAAATTTTCTATGGACTCATTCAATTTTAAGGAATTACATTTTCCCCTGAAAAGATGTATCCATTTGTTACATACTAATGAAAGGTTTTTTTTCAGATCAGTAATCAATCATCAGGTATCATTTAAAGCATCTATTTTCAAGTTATCAATACACATAAGACTGCTTTTTTATTTTATAGAAACACTGAGATGGAAAGTTCATCTTGACTCATCTCTGGGAGAAATTAGAAAAGCTCAGTTATGACTTTTATGTAATAATATCTGACTTCATTATGCTAAAGTATACTTATTGTTTTGAATTTTAAAATTGGAAATCAACTTTTAGGCTCTTCAAGAATTGATGAAAGAATATTTCATATTTCAAAATCTAAAATAAATCATTTTTTAATAAAGAGAAAAATATATTGAATAGATGTGAGATTCCAATTCTTCATGTCCTAAATATATTTAATATTTTCTGAATATATATATATATATGTGTGTGTGTGTGTGTGTTGCTGCAGAAAGGAGTTTGCTATTAACTGAAAGGAGATCCTTTGATTCCTCTTGGAGGCCTTAAAGGAACTGAGCAGGGCAAATTCCTAATGTCCACTCCATACGTTCTTGTCGTTGCAGCTGTTATTACTATGTGATTATTCATATAGTATATGAACATGGATGGGCTGCTCACCAACACACATTAGCCAGCGTGGTGAGTTTATTGGCTTTTTACCTCTGAGTTTAAGATCAAGAAACACCATGGTCTTTCTTCTCAGTGCCTGATAAGGCAGAATGAATGTTTGTGTAAATGATAAATATTTTTCCAATACATATATACAATTATGACAGACAAAAATAAAGCATGGCCCTTATTCCCAGGAGGCTGTAAAGTCACCAACCAAGGCAGCGGTTGGTGGCCAAAGGCGGAGGGTGCTAAGAATCCCCTGATTGTGGACCCAGGCTGCCATTTGATGATGACTTTTTATTTAGGTACTTACAACTGCAGATCACTTTCAAGTGAAGGAAGATTGCAAGAATTAGAAGAAGAACTGTCTTATATTAAATGGGACATTATTGGACTTTGTGAAGTTAGAAGAAAAGGTGAAGAAACAATTGATTTAAAAAGTGGACATATACTCTATTATAAAGGCACACATATTGGAAATACAAGTGGAGTAGGATTCATTATAAATAAAAAGTGGAAGAACAATATTGTGGAGATTGATGGTGTATCGGACAGAGTGGCAAGATTAGTTATACAACTTAATAGCAGATACCAAATGCAGATAATTCAGGTTTATGCCCCAACAAGTTCTCATAGTGATGAAGTAGTAGAAGATTTTTATATGGATGTACAAAAGGCTTTTGATCAGAGTAAACAACATTTTAAAATTGTTATGGGAGACTTTAATGCTAGAATTGGTAGACAAATGAAAGATGAAATTGCTGTAGGTAATTTTGGTTATGGTAATAGAAATGAGAGAGGACATAGACTTGTGGAGTTTGCAGAAAAAGAAAAACTTTATATTATGAATTCTTTTTTTGAGAAAAATGTTAAAAGGAAATGGACATGGAAGCATCCTAATGAAGGTACAGCAGAATTGGATTATATTTTGACTAACAGGAAATACATATTTCAAGATTGTAATGTTCTTAATAAATTTAACACAGGAAGTGATCATCGATTAGTAAGGTGTAAGTTACGTGTTAATGTAAAACTAGAGAGACAAAAATTATTAAGAAAAACAATATTTACAGTTGATATTCCTAATCTTCAGAAACATTCTAATGAATTTAAATTAGAACTTACAAATAGGTTTCAAGTGTTAGTAGATTTTGAACATGATTCAGATTTGAATGAAATTAATATGAAAATAACTGATACACTTTTAAAAACTGCAACAAAGATAGCTGGTAGAAAAAAGCAGCAATTGACTAATAAAATTTCTACTGAGACTAGAGAATTTATGAAGAAAAGAAGAAATATGAAGATATACAAAAATGATGTATTAAAAAGAATTGAATATCTCGAATTTTGTAAAATGGTACGGAAAAAAGTTGAAAATGATATAAGAAAGTATAACTGTGAAATAGCAAGGAAAGCTGTAGAAGAAAATAAAAGTCTCAAGAATGTTAAACAACATTTTGGTATTGGTAGGAAATTTCTATCTGCAATAAGAAAAAAAGATGGAATTATTACTAAAAAGAGAGATGACATCATGAAATTGGTAGAAGATTTTTATCAAGAATTATATAGTAATAAAGAACAAGTACCTCCTATATCTATTACATCTTCCAAATTGCCCAGAATTTTAAATGAAGAAGTGAGACATGCAATTAAATGTATGAAGAAAGGAAAGGCTCCAGGAAATGATGGAATTATAATTGATATATTAAAAGAAGCAGGTGAAGAAATAGAAACAATTTTAGCAAAGTTATATACCAAATGTCTAAATGATAAAGATGTACCGGAAGATTGGAAGAATGCAGTAATAATATTAATATTTAAAAAAGGTGATAAAGAAGATATTAGAAATTACAGACCTATCAGCCTTTTATCAGTTTTATATAAAATTTTTACCAAGATAATTACAACTCGTCTACAGAGAACTTTGGATTTCCACCAACCAAGAGAACAAGCTGGGTTTAAAAGTGGTTTTAGTACAATAGATCATATCCAGGTATTGAGGGAAGTCATAGAAAGGACAAATGAATATGAGTTGTCATTATGTTTTGGATTTGTAGATTATGAAAAAGCATTCGATTCTATACACATTTCTTCAGTGATTAAAGCATTGGATCATCAAGGTATAGATCCAGGATATTGTCATATTTTAAAGAATATTTATAAAAATGCAACAGCAACAATTAGATTACATAATGATACTGGAAAAATCAACATTGAGAAAGGTGTAAGACAAGGTGACTCAATATCTCCAAAACTTTTTACAGCAGTGCTGCAAGAAGTATTTTGTGGATTAAAATGGGAAACTAAAGGAGTGAAAGTAAATGGAGAGTTTTTAAGTCATTTAGATTTCGCAGATGATGTAGTTGTTTTTGCAAATAATGCTTCAGAGCTGCAGGAAATGTTGCAGGAGTTAGCAGATGAAAGTAGAAAAGTAGGACTAAAGATAAATGTTAAAAAGACTAAAGTAATGTTTAATCGATTTGCTCAAAATATGAAAATAAAGATTGATTATGAAGAATTAGAAGAAGTTAACAGTTACAAATACCTTGGTCAGATTATTAATACAGATGGAAACATAATGGAGGAAATTAATCATAGAATTAAACTTGGTTGGAGTGCTTTTGGTAGAAATAACTTGATACTAAAAGGAAATATGCCTATGTGTTTGAAAAGGATGGTTTTTAACAAATGTGTTTTACCAGTTCTTACTTATGGATCTGAGACTTGGACACTTAATAGAAGAGCAATACAGAGACTTCAGACCACTCAAAGGAGTATGGAGAGATGTATGTTGGGAGTAACAAGAAGAGATCGAAAACGCAATGTATGGGTAAGACAACAAACAGGTGTTAGTGACCTTATTGAAAAAATTAAAAGATTGAAATGGAGTTGGGCTGGACATATTTCTAGAAGAGATGATAATAGATGGACAATTGGAATTTTAAACTGGATTCCAAGAGATTGTAAAAGACCCAGAAAGAGACCACATGTGAGATGGATGGATGAAATAAGAAAATGTGCAGGAGTGTTGTGGAGAAGAGAAGCTAAGGATCGGAGAAGATGGATTAAACTTGGAGAGACCTTCATCCTGCAGTGGATTGATAATGGTTGATGATGATGATATGTGTGTGTGTGTGTGTGTATACCTAAATACACAACTATAAATTTGGTTACTGTTGAATCGTAAGTTGAAGACAAACTTTTGGTGTAACACATTTGATGAGGAAATAGGAATTCCTAAACTATGATCCTACATTATCTGCTTTACTACAACTTTTTTTTAATAACTAAGTAAAATAAAAAGTAATTTTAATTTGTAATATTATGTATACATATTGCAGAGCAGTACTTGAAAAATATTGTAACCATACCCCATGTACATTAGTGGTAAAAATCATATGATATCTCTTCAGGTTGCACAATCTATATTTATTAGTTAAGTAATATAAACATCAACTTGTATATTACATTGTCATCAAGCATTTGGTTTACTTAATTTTTCCATTTTATGTGATAATTTTAACATATCTGATAATTGCATTTGAATATAGAGCACTTAATTTCTTTATGAATAATGTTGAGTTGAAATACCAGATGATGTTATCTAATTGTAAACATATTATGAAAACATTCAATATACTAGTGAATGGTAAAAGAATAAAAAAAATATTGCAACAAAATAATCAATTCAGTTATCACAACAGGAAATGTGCTATGGTTAATCTAAAGTGCCAAACAACTACATCAAAATACCACTATTTTATGCCCCCCCCTCTGCTTTTATTTTTTTGTACAATTACCAATAACATGTTTTTTTTAAATAAAACTTACAAAAAATGTATTTTTTATTTTTAAATTCCATCCAATTATTGTTATAACTTTTAAACTAAAATTTTGCCAAAATTTCTCTTTCAAATGTTATAAAAGATTTTAAAAGTGCGAAAAAAATTTCACCATAATTGAGCAAAATAATAATTAGAACTGAAATAGAAATAAATTTATATACGGAAATACGTTGTTGTTGTTGTTGTTTTTTTTGGGGGAGGGTAGAATAGTTATGCAAAATTAATGAGGATTTATTTGTCTTTTAATATTTAGCTGTTGTCCAATATAGTATATGTACAAATATATTTGTGGTTATATGCGTTCTTACAGATATATATGTAATTCTTACTTTAATATTTAAAACAGTCTTTTGATAGAGTGATTGCTCATCCTGCTAACCGTGCCAAAAACAACGTGTTTCGTATTGTGATAAAGGTAAAAATTTATACCACTTTTCAGATTTCACTTATGTTTAAAATTGTCTTTCAAGTAGTTGTGCCATAACCATCTGAACCAATTATCCAATATCTTCATCACGAGTAATTGGTATGTCTGATAAGTAGTACTTTATTCACTTTTTGTTTTTTGAGGAGCTATTAGAGGAATGAGTTATTTAAACATTTTTTTAATCATTTAATACATGGCAAAGAAATGTGGGTGTTTGTGTGCACATTTTGAATATAAATATGAGGGGGCACCCAAAAATAACTGGAATTTTATAATAAAAAATTGTTACCTCATTTTTAAGTGTTACAAATTTAATCTCCTTCAAATTACTATCCATTCGATGCAATACACTGGTCTATATTTATTTTCATTTTTTAAAGTAGTCCTGAAATACTTGCAAAGTGATGTCTTTTAACACCTCCATTATTTTTTCCTAACACTTCTAAGTCAGGAAAAAAGAAAAAGAAACATGTTTTCGTTTGAGAGATAATAAAAAAATTACATGAAGTGACACAGAGGGAATAAGGCTGCTGTTAGATAAGCTCAATCATGCTGAATTTATTTAAAAAATGTTTCACACTTAAGGCTTTGAGATGACACTTTGTTGGGGTGGAGCTTATTATTCTTTTCTTTGCCACAAAATGGGAGGTTTACATTTTGCTTCATCATTTAAATGTTTCAGAATTTGCAGATAAAATGCCTGACTATTATGAACTAAATCTGAGAGAAAAATGTCATTTGCATAAAAAAAAAAAATCAGTGTTGTTTTGACTTTGGATTTCACTTGCCATGCATTTTAGGGATGTGGTAAATTGAACATTTCAAATAAACCATTCATAAATTTATGTTTTTATGAGATCAGCTTACTTATAATCTGTTTCAAGCTTTATAACTGTTTTTCTTGCCATTTTCTATAAATGAAAACAGAATTTCACATTATTTGAACTTTTCAGCCATTATAAAAAAATTGACAGGTATGCAAAAAGTACTTTACAAAAATATATGCTATATGATTCCACAATTTTACACAGTGATGTCATTTGGCAGATTGATGTAGAAAGGTTCCTGCAAGATGTATATAATAACATAAGTATACACTACAACAAACACACAAACCAAAGAATAATTCCAGTTATTTTTGGGTTCCCCTTCATAATTTATTGATGATGAAAGTCTTATTATATTAGTATATAGGCATTGTTCAGATTAAATTTTCATTTAATATTTCCAGTATATTAAAACAAAGTATTAAGTTTACAGTAGAGAGCATTGTACTTTATGAAGACTTTATCTAAACTATCTTTTTTTTCTGTGAAAATATTCCATTTCAATTATCCATAAAATAAAAACCTCATATTCTGACAAGAGAGAGCAAATAATTGTTATGATTTATTGTTACTAGGTGCATTTTTTATTATAAAGACAAAGTTTACCTTCTCATTGTTGGCCTTCCTTTCTTTCTTTTATTATCAATCTTTCTGAGTATTACCCATTTTTTAAATGAATTTAGTTTATAATGCATCCAAAATACAATAAAGTTTAGTTCTAATCTAATTTAATATCAACTTTACATTTTGTTGTTATCATTGTTTATGGCATTATTAAAATATTTCCCAATAATGTAGTTTAAAAATACAATATGTTTTCTTTTTTGCTTCTTTATTGTCCAGTTTTCAAAAAACATATACAATTATGATAAAAGTCATAGTTTGAACAATTTAGATTTTCATTTAAAAAATATTTTCCTCCATTGAAGATTTTTCTTTATAAATGTCTCATTGGATTTCTGTTCAATACCAGTTTAGTGATGTCTTGGCTACTGGATTTTTGTTGCTGTTTTTTCTGAATAGAATATAAAAATTCATTGATAATAGTTTTTAGTAAATCCAAGTCATATTTATTCTTATTCATAACACACTTCATCAAAGAATTACATGGTTAAGTAATAGGACAAGTTTAAAAATCTAATTTTAGTGTTTAATGACTTTTGAAAGTTAACATGATTAACACAGATTTTTAAAGCATGAATATCAAATCTCCTAACAATATCCTTGAGATATTATCTATTTTTAATATAGCTACTATTTTAAGTTTGAGGCATAGTAAATTATGATTTATCCTGAAATGCTCTTATAATATTATCTTTTTTTTTAGACACTATTTTTTTAATTGTAAAATAATTCACAAGATGCCATTATTTTGACTATTTTTTATAGTATTTTTTCTTGCCAAAACAATATATTCACATGTTAGGCTAATGATCTTTGATTATTATTGATTAGATTAATATGTAGCTATTATTAATGATATTAAAACAGGCAAAACTTTCCATACAGTAGTGCCACTCAGTGCCAACCAGAGTAATCAATGGATGCCAGAAGGCTTGTGCACAAAATTCCCATCTAGTGTCTACTCATCCAATATTCCCAGACTAGTTTCTGGTTTGTGGCTGACGAAGGCCACAAGCCATAAACTAGTCTGGGGATATTGGATGAGTAGACACTAGATGGGGATTTTATGCATCAGCCACAAGCCAGAAACTAGTCTGGAAATATTGGATGAGTAGACACTAGATGAGGATTTTATGCACAAACCTTCTCGGATCCATTGATTACTCTGGTTGGCATAAAGTGGCATTACTGTATGGAGAGTTTTGCCTGTTTTAATAACAGTAATGTGCTAACATAGGAAATAGTGATCCTGTGATGTTTAGTGGTTTAACACTAATCCTGCCTAATAGGATAATGGTGGTTATGGTTGTTAAAGAGCCAAAGACACCAAAATATATGGGTATTGAACTGGGTTTAGACCAATATGACTATATAAGCTATTGAGCTTAGATTGAAAATATATTGAAAATATTATTGTGTTTTCAATTTTATTCTCATAGTTTTGTAGTTAAGTAGAGATATCCTAAGATCTAGATGCAGTGCTCTCAGATCCAAAACTCTCACTGACAAAGGCCACAAGCCAGAAACTAGTCTGGGGATATTGGATGAGTAGGCACTAGATGGAGATTTTATGCACAAGCCTTCTGGCATCCATTGATTACTCTGGTTGGCACTGAGTGGCATTATTGGATGGAGAATTTTGCCTGTTTTAATAACAGTAATGTGCTAACATAGGAAATAGTGATCGTGTGATGTTTAGTGGTTTATTATTAATGAGTGAATAATGTTCCCAGTTTAATTGAATGGGCAGATAAAGATGAGTGTGCATGATACAACTACTGTTTGAAAAGTTATCAAATTTCTTCACATACTGACTTAATGGTTTACCATTATTTTTTGTTTGCAACTTCCATCTTTTTACTGATTTATTAATTCTAAGAGATCTTGCTTATATGCAGAGTATGGAAATTTATATGGATTCTATAAAATTATTATTAATAAAAATTCTTTACAATATGTGACAATAACTCTGAACATACTTTTTTGATATCTAATTCAGATTGATTTCTATTATGGTTTTATGACATTGGATATTCATAAATCAGCATTTATTTTTTATAGCGTCTGTATACAATTGTAATCACATTCATATCGGCTTTAACCAAATTGTGCAAACGCTTTTTACGAGTGTTAAATAATAAATGAATACCCTCTGACCCATACAAGATATAGAATTTATGCAGCAATAAAAGGAATCCTCTTATTACTATGACTCAAATATTTATATATGAGCAAATCTGAAGTACTGGCACAGAAGGTGTGACTATAGAACAGTCACTTTGAATTACTATATATAACTTATGAATGAATGACGCCGATGAAATTTACTAGAATTTACTGAACGTCATTCCAACTGAAATTAATCATATACATAAATCAGCATTTATTTATTTTATTTTTTATAGCGTCTGTATACAATTGTAATCACATTCATATCGGCTTTAACCAAATTGTGCAAACGCTTTTTACGAGTGTTAAATAATAAATGAATACCCTCTGACCCATACAAGATATAGAATTTATGCAGCAATAAAAGGAATCCTCTTATTACTACGACTCAAATATTTATATATGAGCAAATCTGAAGTACTGGCACAGAAGGTGTGACTATAGAACAGTCACTTTGAATTACTATATATAACTTATGAATGAATGATGCCGATGAAATTTACTAGAATTTACTGAACATCATTCCAACTGAAATTAATCATATACATAAATCAGCATTTATTTATTTATTTTTTTTATAGCGTCTGTATACAATTGTAATCACATTCATATCGGCTTTAACCAAATTGTGCAAACGCTTTTTACAAGTGTTAAATAATAAATGAATACCCTCTGACCCATACAAGATATAGAATTTATGCAGCAATAAAAGGAATCCTCTTATTACTACGACTCAAACATTGGATATTATAAAATAAGTCTTGTAGTAACTGTTTTATTAGAATTTAATTAAACCATTAAACATCACATGACCATCACTTTCTATGATTATGCAAGCTTGCACTGGGTGGCACTACTGAGTGGAGAGTTTGTTACTGTTAGAATTTAGTTAATTTTATTTTTGTCACATCATATTGACAATGAAATATAAGCTCTGGTTGGGGTTTTTGAATCTGTTTTGTAATTAAATATAATGTTAATTGGTAATACAATAATTCTTAATGCATTATTTAGCAATTTAAACCAATTGATTAATAATTTATAAAAACAGTAAATATAACCTTTTGATCAGTGTAAATACATCTCTATAGTTGTGAAAGTTTAGCAATGAAAATTGATAGGAAAAATATTGATAACTATAATGTTGATAAAAATTTTTGAAAGTTTTATGACTAGCAAGAAAATGAATAAGTAGTATTTGACAATATTAGACATGAACTCTTGCTTGAAGACAAATAGCTAAGTTGGAATACGTTTAAAAAATTTATAATTTTCAGGATTTGGAAATGAAAAGACAAAGAGATCAAATTTGTTTTATCATCTCAATTTCAATGATGTATCATGAACTTTAAGGAATCCTTATATCATTAAAATGCATGTATTAATATTATTATTGCAATGTTTTTTATTTATGAATTAAATTCAAAGAAAATTAACCACCCTAAATAAAACCATAATTAAGATAATACATTACATATGTGTCTGTCATTATTGTGGAAATTGATAGACTTTGCACTTAATTACTTTTAAACTATATATAATGGCTTATTAAATTACGATTTTATTTATTTATTTTTAGACAGCTAAGTATTAATAAAGATTAAAAAACAATGTTGGTGGCCTAGCAGTTAGCATAGCTGTCTTCCAAGCAGCTAGCCCGGATTTGCTTCCCGGTCAGCACTTTGACATATAAAAAAAAGAGAGATTAAAAAACAATAGAGATTCCAATTAGTGGATAGATTCTTTGTAGTTTTATTAAATTCTTTAGCACTATAAATGCAGACTTGACATTAGCTATATCCAATTAGATTTAAAGTTAGATATAGAAAAAGAAGTTTGTGTGATGTTTCATAGAAAGTCTGATTTTTATGTTGAAATTTTTCAATTGTTTGAAAAGTCTTGATTGAAAATCGAAAAAGGAAATCTTTGAGAGTTGCCTTTGGTGATGAAACTATATTTTGAATAAATGGTAAGTATACAAATGATGAAAGGCAATTTAATTTCTTAAATTTTGTGATAGGACAAGAAATCATTGTAAGGGGATGAGTTTGACAGTACTAATATTTCTCATAGTGATATTTACATGCATATCCAAAAGTTTAGATTCAATTTTTTTTGTACAATCAATAGAATTAGCTAGCAATAAAAAAAGCTTTCCTTTCACAACTAAGTATAGCTAGCCTGAATTAGATTTAGTTTTATATAGATAAGAAAAATAAATTGGACATTGAGTAAAGTTATGTTTCATTATATATTGTCACATTATATTATTATTTATATATTTTCCTATTAATTATATAAAAAGTTGTGCTTGCCATCTTTTCATATTTGCAAAGTTTTTTATGAAATTAAAAATCAAATTATTGCATTCTGTTTTTAGATTGCATATGAATGTATTAAGTAAAAAAGATTTAAAAAATGGATGCTTTAGGTACCAGATGATATTTTATTGGTTTATACATAAAATTTTGTATTTACTATGATTATCATTTAGTATTATTTGAATTTTTTTTTTTTTTAAGAATATTTTGTCAAATGGTTTGTATGATCTAAGAATTCTAGAAACTTTTTAGAGGATAATTTTTTTAAACAGAATATTAAACTGATTTTTGACTATTGACATATTTTTTGATAAAATATTCTTTTAAAAATCTTATAGAGAATTTATAATAATGATATTGACAATAATTTTTTGTATCATTGTTAGGATTTATTAGTTCTTAAGATCAGTGTAGTGTTGTGTTCAAAAAAGTTTTGGACTACTTGATATAAGTTTCTGAATAGTTTTTCCAATCCTACTTTGGCTTTAGTCTTAAACTTTATATAAACTCTAAAAGTGTGTTATCTACTCTGGAGCTTTCATAATTTAAGATGATTGGGGATAAGTTACTGATTTTATTAGGTTGAGATTAAAAAAAACATTGTGAGAAAGAAATTTGATATAGTGTTCTAATAATAACTTCTTTTAAAAATATTATATATAAGGTTAATAATGCCATTGGTAGTTTTTTAGTTGTATTTTTACACTCACAGAACTCATATAATTATATCTCATAAAATTTGGTATTTTTATACTTTTTTTCCATGCCTTTTTTTTCCTTACATCATTAAAAAGTTTTATACATTTGTCAATTTCCAGATCTTTAATAGATAAATAAATATTGGGTATAAAAAGCAGTGCTGAGTTTATTTCAACCTGGAATGAATTGCTTTTAACATTCTGGTTAAAAGTTTATTTTTAAACATATTTGACTATTGTAAGAGTTTATTATAGCAAAGGGAGATGAGTGGAATTCTCTTATGATTATTTTTAATATATGTAGCATAGTGACTGAATAGCTTTCAATTAAATTTTGATGTATATTGACTATGGGGATAAATTAATTATTTGTGTTAAAACAAACATAAATCAGGGATTGCATTTTTTTTTTTTTCATCTTTCTAAAAAGAATATTACTCTTGATTGGCCTCTAATAGTAGTTGCATGTATTAAAATCTATATATTCTAAAATGTGAGAATATGTTTTTTCTTCAGTTGTATATGTTCAAAGATTACCATGAAAATTGAAATTTACACATAAATAGGAGGAAGAAATAGATTAGGTATAAAATTGCATACATAAAGATTATTTATCCAAATAATGCCTGCTACATCATTTAAACTGTCATGAATAGAAATTGTTTGTTTTCTCTAGATGTTTTAAAATTAAATTATGACATTATATTAACTATATATTTTAATCAGAACTAATGTGAAGTCAGGAATTTTAAGATTATATATATATACTGAGTTTCACCTCATAATAGAATAGTAGATATTTTTATTTATAGGTATTTTTATTACGTTAATATGTAAAATTTATTTCATTAATAAATAAAATGTCGAAAATAGATGGGGAAATATATATATCTACTTGAAATTTTTAATTATACTTTTGTTATGTTAATGGTTGGGGGAGGGAAGATAAGATATGCTTCATTATAAAAAATAATTTAAGTAAAGTTTGTAAGAAATTTTATAAAATTTAATGAGTTAATTGCACATAAAAAAATGTATCAATAATTTGATGAAACCCAAACAAGAAAGTTAGCTCTGGAGCAAAAATAACAAAAGAAATTTTTTTCTTGCTGCAGGACAATTATAAATGTTCCTAAAATTAGAACTGAGGTGTAAAATGCCAAATGAAAGAAGGAAGGAGGTATTTGGAATAACATAACAAACAAACAGTGTTTTCAAAAAACATTCTTTCTATCTTATTTCAAGGAGATTCACCATGTTTTCTGGCTAGAAAAACTATGATTCCTCCCAGGGAATGTTTTTCCCACAACCATCTCTACATTTTCAGGAGTTTAACACCATATTAAGTGCCTAAAGCCAAAGAGCAATCAATAAGCTAGTAAGAGAATTATGTCAATGTTTGTGTGGATTTTTTAAATAATAAATCACTCATAATATCAGAGGGCTGTTACAAGCATAATCCCATTCCAGTTGAATGATTTGAAAGCTGGTCAAATGAATGCATGAACTCATGACATACAATGCTCATTGTGTGCATTGGACTTTGCCAAAAGAGCAAGAACTCAGTTTTTGGATTGGGTAAATATGAACTATGTTATAATGTGCAATTAAACTCATTATCTTCTTAAAATAAGACTGACAGTGCAATAGTTTAGAAACAATGAAGTGCATCATGTTTTAACTTATATGCATTATGTAATTCACTCTTGTATATATATAATTTGTTTATATTTTTTATATTTATCATGTATTTGTTTATTCTTATTATTTAATCATTATATAATTCAATGGAATTAGATTTGATCTATCTCTTAAGACAGATTAAAGAATAATTATTTTATAGCATTGTGAATACTAAAGATCTCTTATAGATTCACTAGTTTTTTCAATAAGCTTTATCAGGGGGATATTTGTTGTTATTAGTTAATACCCATTTGATATATGTGCCCAATCCATCCTCTTTCAAAATAGGGATAGATCTTGTTAGTGAGTTAAGTCATTTAATCTTTATGTCTAGATTAATTAGTTTTGCTAACTCATGCCCTCTTATAATGAGAGATATCTGATAGTTTCTCTTTTTTGATCTATCCCTTAAGGCAGATTAAAGAATAATTATTTTATAGCATTGTGAGTACTAAAGATCTCTTATTGATTTGTTAGTTTTCTAAATAAGCTTTGTCAGAAGAAGATTTGATGTTATTAGTTAATGCCATTTTGATATATGTGCCCAAACCATCCTCTTTCAGAATAGGGATGGGTCCTGTTAGCATAGTTAAGTCATTCAATTTCTATGTCTAGATTAATTATTTTTTCTAACTTGTGTTCTCATACATTGAATAAATATTTGTTAGATCTTTCAGATATTTATACAGAATCATGATATTCATGGCAGTTGATGAAGAAACTTCGAACTCCAGAATTGGCAATGAGATAGTTAGCGAAAAGACAGTTGCTAAAGAACAATATCCTATGTCAGCATTACAATTAACAGTGTTCACTGGTGAGATGTGGTGAATGTGTAAATAGTGTTAAATGACAATGCAGATTATGTCACTGCCATTCATCAGACATAGCTCTTTTTTTTTTCAAAAATCATCTGTCCCTGCAAACTCTTGTGCTTTTAGTCTTTTATTGGGTAAATAATTTGATCCAGCAATGCCTTATTTTATCTTACCGACAGGCAAAATAATGACATCATTTTTGTGGAATTTATTATATGTATTGCTGAGAACTATGCATTGTAGTTTGAAATTATTCCATCAGAGCACTATGTTTCAGCCCGCTAAAGGTAATGTTTACTAACATTTTATTTTGGTGGGTGTTTATGTATAATAATGATTAGTTTATTTATCATATATGATTGCTAGTGAAAATAAATGATTACCAGCTTACAAGAAATAGTTAACAAGATTAGTCCTTGTAAGTCTGGTTCCAGGCTTCAGTCTGATGGTGCCTGCTAATGATGATATAGGTTCTGCATACATGTCAACTTGTATCACAACTATATGGAGAGTTTTGCTTTGTTTTGAATTGCACAATATATGTACATTATATAAATGATAAATATCCTGAAGTGTAGTTACATCAACTTTGTTCTGCATAATAATTTGTAATGAATTTTGATTTTTGATTCACTTCAATATTTAGTTGAAATAATTTCATTGTATTGTTTTTTATTGAAGAAAATATTCTACAGAGGGTAAATCTGTCATCTCAGATGATCTATAATTGTCAACATCATGTAGCCATTGTCATCTTAATAGTTTAGAACTCTCAGTTTTATAAGGACCTGGCTTGGCCAGTTTCTACACTATAGCTAGAATTCATGTTAATAATTTTAATATATCATTTCACAATTTGCTGTTCTTAACCAAGAGTCCATAAATTGTGACCTATATGAATGCACTCCTGTAATGATTTCATACTTATTATGGTTATAAAATCAATTGCAGGGATATTCATTTTAATCTATATCAACTAAAATAAATTTGTATAATAAAACATTGAAGTGAATTTATGTAAATATATACATTTTCTACTATATTTGTGTGCATTATAAATATATGCACTGTATATAGTTTTATATAAATGCACTTGTATAAAACATGATTATGATATGGAGTTGAATACAAATGGAATTTGGGAATTTTTTCAGATATCTGAGAAAATTTAGGATGGTTATCTGCAAGACAGGACTTTTCTAGATATTCTGATAAATACTGAAGCAAAAACACTAACCAACAGAAAAATTACTTAACAATTGAAGAACGTTTTTATGAATTCTTTTTTTTAGTTTATACATAATTTAAATTATTTTTTATATGTTGTAATTGTTTCAATTATAATTGCTGTTTGTCAAATTAAAATTGATTATAGTAATTATTACATAGTTTTAGCATGTTGTATAACTGTAATAAATTATTATTATTTTTACTTAATTTATGATTGGATAATATATTTTATAGCTTGAAAAATAACTATCAAAGGAAAACTGATTTTTAAAAAATATGAAAAACATATTAAGTTTAGAAGACATAAATTAAATCTAATAATTATACTATAGTAACATATTTCGACAAATCACCAACACATAAATTGAAGGGGGGGGGGCTTAATTTATTCAAATATTCTTTTCAAGAGGTGCAACACTTTTCTTTTCTACTGGGGAAAAAAATAAAATTATTTAATACAAAAAATACAGTTTTGATTTGATAAAAAAAGCTCATAAATTAGCATGAAATTTTTTAAAAAACAATATTTTGAATATTATTGTTAAAATTAAGTTTTTTTTATTTTTTAATCAAATGTAATTGCTAGACTTATGATGCACAAACTTTTAGTTGCTATTGTAAGGAAGGAAGAAAGTGAACTCTTTCAAGAAAAATACAAAAATTATTTCTATTTTAATTAAAATTATATGAAAGTTATATATTTCACTATGAATATCAATTGATTAAAGAAAATAAACTATGATTATGTTAATAACTTTTGTATTAAATAATAGGTATTAAAACAATATTTAATCTTTCTCTCACTCATAACATCAGCAATTTTAGTATTATGTTTATGACAACATAATTGATATATTATAAATTTATAAAAGCAAAATTTATTTTTTCAACTTAATACAGGAGTACAAAATTGGCAACCCAAGAGTCACATATAGCCTATGATGTATATTTGTTTTGTCTTCCAATGACTTATAATATAAATAATTATTATTTATAATTATTCGAAGAATTTATTTTGTATGTTTTGGAATATTGTCACACTAATAATAGATACATTGAAAATAAACATTTGTGATTCCAACTGATATCTATATAAGCAGAGCAGCCAAATCACTCTTTTTAAGTCAGTCCAACTGTTGGTATTTTTGTATTCAGTTCTATTATGCTGAGTATGATTCATTTTTGATTTTGTTGTTTGATATAGAAAATATTTTGATGAAAATGTAAGTAAACAAAATTTAATTATTAGATAATTATTTAAATTTATATTCACAATTATTTTTATCCAGAAAATTTCTCTTTCAAAATTAATAAGAAATATCAATAAAGAAACAATAAAATTTTAAGAAAGATGGAATAGAATTACTTCTGCATAGAACTAAAAAATAAAATTGTGATATATCATTTGCAGGAAAACAATTAGTGTAACTAAATAATATAATATTAGGTAGAAGTATAATTAAAATCACAAGGTGAACTGTACTCATGTTTCAAAGGTAAATTTAAGAGCAGAAAAATTAAAAACTTTGAAGAAGTGGTTTCAAAATCAGCACCAAGCATTCACAAAATTTAGAAAAATAAATTAATTGATAATGAGAAATACTTATGAAATTAGTTATTTATTAGAAAAATACACAGAAATATTTACAAAAGATTTATACTTTATTGAGAAACATAACACCAAGTAGAATAAATGAGATAGCAGACAACCTGAGTGATTACTTGTATGTGTAACAATCCTATGTTTTTCACTTACAATTAATGAAAGTATTTAAGATTTTGTTTACGTTGATGCATGTTTCTTTATGATTGGGATGAAAACTTGAAAGTAATCAGTTTCCAGTATAATAAATATATATCATATGTTATGCCTGGATTTTACTTGTTAGAAGAATGGCTCATGGTTAAAGTGAATTTGATACCTCTAGCTTAAGATAAATTTAAAAACAAATACTCTTTTTAAAAATGCACTAGTAGATAATATAATTAAAATTTACCTGAAACTTTCATAAAATAGATTTAAACTTTTGTTTATAATTACTCAAATTTTTAAAAAAATAGAATTATAGCAAAACTGCAATATATGCAGTATCAAAATAAACTATTTCAATTATGCACTATCCAAAAAAATGTAAACAAACAAAAAATTGCAAATAAACTAAAAATAAAAGCATTAAAATTCATAAATTTGCAATATGGTAGCAGTCATTTATTTATCTGAAGCATCATACATGATCATGTTGATTTATAATGTTTATTCAGATTTTACTGAAAGCACCAGTATTTTTAGGATTTGCTTTTTTTTATCCTTTACAAGTTTTGATGTGCAGCAATATTTTATAGTGTAAAATGTTTTTAAGTATAAAGCTAAACATTTTATACATTTTAACAACATTAGTAAAATTTCTTTCTCAAACAATAAAGTGAATGGTAGTAATTTAATAGCGGCAGAAAAACATTTGATGATTTAACTAAGAATATCAAATGAGTAATGGAAAATAGGGGTGAACTATATAGATTCCAACATTGATATAAATTTAAAAACCTCAGAAGAAGTAGAGAGGTCATAGTATGCTTTATAACAATATTGCTAAAGTATTTCTATAAGGAAAAGAAGTTATTGAAGAAAAAGGATATTGTTCAGAACATGTTTAATAATTTTAATAAAAGCTTAACACTCAGCTATTCATTTTATCTTTTAAAAAAATATACTTAATTGTTCAGTAAGTTGATTATTATTATTTTTTGGGTGAATGTGAATCAATAAACACACAGTAAATATTTATGTAAAGGTGGTCCTTCAATTTATTATTAATAATTACATGATTATTATTTTAATTTTCTTTATATTATAATCTTAATTTATATGTGCATACTATAACATGTAAAAAGCATCTATGGTATGTGTATATGTGAGTAATGAAAAATATTGGATACTTGCAGTTCACTAAAATAATATGAATTTTATTGATATGTCAAAGCTTATTAACAAAATAGGAGATACTATACATGATGTATTCTTGCATGTAATGGAGACTTGGAACAAAATATAATGGATATCATGGCCTCACTATATTCAAAAAAATTTATAACAATCATTAAAAAAATATACTGAGTTTTGTTTAAAGAGTAAAAAATATGCTGAAAATTTTTGCTTTACATTGTTTGAGAAATTATTCATATTATAAAAAGAACTAATAATTTCTTAAACTGTTTAATGTATATAAATTTCTGTGTACAAACTGTTAGACACTACCATTTATACATGCAAGTACAATGAAACTTTTTTTAGTTAATGTAAATTGAGGAGAAATTAACTAACATTCGAGTAACTCTAAAGAGACAGAACGATTAAAAATTATTTGCGTACCTCTGCTTAGAATGCATATCATCTTAATTATTTTGTAATATGATAGCTGAGAGGGACTTGAAAGTCTGCTTGAAGTTCCTTATAAGTTACATATAAAACTCCCAAGTATATAAAAAATGTGCTTGTATTTAATCAAATATATATTGGTATAATAAATCATACACGGATGAACGCAAATAACGTATCATTTATATATACGTATATAGAATATATTAAATTGCGTTAGGAAATGTAATAATAGTTATTGTCAAATATTAATATTTAACAAACGAATAAATATTTAATACTTACATTTTAAATATTATCTATATGAATTTTTTCATAATCTTTTTTTTATGACTTTTTATATCCAAATGTGTGTTGCTGTTTTTTTTTAAAAAAGAAGACTTTATAACTTTTACATCAAGATAATTCTTTTGTGCTTATGTAGTTAGTGCTTCCCCTACATGCCCTATTTTTGCTTTTTCATAGTTTTTTTTTTTCACTTTTTAATAAAATCAATTAGTTTTTGTTAGAAAATATCCAAAATGACTATTCTATTCCAAATAGTTTAATGATAAACTGCAGCATATTTCTTGATAGTTCTATCTTTTTTTGATTGATAACTGATCCAGAAAACTGAAATTGTCAAACATTTAAGGCTTAGCTTATACTCAAAAATCAGCTGTTATTTTATAAAATAAGCATAAGGTAAAATATAGCAATTGCAGAGCAAAAATCTTTCATCTACACTTCAAAATAAACAATGATGGACCAGACATTATTAACCAGGCTAGCCACCATTAAATGTTTACAATTCAAAGTTTTTCATTCTTATTTATTCTTTAGCTAAAAATAGATAAATATCTATTTACTGGCCAAGAATTAGATGGCTTAGTAAGTCATTTATGAATCAGCTATTTTAAATAAAATCTGAAGCCTGCTATTATCATAAAAATCAGTCCAACATTTACTAAGCCTAGATTTGAATCCTAAGTCATGATATATAGGTGTGCCGAGTACTATACCATATATCCTTTGATATAATTAATCATCCTATGTAATTAGTTTTATTTTTTTTATTTAATTTTAGACCCTTTTACCCTGCTTAGTGAGGACAATTGGTCTGCAAAATTCATTGTAAAGTAAGAAGATCATATAAAAAGCAAAGGATTATAATGATTTTCTATAAGGAAAATTTTATCTCATTTCTGTTGATAAAAATTATATTATAAATTGTTAATATTGTATTAATAAACAATATAATCTAGTATATCCAGTAGTTAAAAAAAGTATAATGGATGACATATGTATGTGTAAACTATGCTGTATGCATGTATATGTACTTATAATATGTAAGCAGACAAGATAATGCAATTTAAATATTAATATATAAAAGAACTGCACTTTCTTATAATCCATTCATTTAGCATTATCCAGTTTTTTGAGTCATCAGTTGCTCATTGTAATCGTCTATCATTGTCTTTTAAATCCTTTAATGATCATAGAATTTTGGAAGAAAACATCAAGTGTTAATATATGATAATCTATAGAAAAAAATTTAAATGAATGGTTGACTTGCTTCTTTGTCAACTGCAAGCTTAATCTCTTTCTCAGTTCATTTTCCCCTATATTTGCATAGTGAAATAACTTTTTTTTTTCTAATTATACCAGAATTTTGTTTTGTTTTTTGTAAGTTTAGAGCTACATATATTATCAATTGGATTATCAAATCTGAAAATGCTGCAAACTTACCAAAAAAAAAAAATCTGGTATAATTATATAAAAAAAAAAAAATTTCACTATGCAAATGTACAGAAAAATGGATCGAGAAAGAGAGTAAGTTTGCCATTGACAATTTTATATATTCTTCTGCAAAATTATTAACTTTTGTAGTGACAAAAATTCCATACTGAAGTTTCAATTTTTTTTTAAATTCATAATCTTATATAATTTATGAGAAATTGTTTAGAATTAAAGTAGCTATGTTTAATTACATCCTATTTAACTGTATTGTTGTGACCTTAAAGATTTGTTATTTATTAACAGTATAAGAATAACCAAATTATAGAAATGAACATTACAGAATCATAATTATTGCTGTTATTTTGAAACAATAAAAATATTAATATATTAAAAAAAGTATCTAATGCATTATGTGTTTTCATATTGTAATCAATAATTAAGGCTTTTTTTAACAATATTTACTATGCAGATCTAAACAAACAGCTCTTTATATACAAATAAGCTATATTGGTATTTTTTTGGTCATGAGGTACCACACTTTATCAAGTGTGTTGGCATTTTCTTTGTGGTAGCTTAGAAAATTTTTGAAAAGTGCATTATTTATGATAGTAGAGTTATTAACTATTTAAATAAATATTAAATGTATGCATCTTTTTTAATTTGTGTGTATTGCATTTTCATTATACTAAACTTATTATTAACTGCATGACTTATGTTCACATTTTTTAAACCACAAATGCATTTAGTAATAGCTTCAATTTGATAGAAATTAACATTCATAAAGATTTTAATCAAAAATTGATTGACTGAATACTTTAGCTAGTATAATTAGACTGTAGACAATTTAAAATTAAATATTAATAATGTATGACCAAAATTTATTTTTAGTTTTAAGCTGAATTTTTTTTCCCACTTCTATACTATTTCTGAAACAAATAACAAGATATTTTAAAATTGAGCAAGTAATTTGTTTTTAATTTAGATTTAGTAATTTGTAATTATATAAAGTTCATTATTACTTACATAATTCATGGAATCGTTGTTGTTTTTTTTTGTTTTTTGTTTTTTTCAAAATAATGAGTGTAATAACTATATTACAATACAATGATTGTAATTTTTGCTGTAAGCAAAGTAACATTCATAAGAATTTTTATCCATAAAAATGAATAAATACAGTATACAGTTTTTAAACTAATGTACTAATTTTAAAATGTAATACTGTATTAATATATTTGATTGTTGTTGTCATCAAAGTATGATTTTGATTATTTATTATAGTGAATGAAATACTTTTTTTTTTTAATTTTGGTAATCATTAACAATGAAAATCTTTACTTTGGAAATGTTTTTTTTTTTTATATGTCACCAGGCCAGCTTCTTGGAAGGCATCTATGCTAACCGCTAGGCCACCGATACTTGACGGACTTTGGATAATGTTTTGCAAGAATATTGGGTGAAAATTAAATAAAATACTATACATTCATTAATCATATTTTAAGATTATAATCAAAATATTGTATACAGCATTGCAATAGTATGTATATGAACAAACTCTATACTGTACAAATTTAGCATGAAAGTTGATTTTTTTGCTTTTGGATGACATAGTTTTAATAACTATCCTATGATGTCGTCACTCTAGCAAAATGGCTACCAAAAAAAAAATGAACTTTTTTTAAAGATAGTTATAATGAATAATCGATTGTAAATCAAAATAGTGGGTACAAATTGATGATGATCATTATTATGAATCCTTACATGAAGACCAAGAACTAAGTGGGGTATGGGTGTATTTTTTTAAAGTTTTTATGAGTAGTAAATATATTTTTGATTTCATTTTCACTTCAGATGATATGTTATCAGAAAATTGGTTATAATTATTTTTTATTAATGTCTTTTTTGAATGTGTATATTCATTTAAAGTTGATATAATTTAATTCTGACTGGCTATTTTTTCAAAATGTAATAAAACTATGTCTTTATTATTATTATTATTATCTGATTTTATTTCAACTCTTTTATAAAAGTCATCTATTAATTTTATATGCTTAATATAGGTTTCTACTATATTCAGTAAAAATATACATTTTATTTTCTTTGAATTATTTTAATCTTGTAGCATATATATGTGTATGTATATAGATGCAACAAGGGTGATATAAAAAGCAGTAATTCACCAATATATTTTCAACTGAGATGAACCAGTGTATGAAGAAAAAAAAATGAAAATATTTTTAAATGATCTACTAACAAGAACTTAGTAATTAGAATTTTGTAAAATGATATGAAAAACAATTAATAATAAAATTAGAATATATAACTGTAAATGAGCTAGGAAAGCTATAGAAGAGAATAAAAAATGGTCCAAAAATATATTTTGATATGGAAAGTTGTTTAAGTAATAAGAAAAAAAATGGAACTATTACTAAAAAGAGGAACAACATCATGAAATATGTAGGAAAGTTCTATAAGCAATTATATGTAATAAAAAAAGAAAAAAATACTACTACAATTACTACATCATATGAATTACCAAATATTTTAAATAAAGAGGTGAGACATGTAATTAAATCTGGTGGAAAGTTAAAGCTCCAGAAGTTGATAGAATTATTATATTAAATGTCTGTGATAAAGGTGTGCCACACAATTGGAAAAATTCAGTATAAGAAAGATGATAAAGAAAATATCTGAAATTATAGACCTATCAAACAGTTTTATATAAAATCTTAACAAGATAATTATAACTCATTTGCAATGAAATTTGGATTCAAACCAACTAAAACAATAAGCTGCATTTAAAATGGTTTCAATACAATGAATCATATCGAAGTACTGAGAGAAGTTATAGAAAGAACTATATGAATAAGAGTTGTTATTTTGCTTTGAATTTATAGATTATGAAAGGGCATTTAATTCTATAAACATTTTTCATGGTGATTAAAATTTTGACTCATCAAAACATAAATTCATATATTATTATATATTAAATAATATTATCAAAATGCAATAGCAGTGATTAAATTATATGTCGAAACTAAGAAGATTAACATTGATGAGGATGTATAACAGAAAGATCAAGAAATAAAAATATAAATGGAGATCATTTAAATCATCAAAAGATTGCAGATAATGTGGTTGTTTTTATATAGTTTGGAAGCATAATAGATTAAATTAATTATAGAATTAAAATTTGAATAAAGTGCTTTGGTAAAAATAGAAAAAATTATGCGCAAAGACTTCAGATCACTCAACAAAGAATTAAGAGATTGTGTTGAAAATAACAAGAAAGAACCAAAGTGAAATAATTGTATGAAAGAAAAAACAGGTTAAGGGACTGGAATAGGTGGATAGTTGAATAAGAAATTGTAAAAGATCTATGAAGATACCATATATGGTATGGAGAAATAAAATAAGAAAGTTTGTTGATGTGATATGACGTAGAGAGACTATGGATTGGATTAGAGAAATTGAATTAAACTTGTAAAGATCTTCATTCTGCAATAGATCAATAATGATTGAAAGTGATATTGATGATGATGATGTCTGCATGTTAGTGCTATTATTTTTGATAATTTAATGAATTGAGAAAATATTTAAATTGTACTTGAAATGATTTAATTCACTAATAACTAATGTTAGCATTTATTGGTGAATGAATTAATAATTTTTTGCCTTACATCTTCCATTTTTGTTTATTTTACTACTTTTAATGTTTTAAGTTAGTAATTATGAGCTTCTTATTCCATAAATTAACTGTCTGCACTAATTGAGAATTGCAATTGAGTGTTTGTGCATCTACTTCTATCTTTTATTTATATGCACAGCAATTATAGTCATATTTTTTCTTTTATTTTTGTACAATTTAGTTAAATTATTGTTCAAATTATGCTTCTGTTAATAAATGAAAAATATTTTCTCATTTTTATAATTTTTTAAATAGAAAAAAAGGTAAAATTAGTTCATAACAAATAATAAAATTAGTGGTAAAAAGTTTCACCCAGTTTCTCTATATATATTAAATACTATAAATCAAAATGAAATTTAAAATAATAATAATAATATGGTAAAGGAACTACATTTAAAAAAAAACTGATATCTATAACTTTTTTATCACATTCACTAGTCATAAATATCATTGTGTTAATTGTAATAATAATATCCATTTTGTTTTTTGTTTTCCATTTCATTTTTTAAATTCTTTTTTTGCTGCTAACATTACAGTATTACTATTACTTTATTCCTGTCTGATTTAACACAGTGGTAAAGTGAGAAATTCGTGAATTAAAGAGTTTTGTAACAAAATTTAACTTTTGATATATAATGCTTAAATGTCACTTCATCTCCTAAGTGGTTAATCAATTGATTGTTTTTTATTACCATTTTTATTACAAGCATTAAGGTTATGTTGGAATTAAAATTATCTGTTATCAATATAAGTAATAATTAATCTCCAATTAATTAAGACTGCTCTTAATAATTCTACTATTATCTTATTTGTTTCAGTTGTAGTTTTTAAATATTGCAAGTAACAGCAATCTTTTTATCAATATTTTTATTTTATTGCTATAATTTTATCTAAAATATTAGTGAATTCCTTACTATTATTCTGTAATAAAGTAACTTTTATTGTTCCCTCTTTCATCATTTCAGATCAGAAATTTCTGCTATTTATTATCTATTGAAGATACTATTACATTAGGTTATTTAGATATCACATTGACCACATTATCAACATTAATACAGGGTGGTATCTTCAACGTAATATCTTCTATAATTGCTAGTATTTTTGTTGCTACTATAGTCATTATTAATGTTATGATTTAAAAGTTATAGCTGCCATTATTATAAAAATTATTATTGTTTTAGAAAACATTTTATTTATTTATACATATTTTATTTTTCCATCCATTTTTTTTTTATCTTTAAAATGCTTTTTATCAACCATGTGATTGGTGATTAAATTGCATTTTCTCAGTTGAATTCTCAGAACTCCTGAGAGTGTTTTTAGTTGATATGATTAAGGTAAAAATAAGACACTTGTAAGAAAAAATATATATATTTGTTCTAGCAGTATTTTTTGACGGTTTATTAAAAGATAAACAGCTGAATAAATTAAACAGTTCTAAAACAAATATTAACTCGTATATAAAATATTTATATTTAAAAAGGGCATGTATTTTACATCTTGCAAAATTGATAAACAGAGCAAAACTCTCCATACAGTATTGCCACCTGTGCTAAACAGAGTAATCAATGGATGCCAGAAGGCTTGTGCATAAAATCCCTATCTAGTGCCTACTCATCCAATATCCCCAGACTAGTTTCTGGCTTGTGGCCTTCGTCAGTGAGGAGCTTTGGATCTGAGAGCACTGCATCTAGATCTTAGGATCTAATGCAACCCTCTAGCAACCACCTTTTATCTCTACTTAACTACTAAACTATGAGAATGAAATTGAAAACACAAAAAATATTTTCAATCTAAGCTCAATAGCTTAAATAGTCATATGGGTCTGAACTCAGTTCAGCACCCATACATTTTGGTGTCTTTGGCTCTTTTACAACCATAGCCACCACTATCCTATTAGGCAGGATTGGTGTTAAACCATTAAGCATCACATGATCACATTTCCTATACTAGCACATTAATTGTTGATAAACAGAGCAAAACTCTCCATACAGTATTGCCACCTGTGCTAAACAGAGTAATCAATGGATGCCAGAAGGCTTGTGCATAAAATCCCTATCTAGTGCCTACTCATCCAATATCCCCAGACTAGTTTCTGGCTTGTGGCCTTCGTCAGTGAGGAGCTTTGGATCTGAGAGCACTGCATCTAGATCTTAGGATCTAATGCAACCCTCTAGCAACCACCTTTTATCTCTACTTAACTACTAAACTATGAGAATGAAATTGAAAACACAAAAAATATTTTCAATCTAAGCTCAATAGCTTAAATAGTCATATGGGTCTGAACTCAGTTCAGCACCCATACATTTTGGTGTCTTTGG
The DNA here is from genome assembly GCA_028023455.1 of Epiperipatus broadwayi. Lineage (NCBI taxonomy): Eukaryota > Metazoa > Onychophora > Udeonychophora > Euonychophora > Peripatidae > Epiperipatus > Epiperipatus broadwayi. Next base: position 9,850,033 of record JAQFVV010012411.1, read on the forward strand.
CTCTTTTACAACCATAGCCACCACTATCCTATTAGGCAGGATTGGTGTTAAACCATTAAGCATCACATGATCACATTTCCTATACTAGCACATTAATTGTTGATAAACAGAGCAAAACTCTCCATACAGTATTGCCACCTGTGCTAAACAGAGTAATCAATGGATGCCAGAAGGCTTGTGCATAAAATCCCTATCTAATGCCTACTCATCCAATATCCCCAGACTAGTTTCTGGCTTGTGGCCTTCGTCAGTGAGGAGCTTTGGATCTGAGAGCACTGCATCTAGATCTTAGGATCTAATGCAACCCTCTAGCAACCACCTTTTATCTCTACTTAACTACTAAACTATGAGAATGAAATTGAAAACACAAAAAATATTTTCAATCTAAGCTCAATAGCTTAAATAGTCATATGGGTCTGAACTCAGTTCAGCACCCATACATTTTGGTGTCTTTGGCTCTTTTACAACCATAGCCACCACTATCCTATTAGGCAGGATTGGTGTTAAACCATTAAGCATCACATGATCACATTTCCTATACTAGCACATTAATTGTTGATAAACAGAGCAAAACTCTCCATACAGTATTGCCACCTGTGCTAAACAGAGTAATCAATGGATGCCAGAAGGCTTGTGCATAAAATCCCTATCTAATGCCTACTCATCCAATATCCCCAGACTAGTTTCTGGCTTGTGGCCTTCATCAGTGAGGAGCTTTGGATCTGAGAGCACTGCATCTAGATCTTAGGATCTAATGCAACCCTCTAGCAACCACCTTTTATCTCTACTTAACTACTAAACTATGAGAATGAAATTGAAAACACAAAAAATATTTTCAATCTAAGCTCAATAGCTTAAATAGTCATATGGGTCTGAACTCAGTTCAGCACCCATACATTTTGGTGTCTTTGGCTCTTTTACAACCATAGCCACCACTATCCTATTAGGCAGGATTGGTGTTAAACCATTAAGCATCACATGATCACATTTCCTATACTAGCACATTAATTGTTGATAAACAGAGCAAAACTCTCCATACAGTATTGCCACCTGTGCTAAACAGAGTAATCAATGGATGCCAGAAGGCTTGTGCATAAAATCCCTATCTAATGCCTACTCATCCAATATCCCCAGACTAGTTTCTGGCTTGTGGCCTTCGTCAGTGAGGAGCTTTGGATCTGAGAGCACTGCATCTAGATCTTAGGATCTAATGCAACCCTCTAGCAACCACCTTTTATCTCTACTTAACTACTAAACTATGAGAATGAAATTGAAAACACAAAAAATATTTTCAATCTAAGCTCAATAGCTTAAATAGTCATATGGGTCTGAACTCAGTTCAGCACCCATACATTTTGGTGTCTTTGGCTCTTTTACAACCATAGCCACCACTATCCTATTAGGCAGGATTGGTGTTAAACCATTAAGCATCACATGATCACATTTCCTATACTAGCACATTAATTGTTGATAAACAGAGCAAAACTCTCCATACAGTATTGCCACCTGTGCTAAACAGAGTAATCAATGGATGCCAGAAGGCTTGTGCATAAAATCCCTATCTAATGCCTACTCATCCAATATCCCCAGACTAGTTTCTGGCTTGTGGCCTTCGTCAGTGAGGAGCTTTGGATCTGAGAGCACTGCATCTAGATCTTAGGATCTAATGCAACCCTCTAGCAACCACCTTTTATCTCTACTTAACTACTAAACTATGAGAATGAAATTGAAAACACAAAAAATATTTTCAATCTAAGCTCAATAGCTTAAATAGTCATATGGGTCTGAACTCAGTTCAGCACCCATACATTTTGGTGTCTTTGGCTCTTTTACAACCATAGCCACCACTATCCTATTAGGCAGGATTGGTGTTAAACCATTAAGCATCACATGATCACATTTCCTATACTAGCACATTAATTGTTGATAAACAGAGCAAAACTCTCCATACAGTATTGCCACCTGTGCTAAACAGAGTAATCAATGGATGCCAGAAGGCTTGTGCATAAAATCCCTATCTAATGCCTACTCATCCAATATCCCCAGACTAGTTTCTGGCTTGTGGCCTTCGTCAGTGAGGAGCTTTGGATCTGAGAGCACTGATCTAGATATAGGAAATGTGATCATGTGATGCTTAATGGTTTAACACCAATCCTGCCTAATAGGATAGTGGTGGCTATGGTTGTAAAAGAGCCAAAGACACCAAAATGTATGGGTGCTGAACTGAGTTCAGACCCATATGACTATTTAAGCTATTGAGCTTAGATTGAAAATATTTTTTGTGTTTTCAATTTCATTCTCATAGTTTAGTAGTTAAGTAGAGATAAAAGGTGGTTGCTAGAGGGTTGCATTAGATCCTAAGATCTAGATGCAGTGCTCTCAGATCCAAAGCTCCTCACTGACGAAGGCCACAAGCCAGAAACTAGTCTGGGGATATTGGATGAGTAGGCATTAGATAGGGATTTTATGCACAAGCCTTCTGGCATCCATTGATTACTCTGTTTAGCACAGGTGGCAATACTGTATGGAGAGTTTTGCTCTGTTTATCAACAATTAATGTGCTAGTATAGGAAATGTGATCATGTGATGCTTAATGGTTTAACACCAATCCTGCCTAATAGGATAGTGGTGGCTATGGTTGTAAAAGAGCCAAAGACACCAAAATGTATGGGTGCTGAACTGAGTTCAGACCCATATGACTATTTAAGCTATTGAGCTTAGATTGAAAATATTTTTTGTGTTTTCAATTTCATTCTCATAGTTTAGTAGTTAAGTAGAGATAAAAGGTGGTTGCTAGAGGGTTGCATTAGATCCTAAGATCTAGATGCAGTGCTCTCAGATCCAAAGCTCCTCACTGACGAAGGCCACAAGCCAGAAACTAGTCTGGGGATATTGGATGAGTAGGCATTAGATAGGGATTTTATGCACAAGCCTTCTGGCATCCATTGATTACTCTGTTTAGCACAGGTGGCAATACTGTATGGAGAGTTTTGCTCTGTTTATCAACAATTAATGTGCTAGTATAGGAAATGTGATCATGTGATGCTTAATGGTTTAACACCAATCCTGCCTAATAGGATAGTGGTGGCTATGGTTGTAAAAGAGCCAAAGACACCAAAATGTATGGGTGCTGAACTGAGTTCAGACCCATATGACTATTTAAGCTATTGAGCTTAGATTGAAAATATTTTTTGTGTTTTCAATTTCATTCTCATAGTTTAGTAGTTAAGTAGAGATAAAAGGTGGTTGCTAGAGGGTTGCATTAGATCCTAAGATCTAGATGCAGTGCTCTCAGATCCAAAGCTCCTCACTGACGAAGGCCACAAGCCAGAAACTAGTCTGGGGATATTGGATGAGTAGGCATTAGATAGGGATTTTATGCACAAGCCTTCTGGCATCCATTGATTACTCTGTTTAGCACAGGTGGCAATACTGTATGGAGAGTTTTGCTCTGTTTATCAACAATTAATGTGCTAGTATAGGAAATGTGATCATGTGATGCTTAATGGTTTAACACCAATCCTGCCTAATAGGATAGTGGTGGCTATGGTTGTAAAAGAGCCAAAGACACCAAAATGTATGGGTGCTGAACTGAGTTCAGACCCATATGACTATTTAAGCTATTGAGCTTAGATTGAAAATATTTTTTGTGTTTTCAATTTCATTCTCATAGTTTAGTAGTTAAGTAGAGATAAAAGGTGGTTGCTAGAGGGTTGCATTAGATCCTAAGATCTAGATGCAGTGCTCTCAGATCCAAAGCTCCTCACTGACGAAGGCCACAAGCCAGAAACTAGTCTGGGGATATTGGATGAGTAGGCATTAGATAGGGATTTTATGCACAAGCCTTCTGGCATCCATTGATTACTCTGTTTAGCACAGGTGGCAATACTGTATGGAGAGTTTTGCTCTGTTTATCAACAATTAATGTGCTAGTATAGGAAATGTGATCATGTGATGCTTAATGGTTTAACACCAATCCTGCCTAATAGGATAGTGGTGGCTATGGTTGTAAAAGAGCCAAAGACACCAAAATGTATGGGTGCTGAACTGAGTTCAGACCCATATGACTATTTAAGCTATTGAGCTTAGATTGAAAATATTTTTTGTGTTTTCAATTTCATTCTCATAGTTTAGTAGTTAAGTAGAGATAAAAGGTGGTTGCTAGAGGGTTGCATTAGATCCTAAGATCTAGATGCAGTGCTCTCAGATCCAAAGCTCCTCACTGACGAAGGCCACAAGCCAGAAACTAGTCTGGGGATATTGGATGAGTAGGCACTAGATAGGGATTTTATGCACAAGCCTTCTGGCATCCATTGATTACTCTGTTTAGCACAGGTGGCAATACTGTATGGAGAGTTTTGCTCTGTTTATCAACAATTAATGTGCTAGTATAGGAAATGTGATCATGTGATGCTTAATGGTTTAACACCAATCCTGCCTAATAGGATAGTGGTGGCTATGGTTGTAAAAGAGCCAAAGACACCAAAATGTATGGGTGCTGAACTGAGTTCAGACCCATATGACTATTTAAGCTATTGAGCTTAGATTGAAAATATTTTTTGTGTTTTCAATTTCATTCTCATAGTTTAGTAGTTAAGTAGAGATAAAAGGTGGTTGCTAGAGGGTTGCATTAGATCCTAAGATCTAGATGCAGTGCTCTCAGATCCAAAGCTCCTCACTGACGAAGGCCACAAGCCAGAAACTAGTCTGGGGATATTGGATGAGTAGGCACTAGATAGGGATTTTATGCACAAGCCTTCTGGCATCCATTGATTACTCTGTTTAGCACAGGTGGCAATACTGTATGGAGAGTTTTGCTCTGTTTATCAACAATTAATGTGCTAGTATAGGAAATGTGATCTTGCAAAATTCTTTTTTTTTTAAAAAAAAAAATTATTTAAATTCTAAATATGTAAATATTGTTTAAAATCCAATATTTCGTTTAAAATTCCGGTCTTTTTATTTAGATTATAATCTATTTCTAGATGCTTTATCGATATCTGATTTTTAATGAATGTAATTTTTTTTAAAAAATTGAAAGTGCTATTCGCAGCATAACTGTTTTCTGGAAAGAAGCGTTTAAATTTACTCTTTCACTCAGTTTTTACTTTTATCCTGTTATTCAAAATCAGTGGTTGAAAAAATTGTTATTATTAATTATGTTTGTGAATCTAAGTCAACTAGCTTATATAGATAGCTTTATGGGTCTGATAATAGGTTGATATATATATATATGTCAATGACCTTCATGACCTTGATGAAAGCGTTTGTATTATGCATATATTAGGACAATTTAAGCATTGAATGAAGTTTGTGGCTATATACAAACTACCTATTATAATCTATCAAATACTGTAGTGTGTTAAATTGTAAATGTTAATAAATCTGCGTTTGGAATTCTGTTGTTGCACATGATACATCACATTAATTTTATGCTTTTTGCAAGAAAATTAACTTTCTGTTCTATGATCATTTGGCTATTAAATTTAAAATTCCCTAGTATTTTGTGATTAAAATTAAATCGGACGTTCATAAATATGATCTGCTAGTAATTCATATTTTTAAAAAATAAAAATATAATATTTACCTAGTTAAATGTTGATATGATATTATCAAATGTTGAATACACAATGTATGTATGTTATAGAATTATCATTATGTTTTTTGAGCATTATTTTTATTTTTATATATTAAAATAAAATGAAGGAATTTTCAAACATCACACTTTAAGGCAAAGATTCCTGATTGTTCCTCTATGGAAAACAGTGCTGTAAAAAGGGAATTTGAGAAATTTCTATTTTTGTTTTAACCTTTAACTAAAGATTGTTAGATGCCCATTTAAGTCTTAATATTGAATAATAAGCTATATTCTTTATGGACTGACTAGCTAGAAAAAAAGACCTAAGTATTATTGAAATATTTAAAAAAATTATAAATGTTAGCTCAGACCAGATTCAAATCTAAATTGTGCACATGGCAGTCAAATGCACTGCCTCTATATAAATTACATATAAATAGATGTTTTTATTTATTTATTTTTAATGAATACCATTACTTTTCAAATTAATGCATTTAATGTTGAATTTTTTAACTTATATTATTGAATCAACAAGATATTTCTTTATAAATTCTTCAACTTCCAAATGAGAATAATTTTTCTTCTTGTTTTGCTTTTCAGTTAAGGATTTATTAATCGATCATTAGATATCTATCTGGGTTAGTCATAGTTAGCTTCTTGAAAGAAGATTTTTAGGCTTGCTTGTAATCTGAAAGAATTTCTAAGTTTCTGAAGTAAGATATTAAAGTTATTTATTTCATTTTAAAATTTTTGATATTGTAAATTTTATTATGATACTTTTTCTACTGACTAAAATTGTTACATCATATATATATATAATAAAATAACTCTTAAAATAATATAATGGATTTTTTTAAAATAAGAATATTTTACATAATCAGAGCAAAGTTATCTTGAATTATGTTTGATTACAAAGTGTTACATTAAACTGTATATTAAAGCTTGCATTAGATTCCCTAAAATTTGATGTAATAGAAAGTCTTATCTAATTTTACTACTGTACCCTGGAGAAAAAAAGTAATAAATATTGGAAAGTTTTTTTTTAATTAAATGTTAATTTTTTTGCTATAGATGACTTTTTCAATAATCTATTTTAATATTTGTGATATTGATATTTTAAATTTTTATTTTACACACTTTCAGGTAGATAGCTCTTCCAAGATTGTTTTTAGAAAAGTTAGTTTTGTAATTATTTGAATTCTCTGGTAAACTGTGGTTTTGATTCATTAAGAGTCAATTGTACTTTAATGCACTTTTTCCATAATGCATGTATTCTTTTTTGTTGTTGTTGAAGCAATTCATTAAAAAATAAAGTTGTTATTCAAAAAGTAGCAAGTCCTAAGAGGGTGAGAAAAATCTTAAACCATTTAGAATGTACAAAATGGATTTGTATGTTGCGAATACTATATAATAAAGAAATGAAGATAATCTTAGGCAAGTAGTTTTATATACAAGAAAACTTGGAAATATATATCTGGGGATGAATAGTATGAGAATTTTGAAAAAAGTAAGCTGAATAAAAGGATTAGTTTTTTTAAGTAGAGAACAATAATGATTGTGACATGATCTCTAGGAGGAAAAATGAATGATAATGGCAAGAAGATGAAAGAAAAATAATTATACAAATTATTTTAAAGTTATATTGCTTTTTAAATATCATCTAGTTGAAGAAGTGCTCTGGCTTATTCATTTATTTAGAGAATAAATTATTTAGATAGCTTAACTATTAACAAGAACAGGAAATATATTTACTAGTGACTTTAATTAAATCCTTCAATTCTGTCATTTGAAAGTTATAAATTATTTGTTTCATACTTTGCATTTGCCCACATTTGCATAAATCCACTGATACATTCTATTATGAAGCAAATGAGCAAAATGATTATGGGATTGTCCTGAATCTGGTGATGAGACTCTAATTGTATCTAGGAATCTCTTATCCAACTAGCTTTATTGTTGAATCAGGAAAAAAAATTATTTGGAACTTTATAAGACTTCCACTTTTTGCCTTATAATTTTTCAATTCTAGATTTTAGGTTGAACATCCAAAAAGGGGTCTTGATTTGAGTTGAATGTTAGGTAATGAAACCATATTTTGGGATATTGGCAAGTTCAATCTGATTAACAGTTTTTTAATATATTTTCTGTGAGTCAGGTTTTTTGGTGAAGGAATATGTTAAAGAACAGGAAAATTACTGCAAATGAGGAAACTTGAATATGCTAGTAATATTTCTCATAATATTTGAGTATCCAGAAGTTTAATATGAGAATTTTTCTCTAAACAGGGATACAAAATATTATACTCCTGTTTGAATAATATGCTAATTTTAAGGCAACTGTGTATAAAGTACTTGCATGACAACTTCAAGTGCCAGCAAATTAATTTTGATATGTCTACATAAATGAAGAAAATACCTTAGAATACAATTCTAGGTTAATTTTAATTAGTATGGATTAGAATTACATTTCAGATCATTATTTCAAAAGGTTATATTCCAATTTATGAGGGATTCTCTGTTATTTAGTTGAAAAATTGAATGTACAATCTTGATTAGATTAGTAATAAAGTGCCAGTCTTTGAAAAATATGTTTTATTGACTTTTCTATTCCAGGAAAGAAATTTTTGAGGTCATATCAATATTATGAGAATAGATTAATTTCCTGCATTCTGTATCTGGAATATTACTGATAAAAATATTAAATAAAGTGAGAGAACTGTGCTCCTTAGTAGACTTTTTGTAAATTTTTTATACTTACTATGGTAATTATTTAATGTCACTTGATTTTTTCCATTGGAGAAGCATTTTAGCAATTAAATTAAGGTTTTTTCTGCATTTAAGAATTTTATAATTTTTTAAAAGAAAACCATTTTTCCCAACAGATGCTGAGATTAGGTCAATAAAGATACCACCAATTTTAATGCAGTTTTTGAAAATAAAATCACAGCAGCTTCATCCTGGTCTAAAACCAGCCTGCTCTACAAAAGACTGGCTCTTAACTATTAACAAAATTTTTGTTCATATGATTTTTTTAAAATGATTGTAGACAATACATAATAATCAATATTGGGAAATGATTTTTGCTGCCTTTAGTTATTGTATATGTCAAATCCTGCATGAATATATTACTGTATAATTCTGCCAACCATATTTAGCTTTAGGTTCTAAATTTGTTAAAAACTTTGGAATTATGCTATTTGCTCCTGGATCTTTTTCTGATTTGAGACAATAAGAGCAAATTCAATTTTGATTTTGTCCAATTCATATCGTAGGAATATTATGAAAGAGACACACTTCTGCTGTAATTGTTTTTCTTCATTCTATCAGTCTTGAATTTAGAAGTCTTCTATATAAAATTGACACCTTGATTATGTCCACCAAGCTTTTGTGAAATTTGCCACCCTTTGTGAATAGATCTTATAAAGATTTGTTTCTTTATGGTCTCTGCCCATTTTATTTCTGGAATTATTTTATGATTTTACAAGTTTGTTATCAATTTCTGAATCTTGGATCAACAAAAATTCACTTAATGAGCACTGCTAGTTTTATTTGAACCTAGAATGAATTGCCTTTGATATCCATGAAGGATGAACTCTTTGAAGGCTGTTATTAAGAGTTTGATAAGTTTATCTTAGTAAGAGGAAATTGAAGATGATACTATTGATACTTTGTCCAAGATATTCACTATATCAATGCCAGATGGCTTTTCTTAAATTCTATCTCAGATTAGGATAGCTTTCAACTATAGAAATATAGATTCCAAGAGTGATTAGATTTGTTGATTATAGGAGAAATCATCTACTGTCAGTAGTTCAGCAGATAATTGTGAATCATTTTTTGCTAAACAACATAAATTGATTGTTTCTGTTTACCATCTATCTCAATGGAATGTCCCTTCTTGCTTGTTTTCATAATGTAAATACATGTGCTAACTCTATCTATTTTACAAGTTAACAACCTGCTTGATCTTCACTCACATGACGACTATGAGAGTTGAAATCTAGAAAATACATAAGGTAATAAAAGATGTAGAAGCAGTGGATTGATCTGGTTTGTATTTTCTGCCTCTAATTAAGTTTTATTGAGGTGTTTTATATACTAATTCTGGAGTTTTTTGGAGGGGGGTGCAAAAAGTTAAATAGTTTTATTTGATCAATAAAATGTATCTCAAAAATTTTATGCATTGTTATGCATTTATGCAAATACTTTTTTAATTTTTCAATCTGTGTACTTCTGAATTCTTTAAAATAATATTTGTCTAGTTTTATTACTCATAAGTACTGTTTAAATTCTTTAAACTCTACAATACATCATCAAACTATTTATATATTTTTAAAGTTATCTTTCTTTAGTAAATGAGGGCTGTTGTTGCAATACTTCTATTGTTTTTTAAAATCTTTGATATAAATCATAGTTATCAATTAGAGTTAATATTAGAAATTTGATCTTATTAATTGTTAGTACTTACATATACATATACACAAAATATCAGATACAATTGTATATAATAAACAAAAGCTTTGATATTAACTCTATAATTTTCAATATACCAACCTATAAATAAATAAATACCAGTTGTAGATAGCTTACAGGATGAATTACAGGATATACCATTTCTAGTAGTAATTATAGTCAAAAAAAAATTTAAAAATCAAATTTTATTAAAATTACTCATTATTAACTTTCCAGTGTCAATAGCCAACTTTTCATAATTTATTTTATTTGATTATAGTAAATTTAAAAAGGGAATTCATGAACATGATTTATTGCATAAAATGTTTACAATACTCTGTGAATAAATTTAAATCATTATTTACAGAACATCCAATTACTTGCAATGGAAAGTTTTTATTTTGACAATGGTTTATTTTGCTTATGGAAAATGAATTGAGAAAAAGAAAACTCGGAAAGGTATATTTTAAAAACAAGATGAATTATTTATTAAATAAGCAATGTCATTGTATAAAAATGCCCAATTATGGAATATTGGCTATTTATTCACATTGACATGTTAACAAAATATATGATTTTAATGAAATTTTCATTTTTTAAATTTTGAATTTAAATATTTCTTTAAATAGTAATGTTGGCATGAGTTATCTATAATTGTTATTTATTTATTTTTATTTTAGTGCATTGAAAACTATAGAGTTAATTCCTATACTTTATATGCATGTGTATATGTATTTAGGATTTGAACTCAGACTTTCAAGCTCCCTATACATATTACCAACATACATGTGCAAAAGATAAATGATCTCGAATATACATATTTTGTGCTGAACCAACATTCATCAGTTGGTCCAGATCATTATCTCCCACATATATATATAATCAGTGCTCTTCAGTTATCCATATCATTGAAAATCTGATAATGGAATGCATTCGCAATGCAATCTTCTTTCATATATGTGCCTATATTGAATAAATCATAAAACAATTTTTTTTCTTATTAAATTTATTATTTATAAAATGAATTGCAATTTCAATGTTTCTGGTCAACGGAGCATATATTTATGCAATATTTTTTATCTAAAGAACTTTTCTTATGGTTTTTTTTTAAAGATTTAGTTACCAATTTAATTCATGTACATGCCTTTTGTACTTTTACCAGTGAAATTACTGTACTAATTTTTTTTTTTTTTATTACAGTATATATAAACTTTTTTTTTCAATTTTTTTAAAATAGATTTTAAATGAAAAATTTAGGTTTTATAAGTTTTTTCAGTTTTTGTAACTATGTCTAGGGCTTATTTTTAAACAATTTAAAACTGCCTCCACGCAGGTTAAATAAAATTTCTTATTTCGATTTGAAAGCTTTTTCAGCTTCCCCCTCCCTTCCTCCATGTGAATTTAAATGGTTATAAAGCAGAAGCCTAAACTGTTTTCGTTTTAAGATTATGCATGATTTTTAAGTATTATTTTTCAAGTGGTATATATTTTAAAGTTAATGTTTCTGTACATTAGAAATTTAGACTAAATTTATCAAATTTTAATAAAAGTTTATAGCAAGGTTTTAAATATAATTTGAGTAATTGAAAATTAAAATTTCTATTGATACACAGCACATTTTTTTAAGATTGTTATAAATAGACTAAAACTCTTCAGGATATAACTATTAATGCTATGTTCCATGTTATAATTAGTATTTAACAGAGATTTCTATGTAGATGTAGTCTCTATTATATGTATATTGTATTTATTTATTATGCAAGCATCATAATTTTTGGATACTCTCTGTATTTAAAATATGACCAAACAAAGTAAATGAAAAATTTAGATTTTAATTTATTTTTTTATATCCACAAAGGATTATAATATAATTCAAAGATTATTATTCAAGAGGGCAAGTGACAGAATTAGATTCAATTCTATTTTTGTGCAATGATATTGTAATAGCTTAGATCAAAGTTTATTGTACCACTTTGGTGCACAAATGCCACTTGACTCCGTAATCAGTTAACGATTTGAATATTTATTTAAAGATTATTTTTTAAAAAATAGAACAAAAATGTAAAAAAAACTGCCCTTTGTCATTTTATTAGGAAAAATTCTATTTTAAATTATATTGTACCGGTCAGATGATGTACGTTGGTTTAACCCAGTTTAAATACTAGGCGAAAGTACCTTGAGACCACCCATATGCGAGAAATTAAATCAAGAATACTATGACCTCTGCCCTATTCGCCTATTCTCGAGTCTAATTACAAACCAACAATATTATCTGAGACACGTATAAATTTTTCTTACCGGGCCCAGACTTAGCATCAGGGAGAGACAATGGACAAGAATACTTTTGGAACTAAATAGTTAAATGTGCATAAAAGTACTATGAAATATGTGTTTTGTGTGCCTGGATCATTGGAAAAGCAAAATAAAGCATTGAAAGAAAATTAGAAAACTCAAGCTTTTTAGTTAAATAATACATTTAATTAATGACTTTTAAATATTAGTAATGTTTTAATGGCCTCCGCTATTCCCCTATGGATTAATGAAAAACAAATTTGACAAAAAAAAACGGATAGTAACGATATAATATTTTGCAGTCTAAGTCTTTTCTTCCCAACTTTAATAAAATTGTTAATTCGAATCTCCTCGATAAAGCACAATAAAAAAATCTTTCGCAAAGCATTTTCTAATTGCTTTGTGCTGAAAACAGTTTAAAATTATTTAAGATGTGTATAACTAAATAAGATATACATGTGGGGCTAATGGCGGACAAAAGAGGCATTATCGAGGAGATCTCAAGTTGGCAAACAAAGGAAACTTACTCGTATTTGATTTACAAACATAATTGAAATTGGAAAGATATTTTAAATGAAAAATTAACTTTTAACTTACACCGCAATGGAATACGAAATATTTATAACATGTTAGCAAAGAGGAATAGCACAGGAAAAGGGTTAAATATAAATATAAATAGATGATCACACAAAATATATATCTACATCTAAGATTAGTCTAATAGAAATAGTTACGTTATAAAATATAATTAAATAACACAATTCAGAAATATAATTCAATAATGCAATTAAGAAAGGTATGATCAAAAAAAAAGGTAGAATACTAAATAGTTCATGAGGAGAGATACGATTACTGTCCTGGTTCCTTGGTCCTATTCCCACGACGTTTGTGGCTTGATATGTCCGTAGAGAGGTATTTGTCCAGACAAGGAAAATGGAAATATGCAGCATTTTTTAATGAAAAGTCCCACAGACATGGCACGGAGTTCAGATTAATATAGGTTGGATACTATGGCATTTTGATGGTTTTGGGACCCCGGTGGCAGGCAAAGCTATGTGCCTAGCCACCAAGTATGGTCAAATCCATCAAATTCATCTGACATCTAACTGGTCACATGTTAAAACTTATCAGTGGTTCCGAGGATGACAGTCGAATAACTTTAGGAGCAAAATCTGCATGAGAAATGAAATCTCAGAAAATCACAGCACAGGACGTGCATGAAAAAGCCAAGCACCAGACAGAGTGAGCTGAGCTGATCAATAATCAATCCTAATAATAATAATCCATTAGAATCATAACGAATGACTGAAAAATCTGAATCAAAAAATGAATCAAAAGGAGAAATCTGAATGAATTCTGAAATGAAATCTCAATGAATGAATCAAAAGAGAAATCTGAATGAATTCTGAAATGAAATCTCAATCAATTCTAAAGAAAAATCTGAAATGCATCACACGAGAAATCTGAATGAATTCTCAAAAGACAAATCTGAAAATGCCCTGTCTTTTGTTCTCTCTCCTATTTATACATTTCTGTCAGCTACCGTTCTATTGTTTTGCATATGATTTTAGATCTTGATAAGCCCCCCCCCTGCCCCACACTCCTTTGTTTCAAGGTAACATTTTTTAAAAATAACTTTTAATTTCTTTATTCAAACTTTGAATTTCTATTAATTAAAAAAGGCCATCTTTAATTTGCCTTGAATGGGCTAACTAATTAAAAACATACATTCCTTTAGAAAATGTTGGCAGGCTTATCTCAAAATAAAATATGCCATATTTTAACAAAATTTTTAAACGAAAAAAATATTCTTATTTCTTTTAACAAAACAACATTTTATTTCAGCAGAATTTTGCATTAACTCATATATATATATATGCTTGACGTATATATATATATATATATGTTTGATCAATAGGTTTTACAAGTAATTTTTTTACAGCAATTTAATCTTGGAATGGAATTTATTTAAAACGAAATATTTAAATGCAAATACAAATTTAGTAAACGTAATTAATTTTAGCTTTAATGCAAAACCCTGCTGATACTGGGCTATAAACTTAATTCAGGTCTACAATATTAATTAAGTTTATAGGAGACTGTGAAGCATGGATCGGACTTCCAGATCCATTGTTTCATTTCCCAATAGTTAGTGAGAAAAAAAATGTTAAAAAAAATGCAGTTGCTTCAGGTCAGAGATAAAAATTTTGTGCCAGGTGAGTTCAAGCCAACTCTTTATTTGCTGTAATATTTAATTTGTTACTAACTAACGGTCTTTCTTTTCTTAATCATATAACTAGGGTCGGGTCAGTGTTTTTTCTAGTCTAACAAGGCATCTATATATTTTTAATGTTTGTATTTTTCAGGGTCCAGTAGTCTGCAAGGTTTTAGGTTTCGGTTTCTAATATTATAGTCTCTTTTTAGACTGTGATTATCTTTCCAAAAAAAAACACTCCACACTTCTTTTTTAACGCATGAGAGTCTTTATATATCGGAAAAAACTTTTTGATTTCTCTCTGCACTATACTACTTGGCCTCAGATCTCTCAGCCACACTTGCTTCCTTTGCCTGAATTAATGTTGGTGTTTTCGTTTTGTCTTCCGATGCAGCACTGCTCATCTTAATCATTCACTCACTATCTTTTGGTTTTCTAGTTGGTCTATTTTCTCCTCTTCTACTAATATTTTGGTTTTGAATACCTGAAAACATGCTCTACCATACTGCAAATGTATTGGGATAGCTCCAGTAAAGCCATTCATTTTATTATTAATGTGTTGTCCCATATTTTCAGTTTCATTTACCAAATCTGAAGTCTGAAGAGTCTTTGTGCTCTGGCTATCCTCTATTATCTGACAATTTTCTTCTCCACTTTGTATTTCATGTTTGACTGACAAGTCCAAGTGGTGAATATCTTTACATGATTCTTCATCAATCAATGATTTAACCTGAGTATCACCTTGTTCTTGTTGGTCTTGCCCCTTTTCCTGAGTATCATCATCTGGTAATAGTTTTGTCACAATACTAGTCTGCTTAGATGGAGTTCCATGTTTTCCTCCAAATGTTTCAATCTTTGTGATGTAATTTTCATAACTTCTTGGAACATGGTCATCATCATTTTTCTTTCTTCTCTCGCTTCCAACTTATACTTGTGATCAGTATGAGTACATGTTGACATATTTGGAAGGTTGAGTAGTCCCTCCTCACTGTCATAAACTTCACCTCTCTTCTGTTCCTCCATATTTGCCTAATATTGGCTATTTTGTTATACAACAATGACACATTATTTCTATAACGTACTTTAGTCTCTTATAAACAATTATGACTATCTTATTAACTAAAGATAAAAAAGGAAAAAAATCAAGATAAATATATTTTATCACACGTGTCTAAGAGGTATATCCTTGTACTAGTTAATAAAAAAAAATTGTTTATTTGTAATATAAATCAGTATTCTAAGTTCTTTATTCTCTAACTATCTCTTTTATTTTGTATGTATTTAGAAGATCCAACTTTGCCTACCTCATGAGTTCCTATCTTAAACCTATGCCTATATGTATCAGTTTGTACATGAAAAAATATAAAATCCTGCTTCGTTTGTGTCTGTTTTTTAATATTTATACTACATATGATTCTCCTCACTTTACTTTATTTATTTTTTTATATTTCATTTAAATGTCACTGCTATGTTGTCACAATATAATTAAAATAATACACTTACAGCTTGACCTGGCTTTCTCTGACACCTGAAACAACTAAAAAATGCATTTACATTAATACACAATATATATATATATATCAAAAGGATTATGTGAGCAAAATATACATAAGTCATGTTTAACTCATTTTTGGCTCACTAAGCATACACTGTTATGTTGATCATCTACTATACTATGGTTTGGGTTATTGTAATCCGATATGAGAGATTGCACTTGCTGACAAATTTATTTGATGAGGGCGCCAGTTGACAAGGCAATGGCCATATCAAAAATACATATTAATGGATAATGATCCCAGCACACATTGATAAGGATTTATAAAGTTTAATGTGACTAAAATTTATTTTGAGTTTCACTTCACTTTCAAAAAAATTTCTTAATATGATTCTGCTAAATGAAAAAAAAATCTCTGCATGAGTAAGTAAATGCTATTTTAAATGATTTTTAAAATTATATCTTGGACATATAACTTTAAGTAAGGTAATATGTATGACCTGGATTCGAAACCACTTACTATTTTGGTCATGACAAAAAAAATATAAATTCAAACAGCCAAAGTACGATTAACAAAACAAAAAATAAAATAAATAAAATCTCATGATAACTGCTACTCCGAATTATGAACCTGGGATCGAAACCAAATACCATTTTGGTCACAACCCAAAATAGTTATACAACTCTCAAGAAATTTTACAGATAACACATTGGGATCAAAAACTGTTAAAAAACATTCATATAAAAATAGTTTTACCGAACTATAAACGAATTGTATACCATATACACCCATATACATGAATATATACTTCACTAAATAAGCATATATATGATAACATATAAATATACAAACAAATATACCTATATAAATATTTCTTTTATTATCATGTACATGATTTTATTAGAAAGATTCATCATATTGCAGACTGCATACTCCTATTATTTCAGGCTAGTAAACACTGGTCGCAAATATAACAAGGAAGCAATGATTGCAGATGTAGACCTATTACTTCAGGCTACTCAGCAATCCTAAACTCTAAAAATGTAAGGGGTCTTCACCTAAATGGTTACTAAGGTACAAAAAAAGGGCTTCATCTAAAATGGTTACTAAGGACAAAAAAAGGGCTTCATCTAACAGTTACTCAAAGGGTCTTCACCTAATGGTTACTCAATAAATGATTCAATAGCATAATCCAAACTGGGAAAAATATCTTAACTAAAGGGTGGCTGACATATATGTTATACAGAAAATACTTTAATATATATATTTATTAAAACAAACATACATGCATTTACTATTTATCACATTGAAACTTATGTTTGATATATTTAATAAAACTTAAATTTATATATTATTTGCGAGGAAACATAATTGCAAAATATTTAAAGGAAAAAAAAAAATTTCATGATTATAATTATTCATTATATATACACCTGGGTCTCATTTTATGAGATAGATATGTTCCTCAGAAAACATGTGCAAATGAAATTGTGCAAAAATAGACGTAACTTACATTGAAAAAAGGGGGGGTGCGGTCTGTGATTTTTCAAAATTCACATAAAAGCAAAGCACCAACGTAAAATTACTTTAAAATTCACGCAAAAAAAAAATAAGGAAATAAAATATGACTAATAAAAAATTTCAAATTTGAAAAAAATTGATACAAGACAAACTTTTTTCAACTATAATATTTAATTTTATTCAAAATAATATATTTTTATGCATAATTTACAGTACAGTAATTTACATTTTTTTATACACGTTTTAATTATTAATGCTATTTGCCAATAAACAGGTTCGTTTGCAAACTGGTAAAGATTCTTCACAATAGGAACTATAACTAGAGCCAACTTCACTCTCATGTTGTTGTTTTAATGGTTTTATAGTGACAAACATAATTAGTAATTAATCTTTGAGACGATGATTTTATTAATTGTTTATGAAGCTCGCGATATCCAGACATACAACCATTTAGCTCTCGTTGGAATTTAAGAGCACATTCGTGATTCATGTCATTAGTAAGAAAATAATTTTCCAACTGATTAGAAAGTTGAAGACCTTCTCGAATCATTTTGGAAGTGAAAGGAACAAGTTCCACTTCTGTTTCATTATCTTTTTGTACATTTCTTCTGTATCTAAACTTTTATTTTTGTCTTTAATTTTTTAATTTTCAATTCCATTTAAAAATCAAATTTTGTTTCACTGCTATTACTCACCTTTTAAAAATAAACTTGCGGACACTAAATGATTAATAATTGATTAAATGTTCTTTTTTAAAAAGCAAAAACAGAATGTGATTTAAAATGCAAAATTAATGCGCACAATGTTTGAACAAATTTACATTATAATCTTGAAAATTTAATGTGTGTATACATAAAATGTGGAAATCATGATTTTAATTTCATTATTGCATAAAATCTTACTATTATAAAGCACTGAAAATATTGAAATTACTAAGATGAAAGTCGAATTCCAATAATGTGCTATTACTTTCAATATAACGTAAGTGCGCGAAAGTTCGACTTCCGGTGAAACACGAATTGCGTAACTTCAAAATCGTGTTAAATAAGTCTGCATAAAAAGAGACCCAGGTGTATATATAAAAAAAATGTAGAGAAAGTGAAAAAATATTTCCTGACACCATATGTTGACACGTGTTAATTTGAACTTATCGACCTTTAGATCTATAAAAAAATTTCTATTAACAGAAAAACAATTGTTATCTATTAGATCTTTACAAAACTTTATACAAACGAAAAAAAAAATTTAAGATCTAATTGTAATTTTACCAACATACTAACACTGCCGAATATATACATATTTTGAAAAACATTATTATATTCAAAATTGCTCATGTTTAAGCAACACTAAAAATAATCTATAGTACGAATGCTATTTTAAGGGAGGGAGGATGGGTATTTATTTGACACTTCCACCACATCGAAGCTATATACTTTATATAACAAAAAAACAATATGGCGACTGGCCACGACAAAACTCTACTAATTAGAAAAAAAATTTTTTGCTATAACTCTGAAATCTTATTCTCATTATATATTCACAAAAAAAAACTAACAGAGAGTTAACCTTTCTAAATATAAAATATTAATTCTATCAATTTAAAACGTGGAAAAAAATTTTTACCTTATGACACATTTAACTTTTTTAATTAATCCAACAAAAATGACATTTGGCTCACATTAGGAAACAAAACTCGGAAAAATTATACATATATATATTAAACTAAAACAAACTTCTCAGGGTACTAATTTTTTTGAAAAAATGACCTTCGTCCCATGGCGACAAAGTCAGAGAAAAATTTTACCTATATCTATTATTTCATGTCATTGAAAAAAAATCATATATATTCATACAAATCCAGGAAAAAAATTCTACATATATATTATTATTTAAAACATAAATGCTGCCTACAGGGTGTGAGGTTTATTAAATCGATACCCCAAGACTTGGGCAGCCAAAATTTGGGGGGAAAAAATCTACTGTGCCAGTCAGATGATGTATATTGGTTTAACTCAGTTCAAATACTAGGTGAAAGTACCTCAAGGCCACCCATACATGAGATATTAAATCAAGAATACTATGACCTCTGCTTTATTTGCCTATTCTCGAGTCTAATTACGAACCAACAACATTATCTGAGACATGCATAAATTTTTCTTACCGGGCCCAGGCTTAGCATCAGGGAGAGACACTAGACAAGAATACTTATGGAACTAAATAGTTAAATGTGCATAAAAGTACTATGAAATATGTGTTTTGCTTGCCTGGATTATTGGAAAAGCAAAATAAAGCATTGAAAGAAAATTAGAAAACTCAAGCTTTTTAGTTAAATAATATATTTAATTAATGACTTTTTTAAATATTAGTAATGTTTTAATGGTCTCCGCTATTCCCCTATGGATTAATGAAAAACAAATTTGACAAAAAAAAACAGATAGTAACGATATATTTTGCGGTCTAAGTCTTTTCTTCCCAACTTTAATAAAATTGTTAACTCGAATCTCCTCGATAAAGCACAATAAAAAAATCTTTCGCAAAGCATTTTCTAATTGCTTTGTGCTGAAAACAGTTTAAAATTATTTAAGACATGTATAGCTAAATAAGATATATATAGAGAGCTAATGGCGGACAAAAGAGGCATTATCGAGGAGATCAAGTTGGCAAACAAAGGAAACTTACTCATATTTGATTTACAAACATAATTGAAATTGGAAAGATATTTTAAATGAAAAATTAACTTTTAACTTACACCGCAATGGAATACGAAATATTTATAACATGTTAGCAAAGAGGAATAGCACAGGAAAGGGTTAAATATAAAAATAAATAGAGGACCACACAAAATATATATCTACATCTAAGATTAGTCTAATAGAAATAGTTACGTTATAAAATATAATTAAATAACACAATTCAGAAATATAATTCAATAATGCAATTAAGAAAGGTATGATAAAAAAAGGTAGAATGTAAATAGTTCATGAGGAGAGATACAATTACCGTCCTGGTTTCTTGGTCCTGTTCCCACGACGTTTGTGGTTTGATATGTCTGTAGAGAGGTATTTGTCTGGACAAGGAAAATGGACAGCATTTTTTAACGAAAAGTCCCACAAACATGCCACAGAGTTCAGATTAATATCGGTTGAATACTATGGCATTTTGATGGTTTTAGGACCCTGGTGGCAGGCAAAGCTATTTGCCTAGCCGCCAAGCATGGTCGAATCCATCAAATTTATCTGACTTCTAACTTGTTGCATGTTGAAACTTATCAGTGGTTCCGAGGATGACAGTCGAATAACTTTAGGAGCAAAATCTGCATGAGAAACAAAATCTCAGAAAATCACAGCACGGGATGTGCATGAAAAAGCCAAGCACCAGAGAGAGAGAGAGCCGAGCTGATCAATAATCAATCCTAATAATAATAATCGTCAGAATCATAACGAATGACTGAAAAATCTGAATCAAAAAATGAATCAAAAGGAGAAATCTGAATGAATTCTGAAATGAAATCTCAATGAATGAATCAAAAGAGAAATCTGAATGAATTCTGAAATGAAATCTCAATCAATTCTAAAGAGAAATCTGAAATGCATCACATGAGAAATCTGAATGAATTCTCAAAAGACAAATCTGAAAAAGCCCCTGTCTTTTGTTCTCTCTCCTATTTATACCTTTCTGTCAGCTACCCTTCTATTGTTTTGCGTATGATTTTAGATCTTGATAAGCCCCCCCCCCCCATGCTCCTTTGTTTCAAGGTAACATTTTCTAAAAATAACTTTTAATTTCTTATTCTAAATTTCTTTATTCAAACTTTGAATTTCTATTAATTAAAAAAGGCCATCTTTAATTTGCCTTGAATTGGCTAACTAATTAAAAACATACATTCCTTTAGAAAATATTGGCAGGCTTATCTCAAAATAAAATGATATGCCATATTTTAACAAAATTTAAAATGAAAAATATATTCTTATTTCTTTTAACACAACAACATTTTATTTCAGCAGAATTTTGCATTAACTCATATATATACGCTTGACGTATATATATGTTTGATTAATAGGTTTTACAAGTAATTTTTTTAACAGCAATTTAATCTTGGAATGGAATTTATTTAAAACGAAATATTTAAATGCAAATACAAATTTAATAAACATAATTAATTTTAGCTTTAATGCAAAACCCTGCTGATACTGGGCTATAAACTTAATTCAGGTCTACAATATTAAGTTTATAGGAGGCTGTGAAGCATGGATCGGACTTCCGGATCCATTGCTCGGACTTCCGGATCCATTGCTTCAATATTCTACATCAAAACCTACATTTTAAAAGAATAATATACATATTAAAATTTAGTAATTTCTTTTATTGGTCTTTTAACACTATATTCTAGAAAAAAAAAATTTAATTTAAAAAATGGAATTAAAATATAATATAGAAGAGAAAATATAATAATAACAAATAAAAACTTCAAACTCAACTTTAATTTTTGATTGCTTTCTTTTATTTTTTTAAGACTGAACATTTCTACCTTTCTTTTGTACCTTTATCAGTAAAATACTGTACTATTTTTTTACAACTATATATATATATAGACTTTTTTTTAGTTAAGGCAGTTATTTTTAAATTAATAGCTGCATACATTTTTTAAAATATATGATTTTGCATTATTAATTTAAAATTCTTTTTCCCATCCCCCCTCCCAAATAACTACACTGAAAATTATCTTATAATGTTATTTGAGAAGTTTTCTTTTGAATAATAAATTGAAAAAAAAATCATATCTTTTTTTTAAAAAAATCACTAACAAATTCAGACGCCCAATGACAAATTCACTAAGAAACTGTGTGGTCTATCGTCAGGTAATTAATCAAGGTAGTGATTGGCTACTTGGTATTATCTTCATGGCCTAAAAACTATAATATACTATTCTGACAGCCCACTTTATAGAATTTGTTTAACATAAAATCCTATTCTTTTATAAATAAAAAGATTATTTATTGTTGCTATTTATAGAAAATATTTATTAGTGCAGAATGATTTAAGACAAATCCCACTTTATCAACCTACCCTACTGTTTAATTATTGCAGAAAAGTTAACAATAAACCAAAATTGGGAAAAAAATACCTTCATACCCAATCATATTTTCATCAGATATAAGTTTGTTGTTAAAAAGTTACAGTTCAAATTTCAAAAAGATAAAGATAACTATGATTTCAAACCTGTAGAAGCATGACTTCTTACCATTAGCAGTGATGAAGATTACTTATTACAACTATATTTTATATATTTATTGTCAATATATAATCATTTATCTGACTAATTCATATAATATGGGATCTTTATTTACTCTTTAATTAAGAGTAGCTAACCATCCATCTACTAACTATTATTGAATGCTTAGCTGAGTTGGCCATAATCTAACTGTCTGGAAGAAAAAAATCTAAATCTCTTTGTAACATGAAAAAATTTCAACATTCACTTGGCCAGATTATAATTCTAGGTCAGAGGTATGATAAGCAGATGTGCTAACCATAATATCAAAAAATCATTCAGTGCTAATATATAACTGTACATTTTACTTTTATTATGCCATAAGTTCTGTTTGGTTTAAACTGTAGTATAGAAATAATAATTCTAAAAAAGCCTATGATGGACAAACAAATACAAGAATAGAAGATCACTATCAGAACTTTTCTAATACCCATGTAGGATAATCTATTCATATACTTTTTTCCAATTAAATATCTAAAGTGAGTCAGTAAGATTGTGAGTTGTTTTTTTAGATAATAGGTAAGACAATGCTGTGAGAAGATTCTCAGTTCAGCAATGAAATGTGTAAATTCAGTTGTAATTGGTCATTAATTGTTAATTTTGATGGGGGAGGAAGGGTCCACTTGTTTTTGTTTATTTTATTTATTTCACATTTTTAAAAGGATTTAATTTATTACTTTATTATCATTGCTCAGTCATGTCATCCATATCTGAGTATAATTGATTACCTGATAGAACTACTACCCTTCTTTCAGCTTTTCGTTTTGAATGCAGTACATAGGATTCTAAAATGGTTAGAAAATTTGTTTTCCTGAAAGACAAAATATGATGTCCTGTGTGTTTTTTATAGCTGATCACATGTGCTCTGAATTTGGAAATCACCAAAAAAATTTAAATATAGTACTGGTAGCTAAATATTTTACAGTTAGTTTACAAATAGGTTATTTATATCTCTGGTTAATTGTTTTATGAATAAAATCTTTTAATCTCTTAATTTAATAACACAATTTTTTCTAATGCAATAATTTGAGGATGAAGTGACTTGTTTGTGAATATATTAAATAGATACGTAATCATGAATTTAAACTATTTTTAGGACTGCTTTAGTTGATAAAGTTATTAATATCGAAAATTGGTTATCCATTTTATACTTTGAAAATATCTTTTAAGTTTCAAAACATAAAACGCAATGTCAATTTTATCCTTGTTATTATTGTTTTATTATGACAAGTGTCAGTCAAGAATCGTCATTTTTTAATAATTAGATAAATGATGAATTAATTATGGAAGTACAAAAAATGTTGCAATTCAGATAATGAAAATTTATGATTATTAGCTAAGATTTTTTTTTTACAAAAAAAAATGGAAATGACAAGACTCTTTTTTTTTTTAAATAATAGTTGAGGAGGAGCTAAACTATTATAATTGTTTTAATTTGATAAAATTAATGTGGATTTTTTTAAAATCAAAAACTAAAAATCATTGCATGTTGTATATTATTTATATTAATATTCTTAGATAAAGAGTAAACAAGATTGGAACTTAGAGCAAGTTCTCTCTGTTTAATAATTGACTAGGTGGTGAGTAATGCCTTCTTTACTGACTATATATAGTAACAGTATGAAAAGTAGGGCTGCTTTAACTAACCAAGAGATGCAGGTAGAGGTGGTTCAAACCTCACCTACTCCTCCAGATTGCTACTAAGTGACTTACTCCCCAAACATCACTAGAATTTATTCTTTATGTATGCCCAGTGTTCAGAGAAAGATAAGATCCCAAAGGGGAATTTTAACAAAAAAAAATCAGGTTTAGACTATATAATGAAACACAGACAATTAATATATAATTGGATTAGTGAATGACATATTTATTAGTTGAAATAACAATAGAAATGACAATTTAAAGACTAAACAAAATAAAAAATGTTGCAAGTTATTTTCTTGCATCCATAAACATAGATATGTATAGATATACATTAGTAAGATCCATTTAATGTATTTTAAACAATTGTATGGTTATTACATAACAATACCACACTTATCCAACAACTGGGTATTTTACTTTAAAGGAGAGAGACAGATAAACATAACTCTAGGGTGAAATTACATGGTAATATTTTGAACAAATGAATGTCAAGACTTGAATTTATCATAAAATAAAACTATCGTGGTCCTTGGTGATTCAATTTGTGGGTTTAGAAAGTAAGTCTCAGGGAACAAAGGCTTCATACAAAGCTAACTGGGTCTGGATAGCACTCCGAGTCTAAACACATAGTTAGAGGAAAGGAGCTCATTCACTTCAGCGTGATCCGAGCTCAGGACAGAGTATAAATGTGTGTGTCCAAAAGAAAAAAAATATTTGACAAATTTAGAGATCCATTTTTGATCAATGGAAATCTGGGAAAGGTGTTAACATATGAAGCAACAATGATAGGAGCGAAGTAGAAGTACCGAGATACCCATGAATCACCGAGTAGCACAATATAAGAAAATGCCGTCAAATGACCATTAATTTTTTTTAAAAACCTTTAATTAAATATTATGTATATATAAAATAATGTGGTTTCAAAATCTTATAAGACTGAGAAAATATCAGCTATAAAATATTTGTTAATTTTCCCAATATTTGAACTAATATTAAAATATAAGAAAGATGGGCCTACTGATTAATAATTAATTGCTATTTAGCCAGTTCACCCACAGAATTAATGAAGATTTCCAATTTTAATTTATATATATTGCTTTAATGTACCCTCTCTTACAAAATTTTGAATGTTTAAGCCATATATGTTCTATGCGAATACATATATTAACAAAACCCAGATTGACTTAAGGAGTGGTAAAATATAAGGCGTGATTGGATCTTTACCTTAAACTATAAAACATATATTAAACTACTTGTAGATACTGTTTTATATAGTCGTATTTATTTTATTTCATGATAAATCCAAAAGACATGTAAATATCTAAGAGACCAAAGAATGATTTTGCTTTCTGCTTTCCTCCCTAAGCACTAATCTATATAAATACAGTAGGAAGGAGGTGGACGGGGGGGAATATTTTTATTTCAAAAAGCTTTAAAAGAAATTTTAAAGATCCCTTCTTCAATACAGTGGGTTGATTATAGAAAATCTAAACTAAATTTAACTATTTCTCCACCCCAACCCCTCCTTCATAGGTTATACATATATGCTTCAAAAAAATACAAGAAAGAATCATTTCATTTCTCTCTTGATCAAAAAGAAAACTAAATAAATATACAATTAAAAGTAAGCATAATAGCAATTGACTAAAAAAAAAATCACATGATAAAATGTTAATATACCAGGTTATACAATTTAACGCATATATCTATATCACATAAATAATGAAAAATAAAATTAAAGTGGAAGTTACCGGTAACCTTGTGCTTTTTTTTAATAGCGTATATCTTTACTTAGATAGTCCTATGGATATACCAATCCACTACACAAATGATGGCTTATTTTGATTTTGGTACTTGATTATCCATTACTGGCAGTAGGCATCAGTCAAGCAAAAATTGTTCTAGCACCACTCTACATTTTGATGTTATACCATTCCAGCTCCAGTAAAAACAGGAAACTGTCGAGAGAGAGAAAGGGAAAAGTCTACTCGGCCATTTCAATTATAGTACCTAAAAACTCTTTAAGTTTTCTTTGAATGTTGGTGGTTCAAAAATCTACAGCAGGGAGGTAGTATAATCTTGGTTGCAGAGATGTCAAAAAATTCAATCTTATTGCTTTCACTTCTTCCTGATTCAAACAGTTTTTTTTTGTTACTTTCCAACAGAAGAGATTCTGTGGGTATCAGAGAGAGAACAAAAGACAGGCTCTCAATTTATATCTAACTTGTTGGCCATCTTACATTCCAATGCCATTGTTCTGCTATCTTATTTTTAATTAAAAAAAAATTTTAATTAATTATTTATTTATCTAATTTACAATTTCTTCCTTAATGAGTTCTATGATTCAGGAATTTCACTTTATCTAAAACTAAAATCTTTTAATTTTATTTCATAAAATTTATGGAATGTTTTAAAGTTTCTACTTAATTCGAATTTAGCCTACATTCACTGTGGTTGGACTCAGGGTCTTTAGTTAAACCACAGTGAATGGTGAAGCAAACATATATATATATTTAATATGTATATATGTGTGGCTTCAGTATAGAGAGAGCTGTCAGAGATATCTTAGTTCTATAGCAGAGTGTTTAAAAGACCGTTTGCCTTTTTTTATATGTATGTATATCCACTCATGTATTACTAATGATTCTTCTTTCTAAGAATATAAAAAGGGATGATTTTTGAAATATTATTAAGAAAAAAATCACATAATAAATTTACATTTCAAATTATTATTAAATATTTAGTCATAACACAGATAATCTAAATAGTAAATTTAGTATCTTTATTAATATTGAATATATATATATATCTTTTTTGTTCAATTTTAATAGAATGCGCTTGAAATATTTAAGGTCTACATAAAACAAGTTATGAAATTTATATAAGTTGAATAATATTAAGTTATAATAGATATCTTTTATTTAAGATAACAAAAATAATTTTTGTTTTAACTGAAACACAGTGTGTGTTTACGTTTGACAATTTTTAAAAAATTAGAGATAAAAAAAGTGAAGTAGAGTGATATATGCTTTACCGATAATTGTTAATTTTTTTTTATTATCTTAATGCTTTGTTGCTATTTGTTTTATGTCAAATCGTCAAACATATGTATGACCCAATAATGCCAATTATTTTATGGTCGAAATATGAGAAGACACAAACTTAATTCTGTACATTTTATAGGTCTTATTTTCCATCGTCAACAATAGAATTAAGGTAAAATCAAAAAAATATACCTATTTTGTCTGATAGTATGTCATTAGAATTTTTTTTAAGCACATATAAATAATTCCAATTTTTTAACTACAAACCTATAATAGTAAGATACAAGTTTATTTTGTGCTCAAATGTCAATTATCTAAAGTTTATTTACGTAGGACATTGCTTAGCAATCATAAACATTGGAAGTCTATACTTATAATAAGTAGTATTGGTGTATACATTATTTTTTGCTTAAATATAGATTGAGTAGTTAGGAAATAAAATACTATGATCAGTAACAATAGTGGATAATCTTCAGTGAGTTTGCCACATATTATTCTATTAATGAAATCTTTTGATTATTTATTTTTTTAATTTAAAATTCTAATATAATAAAAAAGGTGAAAATAAATATAATGATTAGTAATAGAATTTATGAATACTACTAATTTTATATAATAATATAATTGTGAATTAGAATAAAAATTGAATGCATTTAAGACGTTATCAACATCTTTTTTTTTTTTTTTTTGGATTTAGATATCTTGATGTTTTGATATCTTTTAAATGATCTTTTCATAAATATTTTTTTTAATGCAAAGTCTGAGTGTACGTGTTATGTATATAATCTAAGTTTACAATATATTATAATAAATAACTTACATATATTTAGATATTTCATTTTTATTAAATTGTAATTTAAAGTTGGATATTGCTAAGCATTTAGTTAATTAAATAATAAATATTATTGAAGTGTAGTAATTAATTTATTGAGCACACAGAAAGCATATGTAAATACTTTAAACAGCTATAACCTGTATTCAATGCACTTTAAAATTTGTAATAATCACGCATATTTTTCCAATAGAGGGAACCTTCTGAACCACGACACAAGATAGCAATTTTTATAAAGATAAGAGTGACCATCTTATCTTTAACCTAAATGTCCACTTATATAGGTGAATCTGAAGCATCTTGATGTGGAAGTGTGAAGTAGTTGTTTTCTCCACTGTTTAAGTCCACTATTTCCTTTACAAATTAACTTACTTAAAATCTTACGATTTACAGCAAATTAATATTATGATCTGTGTGCTCAATAAATTATTACTCTTCAATAGTTTATAGAATTTTCAACATTAAGATCATAATATTAACTCACTGTAAATCACAAGATTTCGTGTAAGTTAATTTGTAAAGGAAATAGTGGACTTAAACAGTGGAGAAAACAACTACTTCACACTTCCAAATCAAAATGCTTTAAATTTGCCTATATAAGTGGACACTTAGGTTAAAGATAAAATGGCTAATCTTATCTTTATAAAAATTGATATCTTGAGTTTTGGTTTGGAAGATTCCCTCTATCGGCAAAATATGTGATTATTACAAATTTTAAAGTGCATTGAATAAATATTATTGTAAGTTATCTTGTTTGATGATATTTCATGTTCATAGTTTTATCCAGTATTGACATTATATTACTGCTGAGCACTTATTGAATTACTGCTTATTGTAAATGATGGTGTATGTTTAAGAAAATCAGTATTTCTGGATTTACTAGAATTTATTATGTATATAAGAATCATTTGTGTACAGTAAATCTGTGAATTGCACTGTATCAAACTCCACATCAATTATATGCTAACCAAAAAAAAAGTAAATAAACAAAAAATACAAACAAACAAATAAAATAAAAAATCATTGAAATGTATTAAGTTATTAAATTTTATGAACTTATATATTGGTAACAATGTTTTCTTTTTTTTTTTTTGCTAATATAACTTCTCAAATCTCAAATGTGATTTTTTTAATCATGTTTTTCTTTTTAGTGTGTGATTTAAGTAGAATCATTAGCATAGCTATAAGCAAGTATCAATTTTTTTTTGCAGTTATTTTTTATTTGCAACAAGTTTTATATATATGTGCGATAGCTTATCTTTAATAAAACGTATTATAGTAGATCAAAAAAATTGATTTAATAAGGAAAAGGAATGTCATACTGTGAACTCAACCATATGTTTCAAAAGAATGAGTCATCAATCAGAAAAAGTCTAAAAAAAGAAGCAGATTCATCCGATTGCCATCTTGAAACAGCTAATGTTGTAACTAAAATAAGGGATAATTTTTTGACTAAAATGGAAAAACTTTTAAATCTATAGTTAAATAATATTAATTACAAGAATATTACAATTGATAGTTCATATTGCATCAGAAAGCCTTAAATTTCTGAAGAATTTAACTGATTATCTGGATCACACAATTTCAAGATATTCACTACAAATAGGGAAGGTTGTACAGATTTCAAAACTATTACAGTTTTAAAAATAACTGGTGAAGCAGCATTGGTCAATAATGACATAGCACTATATTTGCATCAGAATTTTAAAAAAATTATTGAAATAAAATGTTTAGAACAGATATTTAATAATTATGATGAAACAGAATTGTGAAAGATTGAACATGCATAATATTGTAAATATATAGCTTTTTCAATTTATTATTAATAATATCATTATTATTATTTTCAAATTTTGTTTATATTATAATCTTAATTTATATATTATAATCTTAATTTATATATGCATAATTACAAAAAAATCAAGTCAGATGTCACAGGATCTAATTTAAGAAGCTTGTATTTACAAATGTTATGTATAGAGCTCACAAAATAAGCTCTTAACAAGCTTTGAGAATATCCTCAATCCCAGATTGTTTCTGCTACTGGTGTCATCAGTGAGGTGCTAGGATATTCAAACATTAGATTAAAAATATCAGGACAAGCCTAGCACTTTATCTAATGTATAACTATTAAGTAGAAAATCTGAAATTTTCAGACATCCATATGTCTTTCAATCCTGCTATCTAACTTAAATAGGCATATGGGATTGGATGAAGTCCAGATACACCATATACTAATAGCTTTAGCATTTTGTAAATACAAACTTATTAAATTAGGTCATGTGACATCTGACTTGATTTTTTTTTGTAATTTTATTTTTTGCTATTAAGGCTTTGGCAACTTTATATTGGTAAAGCTATGGTGCATCTGAACTTAGTTCAGTCCCATAGGGCTATTTAAGTTAGATATCTGGATTGAAGACATATGGATGTCTGGAAATTTCAGATTTTCTACTTAATAGTTATACATTAGATAAAGTGCTGGGCTTGTTCTGGTATTTTTAATCTAATGCTTGAATATCCTAGCATCTCACTGATGACACCAGTAGCAGAAACCAGTCTGGGATTGAGGATATTCTCAAAGCTTGTTAAGAGCTTATTTTGCAAACTCTATATATAATGTATGCATAATATACACATTAAACATTTGTTTTATATATGTACATGTGTGTGTGTTGAAAATATTAAACACAGTACAATAAAAAAACCTTATTATATTATAATCAAGGCTTCTCAATAAAATGTAGGCTATTATGTGCTACTTACATGAGGAGGAGTTTGAAACAAAATATAGCATAGTTCACAGCTCTATTATACTTAAAGAATTTATTGTTATTGTTTTTTTAAAGTACAAATAGAAGAATATTGCACTGACTATAAAGCATTACTGATATCATGGTTATCTTTCTTAATCTCTCAATATATAAAGATACTTGTTTAGAAGGCAATTATTTACTTAATTAAGAAAAATATCTGGGTAAGTTATATTATTATAATACATAATATAAAAATATTTTATAGCAAATAAAGATATGCACTACAATATATAATCAAAGATATTTACCAAGTATGAAACAATCAAAAACTAAAAGCTATGTTAATTTATGTCAAAACTTTTGATTTTTTTTACTTTACATATGTTTGTATGCATTAGATTTATTTAAGCAGAGGACTGCATCTCTATATATAAAATTAGCTGGAGCAATAATTTCCCAATTTCCAAGAACTAATCACCTGAGTGTAGTACTTTCCAGGGTCAAAGCCGTCTATATAATGAAATAATGAATGAAAAATGAATGCCATTACATTCATCTTCTTAACTCATATATAAAATAAACTAGACAGTGAGACTTATTAGGATGCATTTCACCTCTATGGTAATGTTTGTGCATCTTCACTCAAATCTGCTTATATTCTAATTTATAAACATGGATGTTAAAATGTTACCAATTCAATTAATATTATACACTGTTTGTTTGCAGAGTTATTTAAATGAATAGAAATTAACTCTGTCTTTATAAATTAGATTATAAGTTGGATTGAGAGAGTGAATAAATGTACACTGAGTTGAAATTTACCATAATAAGAGGCATTGTCTAGTCTACTAATCATAAAAATGAAAGTAAATTCATTTTTTGCTCCTTACATAGATATCTTTGGCAATGGAGGATGTTACATTGCTTACAAATTGGGAGATTATTATTCCAATTAACATTAATTTATTACTGTGTATTTGATAACTGTTCTTAGTTTGAGAAATTATTAAAATGAGATAAACTGCATGAATGTTAGTGTTAAGTTGAAATTTATTTAGTCTATTGTCCATATGAGTTAGGAAGATGAATGAAAGTGGATTTTTTTTTGTTCATTAAATAGATAACTTTGACACTGGAAAATGTTGCATTACTGTAGTAGTTGGGAGGTTATTACTTTAATCAGTGTTACATATTATGAACCCTGTTTAATTTAACTTTATGTATATTATATAATAAAATAATTTATCTACAAAACATAAAAAATCTAGGAAGATATACGATCTAATAACAGCACATAGAACATTAGTTATTCAGTTGCCATACTATATAAAAAATTGGCCATTATTCCAGGTTTATATTATTTTTAGGTGTGTTAATCAATAAATTCAATATTTTAATATAAAGTTTATTGATCAAATGAGTTTATTTAATTCTGCCTTGGTTAATATTTTGCTATAATGAAATAGGCTATAAAGAGACTGCAGTGCTAAAAATGGTTTTTTTTTACATTTTCTGTGATAGTTTGTTAAAATTTATATAAGAATTTAATCTAAGCATCTGTATTTTATGTAAAACTACTGGTAAAAATTAAGTTTGTCAGATTTTTAAAATCAACAAAAAATACATCTTTTTTATTCATGCATTGACAAAATTCCTTTTGGGATGTTATTTTAATTTATAATAAATAAATTTGCTTACATGATTAACACCAAGATTTTACATCTCCTGGTGTATTTTCAAATTAATGGACATTGTAAACATATGTGATAGGGTTTTGAAGAAGATATCTACGGTACAAAATTGTGATGTGATTAGATAACGTATAATCATATGCTAAATGATATCTTTTTTCTTTAGCTACTGCTTTTTTTTGTATCCACTAACGAGTTTTGTAATCAATTAACTTCTAAACTTCTGATCGATTTAAGTAATCATTTTTTATTATAATCAATAAATATATCACATATTAATAATTTTCTAAATAAAAGTTATTTATACTGTAAGTCAGGGGTGGGCAAATAGCTGCCCTAGGGCTACATCCGGCCCTCTAAGAGTTTTTATGCGGCCCTCCAAGACAATCAGGAAAATCCATCTTGAACTGAGATTTCCTTCCTGTGCATGACCGAAGATTCATCTATTATTTTCCACTAGGATGGCCACATCAATACACATGCACAGTGTAGATACTATGTGCAGGGCTTTTCCAGTTGATCTAGTTAATTTCAATTTTGTCTTTGCATTAGCAAATATATACTTTTCCAACTTTAGTGAAACCATGAACCCTCCGAAAAATCGGTGATGAATGTCATGTGTTTAATGAAGAATGGACGAACAAATATTTCTTTGGTAATACAGGGAATAAAGCAGTGTGTTTATTGCATCATGAAAAAAGGTGCGGCCCTCCGCTAACCTTCGCTTTTACAAAGTGGCCCCGATGCGGCCCTCCACCAATCTCTGTGGCCCTCGAGCCAAAACAATTGCCAACCCCTGCTGTAAGTCATTTGTCATTACTTTTTTATGCCTTTGATCACATATTGTTCTCTTTACTATTTTATTTTATTTATTATATATAACAGCATTGTATTTATTTAACAGACCTTATAATTTGAAAATGTGTTTTGTTAATATTTTTCAATTTAAAATGAAATTTACTAATAATGTAATAAAAGTTTTGTGTTTTGAATATTTTTAGTTGATAAGTAATAACTGTCTTTTAAGCTCGAAAATAAAAGTGTAGAGTAAGACGGACTGTTCAGCTGTGAATGGAAAAGGTCTGATGATATAGTACTAGAATAGGAGATTATTTATATGTGTCGTATTCTTTACTTTATTTTGTTCCTAAAAGTGTTAAACTTTTTTCCCCCAAAGACTATATATAGTAGGCCATAACTTTACTGATAATTAATTTTAATTACAGACCACTAGCTCCCCCTTTCTATAATGTAAAATCAAAGCTTGACTCCTTCAAAAAAAAAATTTAAGAAATTCAGACTGGCAGACAAAAGACGGATATTAATTACAAATGATTTGTTTTTCTAATGGAAAAAAATTTAATGGTGAAAAATATATTAAACTCTATGATTTATTACTTTGCAGTAGGCATGCAAAACATGAATTATTTTCTGAAAAATGGTTCAGTAATGACATTTTAAAACCAGATTTATTTAAATTAATAAAGAATTGTATAAACGATTTTTTAAATTAAAGTGATGATGATAAGCCATTGGTATAACAAAAAAATCCATTATTAGTATAGTTTTATGATTATGTTTATGATTAATTTGTAGTAGATATGGACTAATGGTGCTTAACATCTTGTCATAGTTTATCTTATTTAATACTCATTAAAAACCTGGCTATTAAAAATGCATAATTATAATAATAAGTATAAAAAATATATAATTTTTTCTTCAATAAAAGTAATTCATTTTGAATATTTTATATATATCCCTTTACTAGGTTACATTGTTAAAATCACACACACACAAAGACACCGATTGTAACAATGGCCATCCCAACTCCAGAATTTAAAAAAGGAAATAAAAAGAACTTAAGTAGGAGTTTTACATTCACTATATAAATCAATCTGTGAACTATAAATATATTTAAATATCACTTGCTGATCCTTTATTATATTAATTTGATATTTAGTAATGTTGTATTTGTCTGAAGGTTTGTAATGATGGTATATTATATGTTGGACTATTTCTATCATTTACGAGTGAATGTTGAATGTATAGAAAATTTTAAACTTTATTTAAACTTTCCAAATACAAACAACTTGTTAGTAATAACACACAAATAGACAATACAGGTTAGTAATTACACAACGTTTCGAGTAGTATTATTCTCCATTCTTCTTCAGGTGTTGCTGGCCTATGCATAGTGACAATATTCGCTTAGATTCTTGTATATCGAATTTAAGGCAAACGCTCTACCAACTGAGCTATTCTGTCAAAGGTAATATATAATAGAAATGTGATATATTTATATATGAGGGTTGGTTCAAATCCTCTGAGTCCTTCAAATTTTTTTTTAACAAGTCTAATAATTTTATTTTTATTTTTTCCTAAGAGCAAGATTAATTAGAGGCTTCCATACATTGTGTATTGCCACACTGGGTTGACTTATAGGATTATTTACCTTTGTCATATGAGCAGCTTCCTTGAATTTTCTTCTATGCATTTTTTCCTTTTTATCCAATATCTTTGTATTTTCCCACTTAAGCATGTGGTCATTAGAATATACATGATCTGCTATGGTAGACACATCTGTCTTTTCTCTTTTAACCATTAGTCTGTGTTCCTTCAATCATTGTTCAACAGGGTGACAGGTAATGTTGTTTTTCAATTACTTTTTTATAAAACTTTTTCTCATAAAAACATTAACACCTTACTTATTTGCAGATCTCTATTATGTGGTTCAAATTATTTAAATGAAGATAATAAATATTATATCTTTATAGTATCTTCAAGATAATGTATCAATGTAAATAAGCTCTATATTGTCTATGGAAAGCATGTTTGATAATGGTATATATAAGTATAAAGTCTTTTTACTGTTGTAAAATAAAAATGGGTAACAAAAATGGATTGAGCATATACTCCAGCTTTTAGTGCAAAATCATAATATAATGTATTTATTACACATTTACTATAATTCAATGTATAAATGTTATATTTCTTGCAATAATTTGTATCTGTCATAATACTAAGTTTTATTGAATTTCTCAAATTTTCTAACACTGTTTATAAAGTTTCTATTAATACTATCATGTAGCTATTGAATAATTACTATAATTCCAATTTATAATAATACAGTTTTTGAATGCCCTAATTTAAATACATTAATCATTGAAACTAATCATTTATTAAGTTAAAGGTTATTATTTAATTTTTAACCCAGATATAATTTTAAATTTAAGTAAAGATTACAAAACTCGATTATTAAATATAAGTATGAATATTATTCACTTAACTCTTTCCTCTTTTTTTATTTATATGTGATGTCTTAGATAATAAAACTTTCAATCCTTCCACAAACTTAGAACATATAAATAAAGACAAATGAAAATAGCAAATCACATTTAAGTTGCATTTCTGTCTAAACTATTCATCAATGATTGGTTTCAATCTTTGCCTTCCATATGTCTTCATTAAGATGTTTTGGTGTAGCAAATTACTATAATTTTTAAACATATATATTAACTGATAATGGTTGCTTCATTCATAAGTATATCTTGAGGATCATTTGCCTTGTCTATGTGTCTTTATATGTATTAAGAATATATGGAGATTTAAAGTTTTTTTTATCTAAGATATGATATATGAGTAGAAAAAGGAAAAGTTAAATGAATAATATTCATGTTTGCATTTAATAACTGATGTAAGGACAAAAAATTAAAGAATAATATTTAGACTAATAAATGTTTAATAATAATCATTAATATATTTATGTAAGGACAATATTGTAAAATGAGTGTATCCAAGAAATAATGCACTTGTAAATTGAATTGTAATAATTTGCTACAAATAAATACAAAACTATGACAATGAAGATATGGACCAATTAAAAGTAATTGGTTCATTCAGAAATATATCTTTGAAATCATTTGCTTTTTTTGTGTGTGTGCTTTTTTATTCATATGCGTATGGAGATTGAAAGTTTTACAGACTATCTATTGTGTATAGTATAAACAACTTTCTATGAATAAACAGATATTTCAAATTATTGCTACCAACTTCTCAATTAAAACAGGCAAAACTCTCCATAGAGTAATACCATTCAGTGCAAGACAGAGTAATCAATAGATGCCAGAAGACTTGTGCATAAAATTGCTATCTAGTGTCTACTCATCCAATATCCCCAGACTAGTTTCTAGCTTGTGGCTTTCATCAGTGAGGAGCCTTGGATCTGAGAGCATTGCACCTAGATCTTAGGATCTAATGCAACCCTCCAGCAGCCACCTTTATTTCTACTTAACTACAAAACTATGAGTCCAAAATTGAAAACACAATAAAAATTTTAAGGCAAGCTCATTAGCTTGTATAGTCATATAGGTTTGAACTCAGTTCAGTACTCATACATTTTGGTGTTTTGGATTCTTTAATAACCATAGTCACCACTATCCTATTAGGCAGAATTGATGTTGAACTACTAAACATCACATGATCACCATTTCTTATGCTTAGTCATAACAGTTATTAAAACAGGCAAAACTCTCCATACAGTAGTGCCACTCAGTGCAAGCCAGAGTAGTCAATGGATGGCAGAAGGCTTTTACATAAAATCCCTATCTAATGCCTACTCATGCAATATCCTCAGGCTTGTTTCTAGCTTGTGGTTTTCATCAGTGCTCTGGCTTGCACTGAGTGGCACTACTGTATGGAGAGTTTTGTCTGATTTAATAATAGTTATGAGCAAGCATAAGAAATGGTGATCATGTTATGTTTAGTGATTTAATTTCTAAATTAAATGAGATAAGTGCCTTGGACCAAAAACTAAATCATATCTTAGTTGTATGATCCTTCTCTTGCATTTTTCTATCAACAAACAATGACCTTAAAGATTTGTTTTAATTTTTGAATCATATTGAGTCCCTGATACCATGTATAAATGAATGAA
The DNA here is from genome assembly GCA_028023455.1 of Epiperipatus broadwayi. Taxonomy (NCBI): domain Eukaryota; kingdom Metazoa; phylum Onychophora; class Udeonychophora; order Euonychophora; family Peripatidae; genus Epiperipatus; species Epiperipatus broadwayi. The sequence goes on from JAQFVV010012411.1 coordinate 9,887,758, forward strand.
AGCAACTTATTCAACAAAATTATGGAAATACATTAGCTGTAATTGATTAATTATTACAATCTTTTCTTTTTTTTTTATTTATATAAATTAACACATCTTCAAACATTTATTTATTTTTAAATATTCTAATAGCTTAAATTAAATACCATCTTATTTTAAAATTTATCAGAATTCATTCCATCATAATCTACATTCTTTTCACTCTAATGTTATAAAGAGCTATGATAACATTAAACTGGAATTCAGAATGAGTCTCTGCATCTGGCATATCATTAAATATAGTCATTTTAGTATGCTCTAATCCAGCCACTCAAAAAGCCAACATCGTATAAAAGGATGTCATTCACTTATTTAAATGGAATATATTTCAACTCTAAAGTGTTATTTTCAATGAGTCATATATTTCAAAAATAAAGATACCATTATAGGCAAGTAGATTTTTTTTTCTTTTTGCAGATTTAATCAAACAATCATTCTCAAGATTTTATGATCATCTGCATTTAAATTTTTCTTATAAGCTCTAATCTATTTTATTATTCAATTATGCAGAGAATATGACTTGTTTATTTGAATTGACAAAAATCTTTCAAGATTTTTAGTACATGTCTGGGGTTATTGGATGAGTAGGCACTAGATAGGGATTTTATGCACAAGCCTTCTGGCATCCATTGATTACTCTGGTTAGCACTGAGTGGCACTACTATATGGAGAGTTTTTCCTGTTTTAATAACAGTAATGTGCTAGCATACAAAATAGTGATCATGTGATGTTTAGTGGTTTTACATCCAAGTTGATAGAATCCATAATCTATTTTTATCAAAATTCCAATGAATATTCATTTTGATATATATTTACTATTTAGTAATAAGTTGGTTTTAAGTGTATCACAGCAGTCAAATTTTAGAAAAAAAAAATTTCTCTATGAAATGAGTTTCACTAATAACAACCATATTAGTCTTAAATTAACTCTTTATGACAAATATTATGATACTTGTTAATTAGCCACTGTGCATTGCTTGGTGGCACTGTTTCTGTGCAAAAATGTTTTAATATAATGTTTCTGGGCCAGGACAAAACAAAACACTTTTCTTTTTATTTAAAAATGTACGTTATTTATCTGATAGTAAATGAAACATTTTAACAAAAAGTAAAAAAAAACCACTTGATTAATAAACTAATCAGCCCAAATTAAAAGAAAGTTCATTCAATTAAATTGCAGCATGTAGTGCTGGAGTGTGCGGGGGGGGGGGGGCAGACGGTTTTCCCGATTCAAAGGATCATACAAAAGATGCATTACTCTGGTCAAATCAAGCTTATGATTTCCAAAACAATGTCCAACCTCACACAAGTTTACATTATTCTTAGCATTCTACATTAAACATCAAAAACAAAACACTTTTATTTTTATTTAAAAATATACATTATTCTTCTAATAGTAAATTAAATGTTTAAACAAAATTAAAAAAAAAAAAACACTTGTTTAACAAACTAATCTGCTCGAATTAAATTAAATTTCAGGGTGTATTGTTGGAATGTGCAGGGGGTGGCAATAATGGTTTTGCTGATCTGAAGGATTGTCCTCTGATCAAACCAAGCTTATGATTTGTCTTGTAGCTCTTCTCACGAAAACATATCTATTCACTTCAGTTTTGGGAAATAGTATTTGACCCTACCCTTTTGCAATTCTTTTCACCTTTCAAGCTGTGTAGGGAAGTGCAGGAATGGGCTTACAATTATTAGTATATAATAGTACGTCAGCCAGCATGTAAGATCATTACTTTGAATGCACATTAAAAGAGTCATGACCAGTTGAATTACATACACTTTCACATCATACGGTAGTGATCTGTGAAGTGTGTGCTATTTGCATAGTGTTGTGAAGCACATCAGCAGGCTGTAATATTTGTTTGCAATGCCATCAGGCCTGCTAATGGCTAATATGAACAGAAATATGCCTTAAGTTTGGCTGCGTAAACAGCATATTTCTGTGTTTTTGACAGAAACAACACCACCAACCAATATACAGTGGCTAATTAAACAGTACCAATATTATTGTACATTTGTGTTTTAAAGTGTACATTAAGAAAGTTTGCCATTCCACATTTTTTTAAAGAAAGGTCTTATTTTTATACTACAGGTTAACATTTATTAATATTACAATTTATTTTTATTGTTAAATGAGAAACCTTTTAATCACAATTACCTATGCAGATTTTGCAGACAAGCTATTTTTATAGAATGGTAAGACCCTAAATATGACTGCTGAACATGCAATTATTTTATGAATAAAACTCTTGCCAAAATACAGTTCTATGTAATTCATTATTTATTATATTTCCATATGTAAATATTTTTAGTATATTAAAAATTTAATGAAGGATATTTTTTACTTAATAAACTTGAATAAAAGAAAGTAGATTAAATTCAGAATTAGTATGTATGTTTCAAAAGATGCAGCAGAAAATATTTTTTACAATTTAATATTTTTTTTACAAAACATAAAGTCATAACAAAGATAAAGGCTGGAAATATTGTTTATCTTCTATTTTGTTGTATATATACTTAGATAAATTGTTAATATTGTGATAAATTGAGAAGCTAGGATTGAAACAGTATTTATTGTGTCACATATACTGATGATTTGCCAGTGTATATATAGGAAAGATAAGCTTATAAGACTGTTGTAAAAGATTTATAAAATTGGTAAAACTTTCATATGAATATAAATATCAACAATTAAGCATTAATAAATGATAATATGAAGCTATATGGATCATGATTTAAAAATTCACAGATATATATTAGAAAGTGAATGAAAAAATAAATTAGAAAAATAAGATTATTAATTTAATGTTTATTTATTGAGAAAAACTTATAAAGAAAAGGTAAAATTAAATTGGCCAGTCAGTATTTTACTGCTAAAATATTGTGAAAGATTTGTTAGAAGGGATTGTAAAAGTAAAAGAGGGTGAAATAAAAAAAGAAAAAAATATGCCTCAATTATCTTGAAAGAATTGTTATTTCGATTTGAAGAAGATAGTCTAATGTGATATGAGACCTGAAATACAGATAACTATTGATATTGGTCATATTATTCATTAAAGATTTATATCTGCAATGTTTTTATGACATATTTCTGATAATAGAACACACATCCTCAAGATTTAAGAGATTTTATTATTATATGATGTAATTTTAGCATCAGAATTTTTCAACAACATTGATGTTATATTCATGAAACAATAATGAGTCATAATAAAGTCATTTAAATAAAATAATAAAATTATTTATTATGTGATATAATAAAATCATTTAAACATTGATGTTACAATCAAGATTTATAAAACCGTTATTAATTAACATAAACACATTTAGGTTAGAGCCATAGATATGATTCCACATTGTAAAATTCCTTGAATAATAAAATATCATATGATTGACTTAACAATTTAATATAAAAAGAGGCAGATAATAAATGTTCAATCTCCTGCAAATATTTATTGCATTTTTTGTATTGCAATGCCTAAACAATCATGTAGTAATCCATATTTTATGATATTCTACCATTAAACTGTATAGGGGGTATAGTTAGTTATTTACTAGTGTTATTACATAGACATTTGATTTGTCATCTTGAAAGTAATGCATAGATCTAAAAAAAATGTAATTTTATTAAATATTATAATTGCTGATATTTTTACATATAAAGGGAATATTTACATCATCTTTTGAATAAAATGACTTCATTTGATGATATACTTGCCTTATCAACACATATTTACACCAAAACATAAGAAAAAGTTTGAAATGTTTATGAGATCTTTAAAGAAAATAGGTTAGTGATGTGCCAATTTTAAAACTATAAGTGTATTCTTAATATTTTATTTCTACAAACACAGATGGTATTGAAATAAACTGAGAGAGTGCAAACCTCTCAAGTGTAGATTTCACGCTGTATGTTTATAATTTGAACTCAGTGAGTTAAGTGTGAAGATATTTAAGATTCATGCTGGCTGATCTAAGTACTTTAGACTGGCTTGGATATATAGACAGACAAGTAAAGAAGAGAGTGGAACCACTCTTTTCTTGTTAAACTCTGTGCCCAGTATTGCGATCTGATTGGCTAAACACTTGAGGGGTTTGCACTCTCTCAGTTCATTTTAGTGTATTCTTATAGACTCCAAAGTTGAGCCATCTGATATTATGACAGTTCTGTTGCTCAGTTTTTAAACTTAAAAGGAATAGAAAAGATTTCAGTAATTATCATAGGAATATTTAGTCATTTACTGACTTCTTTAATAGTAAATACATATTTATAACTATTTATATAACTCTTCATAGTTCAATATAATGACAAAATGATGAATTCTAGAACTCAGAATCCATAGATTATGGTCAATTTATCATTTCCAGCTGTCAAATTTTTTATGAACTCCTGAACATTAACCCATTTATTTTTTTCATTATTTATACAAAGCAAATAAAAAGCTTTTTTTTTATCTTTAATCAGGAAATACGAGATTGCAAGCTTGTATACTAAATAATAAATAAAAGATATCAATTGGCAATTGAATTTATAAACTTCATAGTAATTTTTATTTGATAGTGCCAAGAGCTGTGTAAATAATCATTTTTTATTTGCTGAAAATATAATATCACTAGACTTATTTTATTTATTTTAAAAAATCATTCAAAGATTTTCCTCAACTAAAAAAAATGAAGTTTTTATTTGACTAATTTATTTGTCTAAACTATATAAAGTTCTGTAACATTTTACTGTAGTTATAAAGTATCATGTGCATAATGATAATATGAGCTTTACTATTTTGATTTTAAAAAAGATCTCTTGTTTCATTTCATAACATATTTGCCAATGGTTTACATTAAAACAATGACTCATTCTTTAACTCTGTGCTAGAATTTTTTATGGGCAATAGCCAAAAACTAATCTGAGCATTTTTATAGCAATATTATTTGCTGTACTTTAATTACTCATGCTTGTGTAGATGGCTCTATAACAGATTTATGGAATAGATTGTTGCCATTTTGCAGATATTCAAAATTTTTAATGATTCCATTAGTATCAAAATAGAATAATGATATTTGTGTGCATGTTATATGTTACAATCTTGCTTGAAATTTAATTTTTCAGAATATTTAGTCCTTGAATAATCAATTTAACAAATTCAAAATAATGTAATATTTATTGGTAATTGAAATTTACCACATGGTGGAATGAAGGGAAATAACTGTGAAGTATGTTTTATTTTTATTTATTTTTTTAGTATTAATAATGAAAAGTATTTTATGAAATCTTAATCACTATAAATTACTGGAGTAGTGAAAATATGCTAGCATATAATGATATTAAGCTAAGAATATTTATTCATTTTCAAAACACTAATTTAAAACATTATAAACTGTTGCAAATAATTGAATATGATCTATACTTCTCTGTAACAAATATGTTAAAGTATAAAATATTAGTGATTTTATATTTCTGATAGACATACTTATTTCTTTTAAGCTTTAGCTGATAGAATTAAAAAGTTATGTCCAGTAACATTAATAATTACAAAATTTAATATCAATGTGAATTATTGAGAATTTCTTAATCTTTTTTTAAATTAAATTGAAGAAGTTTGCTATGCATAATCAATAAAATATGTACTTTTTTCTCTAGTTTGTAACAGGTGTGAGAAATAATTTGTATAAACTTTTATGTCTACTGAAGTATGAAAGCATTGTGTGCAAAAGTATATTAAAGATAACTATGGATTCAATTCTAAGGAGTTGACAGTTTTTCACCACTGATGTTTATTTGTTTTCACTGTCAAGGTATTGATACCAATATGATACAACTCAAATAATGGGAGGCATTATCATCTAGCTAATAATAACAAGATAGTCATTTTCTAAACATTTTTGAATTAGCTACAATCTGATTATTTAATAAAAAGGTCCTAATTCTACTTATGAACTGAAAAAAGTTCATGGCTTATCAAGTTCTGATTGAAACCAGAACATGATCATAATAGATGGATATGCTTACATTTTAATATTATTTTGTAATCTATAATTCATTCATTACTATTTGTTGTTTGGTTTATTTTTAATAGTAAATTTAGTTAGCATTCTCTACAACATTATTGCTATTATGTTATTGTTATTCTGTTGGAATTAGTGTCATGTATAGATTATTTAATTATTTGATTTCAGTGTTGGCATAATTTTTTTAAATAGCTATCATTAACAAAAGAAACTCATTTAGCTTTGCTTCTTACTTGAGTGATCAAAGACTTTATTGATTTAGAAATTAATATGATTTAGGTTTTTTTTTGTTTATTTATTATGCACTTGATTTAACTTGCTAATATATGTTTTTATTAATAAAATTTATTATTATCATTATTGCCTTTACATTTTTCAAGCTGAAGAGATAAAAATATAGCAAACAGAATATTAAAGTGAAGCAATAAACTTTAACATATTTTCTCATGGGAGTGAATATTAAATGGTTTATCTTGTAGAAATTAAACTAAGTTTCCTTTATTAAGTATATTAACATTTTAAAAGTGTAATGAAGCTTTACAGATGTAACTAAAATGAAGTATGCGCTTAGAAAATATTAAATTTTTTTAATCGTTATTCAAAATTATATTTATATATGCACATGTATGTCTTTACACATGTTGTCGGATAAGTTTTCTAGAAATTTTATATTAAAATCATTATCATTATTATTATTAGTTGTATGCCAAAAAGATTTTCTGTCATTTGTTTAATTAATCTTAAAAATATTGACAATCACTTTTTTTTCCTTCAACCATCAATCAAGATTTTCTCCTACTTTTTTTATATTTTTATCTTCCACTTTCTCTCTCACTATATTTATTATAATTTCTTTACTTTTAAATATATGCTCAATACAATTTTCCTAAAAGATAATCTCTTTTCATTTACTTTTTTTAACATTTCAATAATGCTAATCTTAGCTCTTCAATTTATATTTTCTAGTCTTCACCAAATCGAGCAATCATTTTTTTTTCTCTTAATTGTCCAAGTTTCTGATCCATATAAAATTACATTCAAACTATTTAAGAAATTTATTTTTAAATTTTTGATTAAAGCCTGTTTAGCTGTTATAATTTCAACTCTTAAAGTTTTTATTACTCTTTTTATAAGAAATTAAGTGTGCTAACCTGTTATTATTTCCACTTATATTTATAAATTCAGATTCAGGCATATTTATTTTTTGTGTGTATTTTCTACAACATACAAAATAATTTCAGTGATAGAATGTGATCCCATCCACACACATTGTTATAAATAATACACTTATTTTCAACGTGTAATGTTTATAATTTAAAATGCATACATTTTGGTAAATTTTTAAAAAACTTTTTTTTTCATGTGTCAAATGCGTTGACCGGGAAGCGAACCTGTACCAGCTGCTTGGAAGACAGTTGTGCTAACCACTAGGCCACCAATGCTTGACCAAATTTTAAAAATTTGATCATATAATCTATATTACATTCTTCACTATCTTATTTCAATAAATTTATTTCTGTTTCTAAATGCTTAATTACATTCTGATGATAAATATATTATTTTCTAAAACCTTAATATCTGCAATTGCTTTTATATTATTATCAAAACTGATGCAATACATCCTCAATTCTGAATTCCATTTTTATCAAAATAATATTTATTTAGAAAATTATGTACATAACTGAAACAGTAATCAACATTTTTTATTTAATTTTATCTTTTTAAGTCCATTATTAAATCTAATACTGTAATATTTTTTTTGATTCCAGCTTAACATTCTTATGCAGTTAAATAGTCCTTCTTGTTTTACACTGTATGTTTTCCCCCTAAAATATTCACTTTATTTAAATATCTTTTCCAGATCAATGAAAGAAATACAAGAGGTGTTCTATTATGCTTTATGTGTTCATAAAAGGGTATTAGATTACTTAGAAAAAGTACAAAGATAAGTAGGAAGGTATGCATATTAGATACAGATGTGTAGACAGCAAAGGAGGCAATTCAAGGAGAAATGGGATGGTCACTTTTGTATAAATGAGTTGCAAAAAGCAAAATGAAAATGTTCAGTAGATTGCAATTTATGGATAATAAGAGAATAGTCAAAATAGTATTTAATTGAGTTATGAATAAAGGGTAGACAACAAGATGGATGAGAAAGGTAATGCAGTATATAGAAGATTTTAATAAAGAATTTATATCAGTATACTTATACAAAAGGTGAGATGATTGTGTTAGGAAAATTGTTGAGTATTATAGTGGTAAAGAATGGGATAGAGGAATAGGTGCATTAATAAAGAATAGGGAGTTGGAGAGATGGAGAACTAGTATGGAGAGTAAAAAGAGTTTAAATATATATAGAAGTAAACAAAATGTTGGGTACAACTTAATTTATGATAATAACAAAGAAAGTAGTTTACTATTTAAGGCTCAAAGAGGATTTTTAGCAACAAGGAAATGTACATATAAATGGAAAAATATTGGTGATTTGGTCTGCAAGTTATGTAAGGAAGGCATAGAAAATATTAGGCATCTGTAAATTGAATGTAGATGCCTGAAAGTAGAAAGGGTACAAGTAATGAAGTTCTGGAAGAATAAATATAAACAAAGTGATTATACAGTAAGTGAGTTATTGGTTTTTATGCCAGGTTTAAGAAAAATGGGGGGGGGGCATGGACTTGACAAAGATTATGTTGTGGAAATGGGATGGAGCAGGATAGAGAAGAATATGGGCAAACTTAGGGCAGGAAATGGAAAGGAAGGGTAAAGTGGCTAACAGGCTTCTCTGGTCATAGTGGCTGAGAGATTCCTGACTCAGAATAATGAGAAGTCACAGTGCATCACATCCAAATAAAGACCATGGTTGGTGAGAGGGGACTATTTTCATAAAATAATGAAAATAGTATTTAATTGAGATTGTGACATAATAAATTATTGCTTTCATTTTTTTCACATTCTAAGCTTTAATATCACATCTCATAATAACTAAATCACTCTTTCCAAAAAAATTAAATATCATCAAGACCAGAGATCAAACCCAGGCACCAGCTGATATTTTTGCAGATACATCGAATCTGATCTCATTAACAACAACCCAGTGACTTGGCTATTGAATATACTAATTAAAAGCATTAGCTATATACTGAATATTGCTCAATTATGTGAACATTTATCTTGTTGTTTTTCTACTTGAAATCTGTTTTGTTTCAATAAGACTTGTAAATAATGTTTAATGTATATAGTAAACCTAATAAAGTTAATTTAAAACTAAAATTATGGTATTTGCTTTTGACTTTGGAAATAATAGACTTAAATAATTTGAGCATAAATATAGCCCTGTATTGCGGTTTTTTTTTTGTTCCCCTTTCCGTGCCCTTTGGGTTTCGCGGGGGGGGGGGGGGGGGGGGGGGGGGGGGGGGGGGGGGCCCCCCGGGTCAATATATTTATTAAAAAATATAAATAAAAGTATCTATAAATATACATCACTATAAATAAATAATTTATTTTTATAATGCTGGCTATATGTGTAGTAAAGAAAAGGAAAATATACTTTACATTAAAAAAGAAAATGATACTAACAAAAATAAGCCAGAAATTTTTTTTAAAGTGCAAAATTATCATTTATTTCTCCTGCTTCTTAATAAAATGCAATTACTTTTATTATTAGAAATATGACTTTGAAAATAAAAAATAAAAAGTGGAATATTTTCTTTAATATAATGAAAGTTATCTTTTTTCTTAGATTTTAAAATAACTAACAATGAGAACCAAGATTTTCACTTTTGCAAATGAAAAGTAATTTTTATTTATTTATTTTTAATTACTGTGAATATAGTCATATTCAAGAAGAGTCTATTTAGTGATAATCAAAACATGTAATGAAAGTTTAAAATTTGAGCAGTTTTTACAATTGAAAATCATTTTATGCATTAAAATAACAATTTTAATGGTAATATCTATGTGTCAACGACTATCAGTAATCCAAGGAAAGAGAAATATTATTCTCTAATAAATCTCTATTGAGAATAGAATATACTTCTGTTCTTGCTTAACATCGTTTTTAGTGACATTGTAATATCAAAAAATTAAATTCATATTTCATTTATTTATTTGTTTATTGCTATTTTTTGCTTAAATTACTGAATGTTTATTTTTCATCAAGTAAATAATATTTACAATTATTATTTGCTTAAATATATTTGCTTTTTAATCAGCAGGAAATTTGGGTGAAGTCAACAGTAAATGCTTTTGTTAATAACTTAATTATTACTTTTTATTGTTTATTTAATAGAAAAGTTTTTTTAAAATATTTTCAATATTAATACCAATTTTAAGGACATTCAGTTTTAATAAAAATTTTGTAAAGCATAAAAATTTAATTAAAAATAAGTTGTTGAATTTTTTTTTAACATATTTTTTTAGATTGAACGCTGAAATAAAAAATTTTGATTTGATGAACTTTATTTGTTTCTTAGTCTTTTTTTTTTTCATTTAAAATTTACATTTAATTCTAAGATTTGTTTTTTAAATTTATGCTTTTAATAAAAGGTATTAAAAGCATGAAGATTTGATTAAGAATAGTGTTTTTTATTATTGAAAAATGCTTTCATAGGAAAAATACAATTAAAAAAAGCAAATGAAATTCATAATTTTGTTCTAAAATAAAGCAGTTTAGGAATTTAGGACTTATTTTTTAATTTGTTTATCTCATGTTGTAGAAATTAAAATTTGTTTTAGAATGTAATTGTTTTTGCAATCAAAAGTTTATTTTATTTATGTAAGTTTTACTTAAACTTTTATTTGTATTACCGTTTCTTTAATGATTATAAGAGGAATTCATAAACAATAGACAATTGATCAAATTTGGTTCAGACTATGAATTAGAAAAGAGTATTATGAAACATATACATCACAGATGCTACTCAAAGATAAAGAATTCAGCTCTCCTATGTATTCAAAATGTCAGTATTTAATTAAATGTTGCAATTATATCAAATTTAATAACTAATGTCTTGATGTTTTGAAAATTTAATTAAAAATAAAAGTACATTAGTAGTAATTTAATTTGGGAAATATTGTGAATTTCATCATAGAAAAAAAAAGATAGAATTTTCATGAAGATATTAGAAGTAATAGGCAAGCATACTTTTATGTATTAGATTTTATTTTTAATATGTACTTTGTAATCAAAGAAAGTGTTTCTTAATTTGATTTTTGTAAGTTTTGTAATTTTAATTTTTGAATGAACAAAATAATTTTAACTTGGGAACATAAATTATAATTTATATAAGAATTAACTGTCAAATAATAATAATAATCTAAGCTGAAAGTACTTGTTGAAAGTTATATTTAAATTATATTAATATGATCTAAATTGAGATTAACTAAACAATTTTTGGCTGTATGATATTATGGAATATGCTATCATTTTTAGCTTTTTCAGTCTCTTGTAGCTATCTTTAGTGATATTTTACTGGTTATGCATTTAATTGGTGCTAGAAATTTGATTTATTAGTTCAAAAAATCTGAAGATGTTAGTTTCTATTGAGAAAGAATTATAAATAAGTTGATGATGATGATGATTAGAAGATTATTTGATCTTGAACTTCAAGAGCAGTTGCAAGACTATTTGTAAACTTCTTTTCTATTATTGTTAAATATGAGTGAAAAAAATTGTACATATTCTGTAGTATATTTAAATATTTATGATTATTTTTACAAATTATTTGTATAATAATAATTAGAAAATAATTATTTTCATTATTATAATTAGATTTATTCTAATAAGTTTTTTTTAAATATGCATACTTAAGAAATTCATAGTCATGGTAAAAATGAAACTATATTGCATTAAAATTGTGCCAAACACTGTAATATAGAATATATTTTACTAATTATAAAAGCAATTTTAATATTTAGAACAGAATTTCATACTTTAGATGACTTAATAATTCACTTAAGTTTTAAAATTGAAGTTCAATTAACCAAGATTTTATAATTTATTTATTTTTACTCATATTGTCATTATCCAATAAGAAAAAATATTATTCTCATTATGTATTTTATTTTCTCTTTCTATATTGGCAAAGTTTAAATATTTTTTGAAATGTTTTTTATTTATAAACTTATATTTCTAATAAATCAAGTACAATGTATTGTTTCATAATATAGAATAAAGATTTTAATATTAAAATAAAATGTTGAACTATATATAACTCAAATAGCCACTAGATGAAGATGCAAAAAATGTTGAAGCATGGAAATGTTAAATATGTTTTAGTGAACATATTTTTCAATTGAACATTACTTAAGAGTTAATAATGTCTATTGGAAATTAATAAAGTTTTTAAATAAAAATTCAAAATAATGTGACTGTTTATTTAGATGTTAAGCATAGATAAAAGAGTAAATATTTTAAAGATTGTATTAGTTGATTAAACACAGTTACTATTTGGTATGAATATGTAAGAATTTTTGTCTGAAAGTTTGTAGTAATGGTTTTTTACTAGTAATTGTATATTCAACTATTTCTAATGTTTTTAGAAAAAATTAAACTTTACTTCAACTATTTAAATATATTCAACTGTTTGCAGTATCATTTCAGTTATCATGTAACACAATATTTTGAATGGAATTGTACTCTCCTCTTCTTCGGATGTTGCTAAACTGATCAGTGATAGTATTAACAATTAAATTGAATTTGGATTTTTAAATTTGTGGATATTGGATTTAAGGTGATACTTTAACCATCTAGACTATTCTGTCATAGCAACTATTAGTAGAAATTTTGTATTCTTATTTATGAAAAGTCTCCTCATTTCTTCACTTTTTCTTAAGAGTAAGATTTGTTGTGGAGTGGCTTCCAAACATTATTAATTGTCACAGTAAATTAAATTATGGAGTTATTTGCCATTGCAATGTGACTACTTATTTGAATTTTCTTTTTTATAGTTTTTCCCCTCTGTCCAATATTTTTATCTTTTATCACATGTGGACTATTCATCCATTTGTGCTTTTTTAATCACTTTTCAATGGGATAACTGATTTTACTAAAATTTTCTATCCACATCCATATGGTATATTGTAGATGCAGTTTTTGTTTTTCACTAATTTGAATTCTATTTTTACAAAACCTAAATTCAAAATACTGAAAAATGAAAACTGCTTTTATGAAATACTTGTGACTGTAGAAGGATATATATTGGTGAAACTAATCACCTATTGAAAAGTGATTAAAAGAGAGTAAACTAATAATTAGTATACCATTTATTTATATGTAGTACAAATATATTGGCATTTGGTAAAAGCTAAAAAATAAAAGTAGATTTAGATTTATTTATTTTTAGTATAATTTATTTTGTTGAAAAAAATGTACAATGAAAATTAAATTGTTCTTTCATATTTTTTTATGTAATTAGAAATAAAAGTTAAAATTGGAGAGAACAAAAGACACGCAGATTACTAATCCTGATAAAGTAAAAAGATAAGCTAAAAGAAAAATATTTTGGCTAATTAAAGATGGCCAAAAGATTTTCTAAAAAAAGAGAACTTTATAACATAAATTTTATAAGGAATTACCAGATTAATTATCAGCGTATATTTTTTTATAAACAAAAGGATGAACAGAAGTCTGAAAACTGGGCCTCTAGTATAAAAAGGCAGAGAGCGTTTTGACAAACGTCTTGTTTTTTCTGTTTGTTCCTTTGGCTGGTTTTGGATTATTAAATCCAAGACCACTTCATAATGAAATAATTCTTCATGTGCGAGTAGACCAGGGCTTTAGCTGACATCATTAAGAAGATGGACACTAATAAAACTTCTGTGACTAGCCTTCGGAATAGACAACAAGATCAAATTTATAACCAATGGCCGAGCTCATTATAACCCAAAAAACTATGCATAGTTATCTACTACCTTCTAACTAAATTTACTGGTAAGATATGACTTATTATTCCCGATTGCGACTAAATTGTCGACAAACCATTTTGCAAACAACTCGTAAAAATATACGTATATTAGGACCTTGATAGAGACTTTAATTTTAGTGATCAAGAGACTCTTATTTAATCAAGAAGTTTAATTAATTGTTTTAATTACTTTATTTTATTAATGTATTCATATTTGGATTAGTGTGCATTCTCTCCAGTTTATTTAATTAACAATTTAACTTAAACAGATTTTTAATCTGTTAGAATAAAAATATTTCTAATAGCAACTTTCATTTGTACGTTATTAATAATATTTATTAGTGTTTATTATTAAAATTATTATTAGTTTAGTAAGATTTAAAAACATAATTTACCTTTGCCAATATGTTATAAGTTCCAGGAATAATAATATTTAAAAGATAATTCTAGTTTACTATAGAAGTACCGATACTTAAAAATAAAATTTAAAAAAAATCTTTTCTTTTTTATTTACGACATGCGAGACATGCTGGCGACAGATTTTAGCAGATTGTTATGAATCCTGGAACCCAGAACAAATAATTTAAAAGCTGATTTCATCAATAGCATAATTCTTAACAATTCTAGGCCGAGTTGATCAGGAAATATAGTTATGTTTTTAGAAATAGAAATACGACTTTCTTCTTTTTGACATAACTTGATCAACTCGTGCATTTATAATGCGTATAGAGGCCTAGCAAGACAGAAAACGTTATATTAGATAAGAAAAACAGATATATTTAAAGTAAGAGACCATTTTGTATCAATGAATATATGTTTGACTAGCAAAATACAAAAATATTAAAAAGAAGAAACATCACAAAAACAAGAAAATTCAAAAATGCTGCTCATAAAAATGGTTAATTACCCTACAAATCAACCTAATGTGATAATTGATAATATTTGGAAAACACTCATTAAACATGCACTTAGGGAAAAAATGGATAGATCAGTAGGGCCATAGACATGAAATTTTAGTGATTATTGCCTTTAACAGAATAGTCTAGTTGTTTTGAGTATCATCATATTATTGAATCTAAAGGTCCATCTTTGATTTTTTTTCTGATCATTACTAGTCATGAGAGAAACCTCTGAAGAAAAGCAGACTACAATACCATTCAAAATATTATGTTATATACTAATCTTCATGCTACTGCTAACAGTTGAATATATTTGAAAAATTTAAATCAAGTTTGAATTTTTCCAAAGACATTTAACAATTAAATGATGGAAATAGTCTAAAATATAATTACTATACACAAATGTATTTGCTTTATTAAGAAGCTCATATATTTTAGCCCAATAATCCAATACAAACATGATAGTAAATCACATATCACTGTTGGATGGTTCTTTTTTCTATTTAGCTATGTATATACAGCTTTATATATCTTAGTCTATCATTTTACCAGCTTAAATTATATATTGTGTAAAAAGTCATTACTAATCTACATATGTCATCCTACATTTCAACACTTAATTATAAATTGTTTTAATGGCCATATTTACTTTAAATATTGTTTTTATTAGTTGCATCAATATGAGTGAGAGTATATCTGTTCTTACATATGGATTTCATATGAATTAAAGTGGCAGCTCATTCTATCATTCATAAGAACAGATCTATTTTGATATATTTCTGTGATCATGGTGATATCTTTTAAAAGCAAAGATGATTATCTGGAAAAACATTGTTTACTTCATAGTATTTATAATGTAATAAAAGTTTTTAATGTATATTATTCAATTTTTATATGGTACTTTAGATTTTAAATAAATTTCATGACTGTTTGGAACTTCCAGAACTTCCATATATGTAAGAATTCATATTCCATATCCATAGATTCTAAATATGAAATAATATTGCAACTATTATATTAGGAATATCATTTAAAGATAATCAACAGGCTATTGATAAGATCCATAAATATTAGAATTACTTTTTGTTATGAAGGTTAACTGAATAATAAAATGTAACCAAGTTTAACTCATGTTGTATTATAAAATGGGTCATACCATTTAGTGCATGAAAAATTAAGTCTTATTTTCAATTAAAACAATCTAAACATTTATCTTTATTCATTTTACTGTTTTAATCATACGGCTTATATAAATGGGCATTGTTAGCTTCTCATGCTATCAGCCAAATTTTATCTTACATGAGAACAGGTATCTAATTATAATTTGTTTTGTATTTATAAAAACAGTTTAGTGCAAAGAAGAAGTCTATATTATGGTTGATTATCTATAATATCTAACTTGATGTTTTCTACTTTTTGAAGTTTTTTTTAGATTCAATAATGAAAGGTTAATTATATTTTAAAATGTTTTCTAATGGTATCTGTATTCGTTTTGCAAGTGCTTTATCTGCAATGGTAGATTTAGACATTTCTAGGGATGAAAACTTTTTATTCCTTGTTATATAGTTTTATTATATTAAAGTATTAAATTTTCTTTGTTGTAGACTTTATTATAATTATTAATAGGAACAGTAAACTATTGCTAAAAGTTACTGGAAATAACTCCATTTTATTATGTTTGTATGATCCACTGTTGATGAATAACTATCACAAATAGTCAACTTAGTGTTTGTGATGGTTACTAAAAAAATTGCTCTCAAGGAACTTGTATGTATCTGCATAAAACAATACATTTCACTGACTTTTATATTTAAGAGATAGGGTGTTAATGAAGTCATTAGTATGTGACACTTTAAAACATATATTGTGATTTTGATCATTGATAAAAATTATAGCAGTATTAAAAGTAGTTTTACTCCAAACATATTGCTAGCAAATTTGTTGTTTATTTTTATCTTTCAAAAACCAAATTTATTGTACATTTAGACCATAGAAATACAGACCAAAAAGTAAAAAAAAACAAGTAAATGATTATGAAATAGCATGCAAATAAAAAAAGGATATATTTGAGTTAATGTTTGCACAGGAAACTTTTGTGACTTGTTTGTTGTTCCAAAAATAGACCATAGAAACCCAGTTTGTCTAAAGTTCATAGCAGGGAAGATTAAAATGAGATGCTGTTAGTAGGTAGTATTAATATCCATGTTTGAGTTTTATGGAATGATGAAAAGCAACAGCCACCCAAAAAACAGCAAAGTTGCGGGGAGCTCTATCCAATTGCAATGGAGTCCCAGGTTTGTGCAGCTGTGAAGGGGTCAGCAGTGCGCATATCTCTATCCCTTTCCTTGTTTAGTATTTGGCAAAATGCTGTGAATATATTATTCAAGGTCTCAGCCTGGAACACCAGCTTACAGTGCAATGCCCAGATGGAAAAGTTAATTATGGCCGAAAGCCGGATCTCAGAGAATATGCCCTTTTCAATTGCTGTCTTGAGGTTCATTTCAATTTGATTTCTTGTCATGTTTTGTTGAAAATGAGTTCTTAAATTGTTTAAAGTTATGCATTCGAAGAGGAAGTGATCGGTAGTCTCTTCCTGTCTTTGACACAATGTGCAATTAGGGTCAATATCTTGCCCCCTTTTATAGTGGAGGAAGGCATTTGTTGGGAGGGCATGCAGGTTCGATTTCAATAGGAAGTCCACGATTTTTGGCGGCAACTTCCAGAGCTTGGTCATCCTTATCATTCGAGGGATGTTGATTGAAAGGCAGCTGGGGATCCTCTGTTTTTGATGGTCAAGAAGATCAAACACTTCCCAATATGCAAGTTTTCTTTGAAATAGGGTTGATGTTGGTTTGATGTTATCAAAGATAAAGTTGATCTGCTGTTGAAGGAGCAAGGCACGTCCTCTGGGGGTGGCCGATCAGTAGGTTGAATGTCCTTTTCTGGAAGTGGGCATTGAGCATGTTCAT
This sequence comes from Epiperipatus broadwayi, assembly GCA_028023455.1. Taxonomy (NCBI): domain Eukaryota; kingdom Metazoa; phylum Onychophora; class Udeonychophora; order Euonychophora; family Peripatidae; genus Epiperipatus; species Epiperipatus broadwayi. The sequence goes on from JAQFVV010012411.1 coordinate 9,905,581, forward strand.
TTTCCTTGAAGATGTTGTAGAGTACATTATGGATGCGTTGTAAGTTGAATATAGTTAGCGAGTGTAGTGAGAGACCATTTAAAGTTTTGGGCTTTTGGAGGATTCTCAAGCTAATTACGGGTGATCGGCCCGCCCAACACAGTTTTCTACAGGCGGTTTCTACTTTGTTGATGAATACCTTGGTGGGGATGAACCCTGCCAAATAGTATATTATTTTTGGAAGAATGAGAGCATTTAAAAGGGCTACTTTCCCAAATAGGGAAAGGTATATTTTTGACAAAGATGCGATTGTGGTTTCAATTTTCTCTAATAATGAGTCCTGTATCTCTTTACGCATCACCGTGGATGTTTTTGATAGGTGAAATCCTAGAAATTTCTGTGGTGCTGCTTCAAATCCACCAGAGATCTTCTGGCCAGTAAGAATTGACCAAATAGCTGATTTTTTGGGTTGACAAGGAAACCAGATAATTTGGCATGGTGATCAAGAAGTTGTTTTAGCTTACCCAGTTCATCATGGGATGAAAGAAACACAACTACATCATCCATATAGGAGATGTGATTGATGTTCTCATTAAGTAGCGGAACAGCGATACCAGAAAACGTGGCCTCGATGTTCAACAGCATTGGATTGATATAGGCAGCAAAGAGAAGTGCACTCAGGGGAGAACCTTGGGGGATGGAGATGTAGGGCATAAAACCCAGGGCAATGCGACCATCTAGGGACAAGAACACTTCCCGATTGTAAAGAAGGTTCTCAATCATTTGAATGTATACGGGTGGTACATTTAGATGTTCCAGAACACTGAGAAGAACATCAATTCTCACGGAGTCGAATGCCCCAGCTATATCAAGTTGGACTGCAATGGGCCGGGACTTCCTTTGTCTCCGCACATGATCGACCAGAAGTCTGAAGCGGCTGACAGCGTCAGATGTTGAAGTGCCCTTTTTTGCAAATTGATAGCATGAAAGTTGTTTAATTATGTTATATTGAATCTTGTCTTTAATGATGCTCTCGATGATCTTTGTCAATAGAGGAATCATCGAGATAGGATGCAGGTTATTGAGATCTGGTTGTGCATCTCGCTTCTTTAAAAAGGGTACCATGGAGATGGGACATAAGTTTATTAGGTGATGACTACCAGTGGCGATGAGGTCTATCATTCCGTGAATTACTGGGATAGTAAAAGCTCTTAGGTGTAAAAGTAGAAATCTGGGAATTCCATGCATGCCAGGATGGACACTTTCTGGGAGTGATTGCAGTTTGTCAAGAATATCACCATCTGTGATGTTATGTTCTGTAGGGTTGTTAGTAACAAAAACTCTACGGATGTTAGTGACACCAATAGGTTGTAATTTTCTTTTGTAAAAGTCTCTTATTTTGGAAAGCATGGAGAGGCCGATATATTGTTTACTGTGTATCTTGATCGATGAGGGTGCCTTGTTTTGTTGGTTGGATCCTAGGGCCCATCTGATGTAGCCTCGAGTCCAGCAGTGTTGATATGCTAAGTAACTGCGCGCTCGTTTAATTGATAGGTATTTAGCCAGGGATTGTTGGGTAGCTTTGTATTGTAGTTTAAGGTGAGTAATTTCTTGGATATTTTGCCTTTGTATGGGCAAATGTTTAAGTGTTACTTTATGCAATGCTTCAACAGCTGTTATACACTAAAGTTATTAGTTTGGATTTTCAATCCAGTCATTATTAGGATATGGAATTCTCTTAAGTAATATATTCTGGATACAAATAGTTTTTTTTTTCTTGGGTTTTCTAAAAATATATTTTTGACATATTTTTTTGAAATTGTATTATTAGTGAATAAATTAAATGAAAGCATATACATTCTCTCTTTGATTGAATAATAAATTGATTGAAAATAAATGATATAATAGGGTAGTAGTCATTTGACTGTAATAGTAAATTATGTGTGTGTAATTCCATTTAGTCCACTAAAGTGACATTTTTTTAATTATTTACTATAGTTAAGAATCATATATATATAGCATTTTATAAAATGGGGGGGGGGGGTATATTTACCTTGCACAAAGGCACTTCTTATTCCCGTAGAGGGCCTGTTTGCCTTAAGCTGTACAGTCTTTGAAAGCATACTTGTAACTTTTAGTTTCTTGATTTGTTTTTAATCTCTTTGCATATATAATTCACAGTTATTTATGAGTAACTTATAAAATGAATATTCTTTTTTTTTTATTATAAATATTTTGTTTTTAATAAAATTGTAGTCCTAAAGTTTTGCATAAATGCAAATGTGTGAATGTATTTATAAAAATTTCAATGCCTAAATCAACTTTCATTTGAATAAAAATAGTTTGCAAATCTTAAAATTTTTTTAATCATTTTTTATAAAAAGTAAACGTCATGAATAATAAACATAAATCTATATATAAGTAAAGTATATTTTTTTAAAATAAAAAAATTTTTAAAGGAAAATTACTTATTCTAATATGAATTGAGAAAAATCACTCAATCTTAGATTTTTTTTGTTTACTCTTATAAAAAGTGGATAAGACAAAGATTCATAGTTTTCTAGTCAAATTATTATAATTTAATTTTATATATAAGATAAAAAATCATTAAGCCGTATTTATAATTTTATATATATGTGCAAAGATTCTTTAACTTTTATGTATTAAGGTATTAAATAATGCTGATCAAACTGAATATTTAGACACTGTCCAAGAGCCAACATTATTTTGGGCTTTCTCTTAATAGTTTCAAATATGTAAATATTCTTTCTCCATTTTAATTTTTTCCCCCATAAATTATTACATTGAACGCCGTTAGTTCGACATTCTATATACGCAGTATGTTTGTATATCTCATTTTTATTTATTCTATTATATTCTTTTCAAAAATAGAAAGGATTTTATATGATTTATGACATTTGCAAATTTAAGTAACCATAAGTTAATGATTTTGTTTTAAAAATCAATTATTGTTTTATTTTTAAATCATTAACTTTAAAACTTATTTACTGAAAATCATAAACTATTATAATGAGGCATATCCACTTTATTTTAAAAAAAATATTTTACTATTACGAACTTGAGTTTGAGAGTTAAAATTTTAAAGAAAATTAGCTCTTCCATTAACATTTGAAAGATTTGAAACTAAAATTTTATTTAACCACATTTGACATTTATTAAAAGTAAAATTGTGTGTCTCAATTTGAAAAATAGATTTTGTTTTAATAAAATATCTTAAAATAAAAAGGTTAATTTTAACTACCTAAAACGAAAAATTAAAATGAAATTCTGGGTGGCTTTGAATAACAAGATCATTATAAAAATTGATATATATATATTGTAACGTTTATTTATATACGTTACAAATATATTGGCATTTGGTAAAAGCTAAAAAAGTAAATTTAGATTTTTTTTTGATTAGTATAATTTTTGTTAAAACGTGCAATGAAGGTTAAAATTGTCATTCTTATTTTTTTTTTATCTAATTGGAAAGAATAAATGACATACAGATTACTAATCCAGATAAATTAAAAGAATTCCAAAAGTATAAGCTAAAAGAAAAATATTTTAGCTAATTAAAGATGGAAGAATAATGCTAAAAAAAAAGAGAACTTTGTAACTTAAATTTAAGAGAGAGTGTATAAGATTATTATCTTATACGCTGATAAAAAGACAAAAGAGTGCGCAGAAGTTCCAAAAATGGAGCGCGATATAAAAAGGAGATGACAACTTCAATCTGGGTCTTCTCTTTAACTTCTAGTTACGTCTCTGAAAGTTGGAGGTTTCCACGAGCATAACCTGTGGCAAGAAATATACTTCTACACAGGTATGCCCCTTGCTGTACCAAGCTGTTACGCAAGCATGGAAACAGGACTTGTGAAGACCGCTTTTTGCAATAAAAGGGTCACTACAACCGTGCCTTTTCTCCAGCTATAGAATGGAACAATAATGGAAGATGCCGGCAGGAGAGACCAATGGAAATTCTCATGATCTGGGATCCCATAAACCTACATAAACTTACCGGTAAGTTAAGAATAAATTTTCCTGATAGTGACTTAAAAGTTTGCAAACAATTATTTATCTAAGCTTAGACTACCATCCTGATATAGACTTTACTTTCACATTCAAGGGACTTTCTTATAAAGAATTTTATACAAGATCTTGGAACATTATTAAATTGCGTTCATTATTTAATCTAACTGTTTTTGTTAATCGATTCATTATCTGGATTAGCATGTGTGTACTTTCCAGTTTAGTTAATTCGTAATTTAACTTATAAATATTTTAGTTTGTTAGAATAAAGGAGATTATACTTTTATCAACCTTTTCATTGTGCGTTATTAATAGTAGTTATTATTTTTTATTATTAAATCTATTAGTAGTTTAATAAGATTTAAAAATGTAATTTACCTTTGCCAATATGTTTGAATAAGCCCAGGAATAATAATCTTAAAAAATTAATTCTCGTTACGGTAAGACGCAATACCGATTAGTTTAAAAGCACTTTTTTTCTGTTTAGTTTACGAGTTACAATATGTTTGACGCAGTCCCAGTGGGTCTAACAACTCTGGCGCCCTCAAGTAGAAATAAAAAACTGGTTCTGCTCACGATTGTACTCGGTAATAGTTCTAGGCCGAAGTTGATCAGGAAAAATAGCTGTGTTGAGAATAGAAATACAACTTTCTTTTTTCTTTTGATACAGCTTGATCAACTCACGCTCAAATATAAATTTGAGGCATATAGGGGCCTAGTAATATGAAAAACATTACAATATTAAAATTGCAAACAATATTCATTTTATCAGAAAATGAGTAAATAAAATATTTAAATAAGGAATTATTCCTGTAATATCATAATCAGTAAATCTTGCATATATATATATCATTATTTAGAGGAAATAAAATATCGAAAAGAAGCGAAATTCTGATATGAAAAAAAGAAAAACAAATGTAAATCATCAGTGAATTAGCTTTTCAGAAATAGCCCTTTGAATCCTATTGAGAGTGAAGAATTTTTAGAAATATTATTTACATTACATTTATCTTTAAGATAATTGAATATTACAATCCCAGAGAAATAATGTTCTTAAAGTTCCTTCTTGCATTAAAATTCCATCATATTGATTTCACATACATTAGTGATTTTCTTGCAAAATTAATTTTAATTAATAATAATAATTATTGCTGTGATAATTATATTTATGATTAATTGAAATGTCTTTTGATATATTCTGATTAAATATTGTTTTTTATATATTACTTGGTCATTGTGTTTAAACTATATTTACATCTGAATTTTAACTCTACACAGATATAAAAACAAATGTCTATAGTGGTTTACTATAGTTGTAAAATTATGGACATGAAAACAAAATATCCTTGCATTGAAGTTAACCATTATTTTATTTTACTGAATAAAAAATGATAATAAAAGAATATTATTAAAAGATACAAATGATTTTCTTTGTCAATATTGCTAATTGCCCTTCATTATTTGATAATCACTTTTATTAAAATTCAAATCTTCAAATATTTTCTAAGTTATATTATCATTCTCACACTAACTTAAAAAGCTATATTATTAAATCACAGAAGTATTTTGCTGAGTATTTGTGTATGAACAGTGTATATAAATTGTAAAAAAACTATTTCAAAGAAATTTACAATTACTCAATCATAAGACTAAATATTTATGAATAATGTAAATATGATAAATGGGGAAGTACTATAAATTATAAAAAGTTAAAATTATAGAAGAGTGAGAGATAAGAAAAGAGAAAGAGAGGGAGGATAGTGAGAGGAGGGGAAGAAAAACTAGAGAAAGATAGGGAAAGAGATAGAAAGGGTGTGAGAGGTAGTGAAAAAGGGAGAAAGAAAAGGAAGGAGAGGAGAGATGGTATGAGAAGAAAAGAAAGAAGAAGAGACTCCAAGAATTTAATAGACTATTTCTAAACAGATCACTTTCTAAAAAAAATAATTAAATTTACAAACTTATACAAGAATTCTAAAAGAATAATTTAATAATTTTATTTACAATATTAGTGTGTTTAAAATTTTTATCTCTACTAATGAATATTAATATGCATATAAAACTCATACAACTGTATAAATATTTATTATCACTTCCTTAATATTTACCAAAGTAATTAAAGACAATTTGTATATGAATTATCTAACTAAACATATTAAACTAAGATTAATAAATAAAAAAAATTATTACTACCTTTGCTGTGTTGCCACAAATAATAAAGAACATACAATTAAGAATATTATGAAGCAAAAATTGGCAAAGCAATAACAAACTATGCTATTAAAATATCAATTTAGTACTTATGAAATTACAAAATACAAAAAAATGGTAATATACATTTTATTTTTGTTATTATATTTTAGTGAATTCAAGAGTCCATCTTTTTTTTGCTCCTTACAATGTGATATTTTTTTGTCAGACATATTCCTGTGGCTTCAAATATTCTTATGCTAGCTATATAATAATCTGTATGATTTAGCAGTCCAACACTCTAGGATTGAACCTTAAAACTCAAGATCCTTAGGTTGTAGCTCATTTCCATCACTTCCAAACTTCTTTGCATGTAATTCTTAATATAACTTAATTAAAAAGTTTTTTTTTAATTAATAAGCAATTTCATTTAACATATATATATATATATATATGTGTGTGTGTGTTTATCATCAACTTAATAATTACCAACTGTAAATTTGAAATTTTCACTGGGCTTAACTGTAAATTAATAATGTAATAAACATAAAGTTATGAAAGTTAAATCTTCATGCTCTCATTCTGAAATGCTTTAGATTGGCCTATATAATTGTGTTTAGATACAAAGATAAGATGTCTCTTTTTTAAAAAAAAAATTATTTTGCATTTGGGTTTGAGAATGTCTATATATTCACTTATAACATCAGTGAGTTAGTAACATGACTAAACAGTGCATATCAAAAGCTGATTATCTTTTGATTGAGAATTACTAACAAAGACTGCATTTATTTATACATTATATTATTATTAAATCAATTCATATAGTATATAGTAAATCAAGCTAAAAAATATTTTTTAATTTGATATAAATGAACATTTTATAATACATATTGAAATGTATAATATGAAAAATAGATAATCAGTCTTTAAATACCCCTCTGCAAAGAAAAAGCTATTTCAACAGACCCCCTCTCCTATTAAAAGTGCTGTGAAGTAAAAGGCCTTGTCACAAGGCTTGCCAGTTACAAGATAGTGAGGAATTAAGTGATTTTTTTTTTTATATTTTACTCTCTAAGAATAAAAAAACTTAAATACCAATTTGATTTTTATATTGAATGATTAGAAGGATTGACTAAGGGCTGATTATATATAAAAAAAAAAAAAAGATCTATGTCTGATTAAACTTTAAAAAAAATTATCACTTTAGTTATACCTATCTTTTTTAGAATCCTAGAAACAGATTGGATTAAATTTGAAACTTTTTATTTGATCAAATTTACCTTTATTCTTTATTATATTTTCAGAAATTTTGAATTATTTATTACAAATATATATATATTTACAAATGGAAATTATTTAAAAAAATATTTCAAGTTTGCAAATATTGAAAAAAAAAATTAAACTAAAATTTGTAGTAATATTTATAAAAAATTATTTTTTTGTTATTGGACAGTAACTAAAAAAAATTAGAATTGTTTTAATTTAGTCTGTAAAACCTGAATAAATTATTGTTTAGATTACTAAAACTAATACAATTCTATTTAAAAATTTAAAAAACTTTTTGCAGTTTTTTTTTTTTAAAATGACAAAAAGAAATATGTCTTTTTGTAAAAGTAAGTATTTTCAAATAAAATTTGAATCTTGTCACATTTATTTTTTTAAAAAATTAAATATTACCCATTATTTTGTGAAAATAATCATAAATACGTAAAAAAGAAAAATATGGAATATAAAGTTTGAAATTTAACAAAAGATTAAATATGATCAAGGCTCTTGAAAAGAATTATAAACTATCCATTAACAGAATTGTAGATAGTTCTCAACTTATTTGCAAAAAAAATTCTCTAAATAATACTGACATTAATATTTTGTTAATTTCAGTTTTTACCAATAAATAAATGCAAAACTGGAAAAACAGCATTAAAGATAGCACAAGAGAATGATTGAAAGCTGAAGTATAGCTGCACCATTATATATTTTATTCTATACAATTGAGAATCATTTAATTAATTACAAATCCCAAGTGTGTTGAAAGTGTTGTTAATATAAAGGCACTTGAATATTTTTATTTGAGTATGCTCTGTAAATTATGAAAACATGACATCAAAATCATAAGTCCTATCTTGTATGCTTTCAAACTTACTGAATGTGATTGTATTGGTCTATTATAAAAAGGATGTCTTAATTGTATTGGGCATGTGAAACAAATGATTTAGCAAATTTTCTTTTAAAATATTTTATAGTGAATTTGAGAATGTTTTATTAAAAAGATTTACCATATTTACTTTTAAAATATCTTAAAAGTATTCTAAAGAGGTGCGAGATTAATTTCTTTCAATTGGGTATGATGTTGAAGTTTTTCAAAAGGAAATTTTTTCTGGAGAAACTGCTGAGAAAGATTTCAAATAAATAAACTAAAAGACCAGCATATGATATCTAGTACATAAATACACTTTATAGATTGCTTTGTTTTAATTTTTGTTATTTGTTTTGCTGTATTTTTTTTTCTATAATTAAAATAGCTATACTCATTTCTAACAATGACATTATAATTTAAATATAGATACAGAAAAAGAAGATTCAAAGAAAAATGTTTATGTGTTATTCTTAAGTGATATAGATGTGCATTGGGTGTACCATCCCCAATTTATTAGCTTTTCCTGTGCTACTGAATTGAGTGGCTTGTGTTCTCTTACTATTTGCATCAATACTTATCCATGAAATATATGTTTTTATTATCAACTAGTTGTCATTCACAATTTTTATTACACAAACCTTTATATATTAGCTTTAATTTTTGACATGGTAATTATATGAAAAAATTCACATTTAAACAATTTCAAAAGGAAGTGGTAATTTATATGGACACCTTTACTATTAAATATACTGCAGAAGAAGCTAAAAAAATAAATATTTTTTTGTTTTTTTTTTAATATTTAATATATAAAGTTTTATAAATAAATAACATAGATATTTTGTCATAAATCATTTTTATTCATAATTTGATATGGAAATCATGCAATTTTAGTATTAGCTTATGATCTTAATTTTATAAGTATATTTTATTAGTAATTTGGTAAAAATATTTATTACTTTTGTATTATTTACAATATTTTAAATATATTATACCAGTACATTATAGTACATAAATTTGAACTCTGTAAAGTCCACCTCATTAAATTAAAGGGCCATTTTCTTAAAAAATAAAAAAATTAAGTTGCATAAAAATATTTTAATTCTACATTTAAAATGTATGTAAAGTCCTGCATAGCTAATATACTATTGTCATAAATAAAATTATTCAGATTTATTAAAACATATACAAAATATTAAAAAAAGAGAGAGAGAAAAATAAAACAATACTTTTATTTTAAAGTTAACATATTTCACTTTTAATTATTATTTTTTTTTGTATTTTAAACTTAGTATAAATCTCTTTTGATAATTTGAATAGATAAACAGATTTAATTAATTTCAAATCTGTAAGAAAGTTAAGTTATTTATTTATACTTTTTTTTAGTTATAAATAATATTAATTAAAATGAAAGAAATTTAAAAAAATCTAAGGCAATTTTTTTATTGTTGTTGAATTGTCTGTTTTGGATCTTTTCATATAATGGAATGATTTTGATATAAATTGAGTTTCATTTAGTTTTTCTCTCTCTTTTTTCAAGTTGCTTATTTTGAGTGGATGACCCAAATAGTGCACAAGGCTAAGTCAGTTGCTGTCACAAGTTACATTTAAACTTCTGGTGATAATCATAAGTGAAGGAACAGTTAATTTTCAAATACCAGAAATGAAAATATTAACTTTAGTAAAGTAATTTTTAAGATGAATGATGCTGTAATTTTGCCTGAAAATGTGAGCCTGCTATATCAAAAACACTTGGATATCTGTTTATAAGAGAATATTGTAAAATAACCTGCTAAAGGAGAATGGGAGAGAATGAAATAAGACTTTAAAAATAACTCTCATATTCAATGCTCCTCTAGATAATTAGATTTACAAATAAATGCCTTATTAACTATATATGTATACAAAAGTTAAAGGTGTAATGATATAAGTCAATACCAGATTCCAGAAAATGGTAAGCCCTTTTATATTTACCAGAGTTAGAAAATCATAGGAGACAATTTCTGAACCCTTTACAATGACAGCATATATAATATATTGTGACTTATTAAAAAAAAAAATAAGAATTACATGTGCACACATAATTTAAAATGCAGAACAAGTAGAGATATAAACGTATGTATATTTTAAAGCATTTTGTGTAATTGAGCTCAATATTTAGAAAATGGTGGGAATTTTTTTTCTGCTATCCTCAAATTAAGCAATTTTCTATGTCTATTTTTAACTCTCACATACAAAAGCGTTTGAATTCGAAAAGATAGATGGCCATTCTATCTTTTCCAATGACTTTATCATGTGTTTGAAGTATTTGTATTCATTCATTTTATAGTTAGGGTCCAAGGCGCATGTGCAACAGTTTAATACTGTTTAAAATATTACAGTGTCTGTTTGATTTAATTGTACATACATTTTTTTATATTGGGGTGTTATGTTATATATATTAAATATTTTATGATGGATAATAAAACAGGAGTAAAGTTGTAAAAATGTATCGATTGTCTAATGAAGAGGAAATGCCTATTTATTTCTTTGTGAGGTAATTTAGATTTTAAAATGCATTTATAATTTTTTTTTTATTTTTTATTAATCATTGATTTTATTGTCTTTCTTCCTTATTCATTGCAGCATTTCATAATAGATATAAAATACTGTAATTGAAGTGATAAATGTACTATATGGTGAGTTCTAAAATCAATCATACTAATGTAAATTAAATAGATAAGATCTAATATTATGGGTGATAACATATCTAAATGAAAAAATGAGATTTGATTTGGCATATAATAAAAATGCCATAATGTTTAAAATGGCTGATACTCATTAACATACAAATGTTTCATTATTTGATTCATGGATTAAATGCCAGAGAAAATATATTGAGAAATGTAATTAATGACTTGGACAATTAAAAATATAAATATCTGGTGTATTAGACAATCAGTTATATTTGGTTATCTAAGTTGAGCCTGATTAAATTTTGTGGTAAATAACTGATGTTACAATATGTCTATCTAGCTATATACTATTAATAAGGGAAATCATGGGGTGATGGAAACCATTATCTCCATTGAATACATAAAATGAAATATAATAAATATAAAAAGATAAAATATAAAAAGGATAAATTATATAAGGAGCATGTATAAATGCATGAGATAAAATATTAAATGAGCATCAGAATCAGCATATCTAACCATATATAAATAGTTGCAGTAGTAGTAAGTTATAAACTACAAGTTACTCAACACTAGACAAGAAAAGGCTATAATATCACCAGAAATTCCACAGTCAACAGTAAAAAAATTCATCAGAAATCAACAATCAAAGTTCATGTTTGACTGGATCTAAAGATATACACTACAAAACAGGCTACTTATCTAGCCATTTCCAAACATTAGCCAGAAATACAACACAATATTCTGTATGCACATACTCATGTGCTAATCTATCACTCATAACAAAAAAAATATTACTGCACTGCTGATATAAGCTGATAATCAATGCTCCAACCACATGGTACCAATAGTGTGCCAGCCAATTAAAAACAATTTCTAATAAACCAAACAAATTGCTGTGAATTGACTTTAAAGGTGATAACTTTGTGCCATTCAGAGTTGTCACCTGTATTTCCAAACATAAATATAGACACCTACATCTATATAACTAATTATTATGCTTTCTAGAGCTATTTCAAGATCATAAGACTCTATGAACTGTAACTATAAACAAGAAAAAGATAAATATAACAGCTTACTTATATTAATTAAATAGCTGTTCTTGGATAATTTAAAAATCTCTAAAACACTTATATGCAATGAAATCAAGTCACACACACTTCCAATTCATAGAACAAATAACTTAAGAAATAAAGTCATAAACATATATGCTTTAAACAATTATTTAATAAACTAACTGATTAATAATTTTAAAAAAATTTAAATGACATGCTAATATGATAATTTTAACTTATACATTTTTATCAAAAAATATAGTTTCATAAAAAATATGATTAACTAGTTGATTTTTATTCATTAAATTAATTAACTTTTAATTAAGTGATTTTCTGCTAAGTAACCAAAGTTGGAAAACAACTTTTTCATAATGAGAGATAAAAATCTTTAAATTAGCTTAATGTTTTGTATAATTTTGGAGGGAAAATAAATGAATAAAAAAACGTGTTTTAAAGAAAATATTGAATTAATAAAAATTATTCACCAATTATTCTTTATATTAAAAAAAAATCCTAGCAAAAATAAAAATTTTACATTAGTTAAGACCCTTCTTATAATTTTGGAGGTAAAATGCTATGAAAAAAATAATATGTTTTCATGAAACAAAAACATTTAACATTATTAATTATTACTAATTATTACTTAATTTAAAATACATCTATAAATTTAAATATAATATGTTCATTAAAGTTCTTTTTATCATGGATTTATTTTTCTTTAGAGTTCTTCTTGGGTAGTTATAAATTTCTTTTTTTTTTTCCATGATGGTTTTCTTTTTGTAGGTTTCTTCATTTAACATCTATTTGCAAGTTAATGTACAAAGTTAACTTTTTTTATTTTGCAATAGAATATTTACCAAGCTAACACATCAGAAAGAATTTATCCATTTTTTTCTAATAATTTTCAAGTCAGACTAACACATAAAGACAGAATCACTCATGCTATTGGATGGAGATAAGACTTGTTGCAGATTACTTCAGGATATTATTTTTTTTTTTTACATTAGTCTAGTACATGGAGGTAGATGTTGTTTAGCTTTAGATAAACTTAGCATATATTTGTCTTCAACTTTATTTTAGAAAACATTTTTACAGCCAAATTTCTGCTTCTATCTAAAAGCTGACTTAAGAATGGCTACTTTTCTCAACAGCTTGATTAAGACTCTTCTACTGTCTTTTTCAGCAACTGGATCAAGACTGACTGTTCTCCTCAACAGCTTGATTCTCTTCTTCTTACAGGTTTATTAATTTATTCTTTTTCCTGTGATACTTTTTGGGAAAATCCTGTCTCCAGCCAATCACAACCTTATCTTTTGCATGACCGAGTTAAACATTGACCAGTTATATCTATTTTTACAAAAAAAAATTGTTCAATTACTTTCTCATTTTTTTAATATTGCAAAACAAGGAAATAAAAAATCCCCTGTTCTTATTTTTTAGCCTTCATTTGATAACTCTGCTTACTGTGTTGTAGAGATATCAACAAAATTGTTAGAACTTTATTATTTTTTCTCTTTAAAAATACTGCTAAACATAAAACTTTATTTTATTTTTTTAAAAAAGTTAAAATTAAAAATTGTTCAATAATTTACTGAAGAGAATTTTTTTTTTGCTCTCAGTACTTTTTTCAAAACTAAAATTAAATTGGTAATTATAATTATTGAAGAGAAAGAACAAAAAAATTGTTTATTTGATTTTATATTTTTTTATATTTTACAACTTTTTTTTTTTTTTAAATGTCATAGCATCAGCCGGGACGTGAACCCGGTCAACTGCCTGCTAGTGCAAAGCAGTTGCGCTGACCTCTCGACCACCAATGCAAGACATTTTACAACTTTTAACAAATTATAATACATTTTACACATTCACATTATGTTCAAAATAATATTTGAAGATTCTCATATTATCATGTGATAAAAAATATTAAAATAAGTCAAATATCCGTTATTATTATTATTAAAAAACATATAGGAAAATTAAATAGTATCTCTCCATTAATTAAATACTTTCTAAATTTAAGAAACATGTAATATTGCTATGGTCAGAGTTGGCCACTGCCTGCAATATTACAATACCTTGCCTTTAAAAAGATGATACCATAAAATGGGGAACCACATTTCATGTCCCATTATTTTAACTTTATATTTTAATGGTCATCTTATAATTGGTGACATCCAAACTTATAAGGATATTCAGGTAAGTATCTTAATCCATGTATAATTGGAAATCTTTATTTGAGTTGGGCTGTGATAGTGTGGTAATAATCTATTCAGATTTCCTCTACTCTCTGGACTATTATTAATCTTTCTTTTCATCCAGGTTTCCTCTCATGGATTATGTTTATTATTTTTATCAGCAACTTTATTCTTTATGCTGGTTTTATTTTTCACTTTTGGGATTTTTTTATTTTGCAAGTTGGAAGAGACGGTTTTTTTTTCTAAACTTTCATGGGTTTGTTGCTTAAGCATTTTCACTACTATTATCAGATTAATACATTTTTCATCAATTTACATAATTATCTTATTTAACTTATGTCATTGGTTACATTTAATCATTTTTATTATTGGATAATTTAACAGAGCAGCATCTGTAAATACTTTTATTTAAAATATTTGACTTTGTAAAAACTCAATATGTCTCTTTGGTAAATTGAGAAATGTAATTTTGTAATTTTTATATTATTTGTTTTCTTAACTTTATTATTGTCTTCTCACTTTCTTCTTGATATTCTTCATTAATTTGATTTAATATTTCTATATACTTTTGTTCATTTTTTATATTTTTCTCCAATTGTTTTGGTTTATTTGTCTTTTGATCTGCCATATAATTTTTTTCTATCTATCATTACTTTGATTTAGTATTTTCATTTTTGTTTGTGGTACTTTTCTTTATTTGTATTTTTATCTACATAAACCTCTATAGCAATGACATCAACATTATCACTAGTGGCTTTAGCATTTATGCTATATTTATTTGAAGCAATATCATCGATATCTTTTCTATTTTTGTCACTTATTTGGATTATATTATCATTATTTTCACAAACATTTTTGTTCATTTTTTTGTCTTGATTTTGTTGATTCCATTTCACTGTTATGTTTTGAAATTTTTGATTTGTTTCCTGATTAATTTCATCTCTTTTCCTTATCATTGTTTTTTTTTCTTTACATTACATTTCATTTCTCTAAACAGCATCTGTATTTTTCTGACTGCTTTCTACTTTTTTAAAAAGAATCTGAATTTCTTCTGCTTTTTTTTTTATTATTCTCTTTGTTAATTGCTTTCTTTTATTTTTAACATATCTATCTTCATTCCTTTGGTTCTTTTACTTTTCTTTTTATTGATTCTGTTTATTATCCTTTTCTCTTTGTTCTTTTTTTATTATCATTTTCTTTTTGTTGATTCATTTGTTTAAACATTTCTTCTGTTTTTGTTAACTGTTCACATATATTTGTGCTGGGATGACATGGTTATATTCTTTATTTTTTGTGTTTTTTGGTTAATTGTTCATTTTATTTATGTTTATGTTCTTTCTCCATTTTGATCAATGTTGCTCTTGTTAGCATTTGTGTTTACTTCAGATCACTTTTGATCTTATAGACAACTGGGTTAAATTACTATTCCACACAGGAAATACAATATGAACATTTTAAATATATTATCTCATAAAATAAGCTTTATATAACCTCCCTTCCCAGCAACCTTTTTTACTACTACTATTATTGCCTTTAATCTGCCTTTCTTCAAACCTGACTGTTTCAATTTCTGACTTTATTTGTCCCTTGCTTTATTTTCCAATTCTATTTTGGTCATGCATGTGTGATTGATTTCTTATTCACAATTATTTTTATTTTAAGTACAGAGTCATATAAAATAAAACAAAGTTCATATAAGAAATAATTTGTCAAAAGTTTTCTTAGTCTTACCTGATGAGCATCTGTCATCAGAGGATTGCATAGTAATCTCTAATTCTGGTATAGATACAGAATCCAGACACTGGAATACAATTATGCAATGTAGGATGAACTTCAGAAGGTTTATCTATCTCAATTAAGTCATTAAAAATATCTTTATGACAAAAATAGAAATAATAATGCAAAAATCTTTGCAAAATCCTGTTCTTTTAAGTTTTACAAGCTGATAAATACAAAATTTCAAAATAATACTGTGCTTCTTAAGTCTTAAAAGTTTATAAATACAAAACTGTAAACTTATGCCTTGCTCATTTTCTATGAAACTTAGAGGCTGGGATTTATGATAGAATTACATTAACTGTCTTTGATAAACAACTGTATTAAAACTTTAAAATGGGTTGGTATAGTGTTGAGATAGAATAGTCCATGGAGGTGCATGAAAACATAGCATCTTCAAGCCAGTGACAAAATTCTCCATCCATCACCAATAATGAAAGTATAGCTAAACAAACCACAACAATCAAAATCTCAATCCAATCTTCAAAAATCCTACTTTGATTTTTTATTTTCCTTTTAAATATGAACTCTTTTAAATATATATTCACAATGGCATTTTTTTTAAATTTATAATCACATTATATGTTAATCATTAACTATGTTCTTGTCACATCTTTTACAGCAATACATTTTTAAAAATTAATTCTGCAGCAAAATTCAAAGTTTCTTTCTCAGGTGCAATTATATTTGAGATTCTAGTTATGTGGCCATAACTGATCATCATTGGGCCCACAGTTGTGTTCCATTTGTAATGGAATGTTTGGTTGGGGTAATCATGGGGTGGTCATGGAAAGATGAAAAATCATCCTTCCCAAATAATCAAAGAGAATGAATGTAAAATGAAATAAACATGTAGAAATGATGATCATGAGAGTCAGCATGTTTACTATACAACATAAAGTTATCCATAGTTATACTAATAACAAGTTATAAACTATAAATTACCCAGAAGTAGATAAGAGAAGGCTATAATATCACCAGCAATTTAACAGTCAACAATAAAAAATTCATCAACTATCAACAGCCATGTTTAACTAAATCTAAAGATGTATACTATAAAACAAAACTTTATCTAGATATTGCCAAACTTAGGCCAGAAATATAACACAATACTCTGGGTGTACATATATAAGTAGTAAGCCATCACTCATAATAAAAAATAATGCAGCTAAACTTTTTCTGTTTAATAGCTGAGTTAAGAAAAACTGCTCTTCTCAATATCTTTATTAAGATTCTTCTATTGTCTTTTTCAGCAGCTGGATCAAGATTGACTGCTCTCCTTAACAGAATTGATTCTCTTCTCCTTACAACACACTGAAGTCTACTAATTTCCCCTTTCTCCTATGATACTTTTGCAACAATTCTGTCTCCAATAAATCACAATTTTGATTCTCACATGGCCAAATTAAACACTGATGAATTTGGTCTATTTTTACAAAAAAAAATTAGTTACTTTCTTTTTTTAAGATTGCAAAATAAGTAAAAAAAATTCCTCTGTACTTGTTTTTCTTATGCATAAAATAAGTTAATTCTTTAATTATCCTTGATTTGGAAATCATTGTTTTGGAGAGAGATAAAGAGAAAAAGGCACTTCAATTAATTAAAATAAAATTTAACAAAAATGTTTGAACTTTATTACTTTTTCCTTTTTAAAAATTATACTAAACATAGAACTGTAGCCACTTTATGTCTCCTAAAAAGTTAAAATTTAAAAATGTAAAATAATTTATTGATAAGATTTTGTTTTTTGGTCTCAGTATTTTTTCAAAAATTAAAACTAAACTGGAAATTAATTATAATTACTGAAGAGAGAGAACCAAGAAAATTGTTTATTGATTATATATTTTTCACTTTCTTTTATAACTTTTAACAAATTATAATACATTTCAAATATTCACATTATGTTTAAAATAATATTTGAAGATTCACATATTATCATGTGATAAAGAAAATATTTAAATAAGTCAAATATCCATTATTATTAAAAAAAACCTATAAAAATCAATATTTTCCTATTAATTAATTACATTCTAAATTTAAGAACTTTGTAATGTTGGCATGGCTAGAGTTGGCCACTGCCTACAATATATATATATAAAATGTTTTATTTAACTTAGAAATTTTGCTTGTTTGATTGTTTAGATTAAATTTTATAATAAATTTTTAACACAATTTTTATCAAATGAATTTTCTTCAACTTTTTTACATGCCAGAAATTGATGACAATGCAATATGGCAATGAAATATTTCAGGCAGTCGTTTGTTTAGTATGATAATGTTAATGGGATGAATTTTAATCACATTGATATCAGGATATAGTAAATATTTTTATCTGCCATTAAAATATTACATTCATGTCAGTTCAGTAAGTTCTCAGTGATATACATAAGAGAACAGTTTTTTAAAAAAAACTTATGCTAAAAATTATTAATTATCAATTAAAATAGAAATAAAAACAAATCTTAATTTCTCTTGATTGTAAAAGATTTTTTTTAAAAAAACAAAACAATATTGGAATTGGTTTTTAATGCAGGCAAATGTTTTTTTCAAATACTACATACAATGCAACATTAATTTTATTCTTTATTTTCAAATTTGAATAAAAATAATTATAAAAAATATCTGTATATTACAAAGTTAAAAATAATATATATATATATATAATATTTTACAAATAATCAAAAACAATTTTAAATTTAAATATAATTAACTATAAAAAATATGTGAATACTAAAAAGTTAAAAATTATATATAGAGAGAGCTCACAAATAAGCTCTTAACAAACTTTGCAAAATGCAAACGTGTTAAATTAGGTCATGTGACATATGACTTGATTTCTTTGTAATATATATATAACATTTTATGATAAACACTTGCATCTAATGTTCATTAAAATGCCAAGCATAATTTTCTTCAACCACAATTTGGGTTTTTATATTTAACTTGAAATTAAATTATTGAGGATTCAGAAATTAATTCAGATAAGTTAAATGTAAAAACCCAAATTATGACTGACAATATCATTGGATTTTTAGTGCATGTTAAATAAGAATTTATTATAAAATATTTTTTGTATATTATTTTATTATTTCTGAAGTTTTATATATATATATTAACTATAAAATCTTGTATTTGATTATAAGCAGAGACTAATAGATTATTTTATCGAAGACCTGTACAAAAAATTTTAGCACCAAAAGCTAAAAAATCAGACAGTTAAAGAATTATCAGATATTAGGTTTAGAGTTCATTTTTTTATTACAAGATATTATATCATAAACTAAATCTCAGCATAAAAATGATCAGGTTAATTTATACACTATACAAGAATATCAGAAATAACCCTTATTCTTCAAATGAGTTAGAGACATGAAATAAATTGAATTTTCTATTTATATATTACAGTTAACTTATTTAATTTTAAATCTTGATTATATTTGCAATCAATTGTATTTATATGTGATATTTAAGTTATTAATGTATCTCCACACATATTTTACATGGAATTGAATTACTTTTTATCCACATTATAATACCTATTATAAGTGCAAACACCACAGTGTGAGGAATATATTTGTAATAAATTGGTTAATCCACTGAAATATTGTAATCTTTAAAATCTTAAATACATTGTACTTCTTAGTTGCAAATTATTATTTTTTAAACCATTTACTAGTATAAAAAATTTCAGACTAACATCTTTTTTTTATAATATTCAGGTTGTTAATTTGATAGTAAACAAGAAGTTAAAAATAGTTCTCAAAAAATATAACTGCATAGTTTTCAGTTTTGTATTCCAAATTCTTATTAATAAAGGCAAAAGCTAGAAAATTTTCTGGGAATGAGAATCAACCTAGTAATTCCTGATTACTCAAGCTTATTATGGATGATGTTAGAGAGGTATTCTTATTCAGCAGATATTTTAAAAACTTGAATCAAGTGAATATTTTCACCAGAAACGTTATAATGTAACCATATATAATAATAGTACAAATATGAAAAGTCTACAGGGTGGTGGATTATGTGTATATTTGGCAAAGGCAGTCATCAATGCAGCTGGGAGGCAAAGATACATTTTATTACATTCAAGTCACATTTAATTAAATATATATGTATTTATTTATTTTTACAATCGTTAAATATATGTGTTTGCAATGACTGATTTTGAATTTAGCCCTATAATAGTAATACTATGAAGTAAATTTATCATATTTTTTATATCTCATATAAAAAAAATTTAATGTTGATTATATTCCTAATTTACTTTCAGTGCCATGGCTAAATAAATACTTTGTTTCATTATTTCACCATTTGATCTCTGTAAATAAATAATATCTCAGAATGAATATATCTCAGGGTTTAAAATATATGTTTGTGTGTGACCAAATACAGTCCATTAAATAATATGATCTTAATTGAATAAGTAATAATACAAAGTCAAGTTTAATGACTAAAAATTTAAATTAACATTATTTACATCTATTAAAAAATGAAATATTTATTTTTTATTTACAATTAATAAATATTGATTTAAGCTAAATAAAATTTCTTTAGCTTTCATTTTCCTAAGAAAATAAATTGTTAGTTTAACAAATATAGCATATCCTCAAAAAACTTCATCTAATCATAGAAATCCTTTGCTATAATTTATTATTTATTAATGGCTTAAATTTTAAATATATATTTATATACTACTCCACAAATATAATAAGCGAATTTTCTCTAATGACACTATATTTTAAATAAAATGCTATGAAAGTAAAGACCACATATATTTTTTAACCCTTATAAACAAAATAAATCTTATAAACCATAAAACACATTACAATATTTTTAAAATTAATAAATACATTTACTCACTAAATATAAATTCAAGACAATTAAATTTAATAACATTTATGGATATGTATAAATGTGCATCAAATTTAAGTATGTTTGTGGACTATATAAATGTGTCAATAATAATAATAACTATCTTTATGACTTCAATTTCACTTGTTTAAACATCTTGGAAATAGAAAGTTAAGATAAATCTTATTTTATTTTTTTAAAAAATAGTAAATGTTTAAATATATTTTTCTTCTTACAAATTAAATAATAACCATATTTCTTAAAAAACAAAAATAAACAATAAAGTCCATTATTTTTTGTACTGACCTCTAATGAAGTTGATTTTAAATTGTAGATTTTATGAAATGACAATCCATTAACCAGTCTACTAATAAGTCTATTTTTTAATTGATTTATTGATAAAAATTTATTAAAGATGTTGAAATGTTATTGTATCTATGATCATTATAATTGTCCAATAAAATTCTTTTAAAACTGAAAAATGTTGTAAAAAAATTATGTAAGAAATTTTTCTTTCAAATATTTCACTGGTGAGTTATAAATTTGTTTGCTATTTAGGGTCTGATTTTTTTAAACAAACAATTGATGTTATAGATTTTTTGAAACATGTTGATTTCCTTTAGATAATCTTTTGTCCAGATATTATTGACAAGCAAATAGCTCTTTGAAGCTGTGAGGAGGTTTCAGATAAAGGTTGAGTTGCACCCCTCCATAGCTATTTGTTTACCATAATCAATATAATGAGAAGGTGAAAATGTGAAAGAATAAGACATTTCCAAGAAATTGAAGATACTTTTATAGCTTTTTACTTTGCATAATTATTTAGGTAACATGGTAAGAAATAACCATAGCAATTATTGAATGTCCTGAAATTATGCTCTGCTCTTTGAAAATGTTTTATATATTCTTTGCACACTCTAGTCATTCTAAAAAACTTTTCATGATTATTTTAAAATTTTTTAAATAAAATAAAATATTTTCTTTGAAATAAACTACATTACTTTGCAAGTAAATAAAATATATTTTTAAATAATATATTCCTTTTTTTTCTCCCACTAAGTAACATTGCCATTGTACTATTATTTTTTTTTTAAACATCATAAAATCTATTTTAAAAATAAAGTTTAAAAGATTAATAAAGTAAACCAAAACAAACATCCACAATACTCCTATTGTTATTACTATTTCACTATAACTAATTCATTATTGCTACTATAAATATTTTAAACCTCATTTAAAATATATGCATTTGTTAACTTAAAACTAATCATTTTTATAAAACATACTCTCACACAGATATATACATGTTTGGAATGAACCTAAAGTAAATGAAAAATGTATTTAACAAGGTAAATGCAGATAATTATAGATTTTTATTCAGCATGAAGAAAAATAAATATTGCTACAATATATTTTTTGTAAGAAAATCATTCATAATAAATATATCTAATACTTATCTTAATAATGAAGCTTCTATAGTAAACTATATATGTATTTAACAGTAAGAATTTTTCCCTACATATTAACTTCTAAGTAAGCTAAACAAAAGTTTAAACATATTTATGTGAATATAGGTCATTGATCAATAGCTGTAGTACATATATATATATATATATATATATATTGTAACCAGTAGTGTGTGTATATATATATATATTAAAGGAAAAATATGTTTATTTATATATATATATTTATATATAGTAGTGTGTGTATATATATATATATAAAAGGAAAAATAGAAATAAACAAAAATTGTAGTAGATATTTTCTACATTCACTGAAATAAAAATAATAAATAAAGTGATAAATAATTCTGGATTTAAAATAATATTTTATTATAAAATTAAATATTTAAAAAAAGTCTGATAAATAAAAATTAATATTTTTATTCTGATTTTGAAAATTTTAAAATAAACATGTTTTTTGATAATTATAAAAATGTCTATTTTTGAAATCTTTTAATTAATTGGTATCAAAGTAAAAATATGTATATAGATCATACCTTTGGTCAAATTCCAAAGGATTAAAATTAATTGAAAACAGTCACTATGTTTTTATCACCTGACCCAACCAAGATTATCAAAAGGGCTGATAAAAAATAACAGTCAATTTGGCTTTAATTTTTTGAGAAGTAGTTAACAGAAGAGCTAACTGCAAAGTTGGCTAAAGTATTTTGTGAAGAGTTGGTAACTGTAGCAGAGACTGGAGACAGTAAAGCTAACTGCAGAAATGGCTAGTAGAATTATATAGAGAACTGCCATGAGGATGTAAGAATGCAAGGAAGTAACTGCTGTTCAGTTCAATAGTGGAGTTTGAATTTATAGCCTTAAAAGTATTCTGGAAAATAGTTTGCTGACCTGAAGCTTACCAAATCCAGGTCTAAGTGGAATCAACTGCAGAAGGGATAAAGCCAACCATATCAAAATTATATACTTTTGCCTGATGCTGACAATTGCCTGGAATGACCAAAAACCAGCTTGCCCAAGAGAAACACCAGCTGAATAAAGAAGTAGTTATACATATGTTGTTGTTTCTATATTTAGAGAAGCACAGATAAACTTGTATACAAAAGAGAGTTGTTTTTAAATAATTCATTTGATAGACATTTTAAATTTATATTTTTAAATTTAAAGACATTTATAATTAGTTATGGGTTAACCTGATAAAAGTTTTCTAACCTCTCAAAAATTGACTATACTTTTCTTTTATAAGAATAAAAGAAAGCTGTAATAGAATTTGTTAACTGATTTTAAATTATATCTATATTTTGTTTATACATACATATATGTGTGAAATTTTCTGTATGTTTTTCGAATGGTATTAATTAGAAAAATATATTATTCTAACAAATTAAAATAGGACAAATATGTAAAATATAATCATTTTTTGTCATTATGAATATCAATTGAAATGTATTCCTTGTTTATCATAAAACACATGTCTATGTACTTAAGATGGCAGAATACGCTGAAGGTGGCTATAGCAAAGGATATTAATCTTCAATTTTATATAAACATTTTAAAAAATTTTGTAGTTTTATTCCAGCTATTTATTTTTATTATATATATATATATATATATGCATTTATAGAAACTTATTAAGAAATATTGTAAATCAATGTAATAACTTTAGTTGTGTATATAATTTTGTATACTATTCACAATCAGAAGCCTGATTTTGCAGATCTTAATATTTATTTATTTTTTGATATTAATAAACTTGTATTTAATTGTTAAAATTGTATTAAATCTTCATTTCTTGGTCACATAATAGTGAAAGAGCTTATGCTCTCTGAACTATATTTGAGCATGGGATGAATATATAAATGGGAATGCATATTAGTGCTTTTGGGGCATCTAGCAATGATCAATCATCATCAGCCTGGTTGTCACATAAGATTATATTTTTTAAAGTCCATTCACCACCTTTAATTTTAGTTTAGTTTCATTAAAAATTTAAGTTTATAGTTGGTCAGCACATTAATGGTACTTAAGTGGTCAGAGCACTGATGATGATCCACATGTTTTAATATCCACACTATTGTTTAGATTTTTCTGATTATGTATTCTGATGGATTCACACTTAGTTTGTGCCTCCAAATTAATGGTTAAACAGTCAAAGGCTCAATAGTTAGCCTGGTTTACAGAAGACCCATTTCCGATCCAGTCACAAGGTTGACTAATGATTTATATTTTTTATTGTTCAAACCCAGCCACAAGATGGACTGTTGATTTTATTCTGATTTATTGTATTGATTTTTAGTTGTTGATCATCCATGATCATGAATGGTTTATTTTGAGTATTACTGATAATTACTTTTGACTACTTATATTAATTGATAATGCTGGTTGATGTATAGTTAATCATAGTTGCTCTGAGGAGTAACTCACTACTATCTCAGAGGTTTCATGTTCTCATGCTCCCCTTAAATATATCTTACTTATATATACTTAAATAAATTATTGATTTTGTATTTAAATTGACTGGGAGTGATGATGATTTTTTATCACCCCAGGTATGACTATGATCAACCTCCTTTTTGTGACCCATCCCATTACAATGTATGTATATTGTATCAGTCATTCCATTTTATTTGTAACACTGAGGGCATTACTAAACCATTGTTGACCTAGAAAATTTAATTTATGGTGATCAAAAAGTTAATGATGATGAATATAAATGCTTCTAGTTAGATCCAAGGAAAGAAAGAGATCTTAAACATTGTTCAGATAATTGAAGAGCATGACATAGAAACAAATGTTAGCCAAAAGCAAGTGTAATTATTGATAATTTTAAAGTTTTTTTAAATTCAAAAATAAATATTAGTCAAACAAAATATAAAAGTTTGATCTAAATTTCCCAACTTTCTTTATCAGAGAGAGCACGAGAGTATTGTGGTATTAAATACTTTGGCAGATAATTTTGTTTTCTCACCTAAATTTAGAGAGCTTTGAATGACCTTTCTGCTGCTGATGTATATACTCTTAAATTTCTATTTTCTTTTATTTAGAGATTTTAATAAAACAATCTTGTACAGAAGTTAATGAACAGTGCAAAGTGAACTTTCCTTAACCTCATAAAACAATGGTACACAACAAGGAGGTCATATGCTCCTTTAAAGGCTCGTAAGAAATCACATAAATATGCCCCTTAAGGTTGACACTATACAAGCAATGAGAAAAGATTATGATTTTATGTAATTTGAAATAGAAGAGAACAAAATCTTTATGGTTTAAGAAAAAAGAACTATATAATCGATAAATCATTAGCCAAAAGATCTATGGTCTGCAGGAAATGCAACACCCATTAGCTACATTAATTTCAAATATGGAACAGGTGAGATAAAAAGAAACTACTATTATCTGCCAAAGCTTTTAACAATAATTAATAATAATAATAATAATAATTAATAATTAATAATAATAATAACAACAACAACAACAACAATAATAATAATAATAATAATAATAATAATAATAATAATAATAATAATAATAATAATAATAATAATAATAATATAAAGATGTTATCTTGATTATTGTAATAACAATTGTAACCTGGTTGTAACTGGAAAACTTGTAGCACATAATCTACTATGTAACCATTAATGTATTCTTTTGAGACAATAAAGGCCTTTTGAATAATAATAATAATAATAATAATAATAATAATAATAATAATAATAATAATAATAATAATAATAATAATAATAATAATAATAATAATAATAATAATAATAATAATAATAATAATAATAATAATAATAATAATAATAATAATAATAATAATAATAATAATAATAATAATAATAATAATAATAATAATAATAATAATAATAATAATAATAATAATAATAATAATAATAATAATAATAATAATAATAATAATAATAATAATAATAATAATAATAATAATAATAATAATAATAATAATAATAATAATAATAATAATAATAATAAAAAACTCACTCAATACATCCTCCAACAAAGTGATAAAATAAAATCTTAAACTAGTTCATTATACTTTAAAAATTACAAAAAATACATCTAATAAAAGAAATATTTATAAACTGCTAATATTTAAATTATTATGAATAGGTCTATCATATGGTCATATTTCTTTTCTTTGATTATAAAGCTTAGAGATTTCAGCCCTGGTTAAAATAGAAAATGTTCATTTATCTTCAAAAGTTCAGTTTTATCATTCATTTGATTCCAGTGGTATGCACAAGATTTTAGTTCTCTTGAGAGTATATTATGATGATTTTTGATTTTCATTTATCTGGTTGGGAGTACAAAGGCAATCTTTAGGATCAGTTTTAAACTAGGCTTTAAGGATGTGTTCATGATGGTACAATTTTGAGCTCTGGTGTTTGTCTTAGATGGCTTAGGACTGCATACTTTTAATAAAGTTAGTTTCTGAATTTTAAATGAAGGGTTGCTAATTCCAGTATTAAGCATTTTCACTTCTTTTTTCTTTTGAATGTTTTCCATTAGCAGTTGTCAAACCACAATCTTCCTTTGCAATTATCCCAAGAAAACCACAATTTATAATCAGCAAATATAAAATTATATATCTGCTGTCAAAAATTAGCAAATAATAAAATATAAATATCAGCAGTCCACAACTAGCAAAAATATAATTTCTATTTCACATCAGCAGTCTGCCATTAGCTAATATAAAAGTTATATATCTTCTTCAAAAATAGGAGCTTTCATATGCAGTTGTTATCTCCTGACAGATCTGAATTAAAAGTTTTAACCAGGATTAATCTCTTATCTTTCATTAGATCTTAATTAAAAGTTTTAACCAGGGCTTTTTTATCTTATGTTTTTTAAATACAAATTTTAATCAATTAGAAAATGATTTTCTGCTTTTAAAATAGATGAAAAAACTTATCTCAAGCAAAACGCTTTTAAATTAAAGTGTTTTTACAATTTCCATTTATAATCAAGTACATGTGTTATGGCATACACTTTTAATAAAAAAAAATAAAGTACAAAATTTTTAAATACAAATTTCTTTTCTTTTAAAATCTTTATAAATATATATTTTAGTTTTGAAGTGAAGAAAGTATCCAGTTCAATATATATATATTCATCATAATCATCAATCATTATCAATCCACTGCAGGTCTCTCCAAGCTCAATCCATCTTTTCCTATCTTTAGCTTCTCTTTTCCACATCACCCCTGCACACTTTCTTATTTCATCCATCCATCTCACAAGTTCAAAAATGCAATGTATGGGTAAGAGAACAAATAGGTGTTACTGACCTCATTGGAAAAATTAAAAGACTGAAGTGTAGTTCGGCTGGACATATTGCTAGAAGAGATGATAATAGATGGACAATTGAAATTTTAAACTGGATTTCAAGAGATTGTAAAAGACCCAGAAAGAGACCACATGTGAGATGGATATATATATATATATATTAAAAGAGCATAAAGCTAAACTAATCAAGAAATAATCAAAATTACCCCAAATTCACAACTCAACTAGACAAGCCAAGAAAATAAACTCAAAAATTTTATCAATGGTTTCACTGCTACAAGCAGACTTCTCAAGTGTAAAGAACTGCAAAATAATATATTTAAACTAAGCATTACCCACATTTTCACTCACCATACACCTTAATATTAAAAGAACTTTTAAATAAGTTAATTGCTTCAGAATCATAAATTTTTAATAATAAAATTCTTTAATTCTTTTCTTTATTTCATTTCTCTGAAAGAAAACAACCTCTTCATCAAAATTAATAGTGTGTCATGTATCTTTTTTTGAATATATAAAGCAGAATTTAAGATATTTATTTCTAAACCTACATTTATGTACCTTTATTTTTTCATTTAAGTCAAACTACTCTGACCAATATATCACTTTTTACAAAAACAAGGGATAATATACACTATTCCAGGAATAGACTTTCTATCAAAAATTCCCTTTGTATTATTTGATAAGTTATTCAAAATAATACCCCTTTTTCAGGCAATTTTTTTATTTTCAAATAAATTGCTATTTTTACATACAATTTTATAAGAAGACAATTTAAATGACAAAGAAATACAATCATATTTTTTTATTCTTTATGTCATTATAAATATTACTGTTAAATAAAATACTTTTAACAAATTTATCAGAGTAATTTTGTTTTATAAATGTCAATTTTATAAAGATTATGTGAGTGTTAGCTACTCTTATAAATTTGTTAAAAGTATTTTCTTTAATAGTAATAATATTTGTGATGATGTAAAGAATAAAGAAAAATATGATTTTATTTTTTTTCCATTTAAATTTTTTTCTTATAAAATTGTATGTAAAAATAGTAATTTGTTTGGAAATAAGAAAATTGCTTGGAAAAAGGGGTATTACTTTGAATAATTTATTAAATAATACAAAGGAAATTTTGATAGAAAAACTATTTCTGGAGTAGTATATATTATCCTTTATTTTGTAATAAGATATATATTGTTCAGAGTAGTTTGAACTTAAATGAAAGAATAAAGGTATACAAAAGTAGGGTTAGAAATAAATATCTTAGTTGTGCTTTATATGTCCATGAAAATGATATTGGCCACATTATTAATTTTGATGAAGCTAAGGTTGTCTTCTTTGACAGAAATGAAATTAAAAGAAGAATTAAAGATTTTTTATTATGAAAAATTTATGATTCTGAAGCAATTAACTTAGTTAAAAGTTATTTTAATATTAAGGTGTATGGGAGGCAAATGGAATTGTGGGTTGTGTCTAGTTTAAATGTGTTGTTAATTTGTAGTTCTTTATACTTGAGAAGTTTGCTTGTAGCAGTGAAACCATTAGTAGTGTTTTAGAGTTTATTTTATTGGCTAGTCTGATTGAATTTGGGGTAATTTTGATTTTATATGTATATATCATCTTAAATTTAATGATCTTTAAATGAATATAAGCTAATGAAGAAAAAAATTTTACTACAGAATGTGATGTGTTCTTATAAACCTTAATAAGGAATGCTTTTTTGAACTTTTTATATCCCTTTGCAAATACACTTAGAAAAAAATATTACATTTATTAATTTTATTTATTTAATAAATTGTTTTTCTCTTCACTAGTAAAAATTGTAATTATAAATATGCGACTTTTTTCACATTAAATAATGAAGCTATAATTATACTATAATGTATAATAGGTTTGCTTAGCGCTTTCAAGATTTAATGTTGGAATCTCATACTCATAGCTTTGTGAATGAAGACACATAAAATAAAAATGAAGGAACATCAGTATTCTGGGACCACCAAGCAGCTACACCATGTATTTGAACCCAGTTCTGCCCAAATAATTTGTACAGAGAAGAGTGATGCCAAAAGAAAAGTTAAAGAAGCTTTTTACATAGCATTGTTCTCAGTGACATTAATAGAAGAGAGGCATGCTTTGCTCTCTCCAAACAATGGACTAACTAATTAAAAATTCAAACTCATTTGCATATGTGTATAATAAATCACAACAGTCTTCATTCACAAAGCTATGAGTATGAGATTCCAACAAACCTATTATGCATTATAGTATAATTATAGCTTCACTATTTTATTTATTATATTTTAAATATCATCTGCTTAACAATATACTTAAATATTAAAAATGTAAGTATGAATAATTATGTATGCCATTTTAGTGCAAATTTTGTATAGAATAATTTAAAACTAGAAATAAATTTTATTTTAAAACTTACATATCAATATTTTACAATTTGTAATAGAAAAAAAAAATTTTAAATGTTCAAATTATTTTATTTTTTATTTTTTGGTAATTATATTTTCTTATCTTTATTGTTTTTTTTATATATGTTAGTTTACAGAGCATTTAATATTTTATCTTTATTATATCGTCAATATGGCATATCAATAATTAACAGGTTGTATAATTTATATCTTATATTCATCCATATAGATATATTTCTTATTATTATTCTAGACATATATACATGCATATTTATTTATACCTTTCTGTGTAAATACAAAAAATTATATATAAAAACTATTTAAAAAGAGTAAATATACTTTATAATTACATGTATATTTTTTTATTTTTTGGTGATTATATTTTGTCAGTTTTATTGTTTTTTATATATGTTAGTTTTATAGAGCCTTTAATATTTTATCTTTATGTTATACAATTTGATTTGATTTGAAAATTACATTTTAATCCAATGCATAGAATAGTCAATATGGCATATCAATAATTGTTGTATTAGTTAAATCTTATATACATACATATAGACATGCTTTTTATCATTGTTGTAGCCCCATATGTATGCATGCATATTTATTTATATTTTTCTGTATATATACAAAACATTACATATAAAACTATATAAAAAGAAATATTCAATACCAATTATAATATATAATTACATATTTTCCTTACATTTACATGTTACGTTTATCATATATCATCAGCGCGACGCCATTTTATATTTTTTACTAAAGCAATATTTATAAAGGCCTTTTAAAACCTTTGTACTTTAATATAAAAAATAATTAAAATATCCTAAATAATAAGCAAAGCTTGATTAATTCTAACCTGATTGAAGCAATTTACTGCCACAGAAAATGAAAAGCATTATAATTAAAAGATATTACTTTTACTTTGCTCAAAATATTTGTTTGTTTGTTTGTTTTTTGCAATATATTTATAACAAAACTCAATATATAGTCTGGCATTGGTGGTCGAGAGGTCAGCGCGATTGCCTTGCACTAGCAGGCAGTTGCCCGGGTTGCGGGTTCGCGTCCCGGCCGATGCTATGACACTTAAAAAAAAAAAAAAACTCAATATATATAAATTTTTTCACTTAATTCAAAATACTACTTAAATATTTTAAAATGTGTTGTTTTTTAATCTGATTATTCCATTTTAGTTAAATGTCATTCCATCGAATTTGCAATGATAAATTATAGATAAATTTGTTAGTAAGCTTTAAATTATATACCAATTAGTAGTCTGCATTTGGGATTACCATTATGTGATTGTGATCTCACTCCATAGTGGCCATACCCTGATTATTTTAAGCCAAAAGAATTAATCATTCTTACATGTTGCAACAATTCCAGAGAATTTTGACATTTTTATTACGCTTTTGATCAATTGATTTTTATTACTTCTCTGAGCTTTGTTATTTACTTTTTCTGTGATCAAGTCATAAATTGTAAAATTAGTTATAAATTGTAAAACTGTTTTTATGGCACTAAATATGCATATATGTGGTTTGTATATCTTTAAGATTTAATAAGTCTATAAAAATACATAGAAATTATATGAATATTTAAATTTTAATTCAAAATAGTCTTATTATAATTATATAAATGTAAATAGAAGCAATATTTCATTATTTGTTCTATTTTCAAGTCATTTATTGTATATCTGTGTGAACAGTGGAGCTCAACATTAATGTTTTGTAAATCTCCAAACTTAACTTTTAGATATTAACCTTTCTTTTTAGGAAAAATTTAATTTGCATTCACTCATCTAGCAGCCACCTTTATTTCTGGTATGCTATTCAAGTTAATGACTCAAAAAATTTAATCACTCTAAAGTTTTGAATCCCAGACGCAAATTGTTTGTATCATTATATAGATCTGTCATCAGATCAACAAATATATATTTTAGTAATTGCAATTATATACTATCTGTAAACACCTTTTGAAAAGAAAGTTACACACTACTTAAAGCATAACATGAATTTCTTAATTTCAGTTGCTTAGGATGTTTGAAAATGTCAAGTATTAAGTTGAATGAAATAAAAAAAGTAAATTAAACTTCTTGATATATGGACACTAATTCTATGTTTTCCATTGAATAAAATCAATAAACATGTAATAAATAGTTCAAGAATTTGGAAGTCACTACTATCAAATATTCCTTGATAACTCTGCCTCATGATAACTTTCATTGAAATAGAGTATATGAAATGGATTATTAATTTTAATAGAGATTTTGAAAGTAAATTGAGAAAATTGCATTATCCAGTGTCTAATATTGAGGTCACCAAAGTGGTCTATATAGAACTCCAGGGGTCCATTTAACAAAAGTAGGGGTCGATCTGAGCCAGGGGGTAGAAGGAAAAACAATTCTTAATATGCAAATCACACATACCTAACTGCGTATGTAAAATTTGTGAATGTTTTTTATAATTGACTTAATATCAGTTTCTTTATAGAAAATAAATTAATAAATGTATATTTATTCAGGTGAAACAAGTATTTACATACCAGCGCACAGCAGCATGAACTCTGCACTTCTGGCTTATGAGTCATATGCATATATGTGCTTGTCCAAATGTCACGAGCGCAAATATCATACACAGTTTCAGCTATCTTTGCAAATTGTGAACAGTGTTAAATATTTGCAGTGTCATTATTACTACTTTTATAGTATTGGATAATTAGTTAAAGTTTCTATAAAACTATTCGTTTAGTTTAGATATCAATTTTAATTATCAAAACATGTAAAAAATAATGTAAGTATTAATAATATGGATTAGTATTGTATATCAACTTATTTTTAACTTATTTATAGAACCCTAATTAAAAAATGGCAGCCTCGGGTTTTAAAAAGAAATGTCGGTATTATTTATTGGATTATTTGAAATTTGGATTTATTTGTTCACCAACAAATAAAATGATTCCTATGTGTCTTCTATGCAAAAAAACTTTTGGAAATGACTACATGAAACCATCAAAAATAAAAGATCATCTTGAAAGGGTTCACTCAGATAA
This sequence comes from Epiperipatus broadwayi, assembly GCA_028023455.1. NCBI lineage: Eukaryota > Metazoa > Onychophora > Udeonychophora > Euonychophora > Peripatidae > Epiperipatus > Epiperipatus broadwayi. The sequence continues at coordinate 9,938,712 of JAQFVV010012411.1, forward strand.
AAAAAATAAAGAACTTGAATTTTTTAAAAAACTTAAAGAAAAAGTCACATGTCGACCAACTATAAAAAGTTTTATGAAGCAATCTACTGAAGTTGAAACTGAAGGAGGATTAATAGATTCATACAAGATTTTGCTTAATATAAGAAAGAGAGGAAAACCACACACACTCACTGAAGAAATTGTTTTACCTGCAATTAAAGATGCCATTGAGAATGTAATGAAAAAAGTCTCCATTAATGTTTTAAAGTCCTTGCCATTAAGTGCAAATTCTGTAAAATGGCATATTGATGAAATGGCAGAAAAAATAGAAAATACGGTAGTTTTGGAGCTAAATAATTTCAACTTGATGAATCTGTTTTTGGTGTTTCTGCTATTCTTATGGTGTACGTTAGATATTTCAGTAAAATGAAAGGACAAGTCATTGATGAATTTTTATTTGCTAAATATCTTGAAACTGATAGAAAAGGAATGACAATTTTTAGATGTTTACAAGAATATTTAAATAAATATGATATTCCACTTGAAAATATAATAGCAGTAGCCACAGATGATGCACCTGCTATGGTAGGGCATTACCGAGATTTTGCTAGATTTCTCAAAGAAAAAGTGCCCAGTATACGTACTATTCATTGTATGTTGCATAGAAACAACTTAGTAGCAAAATATCTGAGTCCAGAGTTACATAAAGCCTTACAGTTTTGTATTAAGTGTATCAATCAAATTAAAGCCCAACCTCTTAAATAAAGATTATTTTCCAAACTTTGTGAGGAAAACGATGAGGTATTTAACCAATTACTTCTGCACACTGAAGTTAGATGGTTGTCTAGAGATGTATGCTTCAATGGCTCATTGAGTTATTTCACTCCACGACAGAATTTCTCAGCAAAATAAATCCTGTTCTGAGTGATGAACTCCAAAACAATAAGAATCATATTTTTTATTTAGTGGACTTATTTGGAAAATTTAATGATGTCCCCACAAAGCTGCAAGGAAAAGATGTAACAATTATTCAAGCTCAGATAATACTGTTAGGCTTCCAAGTAAAATTAAATTTATTTACATCTTTATTGCTACATAAGGATTATCAGTATTTTTCAAATCTGTGACAACTAGAAATAAAAGAAGAAGACTTGAAAATATATACAAGTCATCTTCAAAAATTAAGTGATGATTTTAAACTGTGCTTTGTTGATTTGGAAAACATTGACATCCCTGAATGGATTATTGCGTCATTTTCTGCCTAAATAGAAAACGTGGACATCAACCTGCTAGATCAGCTTGCTGAATTCTTATCGGATCTTGAAGCAAAGACGTTTCTTAAAAATTTAAAAATAAGCAAATTTTGGACAAATATAAATATAATGCAAAAATATGTAAAACTTTACGAAATAGCTCAGCCATTTATGCTGGCATTTCCAAGTTCCTATATAGTTGAAGCCGGTTTCTGTCATGTAAATTCAATCTTAACTAAGTACAGAAATAAATTAAATATGGAGTTTCGAGGGCGTTTAAGATTAAAATTGACCAATTTCGAACCCAATATAGCAAACCTTGCAAAGAAACACCAGGCACACCCATCTCATTAATTAAGAAGCAATACTGTAGTTACTTTACTTATTATTTTTACTTATTTATAATTACTTATTATTTAATAAATATTAAGGTATTTAAATTTCAACATTAAGATATTTTTCATAAAACTATTGTTACACAATGTAAAATTACTTTAATAAATGTTTAAAATCATAAAATAAATGTACAAACACAGTACCTAATAGATAGTTTTATTTTAATTAACTGAAAATTACTTTTATGGGGGTTGATGGAGATTTCGAAAAATTATATACGGGTCCATGATCAAAAAAGTTTGGCGACCTCTGGTCTAATATATGCAAATGTAATTTAAATACAGTAGCAACTTTTATATTTTTTGCATTCTTCTAATATATTAATTAGTTAGTGGACACTAAATGGAAGTGCAGACAATGTCATTTAGTAAAAAATCTTAAATTAGTCTAAAATTTAAATAAAGTAGTGATCTCTTCTGTAAGCTAACTTGAGATTCTTTGATAGATATGTTTTTAAAGATGATGCATCTTTCAAAAAATTTTAATTGTAATGAGAATTCCCAGATAAATGCATTAACTTTGATTTATAGATGATGTAATACTTTTTGCAGCAGTATCACTATGAAATTAACTTAGGAGATAAATATTAGTAAAATTAAATTCGATAGTAAATTTTATTAAAAAAGTGGTAATAATATTTATTTTTATTAGTTGGTATCTACTAAAGCAAATTGAATAGAAGAAATAAACTAAACAATAAAAATGGAAAGAGTGCATTCAGTATATATAATATTGTAATTAAATTGAGAACCATTATTATTGTAAGCCTAAAGGTAGGATCTACTTATCAACCCAAATCACCTTCTCCAAAACTATTTTTAATCTTTGTCTATTCTTCAAATACATATATCTATATTTTTTTTTGTTAAGATCATCTTGTTTTTCCTCTCACACCTGCTACAATTCCTTACACATATTTTTTGTAATGCCTCTAAGTATGTATCCAATTTATTTTCTCTTACTCTTCATAATTTTTTTTACTATTTTTTAAAATCTTTACATTTCTAATTTGATCATTTCTAATTATCTTTTTCATTCTTTATTAAGTCCACATCTCTAATGCCTCCAATTTTTTTTTCCTAATTTTTTTTATATTTATATTTACTTATATTTCAAACAAAATATTTAAAGAGCACCTTTCTTAGATTTAATGATAATGAATCACAAAATAACTTTCTATTTTTATTAAAATCAGTTTATTCATTACAATACTACTTTAATTTATTTGGCAATAACTTCCTGTTTACTGTTTACTTTTAATTTTTTTTGTTCTACTGTTTATGTTTATTGCTTTAGTTTTATTTTATTTATTTTTATTTCAAATTTTTGCCAAATTTTGTCAATATTAAATAACCTTTATTAGGCTCATCTTCACTCTTTATACCACAATAGCATCAGCATATGTGATATACTAAACATTTTCTCCTCAATGCTAATTTCCATCCTTATAAAAACTTTAATTTAGTAACTCATTCAAATATATATATATATGTTAAACAAAATAGATATCTGCTATAAATATGTTCCTTCATTAATTGTTTTAAATTTAATCTTATAAATTTATATATAATTTTTAAATCTTTATCAGTACAATCCATAATAATAAGCTTTAGTAGTGAAATTACTATAATTGCAGTCTATAATAACACATAAAAGTTTTGTAATGTCTTTTATACTGCCATTTCTGTCCAATATGCAGTGATAAAATGATGGACTCTGAAACCTAAATCCATGGATTGAGACTTTATTATCATAAAGCCAATTTATGGATTAATTCATTTATTTGTTTATTTATTAGTTATAATTTTAGTTGCCTAAGTACAACAGTTATCCATTATATTTTCTGGCTTGCTCACATATGTGGGTATTTGTAGTTCAGGCAAATTTTCAGCCATTATTTTATTAATTATCCATTACATTTTTTGACTCATCCAACAAAGGAATATTGCTATTTGTGAGACAGTATTGCTTCATTAGCATTGTTTTTATATTTTAGAATAGTTTCCATTACAACATATATATGTATATAATAAAGAATAGAAATGTGAAGATAATATCCATATAGAGAAATAAGCTTTCTAACCTTTGGTATTACCAAGAAATTATATGTATATGATTGTGAATAATGAACTTTAAATTTATAAATGAAGTAAAAATTACTAAGTAATGTTTTTTTGAAATTTGGGCTCACACTTGCATTAGAAAAGATAAAAGCTAAAACAGTTTTAAATTACTCACTGTAGGTAAGGCTTTTCCAATATTCATCCAAAGATGAAATAATGAATAAGAAGATAGGACTAATCATCTTGAAGATTTTAGACATTTTTGCTTTTTGGCTTGCTTTAACTTTTAGATATCCATGTTATGGACAATGATCTATCAATTATTCTTTCTTTCTTATCTTTGTGTATAATAGTTAGTTAGAGCTTTTTAAATAGCAGAAAACTGATCATAGAAGTCTTCTAGCATTGATAGCCTTTATATTATTATCTAAAAGCTATTGTGTAATTGATAGCTTAAAAGATTGTGAAAATTGTATACGTCACTATTATTTGGAACTTAAAAAATAAATCGTTTCCTCATGCAAGATTTGAGCATTGGATCATTTATATGATGAATTAATATGGTAATTACTATGCTATGGAAATGGATTGGGCCCTAGCAATAAAAAAGAATAATTATTAATAATTCATGATTGGATATCAAGAGATAAATATTTTTGTAAAACTTTTAATTTGAAATTGAATAATGATCAAAAAGTTTACTAAATTATTATGGAAAAGAATTGGAAATTCTTTTCTTCTGCCGTAATCGCTAATGACTGCTACCATCGCTGATACTAATATATATATATATATGGTCTGAAAAGTAATATATATATTAAGTATAATCGCTTTTTATTTTTCACATTTAATTTAATTATAAAAAGGGCAAAAGAAAAGAAATAAAATGAAACATAATAATAAGATTCTAAATAATGGCACATTTAACAATTTATATTATTAAAAAAAAAAATACAGGAAATTAAATAATGCTATAATTACACTTTTATTTTGAATTAATATTTCTTTTGCTTTTTTTTTTTTGTTAAATCTATTTAATGTCATTTCAAGACACTTTAAATAATTAAATTATTGTATTAGAAGTCTGACTGAAAGAAAGGTTTTAAAAAAAGTCAATCATTAATCAATTATTTTAATTTCTATATATATTCAGGAAACTGAATTATGACAAATATTATCATTTATTACAAAAAAATAAAACAAAAAATAGTTATAATGGTATAAAGCAATATATTTGTCGTCTGTAACGTCATAAATGAAAATATATAAATTTTTGATAATAAGTATCTATTATATAATCAGATAAATGGCAATTCTTATTGTAAAAATTATTACTATATCATATTACATTAAGGAATTACTAATATTTAAATATAAGTATAATATATATTCTTAAGCTAGATGTAATTAGAGGGGATTTGAATCTAGACTTTCGACCTCCCTTCTGTCATTCACCCCATTTTATACAACTGATACACATTACTACATGCATGCTATTTTTTTCATATGTATGTGGTCATGCGTATCAATTGTATAAGATGAAGTGGATAATTGAAGGAGCTTGAACGTTTGTGTTCAAATCCCCTCTATTAAGGAATTATATAAAAAATTATAAAATTATTAGCGACTAAAAGATATTTGTCAGAAGCAAAAGAATTTAGAATATTCTGTGTTTGTGTGTGAAAACGGGCATATATATAAATCAGCTTTTCAATAGCATGTTGCAGAGATAACGTTTCTCAAACAGCTTTGATCTTCCATTGAAGAATGGTTCAGCAGAAGGCATTGCTCACTAGGTTTAATATTTGCTCTTGGTGAAGGTTTGAGCAGTTTCCTATCTCTGATTTACTCTGCAGGTAAAAATATCTAAATATTCATTTACCATCAGCTGCCATTGTACTATAAAATGTATATATAGATATTATCTTATGTATATAGATATATAGGAAAACAATTTTTAAATAGCCCACTGACAGCCAAAGATTTCTTATTTTATTTTCTAAGAATAGATAGGTACCATTTACTGACTAATTGTTGGATGGATACTTAAATGCATTTGGCCAGCTACCTGAAAGGAAAATTTTAACTTTGTTTCAAATCTACTCAAATTTGAACCCAAGCTTTAACCTGAATATAATATATAGTATAGGTAACCTCACTTATAACATGGTAGATAGGTGCCTAGAAAATGGCATGCCATGTGAAACTGTGTTATATGATACCCAGAATCAAATTACAAATAGGGGAAGAGGGTATGTTCCAAAAACTTATTAAAAACATTTTTTTTAAATCCATGCAACCTAACTTCACTTTTATTTTTAATATATGTATGTATAAAACAAAACAAAAAGAAACAAACTATAACTATTTTCATTTAAATAATCTTAATTTAATAATTGGATTCCTCATTACTGTTCAGTATAAACAAGTGTAACCCTTTTTTCATTTGAACAATATTATCTTCACTCATTGAAGCCTTTTCATCATTTGGGTCTTCTGCTCTCTTTAAAAAGCCTGCCATTTTGCTTTCTTGCTAGTCTTTACAAGGTCATTGTAGATTTCCTAATGTGAAGATAAGTAATTTTGCATCTCCCTTTTGAATTTTCAGCTTCTTTCAGTGGTTGGGTCTGCATCCAAGAAATTTGGTTCTAGATTTTTAGCTAAACTTAGGCATTCCCATAACTTTTTAATGTTAATTTATTAACTTCTCAATTTTTATTACTTCTGGTCCCCTCAGAATTAATTTGATTTACTGCTTCTGATGTCATTTCCAATAAATTTGCTTTACCAATTTCTTCTTCCATCAATAAATCTTGAAATGTTCTGAATATCCATATTCTCAATACCATTGCCTCTGATTGATTTAGAAAATTTTAGTATGACACCAATTTCATTTTCTGATGATTCAAGGCTATTCCTATTTCAACTGATGATGGGGAAATTTTTTTCCAACATACATTTAACATTGAGGTTTTTAGTTTTTTCTATGATAAGGATAAGATGTTGATACGGTGCTTAATTGAAAATTTTTTACCAAGCTTCTATTATACCAATTGATCTTGAGTCATTTATGTTTAAAATTCATTGTAATAATCTTCTGATGTAATAAGTTTTTAAAGACAGAAATAATACCTTGATTTAATGGCTAAAGCAATGAAATAGTATTTGATGAAAAATTACTTGGATGTTGGGATGATTCAAATCTAAGTGCCTTGAAGTCCAAATTCTTCTTTAAATAATTTAAAACTTCTGGTACAAAAACTATAAAAACTATTCTCTAAATAAATATCTAGTCACCCAAGCTTTTGAATTTGCTTTTCAATATGCTGGTAAGGTGTTTTTATTTATTTATTTATTTAATTGCATAGATATTTGAAGATCTATGAACATGGTAGGGTTTTGTCATAAAGGCTCCTGATGCATTACAACACAAAAGTAGCATTATCTGATTTTTAGATAGCTTAAATAATTGAGTGCAGTTTTTTCTAGTTTTGATATAAAGGCTCTATTAAGCATTTTTCTCATCAAATTCCAACTTCATCAACATTAAAACCTTGATGTGATATGTATCCTTGTTCTTTTTGAATTTTTTCTACATACGACCTGGCAGCTTCATGATTAGATGATGCAGATTGACCTTAAATTCTTAAGCCATAAATTACAATATGGTTTTTGAAATTTTTCAAACCAACTTTTACTTGCCACAAAATCTGGGCTAACAAAACATTTCCCATTTTCTTTAGTCTTGATAAATTTTAGGAGCTTTTTGCTTAATGATATTGCTGTCCAATGGAACCACTTTTTGGCAGCTATTATCAATCCAAGTGATTTATGCCTTTTCCATTTTCCCAATTATTGACACTTGAGGATGAGCTGCATATTTTTGCAGATATTGATGATCCAACAGCAATAGCACTTCTAATTTCATTTTCATTTTTCTTAACAGTTCAGACTGTTGCATCATGTAAATTTGGAGTTTTTGCAATGTGTAATCTTTTTCTTCTTTTATAATAAGATGATCCAAAATTTGTATTTTTACATCCTGAGAAACAAATTTTCTCTTAAATGTGTTTTTATTTTTATCAGACATAGTTTGTGGCTAAAATTTATTTTTTTACAAATTGTCTTAAATATAAAAAGATACTCTTCAATTCATACTGGAAAAAAAGTTTAAAATAAGTTTCTTCCAAAATCACAAACACTAGAATTTTTTAAAATAATATTCTCTGCAATTCGTGAACTGAATATTTGAAATACAAAATATACCATGTTGTGCACTTAATTCAGAAAGTTTTGGCAAAATAAAATTCAGCATTTCCCCAAGTTCTTTCTATTGAGTGATGTGATGATAAAAGTTGGGTATTCCACTAATTGTATTTTATTTTTGTATGTATGTATTGTGTTCCCATAGTGTGTAATTTAGATTTTGAAATGGGTTTGAGTTTAAATCTGGTAATGTTATCTACAAAAAAAAAGGTAAAAAATTATTGGCTTTGTTTCAACTATAAAAATCTATTTTATTTATATTGTGGCCAAATCTTTAAGATTAATACAGGTTATTATTACGCAAAGGATGATACAGTAAATCTAATGACATATATTATATTAGTAATGTATTAATAAAAGTATATAAATTGTTTTACGGGATAGCAATAGTAAAATAAAGTATGTATTGATCATTTATTTACTAAAATTTTATTTACTGCATAGAGTTTTAAAATTATTTTTAAATGTCCAAAAAAAGGGCATTAAACTATTGTTAAGAATGTATGTACATGTATTTATTTGTTGGAGTGATTAAACAATATTAAATTACATGTATACAAAAGAAAACTTTATTTTAAAATATTCAATTTATTTAAAACAGATATTCAAATATTAATACATGAATATGAAGAAGTGTCAACTTTATTTAAATATAATTTGAATATATTTCATATTCTAATTTGTAGATTTATGCTTTCATTTTAAAACTTATTGTACAAAAAACATATTTTATAAAGTCTTGTGAAAAACAGTTTAACAGCATGGAACATCAGTTAATTGGAAAAGAACTTTCATAAAGTAAACAAGAAAATGGAGTTGAGTCTGAATAAGGAATGACTATAGAAATGGATATAATTAAAGATTGCAGAATAAAATGTCATAAAAACAATATACAGGAGATGGACATATTAAGTAATCTTAAAGAACATTAATTTAGTTGTATGCTCTCTTTACAGATGTATATGGTTTATTGGTACAATATGTATATTAAATAACATAAATAGTGTTATATGAGAGTTTCTGTAAATTTCTGATTGTGTTAGATGGAAGTCATCTTGTAAATGGCATGTTATATGAGGATTTCTGCAATTTATCTTATTGTGTTAGAGTGAAACTGTATTGTAGGATGCCATGCTGTAGGAGAGTTACCATTACTTTAAAACAATGATACTCATTTTTATAAACAAATATTCTGGAAAACATAAAGTAGAACCATCAAGCTATTACTTTATTTTTATTAGATGACATTTTTCAGAATATATATATATATATGTTTTTTAATGTTTGTCAATAGTGGATCCATTATCATTACAATTACATTAATTCATTGTATCATTTGTCATCTTTTTATTTTATTTTTACATTAAATATTTTTAAGTATAATAGTTTTGTTTTTATTTTCAATGAAATGACCTCATCTTTTGTCATCAAGAAAATTTAAGAACTTATTTGACCAAAAATCTACTTGCTTAATGCTAATAACCTTTTTCATACTTGAAAACATAAATGATTTTTGCAGATTGAAAAATTATACTAGTAGCACCTAATATATATTTTGCCTCAATCAGATCTCTTCAGTTAGGCCAAGCCACTCATTCATTTTTATTAAGTTAGAATTTTTTTAACTTTTGACCATGACTTTAAATTTTATTAACTTTTTCAATATGTACTTTTTTTTCAATTTTTTATTTTTTTCTTGAAATATATTTTTTCCCAACATGTATGGCTTTTTATTAAAGTAATTTTTTGTGTATTTTTAAAAAATAAGCATATTTTAGTACAATTTTTATATATAAATCTTAAAAATAATAATAATAAGATGAAGAAGGAAGAGGAGGAGGAGAAAGAGAAGAAGGAGGAAGAGGAAAAAAAATAAAAATAACAAGAAAGAACAAAGAAGAAAAATAAGAAGAAAGAAGGAATAAGAAGAAGGAAACAGAACAAGAAGAAGGAAGAAGAATGAGAAGAAGTTATTTTAAAAATAATATATTTTTTAAATGCTATGGACAATTTAAATAGAGTGATAAATATCACTTCTTGATTTTTTTTTTCGATTTGATGCTTGGTGATGACTCATTAATCATCATAATTATCAAATTAATTTTTATGTTATTTCTTATTTTATAGTTATCACTAAAAAAGACATATTTGAATAAAAGTAATGCTATGATTGCATGCTTTCCATCTCAAATTATATATAAAAATAATTTAAACACATATACAGAGTATTATTTATTTATTAAATATGTATATTAGCATTTTCATTTTTTTTTTAAATATCTTTTTATCTTCTTTTGCATATAATATCCTACAATATTGTCCATTGAAGTTACTATCATCCTATCTATATTTCTTTTTACTAATATGTAAACATGTTCAAAATTTAAACTAAAGTACAGCAGGTTTTATGTATATAAATTTTTGAGGTCCATTTAGCTATAATTATAACAACAGGGCAACTTCAGGTCTTTTGACAGCATAACAGTGCCATGGTCATGCTTTTCCAAGACATTTTTTGAAAGAGAACAACTTAAAATAAAATATATTTATTACTCTTTACAAGTAGCCCTGAGAATTTTATTTTAATCACTCAGTTCTTTTTCCTCATGTTACACTCTTATATTTCTAGAAATATCTATTATCAATGTTATTCTTCAAAACCACAAAGTTTTGAACATTCTAAAAATAACTAACATTATCAAAAAACATTTTGACTTGATTGAATCTTTCCATTTGAGTCAAGCTATTCATTTTTTCACATACTATTGTTATATACTCATATAATTTGCTTATGCTTGATAAAAGTACAGTTTTATAAAATTGCATAAAAATCTTTATCAACTTTTTATATCTTTTCATTATTCTTTTTTTTTTTATTTATTTTATTTTTACAATTTGATATTTTTTTTGATGAATCCTCAGTATTTTTCATATTCATTAGATCCTAATATCTAGGTGCAGTATTCTCAGATTCAATGCTCCTCACTGATAAAAGCCACAAGCTATAAACTACTCTGGGAATATTGGATGAGTAGGCACTAAATAGGGACTTTATGCACAAATATTCCTGCATCCATTGATTACTCTGGATTGCACTGAGTGGTACTACTGTATGGAGAGTTTTACCTCTGTGTAAACAGCTTGTGTAAGCATAAAGAATTGGGATTATGTGATGTTTAGTGGTCAAATTGTTTACTAAATGATGCATTTTATTATTATACCCGATGTTTCTGGCCATGTAAAGGCCTATGGGGTTTTTTTAATTGGTTGCCCTAACAATTTTTTTAGGATTCAATGTAAATTAAACAAATATTTTTTTTCAAATGTGAGAATTGTACATTGGTCTGAAAGACTATTGTTATAAGAGAATACAAAAACTCTAGACTTTTAGCCAGTCATTTTTGTAATAATTGGTTGCTTTAACAATGGTTTTTAAGATTTAATGTAAATTAAACAAAACATTTTAATGTTATATAAATAAATTTCAAAATTTTAATAAAGCTAAATTAAAATTTACATTTTTAATATATTTGTTAAATTTGATAGCTTTATGATGCAAATATATATTTTCTGAAGATTTTTTTGATAGTAGCAATAGTTTTTTTAGCTTTATTAATAGTTACTGTCTATTAATATTAAAATACGAAAATGTCTGATCATTTTTGTAATATTTTTTTTAAATATAATATTTGTAATAGTTTTCTTAATGGCTTGCTTTAACAATTTTTTAAAAAAATTTAATGTAAATATGTTTTTTATTAAACATTGCTAATTTATAAAAGTTTGTTAAGCATTTCTAAGTATGTTGTTCATTTAAACTATATTAGGGGATTGACAGACCTTAAAAGCATGGTGTGTCTTAACATCAAATCACAGATCAGCATTTGTGGATGTTTCTGCAGCTTGCTGGGAACCTTTACCATAAAATATGTACTGCATTGCTATAGTTAGAACCACTTGTATTGATTTTTTCCCCCAGCATTTTTTATTTAATCACAGAACATAAGTTATGAATCTGACATATGACCGGTCAAATATTCATTCATCAATCAGATGACAGAGAAAATACAACAGAGAAAATATAATTGCAAAATCTAGTGTTAATTTGGATAACCATATCTTGTAAAGAGCAACTGGGTTTTTTTGTCCATTTTAACTATTTTTTAAGCTAAGTCATATATGCTATTATCAATATTTATTTTAAGTAAAACCTTAATTCTGAAATGACTTTGACTGATTTTTTCTTTCCATTGATTTTGACTGTGATTGCAGAAACTAATCACAAATAGCAAAATATAAAATAAGTCACAGATTTTTATTCAAAATTGAATTAAACCTTTGTTAGGTTGCAACACTAGCTAGAAAATTATGAAATTGTCATTATATTTTGAATGAAGAATTGGTTTAGAAGAGTCTTACTGATTCCATACTTCCTTATGAATTTAGAGAAATTATAGTTTTTTGTGATTCATTTTGAGCAAAATTCAGAAAACATTTCTTACTAGAAGATTCATTGTCATCATAATAAAACACGAATTGATTTACCATATATTTGTCAATAGTTAATTAACAAAACAAAAGAATTTTTTTTAATAGTATGATAGATTGATTTGAATAATCACTCTAAACTATTAAGTATGTTAATTACTCACTATAAAATGTAACTTTACATATCAGTCTATTAAGAATTATTTTATCATTTTAGTTCTATAGCATCATAAATTGTAATAAGTTATTATATTGTTAAGATAAATTAGTAGTTGTCTAAATAGTTTTGTATGGAAGATGATAGTTTTCTGTTGTACCTTGACAAAATTTGCTTTATTTTAATGAATATTTTGTAATTAGAGTTGCTATTATTTTGCAATTGCAGCGGCTCATTGTTACTTTTCCATCTGTCTTTTATTAGCATATGATAAACACAATGAAGATAGGTATGTAGAGAGAGGGGGATAATTGATGGTCTAAAAAAAAAAAATTAGCTGAATACCTTTATTTGAAGCAGGATGATGAGTTCAAGTTTTTTGAATATTATTGAAAAGATAGCATTAGATCGAAAATGATTGCATAGGTATTCACTATATATATATTGTAATTTGTAATTTGAATTTAAAATCACGTTTCTATTGATTATTTGGTTTTTATAATTTTGAAAATGTCACATAAACTTTATACAATCATTTATTATAAAAGCGAAAAGAATTTTCATTTTAGTTTTTAAAAAGTGGCATAGTTTGTGGTTAATTAGCAGAACATAATATTTAAGTAATTTTGTAAATTTTAATTCGTTAATTTGAATAAACACCATATGCCAATTATATGTGACTCACTAAAATAAGACAAATTTAGTCGTTCATATTTTCATTATTATTTTTAAATATTTGATTACGAGTTAGAAAAATCAATATAGATAAAAATAAAAAAATTTCAAAATTTTCTTATGAGTACATCCGTACATTATATATATAATTCCCATATTTGGTTATACATTTATTTGATGTATTTAAATCTTGAATTTGAATCAGGCTAGTTAAACTTAGTAATTTGTAAAGTTCTAATCATTATTACAATTTTCTTTCCATGTAGTCAGTCTAGTTATTCATAACAAGCATGAAAAGCCTGCTAAAAAAATATGGTCACACAGCTTAGCAGATCCAAGGTCACACAGCTTAGCAGATCCAATGTTGAATTGCATTTTTTTCCATTAAATACTGGCGAAGGGAAGGCATTTAGAAAGGCATGTGTCCATCTACAATCATCTGTTTAAAATTCGTATTACCTTTTTACACGTTCATATATAATACATTGAACAATTTATCTATTAACTACTATGCTATTTAATGTAAACATGATTAAATAAGGTAATGTTGAAATGTAATATAGGGTATATGAGCACAGACTTTCACACCACCCACCTCTCTCCACTCTATCTAATAACACTGATACACCTAAACACATATATGCTGAAAAGATAAATAATCACCAATATACGTATTTCATGCTAAACCAGCAATCATCAGTTGGTCCAGACTATCATCTTTACACACATATATAGTATAAATGCTCAGATATATATTAAGATAGACTATCCTCATAGTTTAATGGACAGGCTTCAATCCACTCCACACTCCAACTCTTCAACCGTCCATCCAATTGAAAATCTGATGATGGAATGCTCAAAGGCCACCCTGAGGCCGAGATTATTGTCACACCCATGTTGACCTAAGGTCAATCTGAAACCCACATGTACAGGACATAATCCATTTAATACATATGCAAGGATGGGCAGACATCTCTATAATGTAATAACTGAAACACAGGCTTGTTATATACCTGTGTCTATATATATGTAATATAGGGTATATGAGCACAGACTTTCACACCACCCACCTCTCTCCACTCTATCTAATAACACTGATACACCTAAACACATATATGCTGAAAAGATAAATAATCACCAATATATGTATTTCATGCTAAACCAGCAATCATCAGTTGGTCCAGACTATCATCTTTACACACATATATAGTATAAGTGCTCAGATATATATTAAAATAGACTATCATCATAGTTTAATGGACAGGCTTCAATCCACTCCACACTCCAACTCTTCAACCATCCATCCAATTGAAAATCTGATGATGGAATGCTCAAAGGCCACCCTGAGACTGAGATTATTGTCACACCCATGTTGACCTAAGGCCAATCTGAACCCCACATGTACAGAACATAATCCATTTAATACATATGCAAGGATGGGCAGACATCTCTATAATGTAATAACTGAAACACAGGCTTGTTATATACCTGTGGCTATATATATGTAATATAGGGTATATGAGCACAGAATTTCACACCACCCACCTCTCCACTCTATCTAATAACACTGATACACCTAAACACATATATGCTGAAAAGATAAATAATCACCAATATACGTATTTCATGCTAAACCAGCAATCATCAGTTGGTCCAGACTATCATCTTTACACACATATATAGTATAAGTGCTCAGATATATATTAAGATAGACTATCCTCATAATTTAATGGACAGGCTTCAATCCACTCCACACTCCAACTCTTCAACCATCCATCCAATTGAAAATCTGATGATGGAATGCTCAAAGGCCACCCTGAGGCCGAGATTATTGTCACACCCATGTTGACCTAAGGTCAATCTGTACCCCACATGTACAGGACAACATGGGTGTGACAATAATTTTGGCCTCAGGGTGGCCTTTGAGCATTCCATCATCAGATTTTCAATTGGATGGACGGTTGAAGAGTTGGAGTGTGGAGTGGATTGAAGCCTGTCCATTAAACTATGAGGATAGTCTATCTTAATATATATCTGAGCACTTATACTATATATGTGTGTAAAGATGATAGTCTGGACCAACTGATGATTGCTAGTTTAGCATGAAATACGTATATTGGTGATTATTTATCTTTTCAGCATATATGTGTTTAGGTGTATCAGTGTTATTAGATAGAGTGGAGAGAGGTGGGTGGTGTGAAAGTCTGTGCTCATATACCCTATATTACATATATATAGCCACAAGTATATAACAAGCCTGTGTTTCAGTTAATGTTAAAATATGATTGTAAAATTGATAAAGTTAATATTAAGACAGAAATTACAATAAAATTATCTACATTTATTTTATTTTTCCATAAGTATATGATTAACTTTAATATATCTACCTTGAAAAGAAATAAATTGCAATTTTTTGAAACGAGGAGTCAGAGAAAGATAAAGTGTTTTTATTTATTTTTCTTAAGTTTATTTAAGTAATATTAAAAAATAATAACACAGGTTAAAAGAAAAACTAAATAAATTTAACAATTTCAGGATTATTTTCTTATAAAATAATTAAAATTAAAGATAATAAAATTATAAAATTTGATTAAAAGTTTGATCAAATTTTGTCAAATCACTGAATCAATAGCCATTTAATATAAACAAGATTATGGCTTTCTCTGTTATAATTGCGCATGTGAGAAAGGCTAGCATACTTACAATTTATTATCAATTTTCAACATGCGATTTAGATAAATATTGTTTATAAACAAGATTATAAATAAGAAATGTGAATAAATTGTATTTATTGAAAAAACAAAGTACTATTCTTGTTATTTTGGTTGAAAGAGAAAATAATTGAATCATCAAATAAGAAATATAGCCATTATCATAAAATAATGGATTGACTTAGTATCAGTTCTAGTTTCAAAAGAATATGATTATAAATATTATGGAAAGGTTGTAAGTTGCATTATATTCTTTTAGCATATAAAAATAAATTTTGTGTTACCAATAATTTCAGTAAAATGGGAGGTTAAGCATTACCTCTTTTTGGTTCATGGATATTTTTCTGCTTCTATATATTGAGAAATAAGAGATGGCATTGAGCAAAATTTCCTGAAGCTCTAAAAAAACTACCTGCCTAAAGTAAATAATTAACTGAAGTTACAAGTATGATGGATGAATATGAATGAACTAGTCACTGAAACTGTAAGGAACCATTAGCTGAATCTGAAATAAAATGTCAGACAAGATGACAGTCTTGAGAAAGTACTCAGTAAACATGGAATACTATTTTAAAAAGTGTAGACAACATTTTTACCAGATATAACTAGAAATTCACAAACAAAACAAAAAATTATTGAAGACATGTATATACATTCAATAATACTACTACTGATATAGCCAGACAACTGAGACCCTTGCCCAGAGTCCTGCAATTAAAAGGCCCATCCTTAAGAAAAATGTATCGGTTTTATTAAGAATTAATTAAAATGAACAATAAAATTGTAATACACTACTAATAAAATAAAAATATTACATTCATGTAAATCAAATAATTATTAAAATATTTTTTCAGTTAATTTTTCAAATGATATTTTATATTATTTAATTAAAAATATAGTTTAGATATTTGATTAAATCAGTTTCTGTCGTGCTCATCAAATGAGAATCACATTATTTTATTGTTTATTGTTTTGTTGTGAAATGTTTATGAAAGTAAATAGATTAGCATATAGAGAAAATATTATTCATTTTCATGATCTAAAACCTTAGATTTTAAGTGTTATTCTTATGTCACGTGAATATATAGCATCACTCTTATAATTGAAAAAAAAAAAAGCACTTCGTTTGTAATTTGATGCAATTCCACATTGCCCAAACATTCGTAAATAGTGTATAAAATTGTCAGAAAGATTAAACTATACTATACAAAATAAAATAAATTTATGTATAATTTTTGAACTAAAAAAGTGGATAAGTTATTTATAATTTTCTTTATTTAAGAAATATATATTTCATAATATTCTAGTTTTTAATAGAAATTCTGATCTCTGTTTATCATGAGCATTAATTAATAGAGACTATGATAGAAAAAAAAAATATGAAAGGTAGTACCAGAAAAAAAAATTGAGAAGAAAAAAGAAACCTAAATTTTTCAAAAGAGAAGTCTACTCAAAATTTTAAAAATTGATGATGTTAAAAGTGAATGGATTATTGCTGGTAGAAACTTAGAGATAGAATATTTCCCTTTACTCCAAACTACCATTTTAATCATTCATTAAGTTCAATTTTAGATGATTTCATACAAAAAAAGAAAATAATCCTGTTAATAATACAATATATAGAAACAACTGAACTGTAATTAAATTTTATTAGATAGTGACCCTAATAAAGTAGTCATTATATGCTTCTGATCAAATGAGAATGTTATTTAAAAATAAAAACTCTTCAATTACAATTTACCAATACTCTAGAAAGCAGTTAATTGAAAAATATTTCATAAATTGGCTTCTGTATTCAAAGCACAAAATATTTTGTTGCCAAGTACTGTTTGTTTTTCAAAAAAGTAGACTTTTGTCAATGAAAATATTTCTGATTGAAAACACTTGATCTGTTGATTTTTCAAACACAAATCATTGTTTGCATATAAAAAAGTATATTTATAGTTAATGGA
This sequence comes from Epiperipatus broadwayi, assembly GCA_028023455.1. Classification (NCBI taxonomy): domain Eukaryota; kingdom Metazoa; phylum Onychophora; class Udeonychophora; order Euonychophora; family Peripatidae; genus Epiperipatus; species Epiperipatus broadwayi. The sequence goes on from JAQFVV010012411.1 coordinate 9,956,652, forward strand.
ATTGCAAACAAGATTAAATAGCCAGTTCAGATATAGAGCATTGGTAGCAAGATTCTTGTAAAAAAATAATATTATGTAATCAATATTTGGTTAAGCATAATAATGCATTTCATAGTAAAAGCAGTATGTTATTTATAGAAAACAATGAAAAAATTTTAGTTTTTATTAGAAATTGATTTCAAAATTTGGCTGAAGATTGGTACAAACATGCATGTTGAATTAAAATAAAAAAACACATGATTATTATTTGAGCTGGCAAATTCAAAGTGGCATAATTAACTTATTGCAAAATAAACATGTGATCATGTGGTACTTAATGGTTTATTGCCAAATAATGTGAAAAATAACAAATACATATTATTAATATTAAATTCAACTAGATTGTATTCAAAAGTCATATGTAATGAGGAGAAACAGATATTACTGAATATTTCATTGGATTTACATCTACCATAAAAAGTATGAGATTCAATTTAAACTAAAAATTAAGCAAACAACTTGAAAATTTTAATATAGATATAAATGATTGTCATGATAATTGTATTATTATGGTTGGAAAAGAACAGCATATAAATAACAATTTTGATCAAAAATCTGACAGCATTTTCTTTATTATTAGGAAATATGGTTTTATCTGTTTCAATGGCTGTGACATTTTTTGGTATAATTCAGAAGCTATCCCATATTACTTTGAATTTAAGATGCAGAAGGATTTTAAACTCAGAAAATTAGGGGGGGGGATTTAAAACAATTTAATTGAAAAACAAAAAACATTTTTATTTACTTAAATAGTAACTGATATAAATACAATAACTTCATCTAATTTATTGTGAATCTTCTTCAGATATACTTTTACTTTCAGAACTTGAATTCTCATCTTCACTATTCTACCAGGATAGATCATCTCCAATATCATTTAAATAGTTAACAATGCAACATTTTAAAAATGACTTTAATATTTTTAGGGATATTTTTCCAAGTCTGCAAAATTCACTGAGCTATTATAGAAGATGAAGCTCATTTTATTTTACCAGTTGGTGTCAAAGGATGATTTTCTTGATTTAACCATGCTTCATAATAGGTTTTGATTTTATCAGCAAATGGTTTGTTAACAAACACATCAAGTGGTTGGAGTTTACAAGTCATCATCATCATCATCACACACCATTACAACCACTCAATAACTAAATTTAATACTCCCTTCTCCTTCTCCACACACCCCCCACTTTTTTTTCATCCACATCTCACATTGTTTTTTTAACCAGTTTAAATTTATTTTTAACTCTTCTACAACCACCCAACTCCATTTCAATTTTTATTTTTTCAATAAAACTTTTTTCTTCATACATTATTTTTATTTTTTAATGTCTAGTCCAACATAAAAAACCAGTAAAACCATCCTTTTCACCATACATTTTCTTTTGTACATTTTCTCCAAACACAACAATTTAATCTAATATTTCCTCCATTTTTTAATCTTATTAATAATCTGCCAAATATAATTAACTTTTTCTAATTATAACAATTTTTTCTTATTTCAAAGATAAATTTTTATTTTCTCCTTTTTTTTTTTATTTTAATCCACAAATATTTTCCCTTTTTAAAAATTTTTGAAAATATGGTTACCTTCTTACACCTTCTCAAGTTGATTTTCCAGTACATTATGTAATCTAATTGTTGCTGTTGCATTTTTATAAATATTCTTTAAAATATGACAATATCCTGGATCTATATCTTGATGATCCAATGCTTTAATCACTGAAGAAATGTGATAGAATCGAATGCCTTTCATAATCTACAAATCCAAAACAAAGACAACTCAATTTTGTCCTTTCTAGACTTCTCTCAATACCTGGATAGACTATTGACTAAAACCACTTTTAAATCCGCTGTTCTCTTGGTTGGTAGAAATCCAAAGTCTTTGTAGACGGTTGAATATCTTGGTAAAAATTTAACAAAACGAAAGGCATGCGTAATTTCAAACTCTTTATCACCTTTTAAATATAAATTACCATTCTTCCAACTCTGGACCTTACATTTAGACTTTGGTATAAACTTTGCTAAAATTGTTTCATTCTTCACCGCTTCTTTAAAACAATTATATCCACTTTCCTGGGCCTCCTTCCCCTCCTCACTTCTTCATTTAAAATTCTGGGCATTTGAAGAGAAAGATATAGGGTACTGTCTTATTACTATATCTGAAAAACTTCACCATCGAGCACTCCTTTAGTAATAATCCACTTTTTTTCTTATTGCAGATAAAATCCTACCAACCAAAAGTTGTTTAACATTTTTGAGACTTTTATTTTCTTCACAGCTTTCCTCTTTTCACGTTAACTTTCTTATCTTTCAACTCTTTCCGACCTTTCATTCGAGTTTCAACTTTTAAACTCTTTTTGTATACTTCATATTCCTCTTTTCTTCATAAATCTTTAGTCTCAGTGAATTTATTGCAATTGCGCTTTTCTACCGCTAGTTGTTGCGTTTTTAAAGGATGGTATTTTCATATTAATTTCATTCAAACTGTATCGTTCAAAACTCCTAACCTTGAAACCTTTTGTAGTTCTAATTTAAATCATTAGAGTTTCGAAGTTAGGATACCGAAAAATTTTTTAATAATTTGCCTCGTTTACATACGAACTACACCTTCCGGACCTTCCGGTTAATTATTAGACATCAAAACCTCGCGACCTCATTTGGGCGTCCTCTTACTTTTCCAAAAAATCAAAAAAATTCTGCAAACCCGCACCTTCTATTACCCCAAACCACCCCTGCCCCTCAACCCTACTTTAAAGGTTACGACAAAGCCTTGCCCTAAAAACCCTCACACTGAACTGTTGGGGACCGACGCTTGGACGCATAAACCTGCCCCTGTCCCCCCACACCCCTTTACCCCGCTTTAAGAGGCCTTAAACCCCGCCGCCCTGATTTCCCCGCAACTCCTCCTTGAAGGCCAGTGACCTATACCCCCCCCCCCCCCCCGCCTTGCTGATATTATTACTAGATCACAGTTTTTTGTTTTTATTTTAAGCTTAATGTCATCCAATTATATGGTAAATTGCAACTAAATGTTATAATTTATTTGTCAATTTGCTATCATATAAAAGTAAATTTTTCTATTAAAATCTGAATCATTTTTTTAAAATAATTAATATTTTCACAAATTTTCTGAAAAAAAATACCAATGTGTAAAAAAAGATTCTAAAACATGCATTTTCACTTTGAAATTCAAAATGAAAATATTAGAACTGTCAAAATCATTGCCAGATGCTCTCTTGTGTGGAGAACAAGAAACAACCAATCAGCACCTTGGAAGAGAAGTTTTTTTATCACATTGTTATAACTTTAAATTTAAATTTTATTGATTCATTAGTTTAAAAAAATTTTAAATGTTATTAAGTGACAAGTTAACAATAAAATTGGCAAAATAACATTAAAAGATTCTAAAACATACATTTTCAAAGTAAATCTTATTGATTTACTGATATTAGTTGTAAAAACAATTCTAAAGGCTATTAAGTACAGTTTTCTCAAGAAAATAATGGTAAAATTGGCAAAATAATGTTAAAAGTAGCAGTTTGAGAGAGAGTTAAAGCCCTTTACAAAATTAATTCAAAAAATATAGACATTGAATGTGAAGTCTTTTTTTTTATTAAAAAAGATTTGACATGCTATTTACACAGGGATATCAATAGTAATACTATGTTCATGTATAACATAAAGCAAAGATCCACAGAAATAATATGTTAATTTTTTTTTTAAATTTAAGATGCGCTCCTCTTTTATGGGTTCAAATTTTGGAGAAAAAATGCATTTTAAATTTGAAGTAATATGGGTAATTTTTTTCAGGATCTATTTTGAGATTATTTAAAAAGTTTGACCTTTAAAGATTTTATCAGATACTTGGTGGGAATGTTGATTAAATGCAGCTAAATCAATTAGATAAAATTAAAAATGTATTGAAAGACTTAAGTGAAATAACATGATTCTTAAAATAAAAAGGAAGAGAATCAAATTATTTGGTAGAATATGACTATAATTTTAAATTTGTGTTACCAGACATTATTTGATACAATCTTTTATCTGAAGCAAATAAACTAAGTAAACATGTGCAAAAAATTATCACCAATTTGACAGATTATTTAATAGCTATTAGAGAAAATTATATCTTAAAATCTAAATTAATAACAAATGAAATTTGTACAAATTGCAATATAACTGTTATATTCAAAGAAATCAAATCAAGAAAATGAAAATACTTATTTAATTATAAAGAAATAGATATTTATTCAAATATTCCTGAAATAAATTTTTATAATAACTACTTTTTAGGAATAATATTTAGAGAATAACTTCTACAGAAGAAAGATTTAAATAAATAAAAGAGCATAGAACCATTTTTAATTTTCTTATAATATTTCTATATTAAAGATAATGAAAAAGGATATCTTGAATTCTATAGACTTACATTCAGCAATGAGGAATGGTGATGATTTACAGAAAAAAAATTAGAATAGTTTATGATATAACTAATGCAACTCCATTACAATATTTAAATATGCTGTCTAAACTGCATAATTCATTCCCAAATCTAATTATTAGTTTACAAATTATCACTAATACTATTGCATAAACTTTATGCAGTTTCTCTACATTTAAAATAAGATAAAAATTTTCTATGCATGATTATGTTCAAAAGAGTATCTAATTTAGCATTATTATCAATTGAGCACAAAATACCTGTATGTGAAAATTTTGATGATATAATTAAAGATTTTTCTTACATCAAAACAATACATTTTATGATATAATTCTTTTCAATTAATATTTTTTAATTTTTGTCTCTGAATTGTTTACAACTTTGTAATATTTTAAATTATATAATCTAACATAATATATGCAGTCACAGCCATTCTAACTCTAAGGGGGAAAGAAAAAAAGCTACTTACATATTAGTCTTGTGACATGCATGTATTAGACCTATTGCACCTTTTCACATCTGTGATAAATGTGTAACATTGTGATTATATCAAATAAATCCAAGTAAACCCTGAAATTTTGTTATCTGATTTTGTATCAAAATATGTTTTTTATCCGATCTCCAATCTGGTAACAAAAGAATTTTTTTTTCCAAAACCAATTTTTTGGGTCAAGATTTTATTCTGACAATAGCTTGATTTCAATTGCATTGCATTTTTTTTTTTTATCCAATCTCTGATCTGGTAAGAAAAGGATTTTTTTTTCCAAAAACAATTTTTTTTTTTGCCCAGTTTTTGTCAAGATTTCATTCTGACATTAGCTTGATTTCAATTGCATGGCATTTTTTCTTCATAGTTATTGTTCATTTCAATTTCATTGTTGCTGAATTCATTTGATTTTGAGTGAGTAAATAACTGTACCCTCCCAAAAACATTGAAAGACTTTGGGGTTCAGCAAAATAGAACATCATGGCAATACTTGGATTCATGTTTGGCTGAATTTATATAGTGTAGATGGCATAAAGATGATGATGCATTCATTTGAATAATGAACAAAATAAAAAAAAATTGTCTGCCAATATAAATAATTAATAAAAGTTATATTTTCTTATTTTGTGAATAATTTTGCTTTTTCTTTTTTTATTTTTTAAAAAAATATATGTATTTATTACCGTTTTTCGACAAAATTTCATTCACATGATATATTGCACAATCACATGTTTAATTTGGAGGGAAAATTTTTTACCGGAACTCTCCATTTTGTCTGAAAAATTTGATCGATTTATAATAAAGTACAACAGAGAATAGATTTATTCCTTGTGATAATTCCTATTATATATGGCATGGTAAGTAGCATATGTATATATTTTAGGTAAATTTTGTAATTTAGCATTTTTATGGTCAAATTCATATCTTTATTATTGTTATAATTGTATATTCTGCACCATGTTTTAAATTTTTTCCTGTAAAAAGTTATATATATTTCTGTATGGCAAATTAATATTTTTTTTTTGTTTTTAACTCTTGTTAAAAATGTACTTTTTAAGATCAATTTTTTTTTTTTTTTGCTGAAATTCATATCTTTAGTATTGTTATAAATTTTATACTTTTTTGTGTGAATGTATATATTTCTGTATGGGAAAGCAACATTTGTATCTCATATTTTACTTATTGATTGTTTAAAAAATTACTGTTTAATATCTATTTTATTGTCAAATTCATATGTTTAGTACTGTTATTAATTTATATTCTGCACCATATTTTATACTTTTCCTGTGAAAGTTGTACATATTTTTGAATGATAAATCAAATTTTTTTAAAAACTGTTGTTAAAAATGTAATTTTTAAGATCTTTTTTTTTTTTTTTGGTAAATTACAATCCAAATTGTTTATATTTTTTGTGCAAAAGTAGTATTTTTAGTCCTGCAACATGGAGCACCTATTAGATATGCTATGCCTTTTCACATATATATTCAACCTGCTGATAACTTTGTAAATCTTGTAAAAATATCATGTGCAAAATCCATGTATATGTTATTTTTGTAAATCTTGTGAAATATCATATACAAGATTCATGTATGCATTATTTTGATCAGATCATAAGGTTAGAAAGTTATAAGTGGATTGATATGAATGTGAAAAGGTGTATCATGTCTAATATGTACTCCATGTCACAGGATTAATACATAAGTACTGAAAAAATACTGTACAAACCAATCTGTTAACCACAAATACATCCACATACAAAATATGTTGACTCTTTTTTCTGTTTAGTTGATATTTTGTGATGGTGTCTTTTAATTTCTTTAGCAAAAAACTTTTCTTTTTCAAATACCATAACACTATACTTAATTGTAGTTCTCCAATGTATTTTATTTTTTGTCATATCTTTTCAATGAAAATAATCAACAATGCACTTTTTGTAATGTTTTTTATTTTTATGTTTATAATGTAAATGAGGTCTAACACCTCCAAGAAAACCATATCCAAGTTTGCCATAAAACACTTTTTTGAAAAGTCTTGGATCATTCATTCATTTTACATGATCATTCCAACAAAGATAAGAATTTATAATGGTAAACTTTATAGTATCATATCTACAAGTTGAATAACCTATTGATTGAATTTATGATTTTGTTATATTTTTAAAATTTTACATAGTATTCTTAAATAAAAGTTCTTTAATGCCTTTATATTGCATCACTAAGGCATCCAATATAGTCCCATTTCCATACAATAAATTAGATAAAATAATATCCTATGTAAAGCTAATTTTGGTGCAGTAATTATTTCTTTATGATGAAGCATCACCTAAGTCCATTTTTCTACTTATAAAACTATCAAAGTATTTAAATTCTTTTACATGCTCATGTTGATAATCATCCAAGCTAGAATTTTCTGGAAATTTTTCTTTCATCACTGTCTGTTAAAGAAATTGAGTTTTTTTAAACATTAATTATTAAATTAAAATCTTTATATGTTGCATTTAAAGCATTAAAAACATTTTGTAAATGTCTTTTGAACAGAAAAAATAGCACATTCATCAACAACTCTAAATTCATAATCTAAAAGGATTAAGTTTTTTTCTTTTTAATCAACTCAAATTAAAAATTGGACCAAATTTGTATTGCATCTTGATTTCTGTTTTATTAACCATTTAGAAAAGATCACTATCATAAAAATTGTAAATAATGTCAGAGCAAATCACATCCTTGTTTAATACCAGTTTTTATTTCAAATGCTTCAGATTTTCATAACAACATCTTCTTTTATTCCATCATTTAGAAACTGTTTAGTGTGAATAAATTTTGGTCAACAACCAACTAATTTACCACATATATCTGTCCTATTACCAGAATCAAACTCCTTGACCACATTAATAAAAGTAATATATAAATTATTCCTTTGTTGCTTATGCTTTTCTTGCATTTTCCTGATCCTTTAAAACCATATTGAATCTCTGGTCACAATTGATATATGACCAGAAGCAGCCTATTTAATTAAATCCTTGAATGTACCTTTTTTCTATAGTGGACAGTAATGATATTCCAAGATAATGGTTATAATCTTGTTTATTCTCTCTTCTTTTAAAAATTGGAACAATAGAAGCATTTTAAAAATTAGATGGCACAATTTCATGGTTCCATATATTCCTAAAAAGTTCAATATTTTTGAAACTACTATGTCATCCCCATATTTTAAAACTTACCCAGGTATTTCACCAGGGATCTATATTTTTTCCATTTTTAAAAATTACAGTGTTTTGACTTCATCAAACTTGATATCTTTCTCCATGAATGTATCATTAGAAGTTGGCATCTCAATTTTTGTATCATTAGTATTCAAAAGTTGATCAAAATATTCCTTTCATCTTTTTAAAATATTATTGGCATCACATAAGAGAATGTCATTGCTGGATTTAATAAGATTATGAAACCATTTTTAAAGTCCATACATTGCTTGTAATACATAAAAAAAAATCTAGAATGATTAAAATCAATAAATGTCTGTATCCTTGTTGTGGTTTTAATTTAGCAATTATTTTTAAGCCTTCTAGTTTGTTGTTGAACTTCTATCTACAATGAGGTACATTTAATTTATTATTTTGCCAAGCAGAAAATGTCATATTTCCTTTTAATAAAATCACTAATAATAAAATCATTGTCAAAAAAACAGTCATAATTTTTCTTTTTAGTGAACCCAAAGCTAAAAACTGATTTATTTGCATCCATAATATCTATTCTTAAGAGAATTTCATATTTCAATAATATGACTGTAGAAAAGATCTGAACAGTACAACAGTTCTAAATTAACAATATTATTATTTAATAATTGTTGGAATTTACTACTTATAGAAAGATACTTAATGAACTAACATCAATTTTTTATGAATATGATGGGTTTTAATCTTGTAAATGTTGCATAATATAAACTTCTCTTTTATTACATCACCTAATTATAATGAAATTTATTATATGCCATTGTTTTGAGCAATGAATGCATCCATGTTTTGTAATAGTGGTTTTTTGTATATAGACAATGTGTTTGTGATAGTCAATTCATGTTAAGTGTAAGTGAACTTTCAAAGGAGTTTTTTTTTTTTTGGCAAAAGGTTTTGCAAGAAAACAATCTTGATCATCACTAGTGGTAGTTTGTTATTGCTTTTTATTATATTTTAACAATTATTATGATAGTATCTTATGTTTATTATTCATTATAAAGCTATGTTATAAATTTAAAGCTATTATTTGTTTGCTTGCTTTAGTCAGAGTACATATCCTATGCAATTTAATACAGTGAAAGAATGGCAGACTTAAAAGGTAAAGTCCCCTAGTTAATTTTATGCTGAGAAAAGTAAAAAAAAGTCTTCATTTAATCAATTAAATGGAACTATTGTACTCAATCTGCTACTTCAACCTTTTTAATTTCCATACCCACTTGGTTTTTAGTAAATTATCCAGAACCTCTTATTCATTAAAAACAAGAAATAAGCAGTTGAAGAGTTTACCATGCAGTACATCATCTTCATGTGCAGAAGTTGCAAATGCCAGGAAGATGAGCCTCAAGGGGATCCCAATTTGTAAATTTCACTACTTATCTTAAATTTTAATCAGGTATTTTGAATTATTAGACACCACAGTAAGAGAAAACTCTATGCAACCTCACTGAGTCCATTTCAAAAAAGAGACTTGAAATCTTGATGGTGTCACTAAGAAAGTACCAACATGGAATTGTCTAGAAATGTTGATAACATAATTATTTTTAGAATATATTAATAGCATAATATACCTATTTATCTGATATTCACCATACCCTTTGGACAAGCTTCCCATATCTCCTGAGGGTTCATGTTTCCTAGGTTAGGAACATCTGTGCTACTTCAATGCCTAATAAATGCATGGCACTGTTCTAAGCAATTAACTACATGATTAGAGGTATTATTTAATGTTTATATACATAATTAATATACATATATGTATAAGATGTGTTTGTTTTTGTTTTTTTAGAAAACATATTTAGCATTTATACATAAAACTTCTTATTTCTTTCCAAAAATTTTATTTTCATATATTAACTAATGAACATATATATAAATTCACATATTATCTCCTTTCCAACACTTCAACTGTTTTTTACATCATTATTATAATAATTTTCAAAGATCTACAACAAAAAAATACACATCTTTACATAATACTCTAAATACAAAAATCTCTTTTTAATATTAACATTAACATATCAAACCCATTATAATAAAATATATTAATTACACATAATTATATTTTTATCTACTTCTCCCTCCCTCTACTTTCTTTATTTTAAAACTTCCTTTTTACTTATCAAGTATAAATTTTTCTAAAGTATTAGAAACCATCTAAAAGATATTATTTAACCCACCCCCAAATTAACTATTTTATCTAACTTCCATATAAATTATAAATAGTTTGTTGTTTGCTGGTGTTTTAGATGGTATCTAATATTTTTGAAAATTTATACTTGCTAAGTAAAAAAGAAGTTTTATAATAAAGAAAGTAGAGGGAGCGAGAAGTAAGTAAAAATATAATTATGTATAATTAATATGCTTTATTATAATGGATTTGATATGTTAATGTTAATATAAGAAAGATATTTTTGTATTTAGAGTATTATATAAAGATATGTATTTTTTTGTTGTAGATCCCTGAAAGTGACTGTAATAACGTTGGTAAGTGGATAATATGTGAATTTATATATATGTTTATTAGTTAATATATGGAAATAGAAAGTTTTTGGAAAAAAATAAAAAGTTTATGTATTTATTTATAATATTGGAGAAAATATATATTTTAAAAGGAAAAAGTGGTGGTTAATTTGTTATTATATAATGATAATATTATGGGGTAATTTATATTATATAAAATTGTTATGTATATATATATATGTTTTGTTTTGTTTCTTCAAATTAAAATTCATTGTGATTTACATATTAATTAATATGTAAATGAAATTGGCCCGTTTACCAGATTGATTTTAGATTATTTCACTGTATTTTATTTCCATGATTTTTAAAATAAAATTATGAAAGTTAATTAGAGGTTGTGATTAATAAATAATTTTTATTGCAATAAATTAACTATATATCGAGTTCTCTGCCAAAAGAATGATAACCAAGTGATAACACGAGTCTATTAGTCGGCGGAGATTATCATTGCTTATCATTTTTTTTAAATTTTAACACAAAGTATTATAACATTTCAATGCAAGAGTTTTATTATTAACCTCAATTAGTCTTTATATTAATGTACTTATATATCTGTATATTTGTGTATGTGTCATACACAAAATTAAAAACAAAGAAATGTATATATTTCAGATATAACAAACATTATAATAAAAAAAAAAAAATAAGAAAAAACAAGTTTATTATTTAATTTTTTTGTTTTAAGATAAAGAACCTTACTTGTAGTACTTAGAAATGGGTTTGATGACACTTTATAAATACAGACTACTTAGCTGCATTTTGTTAATGTTGTTGATGCTTTCAGGTCTACTAAAAAGAAAAGTATTTATGTATATTGATCTGATATTTTTATCATGTATCCTCCTGCTTGATTTACTTGTATAATGCAAAAATCATTGCTCATTTTTTTTGCAGTATTTTTATTGCTAAATATTCAGGTCACTTAAAACTTATTTAAGTCATTTAGCATTTATGTTATAGCATTCTACTTATTATTGCTAAAGTGAAATATAAATAAGGAAATTATATAATCAGTTGCTTGGACATTGTGAGACATTTCATCAAAGTGATAGGTTGAGTACACTTTTATTTGACCAAATTCAATTAGGAATTGATCTAAAAGCTTTTGGTTCTTAAATTTCTCATCCTACTAATATACTAAATCATTTTGAGGAACTAGATTTTTGTAAGATATGATTGAATGTGTGGAATCAACTTTTTTAAAAGACTTGAACTTTTATTTTAAAATTAATAACTTTAAAAAATGTATGTTAATGTAATTTTGTTTAAAAATTGGAATTTTTCAGAAAAATGATGTATTACTCCATGACTTCTTAACTTATAGATAATTCACTTTCCATATTAAGTTTTTGGAATTTTTACATGTAATATATTAAAAGTAGGCTTGACGCATGTTAGTTATAAACAAACATTTTAAGCAATTTTACTTGAAACAAAGTATAGATTTGATTTTGAGATAGTTTAGAATTTTTAATTTTTTATATCTTTATACTTTTGGAGGTGAAGAATTACATTTTTGATTCAACATGCATAATATGCTAGGATATTATGACAATTTGACAATGATCATCATGATATGGGATAAAAGATAAGATTTTTAATATTATCTCATCTTAAATGCTCACACTTATTACAGGACAGAGTTTATATTATAAATAGTCAAAATAAGAGTCATAGATCAATTCATAGATCGCATGACCCTATCTCTTAAGCTTGTAAGTTATAAACAGTGAGGATTGCCAATTCCTCTACAGGCTTTATGATAAATGCTTAGCCAGAGCCAGCACTTAAAATATCTCTGTCAGAAAACCCTTCCCAAACCCCTGACCATGGTTTCATGCTTTGGCACTCCTCAGAGAGTTGTCAGGGTAGGTTCAGACACTAGATCTAAAAATACCAACCCAAAGCTTAGCAGCTAAGCACTTAGCTGAGTGCTTAGCTTTGGGTTGGTATTTTTAGATCTAGTGTCTGAACCTACCCTGACAACTCTCTGAGGAGTGCCAAAGCATGAAACCATGGTCAGGGGTTTGGGGAGGGTTTCCTGACAGAGATATTTTAAGTGCTGGCTCTGGCTAAGCATTTATCATAAAGCCTGTAGAGGAATTGGCAATCCTCACTGTTTATAACTTACAAGCTTAAGAGATAGGGTCATGTGATCTATGAATTGATCTATGACTCTTATTTTGACTATTTATAGTCTCTGCCAAAAGTCTTATGCAATTTTATATTGCTATGATTACTAATATATGGTATGGCTGAAGATCTATCAGCCCCATATAGCTATTTGAGTTGGATAGCTGGGTTTGAAGACATGTAGATGTCTGAAAAATTTCAGATTTTCCACTCAATAGATAACTTTTAGCTAAGTGCTTAGCTTTGGGTTGGTATTTTTAGATCTAGTGTCTGAACCTAATGCCAAAGCACGAAACCATGGTCAGGGGTTTGGGGAGTGTTTCCTGACAGAGATATTTTAAGTGCTGGCTCTGGCTAAGCATTTATCATAAAGCTTGTAGAGGAATTGGCAATCCTCACTGTTTATAGAGTTTATGTTAGTATTTTATTGTCAATTAATAACTGTTATGTGTTCATTTTTTCTTTTTTCAGTATGGATGATTAATCTTCTAGTATGGACAATCTTTCTATTTATAGTAGTATTTACATATGGATGTGGGTCCCAAAAGAATTGAATATCATTAACCTGTATTGGATAATGATGCTATGGCAAATGTACCAGCATAACTAGTTAGCTTCACGGTCATCTAAAATTTATAAATTTTTTTTTTGCTTTGTAAATAATTGGTGCTTAGTTTTGAACTTCTACCATTGGATCAGGCATGGGAATATTAATCATATTCAGTGCCAATATGGTAGAAATCCAACCTTGACACAGCCAATTAAATTGGTTACTATTGTTAAAACATTTTGAAATATGTTTTTTTATTTTATTTTGTTACATAATAAAATGTTATAGCACCTATTTATATCAAACAACCTTGCATTCACTAATTAAGATGTAGTTGGAAATATATTTGCACATATCTCATTCTATATTAATAATAGTGGAAAGTGTTGGGTGGATATATAAATCAATTGTAACCTATTTAGAGGTACAGTAGTTGTTGGCTTGTGCAGGTTCATCCCTGAAAAGAGTCAAATGCAAAATTACCTATGAGTTTGAATATCAAGGTATAATTGAGACTGGGAGGTGAGATGTTTATGAACTAGCCCAAATTTTATCTAGGTTTAATGAGTAAACATGTAATTAACCCAGTGGAGGTAATGCATTTCATTGCACTATCAACAGCATTTTACCAGAAGACCATAGGTCCAACCATAGTAAGATGAACTCCCTTTCTCTTGTGGAAGCATCTGACCTGTAACATGTTGGACATGATCATATATACATCTCACAAGGAGAACAGTCCAGCCCATTACAATATATATATATATATATATATATATATATATATGTATATGGTATATATATATTCAGAATATATATATATATATATATATATTCTGAAGAATATTTATAAAAATTCAACAGCAACAATTAGATTATATAATGTTACTAAAAAGATTAACATTGAGGATGACTCTGTATCTCCAAAACTTTTTATAGCATTTTTGCAAGAAGTATTTTATGGATTAAGCTGAGAAACTAAGGGAGTAAAAGTAAATGGAGATTATTTAAGTCATCTATATTTTGTAGATTATTATTAGCTTCAGGAAATTTTTCAAAAGTTATCAAATGAAACTAAAAAACACAAAATTCAAGGTAAATGTTAAAAAAGACTAAAGTAATGTGCAATAGATTTTTTTCAAAAGAAGAAAATAAAGATTGATAATGATGAGTTAGAAGAATTTAACAACTATAATTACCTTGGTCAGATTATTACTTCAAATGGAAACAATGAATGAAATTAATCATAGAATTAAATTTGGTTGGAGTGTTTTTGGTCGAAATAACTTAATATTAAAAAGAAATATGTCTGTGTTTGAAATGAAAGATTTTTAATAAATATGTTTTATCATTTCTTATTTATGGATCTGAGACTTGGAATTTAACAAAAGAGCCATGGAAAGTCAATAGACTCAAAAAAGTATGGAAAGATGTATGTTAGGACTAACAAGAAATAATAGAAATGAAGTACACAGGTGAGAAAACAAACAGGTGTTACTGACAGTAAGAGTTGGGCTAGAAATATTATTAGAAGAAATGATAATAGATGGACAGTTGAAATCTTTAACTAGATTCTAAGAGATTGTAAAAAATCTAGAAAGAAATCACGCGTGGTGGATGGATGAAATAATAAAGTGTACTTGTGTGACATGGAGAAGAGTGGCTGGAGATTGAAGAAGATGGATTGAACTTAAAGAGACCTTCACCCTGCAGTGGATCAATAGTGGTTGAAAATGATGATGGTATAAAAAAAATTGATATACAGTGTTTTGTACATAAATTATTATTGATAAATATATTTTTAAATGTTTAAGCAAGATTTCAGTAAACTATTATTGTTTAGTTAATTTGCATACTACTTTATTAATTGTTAATGTGTTATTTACTTTTTCAATTTTTATGAATATTAATCTTATAGCATTTATTTAGTAATTTTTCCATAAACTTTCTAAAATTGATTTTTTTTGCATGGTTGGAATTACGTACCTTTTTAGAAAATATTTTATGATTACAAAATCTTTTTTTTTCTCAAATAGCATCTGATCTCTCTACATATGACCACACATGAATTCATGTTGCTTTATAGTTACAGTTACAAATATTCTCCTTTCATGTACAGTTTTTATTATAGTTTGTGATTGTATTCAGATACATGCAAATTATCTGTGATTTTATCACTGTATTTATTTTTAACGTTTGATTCAGATATTCATATTTTTACTGTCATTATTCTTATCATACACATTTCTTTTATTTATTTACAACTAGCATTTAATTTTTTTTTATATCTTTTACATAACTTTCAATATTCATCTATTGATCATTGTCATATTTGTAAAAAGTTTTATTCCTAAACAAATGTTTTTAATTTAACAAATGTATGCACATAGAAAATTTTTATCTGCCATTGATGAATTCATGTATTCACATTAGTTTGACCATGTTTTATATCCGGTACAATCACTTTCATGAATAAAATATAGATCTGTCTATGGAATAACTCTTGATTCATTCTCATCATTACATACCCAAATTAATTCTTGTAACCTACTTAACTGTGCCATCAGTTCATGTATACTAGTGAGTTTTCTATAAAACACTTTAGCTATATGTTTATTTTTATTTCCAATTGATGTTATTTTTATACATTTTAGAATTAATCATTTTATAATTTACTAACACAAAACTACAAACTTGACCATTGAACATAGCTATCAGATTTACATTAAAATCACAATTTATAATCTTGGCTTATGTACTTTATAGTTTTATTCTATATAAAAGTTAAGGCTACTTTTAAGTAGTCAATTTAGAATAAAAATCTTTTGAATATTCCCCCAAAAAAAGAATAGTAAAAGAGCAAGCAGTACTCACTTGACTTCTCAAATCTGAATAATTAGTAGAGATAACTAAGACCATGTTATCCTGAAAGAATTTTATGCCTTTTTATCTGGAAAAAAAGAACATCTTTTGTACCTGTCATTCAATAGAGTTTGGGCTAAGAGAAAAGAAATAAGAAAATATTTAAAATATCAAATATATTTTTATAATTTAGAAAAGTATAATCTTTGAAGAAAGTTGTGTTGAGAAATCACATTGAAATGTAATACACATATACACTTTTTTGTAAAAAAAATTATTTATATTACTACTTCCATGTGTTTGGATAATAAAGTTTCTAGATGGCTTCTGAATAGCCAGATGAGAAATACAATAGCAGGCCAATCTCTTTCGTGGTACTGCTATGGAATAAGTAATTTTTAATCTATAAAAATAGACACCTATATATAAAAATTTTGCAAATTTTTTGCAAACTTTATAAATATCAATGTTTAGACAGATAGACAGACAGACAGACAGATAGATAGATAGATAGATAGATAGATAGATAGATAGATAGATAGATAGAATATGAAGAATATTTTTCCAAAACATTTACATGATTGATCATATTAATATAAAAATTTGAAAAAATCAATTTATCAAAAATGTATTTAGAATGCACTTACAAATATAGCTTTAGTAACTCCAAACTGAGCCTCTTTAAAATAAGTCTGCATTATAACTAAGCAATAAAAATTATATATTCGTATAATTTGCTATTGTTTTTCATATCTCTTTAGCAAAAATTTTATATTATCTTCTGTTTAAGGTTTTTATAAAGCAATTATATTACAAAATATATGTATTGCTAGATATTTAAAAAATTATTTTTAAATTCTAAATCTATTTATAAACTTTTTTAAGCATTTTTCTTTTCTTTTTTTGTAAAAATATCATTAAATAAAATTGTATTTATATATATTAATTTGTTTAAAATTAATAGTCCCAAGGCATTCATTTATTTTTTAATTAAACGATTAATAATATTTAAAAAAAAAGTGAAGCTATAGAAGTTTGATAATTAAAATTTGATTGCATAAATAAAGTGCCTTCAAGGCTGACAGCTTGAAATAGTTTCGTGCAGTGAAGATGTTCAAAAACGTTCTAATCAGAAGTATTTTTAAAAAAATGATTAAAAAAAATTCTAACACAAAATAATTATAATTTTATTTTTCTCATAATTAAAAAATATATAAGATGGCTGGTGTATATATATATAAGATCTTCTGGGATGGTGTTAGTACATTTGCTAGCCATCACCACGAGTTTTCAGATATATATGTATTTTTTTTACTGTTATTCCAATCCATATAACCGTATTTATCATATTTTCTTCCGAAGGTATCAAATGTTTATCAACTTTATTTTTAGTTTTTATATTCCATCCATAGCTTACCTTGATTTTGCTATATTTTGCAAATATTTAATGCAGTATCAATTTACAGTAAATACTAAAGTATTAACAAGTTCGTTATCACAAATATTTTGCTGAAACTGAAAACTAATAGCATAAGTAGAACTTATTTTAAAAGTATTGATTAGTGAGAGAAGTGTTATGGTAGTGACTGACTATCATTTTATAATTAATTAATGATGCTGTTAATACTACTTTTATTCTAGAGAAAAATAAATTGCTTATAAATGTATTCCATGTTTACTGTGAGTAGTTTATCATGTTTGTAGCCATGTCAGTGGTCTTGATTACCAGCCTATAACTGGTATTAAATTATTTGATTATTATGGTATAAATCAAATTATGGTGATTTATTTTTTTTATTGTAATAAGATATTTGAGCTTGTTGCTCTTATTTAAATACAAGACACAGCTTACCGTTTGAAAACGTATTCTATTATAATTATTTTAAGAATATCATTTATTACTGAAATTTTTAGCTGATAAAAAAATATATAAAATGATCCTAATTTCAAGCCATCTCTATTGTAAAAAAGTTATGACCATTATTACATTTTTTTTTCCTTTATAAGACATTTTAATTGCTCTAAATTTTTTATTTCCTTTTTTTTTTTTTATCAAAGACTTATTTTCTCTATCAAAAACTTTAATTGCTCTTATTTTCTTTATTCCCTCTGTATTTATTAATTTATAGTTCATAATGTAATTCTTATTATTTTTAGACCAAGTATACATCCATCATATATATAGTATAAGTCTCTAATATTCAAATTTATCATTGATAACGTTATTTTAATAATTGACTGTTTTTATGATCATTGTCATCAATTTTCACAACAGATCCAATCGTATTTTTTGAAACATTGAAAATTTATTAATCCAAACATTTATTAATTTTTCCTTTCCATTCTATTACAACTTTATCATTTTCTATATTCATACAAGCTATAGCCACTTTTATGACTTCTTAATTTTATCTCAACCTACATGCTTTCCTGATAATAATACAAATTCTGTTGAAATACTTGCTACATATACTTTCCATTCCCTCTTCGATCTATATCTAATCTTAAATGATTTTCCACTACAACTATTATCTCAAGTTCTTCATTATTAATTGCTTGTTTTAATCTAGACTACTTTTACATTTTTCTACTGCCCTGTATATTTATGTAGCAGCTTCTAACATTTTTCCATCATTTTTTCTTGGCATTTGTAACACTTTTTTTTACACTTAGATATAGCTGCTATAGACTGATTTTTACAATTTATCTCCATTTCATTTTTTTTATATATATTTCTTTTGAAAGAATTTTTTTGTTAAATTTCCCTCTCTGCAATATTTTAGTAAATGAATAAATTACCTTTTGCCTATCTTATGTATGATCTCTATCATTAACTCTCTATTCACTGTTATAAATTTTTTTATCAATAAAAATGTATTATAAATAGTACTTCCTAATGAAAGAATCCTCTATATCAAAGACAATTATATTATGTTTTCTATACAGGGTGGCCCAAAAGTAGGTTTACAGTTATCACATAGACTATTTGAAAATTCGACACTAGAACAGCAGGAAATTCATTATACCTGTTAACATAAACATAAACAATTTAATCTCTTAGATGCTCAAAATATCCTCCTTCAACATTGCAACATTCTTCAAATCTCTCCAGGACACTCTGACACACAGTGCGGCACAAATTCTGCTCTTCATCAATTTCTGTGAATGCGAGATGAATGTAATCTTAGGTGTCAGGTCAGGTGAATGTGGTGGCCATTCGATGCTGCCATTCTTCCGAACCAATGCTGTGGAAAAACTTGGTTAAGGTAGTCTCTTACTGTAGACACATAATGTGGTGGTACTCCATCTTGCTGAAAGAAAAGTTCGTCATCGAGTAAAAAGTTAACATTACATAATAAAATAAATTACAATCAGCAAGGAAAATGCTGTTTATGTAAGTTAGATTTATACTCTGAGGAATGTTTTATATTGGTATTACTAAGCAAGTAACTTCAACCATATAAAAGGTAGTTTAATAACTGTAACCCTACTTTTGGGCCACCCTGTATAATTAATTTTTTTAATTTATCATTATACCTGTTGTCAAACTTTAATAATAGTTCAACTATATCTAATTTAATATTTGTTTAAATAAAAATGTCATATGACTTCCTCTGCTTATACATAGTCTGTGGTATCAAAAGCTGTTTTCTTTATTCCAGAAACATCTCTTATAAGCTTAACTAATCAATGGAAATTAGATAGTAGTACTAATATATCTGCATCACAGATTAGTTTCTGACTTAAAGTTTTAACATTTTTATATCTAAAGGATTTTCTGTTGATGGTATAACTCAGCAACTAATCTATCCATTGATTACTTAAGTTTATATTAGATTATTTTGGAATAGTTGAAGAGAACTGAATACAGAAATTATTATTCAATATGTTAATGTTGTAACAACTAAATGAAGATGCAAACAAACATACTTAACATACCCATATATATCTGCTCTGGTATTCCAATAATCTCTAATTAATGATTTGCATTTCAGCATGATTTTATAATTACTTTGATTTGTTTTTAAGTATTTAAAAATTCTTCTCACCTATATTTTTTTTTCCTATATATATTTTAGTACATATTTATTTCTACATTGACTATCTATTATTTTCTTAAGTTTATTATATTTTCCATGTATACAATTTATTACATGTCAACTTCTGTTATGTTTTTAATTTATTTATTCTTTGTCTAATTGTCTCCATCATAATCTTTATGTGATTTTTTATATTATTCAAATTGGCAAGTTAATTTTATATTCAATTATTAACATCCAAATAAGTATGGGCATTTTAACTTGAGAAGAAAATAAAAAAATAAAAATGACCTTTGTGATAAAGTAAAAACTTATAAAAAACAATCCTTAAAAAAACTCTTTTATTTTATTTTTTATTTTATTTTCAAGTTAAAAGGGCCACAATTATTTATATGTGATTATTAATGATTAAATATAAAATTAACTTAGCAACTTGAATAAAGTATTGTTGAGAAAATATTGAAAAACAAGAAATAATTATATTAGATATCACTATAAAAGATGCAGTTGAAAAAATAGATATGATGGAGACAATTAGATAAAGAATAAATAAATTAAAGAAAGACATAACAAAAGTTGAAATGTAATTAAAATGTATACATGGAAAATATAATAAACTTAAGAAAATAAAAAAATAGGCTATTATAGGGATAAAATATGTACTGAAATGCAAAATGTTTTAGATGAGAAAGTTTTTAAATGCTTAAAAACAAAGAGAAAAATAATTATGAAATCATGCTAACATGAGAATTATTAATTAGAGAATGTTAGGGTATTACAGCATATATATAAATAGAAAAAAATTAACGGTAAATACAATATTATAGTCTAAGTTCTTTTGTAGCGCTTTCGATTACGTGGTAATCCTCATCAGCTTTAACTGAATTTCAAATTTTTAAACTTAATGTTATGTATATTTCCATAAGCTGTGTATGGCCATATTTGCAGCTTGCTTATTAATAACATCCTTCTTACATTTATCAATTAATATTGCCTCTTTAATTTCTTTTTTTTATGATTTCTTTCTTCCATTAATATTTTTATTTCATTACTATTAAATGTAAACTTATAATTACAAGTTTTTTCATGGTCAAAGAATACTGAAACTGTATTAAATTGACTATTTACATTATTTTTAATTCAATTATATAATAATTGATGCTCCTTCAATCTTTTTTCACAGAACATCTTGATTCACCGATGTAAAATTTTTGACATCCACATGAAATTTGATAAATTATATTACTTCTTTGCAATTTAGGAATTATACTTTTAGAATTATTAATCAATCAATTAACACTTTTCTTTAAATATATTCTTAATTAATTTAGATTGCATGTTATTTATAAATGGCATAGATGTCCATTCTTTATTATCTAAAGTAACATTGCAAACACTTTTCTTATTAGTAAATGAATTTACTGTATGCCAGATTTGGTTTTTATCATAACCAATCTTTAAAAGTTCATTAGCAAAGAGTTCAATATTTTTTAAAAAAAGGAAAATTAAAGAGGTAATATTAATTGATAAATATAAGAACAATGTTATTAATAGGCAAGCTGCAAATACGGCCATACACAGATTATGGAAATATACATAACATTAAGTTTAAAAATTTGAAATTCAGTTAAAGCTGACAAGGATTACCACATAATCGAAAGTGCTACAAAAGAATTTAGACTATAATATTGTATTTACCGTTAATTTTTTTCTATTTTTATATATATATTTTATAATGGGTATTGTATTTAATATATATATATATATATATATATATAAGTACATTAGATACATCTGTTTGCATCAAAACTTCATTGTCACTTATTAGAACTATAGCTTGTTTATTTGGTATCTTGTGCTGCTGTATTTCAACTATGCAGAAAACTACTTTTTGAATGACTTCAATGATTTTCCTAATTACAATTATTTCAAATTGGCAAGAATAGTAGAATCATATAAATGTTAAGATAGTGGTGTTCTACTTTTTTAATAACTTTAATTTAAAACTCTACTGTCAAATCTATACCATCTTGTTTTGATTACTTTTATGAAGCTGTGTACAAAAAGTTTTAAAGATCATCATCATAAAAATGGAAACCAAAAATAATTCTTAATCATATCCTTGTTTAACATTACTTTTATTTCAAATGCTTCAATGTTTTCATGATCAGTAATAATACTTCATCTCATTCCATTATGTAGAAATTGTATAATATAAATAAACTTTGTTGAACAATCTGCTAATTTTAAAAGTTGTTTCAAATCTATTTGATTAATTGTATCAAATTTCTTGGCTACATTACTAAAATGATGTATAAAATGCATCTTATGTTTTTATTTTTAATTTGTTTAGTAATAAAATCCATGCATATAGTGCTTCTTGATTTTATAAACCATATTGTGTCTTTGCCAACTCTTAATTTATGACTGGAAATAATCTACTCATCAAAATTCTTGAAAGAATTTTTGTTGTAGTGGATAACAATGATATTTCATGATAATTATTGCAGTTTTCTTTTTATTTTTATAAATTTTAACAATGTAAGCATCTTTAAAATCAGATGGCACAATAAAAGAAAAATCCAATCTTTTTAAAAATGTCAAATAACTATAATAGTTTAAAACTTCTCTAGATATTTCTTTAGGACTTGCAGTCTTTTCATTTGAAGATTACAAAGAGAAGATTTTAATTTTATTAACAGAATATTTTTGTTTGAATCTAAATTAGTATGTTGAATAAATATATCATTAAAAACCATTTATTTCAGTTCTAATATCATCAAAATATTTCCTTCACCTGTTTAATATACCATGATTATCATATAAAAATGTGCCTCCATGGATTCATAATTATGATTATGATGTTTTTTAGATTCATGCTTTAACTTCAGTGCTTCAAAAAA
Organism: Epiperipatus broadwayi; assembly: GCA_028023455.1. Taxonomy (NCBI): domain Eukaryota; kingdom Metazoa; phylum Onychophora; class Udeonychophora; order Euonychophora; family Peripatidae; genus Epiperipatus; species Epiperipatus broadwayi. The sequence goes on from JAQFVV010012411.1 coordinate 9,979,859, forward strand.
TCATCTGAAATGGCAAAATCATGGAATAACAATACATTTCTTTTATAGTTTTAATCCATCAATTATTTTTAAATGTTTTTTTCATTATTATACTGCTGCTGCCTTTAAATCTCTGTTATTCATGAAGCTCTACATTTGGTTTATTATTTGGCCAATCAAATCACTACTAGTATAATTAATTTAAGGAATCAGCCAGGATTCTTCAGTTCAGCAAACTTAACACAATAATCAAGTCAGTAATAATAGCATCATTTCCAAATTACTAATCAGGTTTTTTCTTTTTATAAAACCAAGATTATCTATAATCTTCTCTTTAAGAAAAATTTCTTACCTCTTTAGCATAACTGTCTTAAAAATTCAGATCGGCTAATGTTTATTAGTTGTTGGAATCTACTAATGAATGAACATCAAATTTTGTATGAATAATTTGTAATAAGACCTATTTTTAAAGTATTATCATCTTATCCTTAGAATTGACTAGTTTTTGATTTATCCTGCAAACTGCAACTTAGAAGTTCTCATTTATTTTAACTTCTTTTACATTCTACTCCTAATTATAGTGTAATCCATTAAATATGTTTTAAAGTATGGATGCATCAATAATTATTTTATAGTTGATTTTACTACATAAACTAACTGTTCATGATAGTTTAATTCATGAGTTATACAAAAACTGATTAATAACTGGTTGTTTAAAACTCATCAAAATTAACACCATAATTTTAACTTTAGGGACTTTAGCTTACTGTTTTTACCAACATGCATGTTATTTTTCCAAGTAGAAAAATTCAGTCTTATTTATATTGATGAAATTACAATATCCAACAAAAATTAAAAGCTTTGTTTCAATGAATTTCTAAATGTAATGATGAAATATAGTTCTGATAAAATGACTACAAGTACCACTGTGGAAACTAAATTTTAATAATATTAGTTTTTCTTTGATAGATCTAAGAATTTCAAAAGTAGATCTCACAACAAATCTCAAACTATGAAGTTGTTTTTCATTTAATTATCTATTTTTCTTGAATGAGTATAGCTATATATTATTTCAATTAACTTTTTTCATTTTAAAAGATGTTTTATTAAGAACATCTAAGTAAGACATATATCTTGATATTTTTAATGACATGACAAGTATTTTTTTCCATTTAGGTCAAGTAAAGTTCTATGGTCTAGATGATTAATTTTGGTGTCTGAAACAAGCCTTAAAAACTGCCCTTTTTAAAATAATTAAAAAGTCTGTTACAATGGATGAAATAGGAAAAAAGATTTATTAAGTAAAACATTAATTGACTACTAATTGCTTAATGATAAATGAATGGAAGTTTATATAATATACATTTATACAGGTTTTTTAAACCTTAAAACTATTGCATGGTTTTAATAGGTTATAGTTAATTTTAATTTTCTGACAATTTCAGCCATTTTTGGATAGAAATTTATCACTTGCAGTCTTCTTGGTGGTTCTGCAGTGTCACCTAGCAGCCACAGTACATGTAACCAAAAAATTCTGAAGAAAATTAATATAAAATAAATTTAAATGTAATAAATATTTTTAAAAATTCACAGTCTTATTATAATATATTAAAAAAATTATTTAAGCTTTTGTTATAGGAAATATCTTCATAGAGTTTATAACTTACTCTTTTACATATAGAATTTTCTGTAGATATTATTACCAGATTATTTAATTGATTTTGGATTACTGATATTCATATATTTTTTCTTTTTAATTTTCAGTTTAGATTTCTTTCAACATTTCCTTGTTTTATTAAATGATTAATCAAAAAAAAATTAAAATAAATCAAAAATTTGTTTAGAAAATTGTATGATTTTTAATTTTAAAAAAACCAACAAGTATTTTGTTTTGTTTTTTACATTTAAAATACTCCAATCTTTTTTTTTTTTTTAATTTTATTTAAGTATATTTGTGCTACTAGTTTAATAAAAAAAAATTTTTTTTTAAAAATATTAAGCTCATTTTGTTGCCTATTACAATTCTATATCTGACATATATGCTTTACCACCTCATCTATAGGACCAGACTTGTATATTTTTATAATTATTGTACTAATGATTGATTGATCTTTTTTTAATAGGAAGCAGTATTTTGGAAATATATGAACAGAGACTTATTTTTTTCATTTTATATTGTTCAGGACAATGGTTTGAAAATTTGAAAGCTCTAAACCATCCTTATTAAAAAGCAGCATATGTCTAAATTAGATCTATAAACTTATACTTTAATTGCTTCATTATTAAACAAACTATTGGCACCTTAGTCCTTTGGAAAATTTTCACATAAATATTCTAATGTATTTTTAATCTGTCTTATATAATAATTTGCATTAGATAATCTAAGGATGGAGATATCAATGTTTATATGATATATTTTATTACAATTTTTGTTTACATAATATGTGAAATTTTCTTTTTTAAAAGCTTGAAATCAGCATCTATGCACCTTAAAGTTATGAAAAAAGATGAATTATTTAAAGAATTTGTCTAGCGATTTAATTATTTAATATTAAAAACATTTTATATGCATACAAATGACAGATATAGAAAAGACACGATCGGAATCGTTGTATATGTAAAGAAAATATTCAAATATTTTCGTAAGAAATTTATATAGATCCTAGTCAAAAGAGGGTTAAGTAAATATCTCGAACATTTGAAGATAATAAATATATTCTCAGTAGATTTGTATCATTAAAATTAATTCTAAAGAACAATGCACACAGATAGCTTCCCTTTAATAAAAAAAAATCAATTCTATTTATGTAAATGATAATATCTAAAATAAATTTTAAAAAAAGTTTTTAAGTTTATATATTTTAAAACTATATACAGCAATATATTTCGACGTGAAACACGTTTATGTGCAATATATTCAAAGAATTAAAATGAAATAAATGGATAATGTTAAACTTGGGAAAGAAAAAAAAATGGTTGCCATCATCAATTGTATTATGTAAAAAAGGAATAATTATAATTTTGCATTTAAAAAAAAAAAAAATCATTTTTATACGTATTCTAAAATTACAATATTTATTGTTGTTGTTGTTGTTATATATAATTCATATCGATTTACTATACTAATGCTTTTTTTAGATCTTGAATTTTTTAATTATCAAATCGCAGTAAAAATAATTCAGAGTAAACGAAAACAGTAGTTTCAAAGAAATATTGAAGATGATGTTTTATATTATTAGCTTATTTAACACTCAGTGTTTGGTTTGTTTTCATATACTGATTAATAATATTAAACGAATGGTTTATTGCTGGGAAGTTCATAAGAAATTTGAATTCCAGAAGTGACAGAGCTGGTGTTTGTTCCATGGATCTTAAAATTCAAAATCTGCCTCTTAATCATTGCACCACACCATTGACTGATATTATTAACACATTTCAAATTTCTTCCAATTTTATAAGATATTTAAAAATTAAGAACAATATTTTTATTTTAAAGCACATATTCTAAAATTCTTTTCTCATAGAGTGAAGATAATTCTTGAATTCAGTGCTTTTGTAGCAGCATGATATTGACATTAATAGTGAAGCCACAATACATTACAGTCAGTTGTTGTTGTTGTTTGTTTAGAGATGTAAATACAATAGTCATTATTGATGTAGAATTCTATATAATACTTTCCAAATCCTGGATTGACACTTTTTACAATAGAATTTGGGCAAAGTCGTGATATGGTTAACTTATATTTTCAGCAATTATATTGAACCCTGAAAGATTATTAGCCTTGTGTCAAATCATAAAAAGCATTAAATATTAATATCGTAAATTAAAAAATTATAAATAAAAAATTTTTTTGGTTATTTTAACACTATATATTATATAATCAATCACATACAAAAACAGAATTATTAATAACAATCACTTATTGATATGTTCTATTTCTATGTCTGTGTATATACAAAATTTCATATCAATTTAAAATAAAAATTGTCATCTATCAATTTTAAATTTATATAAAATTATATTAAACTATAAAGCAACACTATGGTCAATTTTTTAATTAAGACTGACCATTTAAAAGATGTATGTGTGTATATATACTATAAAACAACATTTTAAATTGAGATTTAATGTTTAAAGAATATACATATTACTAGGTGTTACCAAGTTGACATTGCCTCCTGGTAATTATTTGAATAGCACCCTGATTATTCATTTATTTTTTAACACAATGTATGGGAGTATTTGTCTGAAAGTTTGTGATGATAGTGGGGTTTTGTTGTTGTTGTTTTTTACTTTTTTTCCCTTTCTATCCAATATTCTTGCTTTTACTCCACTGAACCCATATTTATTGATACATGCCTGATACGCTACTTTAGAGACTTCTCTATTTTTTAAATCATTACTCTACTTGTACTTATTTATATGTTGGATTATTTCCATCATCTAACATTAAGTATTGAATGTCTTTAGAAAAATTTTTAAACTTTATTTAAATTTTTAAATTACATTCTACTGTTAGTAATAGTGCATAGATTAGTATATACACATTGTATTGAGTGAAATTACCATGCTCTTTTTCAGGTGTTTCTGGCCTGACCAATGTTAGTACTACCATAGTAATCAAACCACATCCAGGTTTGATCAGTATGCTAATATTGTCAATGGTCAAGCCAGCTACACTCAAAGAACAGGGCTATAATTTCACTTGAAACATTATGCATGTATTAACCTATGGGCTATTACCAAACAGTTGAATGTAATCAGAAAATTTAAATAAAATTTAAGTTTTTCTAAATGCATTCAATATTCAGTGTTAGATGATAGAAGTAGTCCAACATATAAGTACAACTAAAATGCTGTCATAACAAATCTTCATGAAAACATTACTTAATTGATTTTTTTAATGGGACAATATCCTCCATATTTACTTGATATTTCATAGATGCAATTGTTGCTTTTATGTCTTGTAATGATTAAGATTTCTTATAATTTACTATGGGTTGGAAAGCTGTTCCAATATTTGAATACCACTCATTAACTTTGTTCTTATGAGAAAATAAGGCAATCAAATCTTTTATAGAGAAGTTTATTAAATTTCTACTGAGTATTACTTCATAGTACCTAAAAGTTGTAGGTTTGATTCCCATGTTAGTACTTTCACTGGTCAAGTCAGCAACAGCTGAAGAAAAGAAGATAATAATATCACTTAAATGTGATATATATAATCTATATGCTATTGATAGCAGTTGAATGAATTTAAAAAGTTTTAAAAAAGCTTGAATTTTTCTAAAAATAAAAAAAAAATTTAACAATTAATTATAAATTATCGAAATGGCCCAGCACTTAATTATTAATGTATGGGAGTACATCACTTGGTTTGAAATAATGTGACTGGGATCACCATTATTCAACATCATTTTATATTTCTGCTATCCAATATAGACATTATTAATGAGATAGTACCAAAATGTAAACAAAGCACACAAAAGAATAGAAAATAAAAATATATAATTATGATTCAAAAAAAGTCCGATTTTTTTAATGAAGATTGATAGAATAAGGAATAGAAAATTCTATACTGATTTTAATTAAAAATCAATTTTATGGTTAATAAATGTTTTAATGTGAACTTGTAAATTGATTTAATGGTAGATTTCTTAGTAATGTACAGTGGCTCTCTGTGAACGTATGAGATGCTTGGCATCATAGGAATTGTTCTCATTTTTATATCTTTATAAACCAAGATGTATTGAATAGGAAAAATAAATCCAAACAGTTCTATTCTTAGGAAATCAAATTATTAGAAACCTCTATAAAATTTAATCAATTACATACAGACCTTAAACTAGTAATTGTGCTAGTAGACTTAAATTCTTTTAAGATTCCGAAATCTATACTTGATAATAGATAATCATCAAAGATGATAATTTATGATACAAGGATTTCTAACATTGTATATTATAGTAGGAGTTTTCAGAAAATTCAAGAAAATTTCTATACATATTATTTTCTGATTATTAGATAGACATTGAAGTATGGTTAATTGACAATGAGAAGCCTGAATCAAACTGTTCAAAAATGCAAGTTTATGAAGAAAATATTAGAAACTAGAACAGTTGTTTTATTGGTGCATATAATGAATTTACTTTTGACTTCATTAAACATTAAACTGTGTACCAGATAAAACATTTAAATGTATGCATAATAGAATATTAAGTAAATTCTGCAAATAAAAGCTTTTGTTTTGCCTTCATTCAGTCTAATTGTTTTATATAAATCTGTTCTTATAACACCATAACTATTAAAAAGTATTACTTTAGATGAAATTTCATCTCTTTTTTCAGAATTTTCTATGTTTATCGAGAGATACTTAAATTATAAATGAATAATATTTTAATATTAGACATTAATATATGTAAAAACTTTTAATAAATCTGAAAACAGAAAATTTAAAGTTAAAATAAATAAATAATGCAAGTCATATAAGTTTACATAAAGCAAGAAGGAAAATTTGGGGGAGAGCATTAAATTTTAAAATCTTATTTTCAGAAAAGAAGAATTCAAATAGTGAATAAATAATTAAACATAAAATGGTCTTTAAATAGGTACTTATATGGCTATTTTTCCAAAAACTTCCAAAAAGGAATATTAAAAAGAAATCATTTCTCAGCAGACTAGCCAATTTCTGGATAGGGAATTTTTCATTCTTATTTTTATTCTATAACTAATACGTCTAGTTATCCATTTTCCAACTAATATTTTATGGATAGTGATATAGGCTTTATTGGGACTACATGAATGAAAATCTGAAGTCTAATAAGAATGCTTGGTTTTGGAAAAAGTTTAATAGATTATACTGATAATCAATTAATAAATAATAAAGTAAGGAACTTATACCACTATAAATATAATGTCTATTTGTTGATATTCTGATCATGATAATATGTGTAATGAAACAGAGAAAATGTTACTTATGATGAATATAAACTACACTGAGACCTAAAAGATTTGATAGTATATTGAAACGGGAACCTCCTAATCCCTTGCCGTTTCATCATCAATCTAGTAGCCCACTCGTCTGTGTTAGATTCGAATCTCATTTAAACTATAATATGTAAAATAAAACTACAATTTGCTGTCATGGCTGTCTGAACAGCATTATATATTTACATACGAAAGAACGCTATAATTAGATAGGTTTGATAGAATTATAGCGTATTATTATTAATATCGCGTTTATTTTAAAAAAATACTTTTATTATGTTAAATAATGATAAGGTTCAATTTATTAATAAATTTATTATTTTAATTCGTATGTGGATATATAATCCAACCTATATTTGTAATGTATATAGGGGTGGCGTGATTTAAAACATTAAAATGTGTTATGTATTTAAAATGTTAAAAGATGAGAATATTTTAAAATGTTTATTTAAAAATGTTAAAAAGGTTTTCTTTCAAATGTGCCGAGAAGTCTTCTTTAAAAATTAAGATTTTTTTTCTTAGAATTAAAAGTTGGTTAGAAACAGATTCTGTCGTAAACAAGTATTTAATTAGTGACCGCACCTACCTTTGGTCAAATTAAAAAGTCATTTTAAAATCTGGCTAATCGAAATTGCGTCAGATATAAACATTTAAGTTATTTTTGGATTAAAATTGTTTATGGCAAAATAGTTTTACAAAATAACCATAAAAGTTATAACTGAAATACTTTAATAGTTTATCAAATATTAAGATCAAAACTACATGTTTTTAGAATTTAATTAAAACGGAATTAAGTAAAAGTTATAACACCTCAGAAACTTATCAGCATATTTGAAAGCAGATTGTATGTTAACAAAATTAATTAAAAAAATGTAATCATGAAGCAAAGAAAAATTCCTAAAGGTGTTAAGCTGATAAGAAAAAGATATAAATGGGCCATATTTTGAGCGGGAAAAAGACTGGCTGAGATCTATAATACTGATAGACTGACTGAGATCTATAATACTGATAGAATTGACTGAGATCTATATACTGAGAGGACACTCCATTCTGAAGCGCATTTTATATTAAAAAAAATCAAATCTAGTTTTGAACTGAGATGTCCGGCTAGTTTGGCCGTCTTAGCTGTCACTCCGTAAGGAGGCGACGGGTTCGTTTCCATCCGACACCGTTTATAAGCAAGAATGCCGCTATAACATCTACAACCTAACCGAAAAGAAGAAGAATGCCGCTATAATATCTACCATCTATCTATAAAAAGAAGAATGCTGCTATAATATTTACAGACCACCCGTAAAAGAAGAGCAAGCCGCCCAGGAAACTCACCAAGCTCCAGCTCAAGCACCTAATAATACCGGTAAATCACTTTAAACTGCAGAGCTCTATATATTTTCTGTATATTTTATATATAATTTCAAACTACCTTTTAAATTCTAGTTAGCTAACTAACCACTCAATATGTATTTTTAATGTTAAAGCTTTTCTTTTATTGTTTTAAAATCAGTAAATGATTCACTTGCTTTTAAAATTTCCTTCCTTAAGAAATTAATTAATGTTTCTACTTTAAACTATCACTGCAGTCATGTCTCTAGTTATTTTTTTTATCACATAGTTTTTAATATTTGTTATATTTATTTTATGATATGCTGACGCTTCGAAACAGCGAATAACAAATTTTCATATTTTAAGAAGAGATTAATTAAAACCTCTTCACGTAATTATTTATAATCTTATTTCTGTGCGCTGTTTCGAAACCCTCTTAAGAAAATAGTAACGACTCGCTCGTTATTATTTAATATTTTTTTTGATAATTGTTTGATTGTAAATTTTTGCAATGTGGCTTGTTTTAGTGAGGTTTAATTTTTAAATACTAAGAAATAGACTAACCTTGATAAATATTTATAAGTATATTTGCTATTTAAGTTATTTAGTAAACCCCATCAAATATACTTTTCCCTCCTTTTAAATACTTGTCATTTGATCAATAACAAATTAGATTTAGCTGGAACAGCAAAGATTATCTGTAATTATTCCCGTCTATAGCATATATTTTATCATGCTACCTAAGAGTTGGCTTCTATTTGATTAAGCTAATAAGCTATTGTTCTTGCCTATAGAATATTAAATTTTATAAAATGCTTTGCTTGGCGGATGTGATTCATTCACTTTAATATTTTTCTCGTTTTGCTGCCACGTATATTTACGTATTTAAGATGGAGCCTCGGTTAAGCCAGCACATCTTCCTCTCATAGGGTAGAGCAGTCGCGAAGCCTGAGTTTAAGGCCAGGTTAGCACGTAAGTCCCCCGCCTTTCTGAACTATTTGTTCCTTTTCATGCAGCTTAACGATCGGTTTTCAGGGTACCGGCGTTGGTCGCAGAAACCCTTGATCTACCAATCCATCCGCAGAGCGACTTTATTATTGTATTGCTGGTGCTATAGTGCATTAGTACATCCAGAGCAGCCAACTCTACCTCCCTATTTTAGTTCTTTCAGCAATTGGCTGAGATATTCTTAAAAGTCCGGTCAATCTAAGTTATTGCAGCCCTATTTAGGCTAAATAAATAAATATAAACAGACGAGAAACGTCTACCGTAAGTGTTGACCAAGGTTTAGTTTAATTATTAGTATTCAGCCACACATTAAGAGGAGTCCGCATATGTTACACGATAGACATGGCGTAGTGATAAGCTATTTATTTAAATGCCTGCGTGCATTTATTATATGTAAATTCGTAAAATAATTGTATACAAATTGTAAGATGAATAACTGCTGCGTTCATCTTACTTAAAATGTAAATTTATTTATTAATCTTACCAAAGAATCTGTCCAAACTCTTCAGCCATTAAATGCCTGCGTGCATTTTTACATGTGTAAAATTTGTAATATATATATATTTTAGATAAAACTTATTATTGAAGAAATTAAACTTTAGTAAATTAACCTAGTCCACTCTCAGTTTCATTATTCAATCCAATTCTCATTATTATTATGTTATAGAATATGCATTATTAAAGGTCTCCATTAAGTTAACTATTCGTTAGATACGATCAATTTGTAATTTAATTATGAGTCTCATTGTTTCTCCCTGACCTATGTCGGCCGCGAATAAAGGAGTATGCTACGTGTAATTTCAAGGTGGTCATTCGTAGGGTCTTGAGTCTTGGAGTACTGGCTTACGAGTTGAAGTGTGGTCGGACTTGGGATGTCACAGTCCTAGTCTGGTCAGCTTCGGTCTCTTTTGCTTGGATTCTGAATTCTGTTACGCGAATGTACATACTTGACTGTTACAATATAGCATATCTAAATGTATAATGGAATCGTAAAGGTTACAGTCATTAATTTTAAAAGATTTTATAATTGAAAAGTTATATATATATTAATGAATTTCTGTTTATTAATGTCTATATTGTATCTTCAATTTGATTTAGATAATAAAAAAATGATGCTAACCTAAATATTCTTAAAAAAAATTTATGCAGTGGAAAATAAAATTATCATTTAAATAATATCCATTAAAATTGTAAAACTATGTACATTATTTTTTGACCAATTGCCATTATTTATTTATTTCCAACAATTTTATTTATCTTTTATTCAATTTGTATTATTAGATTATACATAATTGACACATATCTAACTGACAAAAGTAAGAACACTGTGATTCTGATAAATCATTTTCACTAGTAACAAATTGCTTATCCAAAATCTTTCTTAGTAATGGATGATCTCAATACTTTAAAAAATGTACTAATCTATTTACGTTTACAGATGAGGCAATCCATTTTCTCTATTCCTTCCCATAAGTATGCATTCATTTGCTAGTAATCTTAGTCTATATATATATCATTAATGGATTTTTTTCTCTTTAAGTGTTATTTATTGCATCAGTTCTTCCAAATAACTTCTTGGACTATATATATCATGGTTGAAATTGAGTTATAAAGGCATTTCTACATTTTTAATGTGTCCACTGTGAAACACTGAAAAAAAAATCACATAGATTTGCAACTATTTTTAAATGATTTATTTAAAATTTTAATTAAAGGTCTAATTATCTTTGACATTCATTCCATCTATGTATAGCTTTTTATATTACATGTTTTATTGCAGTTCCATTAAACATTTCACATGTATTCATGCTAAAACTATGATTGAAATATTGAACTAATTAGATGATTTAATTCTTAATAGCAGATAAACTTATCATCTAATTAATTCTATACAAAAATATATAAACACTTAATGACAAAAAATATAATTAGATTGCTTAACAAGATATAGATAATAATTATGAATATTGCTAAACAATCTACTAACAGTTTTCAAGAGATTTATTCTATAATTATAAGTAATTCACATATATATTTATGGAAGTTAAATTGAGCAGTTGTCTCATTTCAGAAATAAATTCACACAACTGTGTAATTGTCCATAGAGTTGATTGATGAATCATCAATCTTCTGTTAATCCTTTTATTTTTTTACAATGTTGAAATTCAACTCAATAAATTATTGATTCAACTTAGTTATCTCCCTTAACACTCTATATTACTGTTATTATCCAGTATAAAAATTGTAATTATATACTAATGCTTTACTTTGAATTTGTTATATAATGTCATGGCCCAATATTTAAACATTCTTATACAATATTTCAATATGCTAAATTTATTTTTAAAAACACATCGTTTACATGGCATAATGATAACCAGTCATCATCAACCATTATCAATCCACTGCAGGATGAAGGTCTTTCCAAGTTCAATCCATCTCTGATCTTTAGCTTCTCTCCTCCATATCACCCCTGCACACTTTCTCATCCATCCATCTCACATGTGGTCTCTTTCTGGGTCTTTTACAATTTCTTGGAATCCAGTTTAATACTTCAATTGTCCATCTATTATCATCTCTTCTAGCAATATGTCCAGCCCAACTCCATTTCAATCTTTTAATTATTTCAATGAGGTCAGTAACACCTGTTTGTCCTCTTACCCATACATTGCATTTTCAATATCTTGTTACTCCCAGCATGCATCTCTCCATACTTTGACTAGTCTGAAGTCTCTATATTGTTCTTCTATTAAGTGTCCAAGTCTCAGATCCATAAGTAAGAACTGCTAAAACACATTTGTTAAAAACCTTCCTTTTCAAACACATAGGCATATTTCCTTTTAGTATCAAGTTATTTCTACCAAAAGCACTTCAACCAAGTTTAATTCTATGATTAATTTCATCCATTATGTTTCCATCTGTATTAATAATCTGACCAAGGTATTTGTAACTGTTAACTTCTTCTAATTCATCATAATCAATCTTTATTTTCATATTTTGAGCAAATCGATTAAACATTACTTTAGGTTTTTTAACATTTATCTTTAGTCCTACTTTCATCTGATAACTTCTGCAACATTTCCTGCAACTCTGAAGAATTATTTGCAAAAACAACTACATCATCTGCAAAATCTAAATGACTTAAATAATCTCCATTTACTTTCACTCCTTTAGTTTTCCATTTTAATCCACAAAATACTTCTTGCAGCACTGCTGTAAAACATTTTGGAGATATGGAGTCACCTTGTCTTACACCCTTCTCAATGTTGACTTTCCCAGAATCATTATGTAATCTAATTGTTGCTGTTGCATTTTTATAAATATTCTTTAAAATATGACAATATCCTGGATCTATACCTTGATGATCCAATGCTTTAATCACTAAAGAAATGTTTATAGAATCAAATGCCTTTTCATAATCTACAAATCCAAAACATAATGGCAACTCATATTCATTTGTCCTTGCTATAACTTCTCTCAATACCTGGATATGATCTACTGTACTAAAACCACTTTTAAATCCAGCTTGTTCTCTTGGTTGGTGGAAATCCAGTGTTCTCTGTAGACGAGTTGTAATTATCTTGGTAAAAATTTTGTATAAAACTGATAAAAGGCTGATAGGTCTGTAATTTCTAATATCTTCTTTATCATCTTTTTTAAATATTAATATTATTACCGCATTCTTCCAATCATCTGGTACATCTTTATCATTTAGACATTTGGTATATAACTTTGCTAAAAAAAAATTCTATTTCTTCACCTGCTTCTTTTAATATATCAATTATAATTCCATCATTACCTGGAACCTTTCCATTCTTCATACATTTAATTGCACATCTCACTTCTTCATTTAAAATTCTGGGCAATTCAGAAGATGTAATAGATATAGGAGGTACTTGTTCTTTATTACTATATAATTCTTGATAAAAGTCTTCTACCCATTTCATGATGTCATCTCTCTTTTTAGTAATAATTCCATCTTTTTTTCTTATTGCAGATATAAATTTCCTACCAATACCAAAATGTTGTTTTACATTCTTGAGACTTTTATTTTCTTCTACAGCTTTCCTTGCTAGTTCACAGTTATACTTTCTTATATCATTTTCAACTCTTTTCCATGCCATTTTACAAAATTTGAGATATTCAATCCTTTTTAATGCATCATTTTTGTATATCTTCATATTCCTTCTTTTCTTCATAAATTCTCTAATCTCAGTAGAAATTTTATTGGTCAGTTGCTGTTTTTTCTACCAGCTATCTTTGTTGCAGTTTTTAAAAGTGTATCAGTTATTTTCTTATTAATTTCATTCAAATCTGAATCATGTTCAAAATCTACTAATACTTGAAACCGATTTGTAAGTTCTAATTTAAATTCATTAGAATGTTTCTGAAGATTAGGAATATCAACTGTAAATATTGTTTTTTTTTAATAATTTTTGTCTCTCTAGTTTTGGATTAACACTTATTTTACATCTTACTAATTGATGATCACTTCCTTGTTAAATTTATTAAGAACATTACAATCTTGAAATATGTATTTTCTGTTAGTCAAAATATAATCCAATTCTGCTGTACCTTCATTTGGATGCTTCCATGTCCATTTCCTTTTAACATTTTTCTCAAAAAAAGAATTCATAATATAAAGTTTTTTCTTTTCTGCAAACTCCACAAGTCTATGTCCTCTCTCATTTCTATTACCATAACCAAAATTACCTACAGCACTTTCATTTGTTTATCAATTCTAGCATTAAAGTCTTCCATAACAATTTTAAAATGTTGTTTATTCTGATCAAAAGCCTTTTGTACATCCATATAAAAATCTTCTACTACTTCATCACTATGAGAACTTGTTGGGGCATAAACCTGAATTATCTGCATTTGGTATCTGCTATTAAGTTGTATAACTAATCTTGCCACTCTGTCCAATACACCATCAATCTCCACAATGTTGTTCTTCCACTTTTTATTTATAATGAATCCTACTCCACTTGTATTTCCAATATTTGTGCCTTTATAATAGAGTACATGTCCACCTTTTAAATCAATTGTCTCTTCACCTTTTCTTCTAACTTCACAAAGTCCAATAATGTCCCATTTAACATAAGACAGTTCTTCTTCTAATTCTTGCAATCTTCCTTCACTTGAAAGTGATCTGCAGTTGTAAGTACCTAAATAAAAAGTCATCATCAAATGGCAGCCTGGGTCCACATTCAGGGGATTCTTAGCACCCTCCGCCTTCAGCTACTAACCACTGCCTTGATTGGTGACTTTACAGCCTCCTGGAAATAAGGGCCATGATTTATTTTTGTCTGTCATAACTGTATCCATGTACTGGAAAAATATGTTTTATTTACACAAACATTCATTCTGCCTTATCAGGCAACTGAAAAGAAAGACCATGGTGTTTCTTGATCTTAAACTCAGAGGTAAAAAGCCAATAAACTCACCACACTGGCTAATTCATGTTGATGAAGAGCCCATCCATGTTCATATGCTACATGAATAATCACATAGTAATAACAGCTGCAATGACAAGAAAGTATGGAGTGGACATTAGGAATTTGCTCTGCCTGGTTCCTTTAAGGCCTCCTTTTATTCTTCATTAACAGAAGTCATTTATCTTAAGTTATATAAAATTATTTTTTAAAAGATTCAGCCAGATTTTATTAACAAACTTATACCTGTTTATTGTGTTTACCATTTCAATGAGAGCATTATGCTAAACTTATGTTCTATGAAGTGATTTGATATACAAAAATAAATAAAGTATTAGATTTTATTGCAAATCAAATGAATTTTTTTAAGTTACATTAGATAAAGTAAAACTTCAAAGGCTTAATTAATCTTGAAATTTTTAGAAAATGTTCCTGATATAGCATGCTCATTAGTTAATTATATAAAAACTCATTCTGTAGTAATTAAAAACTTGCAAAAAAAATTTCCACTATTCCATATCGTGAAAGACTTTCAAGATTCATCTTTATCATCATTTTTATTTGCAATCTATGCCATCATCATATGATGATAATGTTATAATTAGTACAAGTAGTATTATAAATTTCTGATAAAAGTAATCATTAAGAAATTTCCACAATTTTTGGTTTATTTATTATGCTTGACAATTATTACAGGATCCATTTTGGCTATATTTTTCAGTTGTTTTTTTACAAACTTTCATAACATTCCAATATTTTATTTCTTCAAATAGTCAAGCCAAACTTTATTATAAAGTCATATTACTATTAAACTCATTCAACTCTCATCCATTGTAATAAAAGTCATTATTTATTATGAAGATTATATTGCCATTTTTTTCTGTAGTGCACATTTCAAAAGTAAAATTGCATACCATTTTATCTCTGAGGCAGTCATATCAATTTTCTTATAATCACTCCTGAGAACACTTTATAACCAAACGGTTTTGGAATTGTGGTCATAAATCTTTCTCATAAAATAGCAATGAAGAATCTTTCACAATAATATGCAGATGAGAATTTATCAAAATACAGAGAACTTTTTTAATTTAGATATTTTTCATGCTGTCAAGATATCATTTTTTATTTATGCTACCAAAATTTAGATTATAATACAGATTTGAAGTATAAAACCTTAAAATCTTAATAAATAATATACTGGCTATTTTTTCTAGAAGCTTCTTTCCTCAATGTAGAAATTAAATGTTTTTCTGTGGTAACTTTTTTTTTAACCTTTCGGGTTTTTTTATACACTATTTGTAAGTAACTATGAAAATAAAATAGTAGCACATTTAGTGGATACCTGTTTTTTTAACAATATTAAAAAATGTATTGATATTTTTAATAGAAAATCTTAGCAAAATATTAAAATCATCTTTTATATTTTTACCAGAGGAAAGGTATACATAAAAAGCTTTTTTGTTTTTTGTAATTTGTCAGTTTGTCTTCCAAGCTAAGCTTATTACTTACTTATCAAATTTCTTTATGATTAAATAGACTAAATATTATAAAGATAATTAGATATAGAAAGCATAAATTATGGCATCAATGACTACTCGTTCCATAGAAATCCTTATAATTATGTAATTAATTGGTCATTTGATAAATAATAGATATTTATTTCGATACTGCATATTTCAATTAGAAAATCAAATTTTGAAAATTAGGATCATTTTTTAATGATTAATTTCTGACTTGTCATCAGTTGTTATTACTCTAATGAATGTATAATTCTACTAAATTTTATCTTAAATTTGTCATACAATTTAATATGATTTAATACACACTTTTGTTTATTTATTCATGTAATCCCTTGTAATCTAACTTTGTAATTATGTAATAATCTTATATATGTTTTTAATATAAATAAACTTATTTTATAGTAAAATCTGTCTCAAAATAAATGACTTTTGATATTGTACATTGACAGCATTTGATGGTTTATCAGCAGAGAAAAAAAAATGTAAAATTTAAAAAGGTAATTATTTTACACATTTTCAATGTCACAGGCTTAATAAAATATTGTGCAGTTCTTTTCAGTTGAAGGAATAATTAATTATTAATCTGAAGAAATTACATATAATGTACAATAGACATGTATAATATAAGTTAAATAAGTGTTGGAAACTTTCAGATTTCATGAATTTAATGTGTATTGACAGCAGTAGTTTGATTTAGTATTCTATTTGAAAGTTATAATATTTGAGTATGAATAATCAATGGGCACTAAATAGTAGTACTAAGTAAATTTTCAATCTGATTTTTGGCTATTGGCCTTTTATTAATGAGAAACATTAAATTGCATATATTCTCTAGAAAACATCTTTAATTATTTTTTTACATTATTCAAATTAAAAACTTATAAATAATAACAAATCACTTGAATTTTAGCATACACATTTGATAAACAACGGCAACTTTCTACTGTTTGACTACTTATAGTTGATTCCTGGCCAGGGAAAAAATATGCCTACAGTTAGAAGAAAAGGAAGGTTTCTAAAATATATAATTACTAATCCAGAACAGTCTGGCTTGGATTAAAATTTTAAGATGTTTTGAATTTTTACTTGAATAGTAAAATAAAATTAAAGATGATTTTTAGATGCATTACCACATTACTTTGAGCTTAGAATCACAATCTTTATCGATAAAGGCAAAAACTAATTCGAAGATAGGGATTTAAGTGTACTAAATTAAGGTGATTTTCAGATAGAAATACTTCTCACTAATAAAAATTTTAATTAGAAAAGTAGTCAGTAAATTTGTTTGGCATTACTATCTAGTATCTATTAATTACTCATGTTTACAATGATTTCTATAGAATACAATAATAAAATGTAATATTGTCATTAATAGAGATGTTGGGTGTAAATTAGATTTGAGTGTTAGTTTGTAATTATGATAATTTAATAAATTGAAGTATTTAAAAATTATAATAAATATAATGTGTGCATAGAAATATCTAAATAAGGACCTAGCAGGAATTAGATTATATTTTAACAGAAAATATATATTTCAAGTCATATGTTGCATAATAGATTCAATGCAAAAAGTAATTGTCAATTTAATAAGATATTAATGACAAGCTAAAAAGTATTTTATTGTTATAGATTGCAATTATTTCCCCCCTATGTCATTTAAATATAAGCCTGGGTCAAATGAAGGATGTTGGGCATCTGAAAATTTTTTTAGTGGAATGCCAAAATATTTGCCACCAATTTTTTATCAAAATAAATCACTATGATACATTCATTGTTCAAGAAATAATCAAACAATACAGTTCCCAGAAAGTGTTTATTATTTATAAACTGAATGCTATTTTTGTAGTTAATTGATGTGAATATAAAAGTGTTGTATGTATTTGCAACAGTATTATATAATACTTATAGCTTTTATCAGTTTGAAATTACCTTTTTTTTTTTATTTACATTTCAGAAACTTTTTGAACATCCCTCATATTTATTTGACTATTTTATCATTGCCAAAACCAGATAGTAGAAATGATAAAAAAGCAAATATTCTCCATATTCATACATCTCTGACATAGCAAAAAAAATATTATATTTTCTTAGAAATTTGAAAATGCCGGACATGTCCCTGACGAAACAATTATGGGATATGATGGTGAGGTAAAAATATTTTCTACTTTATTAAAAAATCTAGTATAGATACAGGTAAAAATGATTTTTCAACATATACTTATATATTATATGATTCTTCTATAAAAGCTTTTTTATATATCATATTGATCATATGTTAATTCTTGTTACTTTAAAAAGCTCAAATTGCGGGAAAGAAATGTAGGAAATAGAAGTGTGTTTTTGTACATTAAAGGTTAAAATACAATAGTCTTGAATGTTTCTTTCAAACAACTTTTATATCGAAAATATATTATTGACATCAAGCATACTGTTTTAGATTTTTGATCTTTTGATTGAATCCATTTCAGCTAGCATTAATAGTTTTGTTTCTTCGACTAGATATTAAAGTAATAGTATATAACGAGAGATGAGCGAAAGAACGTCATTACTTTTTGTCAGTAAAATTGAAGTGAGATAAAAATGTAGGTATATTTTGAGCTGTTTTAACAAATTATTCTAATTTAATCAAAATAAATTTTGAATGATCTTTTAAATAAATTTATTGAATAATAAATCTTCTAGATTGATTTTAAAGTAGTTGTAACACATTGTAAAATAAATTAGCATTTAAATTAATTATAAAATAATTAAATTACACTAAGCAGCTAAATTAAACATCAAATGATACAGAAACAAGAGAAGAAATTAATGAATTGTGTTAAATTTTGTATATATATATAAATATTGTTTCAGTTAAATAAAATGCCTAAAAATGTGTGGGGAGAAAAAAAGTTTAATGTAAGTTTTAAAAAGTAAAACATATAAAGAATTAATATGACTTTAAAAATAAATATCTCTAGAGTTTGTAAATATACTATCTCTAGAGTTTGTAAATATATATATATATATTATAGGCTTTATTTTGTAACTTTTATTAGAACTACTAATTATAAATTTTATTAAACGCACATTATTATATTAAGTAATATTTACTAAGGCTGTAGGAATAAGCGTCTGAAAAATTCGAAGGTAGAGACCTCTACAGATCTTAGCCACAAGCTTATGCTTGGAAGAAAAGAGGGGAACCCTTCTTTACTTCAACCTACTTTTATATATGAATAGGTGAAGCTGAAGTGGTTGAAGTAAAGAAGGGTTCCCCTCTTTTCTTCCAAGCATAAGCTTGTGGCTAAGACCTGTAGAGGTCCCTACCTTCGAATTTTTCAGATACTTTTTCCTAAGGTTACAGCCTTAGTAAATATTACTTAAAACTACTAATGTAATTTTCTACTATATATAGAATTCATAATTGTTTTTTTTTCTTTTTTAGAGAGAGGGAGAGGAAAGGAGGGAGAGAGAATGGATAATTCTTATTGTGTTTGTCTTTTTTTTTTTGGGGGGGGGGGACGTATACAAAGCTTAACTGTAATTAAGAATAATAGACTAACAATGAAACACAGTATGTCATTTGTTTATATGTCTTTTAGCTAGTACATACCTTAGCCAAGCCATCTAACTGTTCAAATAATGGTCAGTAAATGGTTATTAAGCAATATTTTCTTTCAAAATAAAACAAGGATAGAAAATTGCTAAAACTTTCATCCTTTGGATGATCTTCTTTTTTTTTTTTATTGTTACTCTTAGGAGGGATGAGAGGGTTGCGAACTTTTTAAATGAACTTTTTTAATCTTTTTTTATACATTTGTAAATATTATAGTTTTCTTTTTAAAAAAAATATTTGAGGAGAGGAGTGAAGACGTCATTAATGTTTGATCATCGGTATTCTTTGGTAAAATTATGTATATGTCAACTCTTAATTGCATTTCTTTCAGGATGTGGTAGTGTGTATGACTAACATAAAAATACTGTATCTCATTCTTATATATTATGTGGCAGATAATGAAATTCAGGAGTGCTTAGAATTCTTGGGTCTCAGTCTCAACTTTTATTTAATGAATTATAAGAGGAATTATTTATTCTCTATCGAATTGGAGTATTGCTGGACTTTATTAAGAAAAATGAAATATTTTGTAATCATGAATTTTTTTGTAATGAAATGATATTCATTATCAAAAAAAAAAAAAAACAACATGAAATAATAGAGATAAAAAAATATTTATATTAAATGCTTTTTATTGAATGTGCACTAAAAAGAAATAAAATAATTGTTTTTTCAATCATAATTAGGATTTTTAGATTTAACTTGAAATAAAAGTATGGGGGGGGGGGCAGAATTTATTTAAGTCTATTCTATTAAAAATTATCTTAAAAGTTAATAAGCAAACATGTTCAATGTTAAATTATGTTTTAAATATACAAATATAACCATAATAATCCTAATGTTTTGTGATTTACTATATATATATATATATATGTAAAATCATTCTTAATTTTTTATTTGAAGTGTGTATTTGCTACAATTATATATGTACATTTCAATGTAAACAAAATAAGCAGGCCAAAGACAAACTGTGATTTGCATTAAGCACATAACCAAAAGTAATGAGATTGATATCAAACACAGATACACTGCATGCAGCTGTGCAGGTGTGTCTTGCACAAAGAGATCTCATCAGGAATGGGGATGTCATGTCACCACAATAATTAATAAAATTTATATGTAAGTGAAAACATTTAGATTTCTGAGTAACTTCACTGCTAGAAACACGTAAATATTTTTTATTAAATGTGAGAGAATTAGCTTTTTATTTGATCTTTTGACAATTTCTCAAAATATACTATATATTATATAATTAAAAAGAGAGGATTTCATCTTTTTAATATATGTGCCTTATTGATTTTTATAATAGCTTAATGATGCTGTGTTAAAACTATTAAACCCAAACACAAGACAGAGACTTTATAAAGATAAGAGCAGCCATCTTATCTTTAACTTAAATTTTGTTTTATATACGCCAATCTGAAATGTCTTCATTTGAAAAAGTGAAGATGTTACTTGGTTCAATTTTATATCTATTACATTCTTACATGCATTATCATTTGCAAAATCAAAGATGCTTTAGATTGGCCTATATAAATCAGAACTTAGATTAAAGATAAGATGGCTTGATAGTTTTCTCAGTACTTAGCACAGCATTGTTGAACTATTATAAAACTCAGTAAGGCACATATTCTGAGGAGGTGAACTCCTTTCTCTTTAATTTCATACGGTCTATGCACTTAATAAATGAATTTGAACATTACATAATTTCTATTAATTCATAATATTAACATATACTATATGAAAAGATTTTGTCAATTTTAATGTTTGTAAGAAAGTAATAGATGTAAAAGTGAATGGAGTAACATCTTCATTCTCTCAAACCAAAATTCTTAAGATTGGCCTATATAAATTAAGATGGCCACTCTTATCTTTATAAATCTTTATCTTGTGTTTGGGTTTGAGAGTTTTCTCTGTACTCACCACAGCATTATTGAGCTATTATAAAAATCAGTAAGGTGCACATGTTAAAAGGTGAAATTCTTTTTCTTTAATTTCATATGATCTATGTGCTTAATAAATAAATTTGAGCATTATATATTATATACTATATCACAAAAAATTGTTCTTTCCCAATAGATCAGACTAGTCTGAAAAGATTAACTTTTATTCAAATATCCTCATTTTTATATAAAAAAAATGACATACAACTGTTAATAATTCATCTAAAAGTAAATCTTTTCAAACATGAACTGCATCAAAAAATGAACAAAAGACAATTTTTATACAAAAATTTGCAGCATTAATAATAATTTATTTAAAGATAAACTTATTTAAAAAATAGTATCCTATAATAATTACAGTAATTCTGCAGTATTATGGATCCCAACCATATGATAGACAATCATATTTTATAAATACTAGTATCATCTTTTTACATTTTATTATCAGGCACTGCAATGAAAAATTCATAATTGATTTATAATATTGCCCAAATATATCTGAAAATTATTGTTTTTATTGCAATTTTTATAGCCTGTTTTAGTTAGATAACAAATCTCATAATGATCCAAATCCAAGAAAAACAGAATTAGTAAAAAAATACATAATTTTTTAAAAAAGATAGTATTATGTCCAAAATATTTAATTCATAACAAAATTTATTATATCAATATTATTATTTAATGTCACTTTGTTGATTGTAACAACTATACTACATTATTTGTAATTCTTCTAAATGGTTGCTCTATTGGAAAGTGCCTAAAATCTAGTAGAACAAATAAAGTATTTGATTTTTTTATAGTTATCCAATATAATCTATCATTAAACAAAATAAATTGAAAGATATGCTAATGGCTTCTAAAAATGTATTGAATAAACATTGTAAATATGAACATTTAAAGTTTTTTCCCTTAAGTAAATATAAGCATGATATAAGTTTTTATCTCCTAGATGTTGAATTATATAATTTTATAGAGAGTGTACAATACAACTGAGTTACTAATAGTAAAATAACAAGCACATAAAAAATTAAATAATAAAGTAGTGTAAATATTTTATTATTTAGAAAATATTATAGAAACTAACTTTGTTAATAGAAAATGTAAACAAGTTATGCATGAGTGATTCCAAAGTAAACTAAGAATAACTAATGGTTTTATAAACAAATAACTATTTTTAACAAATTAATTAACATGCCAGTTAAACCTAATTACTGCTAATGGAATTTAGAGTTACATCAGCCTTGCTAGAGACACTGATATATAAGGAATAGAGAAAACTGGGAATTGTTTTTTCTCTTTGGGGTGAGGAACCCAGCTGCAAAATTATTCAGACTTTGGAAGTGGGGCAGATGGACTCAGAGAAGAAATGGAAAATGCCATTGGATATCACATCCTAGGGAATCTTCCTCTGTAAGTAATGAGTTATATAAGGTTTCTATCAGATAACCCTGGCCTTATTATGTTTTAATAAACCCAATACACTATACACATTGTAAAGTTAATTAAACTAGAAGAAGAGTTATTGTATAATATTGTATATATTTATTAATAGTCTTACAATTTGTACATCAAAATATTCTATATGTAAAGATAGTATATATATATATATATATATATATATATATCAGATTAAGTAGATGTACTATTTATCATGTAAATATATATTTAGTTCCAAAAATGTATTTTAACCTATTAATGTTTAAGAAAAACTCATTGAATACAAATCATCATTTTATATGTAAAGTTGAAGAAAATGATACACATTTTAAATTTATTTAAATGCACATTGATTATGTAAGTAATATTTACTAAGGCTGTAACCTCAAAAATGTGTGTGTAAAAATGCAGTAGTAGGGACCTCTACAGGTCTTAACCACAAGCTTTTCTTCCAAAACATAAGTTTGTGGTTAAGACCTGAAGATGTCCCTACTATCGCATTTTTACACACACATTTTTGAGGTTACAGCCTTAGTAAATATTAGATACACATTTTAAGAAAATGTCAAAATATATATATATTTCATTATAGATTTTAGTAAAATGGCTGTCCTCAAATAAGGATGTTAGGCAGATATGTGATATCTTTCAAAGCAAACTTTCTCAGTGCACATTGTCTTTTTATACTTTTCAAAACCACCTGACTTTCTTGTGAGATATACAATATTTTAAGTGCCTATCCAGTTTTTCTGGAAAGTGGTAGTCTTTAGTAATTTCAATACTTGGATTGGCTGTCATTTTTTATGCATTCTTGAAGCAGCACTATCCTTCAAATAGCTGTGTACTACATTATGGCAAAATTCTAATTGATTTAATTTTGTTTCTGAAGCAATCTGATGCACCTTCCAAATATTTGTCATCATCACATCCATAAAATAATTAAGCAAAAGTCACCATCATGTTTGTCCTCTAATTAAAATTCTGTATAGAGAAATACATTGATCATATGTATGCCCATATCTCATATTTGTATTGTATGTGAAAATAATTTTGGTTGGGGTATATTTACTTTCAATTTTGTATTTTTAAATCAATGTTTGATTTGTTGTAATGTTTCAACAAAATCATCATTTGTTAGGATAAAACAAACATTATTGTCTTTTCACTTTACACATTTTATTATTCTCATTGAACCTATAGTTCTATGCACTGCTTTCCATTTTTTTCATTACTTTAGAATCTTTTACAGGACATTTTTGTAATCTGTTATCTCTTACAGTTCCAGTTGCTCTTATATTATGATTTTTTAGATAAATCATCATGGGTGTGTTGTAAAATAGTTGTCAAAAAAATTTCATGTTTTGATGATTCTGGTCAATTTTTCAAAAGGTTAGTAACCATCTTGGTGCCTAGCAGTATACCTTTAGTAGATTATGTTTCATACTGCTTTTTTCCACACTATTCATCAAAGGTAGTAATAACTAAAAGAACCACTAATCTCCCATTCTTATATTCAAATCTAACTGTTTTTTCCTCATGAATTGTTTAGCTGGGTTATGACAAAAATATTTTACCATTGATTCATCTATAGTCATATCCTTATAAAATCCACCCCACGCACCAAATTTTTTATAAGCTTGTCCATCATTGGTCTTATTTTATACATCTGATCACGAGAGCTTTCAATTTTATCATTGTCAACCAGATGCACAAATCTTTTTGTTTCAAGGTATCTGTCTCTTGACATGGTATTAAAAACACAAGATATTCGCAAATCTTCATCAAGTGGTCTGTATAATTGTTCTTATGGTAATTGATTGTATCCAGTTAGAAATTGTGAAAAAGGTTTTCATTTCCTTAAGCTCTATAATAAAATTATGATTACAGTTTGTTAACAGATATAAATAATATGACAAAAAAAAATTCAAAAATGTTTGGGACAATAAATGTTTTAAGTCATCTTTTACATTATTTAATTCATCAATAAATTCACTTCTTTCTTGTAATTCAAAATGGGGATATTCAGGACACTTTTTTATCCACTCTGGTCTCTCAAATATTGTGTATTCTTTTGTTGAAAATATAAATGTTTGGTCTTTGACTCTCCCTTTGTTTACATTGACATTAGAAGTAATAACAATAGTTACAATAGTACCAGGAATTTTATTTGGAATAAAATTTTGATTATCAATAATATCATCATCAAATTCTTCATAGTCCATACATTCATCTAAACTTGGAGGAACTAAACATAACTCCTCACTTTTAGCTCCATCATATTCTTCACCATCAAGGTCATATAAAGCTTGTTTAATTGTGAAAATTATTTTATTCCACAAAATATTTTTGGGTCCATAACAAGTGATTGTCAACACTTATATGAAAAAATATATAAATTATAGAATGGTAATGACTAATGTCCTCATTTGAGGATGATAAGATTTAATGACAAATATCACTAATTGTAAAAATAATGAAATCAAATAAATTCTTACAATTAGAATGATGTATAGGTTATTACCATTAAAATTTTTTTTAGATTTTTTCAGAAATTGGAAATATAATATTTTTTAGAAATGCACTTGCATGAGCACAAAAATCATCCAACACTAACCAGTATAAAAGTACTAATAATGATATTTCACTCAAACAAAAATGACTGATTCATAAGTTTATTTATTTAGAAAGGATATAATTCAAAGAAATTCATAAATATTGGCTACTTGAGGCAGTATGCTTATTTTTTCAGGCGTCCTCTAATGAGCATGGTCAGTAATTCCATTGCATATATAATTAATTGTTTGCATTAAATCTTCTCATTATTGCCCATTATTCTTTGTTTTTTTAGGTAGTGATTTTTTATCAGAACTCAACGTTTGATAAATTAGTCTTTATTTCTTATTGGCCCATATCAGTAATATCAAAAATGAAGTGGTGGAAACAAAACCAATGAAATCTTTATTGATCCATAATTAATTAACTAATGATGTGTTAATAAATATAATCATATTTTGTTCTAAAAGTTGAAAATCGATTTATAATTTTTAAAATATCTAACCATTTCCAGCATACCTATGCAAGAAAGCATAACCAATCTTGAGAATGTTGTTTAACATAAAGGCATTGCAATCTTAGAGAGTGCAGTTTCTGGTTTATCATAAACAATTTGTATTTTCAAATTAAACATATTCAAATAAAATTGTAATCATGTATATTTTAGTTTTTACAATATTATTAGATAGATATTTTTTAACATAAAGTAGGAAAAATATTAGTAAAAAGTATTTTCAAAGAAGTCTTACAAATGATCAATGAACTCAAATAATAATAATAATATCAGTCACTCAGAGAACAATAAGTGTATCAGTCAAGTGATCAAATATTAGTTTAAAGATACTGATTTTATTATGAAATATTGACCTCTACAGATTTTTTAATTGATGTCAATATTTTTGTTATAGTTCTTAATTTCAAATGCTGACATCAGTGTAAATAACATTAACATTATAATTCAAATCAGTAAAAAAAGTAATGGAAAGCTGAGTTCACATTTATGCCATCTATATAAGTTCTCCAACAATTCTCTCTATTAACTTCCTTTTAAAATAAATTAAATTACTCCTTTATCTAATGAATCACTGTGTTCTATGTGTATTTCTTATTATAATCATAAAGGCTTTATATTCATTTGTCCTGATTTCTCCATTTGAAGACACAAAATGGATAAAATATCAAAGAATTTTATTTAAATTTCAAAACAGAAAAAGATGTGAGAAGAGGTTGAACATAAATAAATTGGCTGAATCATTAAACAAATTTCTAATATCAATGAGAAAGGAACAAAAGATATATAAGGAGTAAGTATTTCAGAAAGCACACTGGTATTTCTAATACTTCAATAGAAAACAATGAAGAACAGATATTACAAAATCAAGATGCATCTAACCTAATAACATCTAAAAGTTATGATTCTGAGAGTGAAAAATAAACATCTGATTTTACTTTAAATTTTAATGTTAACAATTCAAGCATTTACGCCAAATGTTATGAATATAAAAATTAAAAATTGTTTAGTTGAAAAGTATTAGTTAGGTAGTTATTAAAGATTTTCCTAAAGATGAATCTAGTCCCAAGTTTTCAGAATCATTTGTTATTTGTTAAATAGAGAGCCAATTTCTAGAAGTTATTTAGTTTATTTTGAATCACAAAATTATATTTTTTTGTAGTTATTATAAATTATTTGGAAATTATAAAATGCAACTTACTAATGAGTACATGATAATAGCAGGCAACACAAGTCATACATTTTTTAAAAAATATGAAACGAGTTCCACACACAACAAAAATGGATTAAAATGTAGCAAACTGAAAATGTTATATACAACAAAGAAAAAATATTGACAATCTTTTGTAGAACAATCTATATAATACAATATTTATCAAACAATGTGCTTTCAGATGTTCTAAAATCTTTTTGTAAATGATAATGGTAATTTTTTAAAATTAATAGAAATTGTTGTTAAACTTGATTCAATAATGGAAGAATATTTGCATCTTGTCCAAACATTATGAAAAAAAGAATGTTGGTCATTATCTAATTTACCACATTCAAAATGAAACCATTCATATCATTTCAGAAACTATAAAACAAAAATTTTTAGAAATGGTCAAAGAATCAAAATATTATTCATTAATTCTTGATATTACTTTGAATGTAAACCATAACAAAAATTTAACTATTGTCATTAGATTTGTTCATCTCAAGATAGATATAAGTATACAGAAATTCGTGAACATTTTTGGGGCTTTCAATCTCTAATTGATATTATTGATCAAGGATTATTCAATTTTTTTTTTAATTAACATTTAAGATTTACATGGAGATGCTGCTGACAATTATGCCATTGTGTGAGGCAAACATAACAAACTCCAACAAAAATTATTGATAAAACAGGCAAAACTCACTATATATATTGCCACACACAGCAAGCATAAGAGGAGATGGTCATGTGATGTTTATTGGCTTAAAAAATTATTGAAATGAATTCAAGAGTTTTTCTACTCCATATGCTGCAAATTCAATAAATTTAATAATTAATAGCACAGCCAAAATTTTGTTTAAAACTTAACTTTTTAAAAATAATACAAGAATTGTACATTTATTTTTCATTATCTATAAAATGATAGGTTTGCTAAAAAAATATATATTACAAACTTAAGTTTAAAACCTTAAAGCAATATGATTACTTAAAATAGCATTAAAGAAATATAATTCTAGAGTTCAGACTGATAATTTCATTTCAAAAATTTATTTAAATGTGTGTGCTCTATTCATATTAAACATGGTACATTAAGTTTCCTAAATGATGTAAACAAAATGATGCAGAATCTGACATTTAATATACAAACAGACACAGGAAATCTTAAATTTATTGCAAACAATTTGAAGTATTTTAGACCAATCAAAATTTCTTAAACATTATTATTCTGCAATGATCGTAGCAAATCAGTTTGACATCGGTTCTGTTTTTCCAGAAATATGAAAGAGAAAAAAAGTGAAAATGTTTGAATATGAAGTATTACAGGAATTAATAAATGATGCAAAATAACATTTTAAAATCATTTTTCAATTTTAGATACTACTATATCTTCAATTATTGAGAAATGTATATAATTAAAGCAATACAATGAAGTCTTTAAACCTATTCATGATGTACACAAATGAAAAGAATATATTCATGAAGATTTATTGAAATATTGAAAGGATATAGATATAAAATTATATGACAAAATAATAATAATCAATATATTGAAGGTATAGTTCTATTTGAAGAATTGAAAACCTTACAATGTTTTATAAAAACTAATATGTCTTCTTGCTATTGGAATCATGTATTCAAAATAAAATAAAACTTTTCTGAATGTAGTAGTTGTGTTTTCATAGCTTCTGAAGTAAGAAGTTTTCCCAAATTAAAAATTATTAAAAAAATTATTTATGATCTAGAATGAAAGAAAAATATCTAACTGATTTATCAAATATATCTATTAAAAATGATATTCTAGACACCATAAACACTGGCTATTTAATTAAAAATTCTGTGGATTCCAGGGGTAAACAGTGTAAATAATGAATTTATAATTTTTTAATGTGCTACTGTATCTGAATCTTTTGTTAAATAAAATTTTATTGAATTAATTTTGTTTTAATTTACAAATTTTATTTTATGGGATTGAGAGTGCTGGAATTTTACTTGCACAAAGATGCCTTCTACCCACATAACAGCCTAATGAAATACATACCTGATCATTAATATAAATTGTCATAGATGTGAATAAACATCTCTTTGTAATATTCTTAGTTGATGCTATACTCTGAAAAGTCAGATCTTATATGACTATTCAAAATTTTATGAATATATAAATCATCATTAAACTACAGAAATTTTATATACTGTCTTAATATTTAAAAAAATGCAGGACTAGAATTATATATAATTAAAAAAAACAGTGCTTTGTTTTCATTTGCCATATCCTAGATATATATAGATTTTCCATTAATCAGACTTAAATTTTTACAGAGGATGATTTTTGACAAAAATGCAACAATCCTGCATATTTACATAGTCAATTATTTATAGAAATGACCTGTACATAAAGTAGTAGTTGATTTTTAATTTGATTTTGTCTGATTGTTATGAAATATAAAAATTCTTCTCTTGTTCATAATGCAATTCAAACTGCTTCTAAACATAAGAACATTCACTTTCCTTTGAAGCATAATAGAGTTAAAATGATACAATGCTTTTCGAGTATTGATTTACTGCTATAATTATTATCCAGGGAAAACAAAGTGATAATAAGCTAAGATACATAAGTGCTAACTTATTCACCTGCCCTTACTACTAAACAGTCTATAAATATTCTTATTAAACTTTCCATTTAAAAATAGGTATCATTAAGATTTCTGCCTTAAGACAAGTTGAATAAGCCATATAATAAAAATTATGACCAAGCAATAATTCTTGACCATCTTTACTAATAACAAATTATTATTTCCATCCTCTTAATTTATTTTACTAATCAGTTTTAAAATTGCATTACCACATCATTAAGATGTATCTGTTTATTGTACATATTTATTTATTTATTTATGTTTAAAAATAAATTTATCATTCAGTAGTAACTTTATTGGACTTAACACAGGCTTATTAGGTAGCAGAAAAAATATGACAGGCTTACTTTTATATATATCCAATGAATACAGTAAGGTTCTATTGATTAACCAATAAACTGTTTTTGATCACAATTTTTTAATGAGTTTAGCTTTTTTATGACTATGTTTGTATGCCTTTGTAGATCATCATCACATATGAGAGAATAAACAAAATGAAAGTGATTATACAAATAATAAGAAAGAATTTCTTAGAAAAGTTAGCAAGTAATAGTAAGATTGACTCAGAATTCAATGAGAGAGTCCATTTATTCCATGGCTGGGATTCTGACTTAGTATGTGATCTAATATTTCATCTTCTCTGTGGCACATAAAATATGTGGGATTTCTTTGTGTAAAGGATTGTCTATATCTTTGAAAAAATAGGGCTAGTAAGGTATTTGATTTGATTAAATAATCAAAACATTTAGGTTCTAATGACCTGAATTTGAAATAACATAATAAGCTTCTATCACTGATTTCTAAGTATGTCTCAAGCTTGAGACATTGTCAAAAGTATATATAGAAGCTTAAACACCTTCCAGTATATATTATTTTTATTTTGGAGAACGAAGTAATTAGAAAGGGAAGAGTAGATAGAGGTTTGTTTTTGATATTACTGAAATGTGTGGTCCAATACTGAGCCCAAATTAAACTATGGTAGGAATTAAATTGAATCTTTTCTAATCGAAAAAATTTGATAAAAAGTGAAGCCCTAGATTATTGTATACTGGCTGTTTTTGAAAGAAACATACTAAAATTGCAACAGTCCTCTCTCTTTCCACAAGGATTTTCAGCAGAGAGAGTCCATTATAGGAAAGTGAGCAATAGTTGTTACAAGCACATTAAAAAGGGAAGTTTTTATTTTTATGGTAACATATACATGAAATAATAAAAAATGCTTTTAGAAGTCTCTGTAGAAATGCCAGAGACATATGTGTTAGGAAAAGATAGAATAGAAAACTTAAGAAAGAATTAGGAATAACGATGGAGAATCACTTTTTCAGTACTAAGTTATCAGTAATCATAAATATGCTTGAAACAGTACAGACATGCACACATATGTATGGTTAATATAAATCAACTTTATAATTATAACTTGCAAGCGAAAGTAATAATCAAAAATTATGTGATATTATGATAATAATCTAGAAATACGCGAAATAGTAAACAATACTCCTAAAGAATTGAATATCAAATTAATTAAAATGTAATTTATTGTATTAATTAAAACATGTAATCTATTGTTATTGCTTTATTAGCATATTTTATATTACGTTTAAAATTTTATGTAAATATCTAAAAATGTTATAAAAAAATTTCTTCTATATAAAAGCGCAACTAATAGGAGAATGACTTTTGTATGTGTGTAAATATATTTTGACCTGTATTTAAATGAATGAATGCAATTAATTGATTTTTTTTTTTAAAAAATCGTTAATAAGATATTAATTATTACTTGTGTGTTATTTATCTTGTAATTGTTTTTAATAAGTTGGGTGTGTGTGTGCATTTTTATCTTTATTTTATCCCCACTCCTATTTTCCATTAGAGTTCAGCAACTTTAAAAATCATTTTCTCCAAAGCGACTCGGAAATCTTTACTAAAAATAGTAAACGAAGTTCATCATAGCTACTCTTTAGATGACTCAGTTTGCAAGCATTTACTAATATTATTTGTGACGTTTAATTTGTAAGCTAATGACTAAATTTGTGTAGACAGAAGATGGAGTTTTAAAAGTTGGATGTTATAGAGGTTTTTTTTTTAACCACTTCAATCATTTTTTTATTGTCTTGGATTATTTTTCAAAACAAACAGTTGTAAAAAAGAAAACACTCTTCGGATTATCTTTCATTTGTGTATTTTTGGAACAAAGTACGTTTTATTATCTCAAGAGATTTTTTGTTGTTAAATTCTGGTTTGTTTCCCTCCTTTTATTAATCCAACTGAATCATGTTTATTCAAATTGCTCGCAGCTTCAAAAATCAGCAAAGAAAAGAAAATAGGGAATACATAAAATTTTCAAGAGATTATTATTGATTTTTAGATAATACATGAAGATGAGAAAATGATGTATTTTACCCGAGGAATTCAACAACTTTTGTAGCCTTATTTTTTTAAGTTGCATCGGGGACTTTTTAACCTATATGAAAGTCAGAGAATAAATTATATCTATTTTAAGAGGAAATAGGTAAATAAAATAGTTGGTGTACTGCAAACCAAAGGCATCTCCAAATTCACAGATGAATATTGAAGGAAAAGGTAATGCTGCCCAGTCAAATCAATTTTTGATATTATGGGTTTTGTTGTTGTTGATATTTTATTCTTTTGATAATAATAACTAGGCACTTATATACGTACCAATTATTAGGTATTTATTTTAACTGGCTGTAAATCAACTATCAGAAAAACAATTTTTAAGCCTCCTTGGAAATACTCATCTACTTGAAAAATGTACAGATTATGAGCATGATACACTTGTGAAAATGAATCATTGTTATATAATTTATAGTTATAGAAACTTTAAGAACATGAGGATCAGAGAAAAATTAGAATTAATAATGGAAATGTTTTTACCAAGATGCCAACCTTGCCAGGGGAAAGGAATATAGTTAAATAAAGAAAATGAATATGTCCATTATTTCTGCCATATAACATGGAAGCTTTCTATTTTTTTTTTTTTTTTACAATATAATTGTCTATTAAAGTTAGATTACAATAGTACAATGCTGTAATGAACCAAAATAAGATTATTATAATTCAGATTTATTGAGTCATGATTTGAAATACCTGAGTATAGTGAACATAAAGTTAGCATAATCTGTCAATGAACAATTATTAAGCTAGCATCAATACATTTACATAATTAAAGTTATTGACATAATTATAAGAAGAAGAATGATAATTCTCAAACCCTTTTTTAATAAATTTCAAAAGAATATTTTAACAATGTAAAGAATTAAATTATATCATAGTCTACTTTTAAATATGTTTCATATGAGCGCTTTCAAATAATAATAAGCATGGATCAACTAACATCACTGGTGATTAAGTGTTATCACTGTTTATCTTCTTTTATTGTCAAACCTCAAATTGATCTTTGGACAGGAAACATATATATATACTGTATATCAGTTTTAAAAAAATTTGTTCATGAATTTAAGTTTTTTTTCATATGTAACTAACTAAATATTATTTAAATTTCATAAATTTTAATTGTCAATAATATAATTGAGAATTTTTCAAAAGTCTAGACTTTTAAATCGCAAAGTAGTCAACAGTAAATGTGGAAATAAATTCTAAGTAAGTCTCTGACTGAAAGTTTTCTTATTACAAGTCAAATCATAGTTGTCTTACAGTCAAGAAATTTATTCCTTCTGCTAGAATGGCATCTATTAACTGCTTTAGTTGAGGATTGTCTACTAACTTTTCTTTGCTCTGAAAAAAGTTATGCAAATCTTACCTGAAAGGTTTGATTTATTATAGGTATTAAGTGTAAAAAGATTTATTAAGTGTAAAAAGATTTTAAAATAGAATTAATTGCTGTGTAGTGTGAATGTTAAGCAATCACCATATCATGTGTATATGTATATACTTCCACATAACTTATTAAACTATTAATGCTTTTATATGAGCGTATGTTTTACAAAAACATGCTTATAAATATATTCAGATGCATTTATGTGAATACATATGCGTGTTTAACTTACACGTGCATTTACATATATATAATACACTAATAATATTTCTTTTCACATGGAGAAAATATTAAAACCATTAAATACAACTAAATGTATGTCCAGTGACAAGCACTCTTTACAAAGAGAAACATTATACTCAATTCTTATAAGTACAGTAAATGGTTAAAAAAAAAAATTGTAAATTAGATTTATTAATATCTATGGTTTTGCATAATGTTAAAAGGATAGGCAAGTATTAAAGGATGTTTTCTGAATGAAAATATTTTCTGAGGAAAATATTTAAAATAAAACTGTTTGATTGTTAGAATGGAACTATTGTACTCGACTCTTCACTTATGTGATCAAAGACCATGTCTTCCCATGTAAGTGATCATATTGTAATAAGTTTATTAATTAAACATTAACTCATAAAATTACATGTGTAATTATTATTTAAATATGTAAGAACCTTAATCAACAGATCAGTACAATGCCCAACAAGTTTTTAAACAAAAATTTTAGTACTAAATTATTTCGTAATTTACAAATAATATATAATGTGTTTAATTGAAAAATCAGTTTTTAATAGCCTATATAAAAATTAAATTTAAAAAATGAGTAAATATGCGTGCATATTCTTGTATATTATTTTCAGCTGTTATTAATTCATTGTAGAAAGAAAGTAATCCTAAATACATATATTTTAATAGACTGTTGAACAAGCATTCTATTTAAAGAATTTGCTTCTGGAACCAATTTTGCATATTGCTTGAGACTCCACTCCAAATATCACTTTGTCAATAATCATACTTATTTAGTTGGGTTTTTTGTTGTTGTTGTTGTTGTTTTTGCTTTGTTTTTGTTTTTTTTTTACTTTAATATTCACTGTTTTTAATTCTTTACAATGTTAGCAGACACAAGTAATAAAATCATATGTGTTTTTGATAGAAAATCTGAGGTTTTTATTATTTTGTATGACCCAACTAAAATTATTTGTAAATCACTTTTCATTTTGTTTCTGAGTTTGTATAAATTCTTAAGCTTTTAGTTTCATATAACAACTTTATTCACACCTTAAGAGGATGCATATGGAGATCATTTTACATCTTTCTTATTGTAGGTTACATGCTTACAAATGGGTGGCAGCTCTACAATGAAAACAATAAATAAGAAAAAAACAAATGGTAAAAAAAAGGAAAAGCCATCTGCCTGACACATCTATAAAGAGTTACATTGAATTAAGCTACTTAAGCATTATTTGTGTCAACAAGTTGACCATTCAACACAGTGTTTTAACAATAAATAATAACAAAAGGAAAAGCCAGAAATATAGTGGCTGTCTAGGTGGTTTCAGGTAAAAGTTTTTCACACATCAAAGTGGGGTTTCACTATAGTTTCCTTTCTGCCATCTGCTCATTAATCTTATTAGATAGTGCTTAATTTAGCTTGTAACAATTTACTAGAGAATCTATGAAATTCTGATTTGATGTCACAATTTGTACTTACCATGGGTTACATTAGTGTAACAACTTTTAGACTATGCATAGGAATCCTTACATCCAGTTAGTCAATCTTGCCATAACAGTCTAATAAGCTTTTGCTTATTAAAATCCTGAAAGTTTTTATATCTGCCTATTCTAAACCTACGTGTTTATTAAACAAAATTCATTTAGGAATAGAAATAATAAAAAAATATCTGTCTTACACCTACAATCTTTCTATAAACAAAATCATTTATTTTAAATGTTCCATTAATTACCTTTCTTTTTCTATACTTTCCGCAATAATTGTTTTTATCTCTAGCCTCTTTACTGTTGACTAATCAGGATTTTCATCTCTTAACTGCAAATAAAATTATTTTTTCTAAAAGTCTCACTTTTTACTCCATTATATCATTTTTCTATTAGAATGATAATTGTTGAAAGAAAATTTGTTGGCAGACTTTATAAACATCAACTTTTTTTTCACATTCAGTTGAAATCTTATTTATACTTTGCTGATCTTTATTTAACTTTAGGTTTTTACATGTTATTTTATTTCTACCTAATTTTTGTTAGTTAATTTTGATAAAAATCTTTTATCTATGGTAAACTGACCATTTACATAATCTTTCTATCATTTCTAAACTTTCAATTTTTAATTATTACAACCTTGCTTTTCTTATTAAATTTGTTTCATTTCATCACATAAACCCAGTTTACATAATGTTTTTCAATAATAACTTAAATATATACTACTCCAGTTTTGCCATCTACTGTAAGCTTGAGTAATCAACAGATGTTAGAGAGCAGTGTTTATTAAATCCCTATTTGGTGTTACTCTATCATATTCACAGATTAATTTGTGGTACATGGCATTTGTTAATAAAGAAGTTTTAGATCTGAATTTAATACATCTGGATTTTTTAAAATGTACTTTTATCCAGCAGTAATTTTTACCAACATCTTGAATTTCATTAAACAATGCAAAAATCTCTCCATACAATAGTGCCACCCTGTTCCAATCAGAATAATCAATGGATGCCAGCAGGCTTGTGCATAAAATCCCTATCTAATGCCTACTCATCCAATATCCCCAGACTGGCTTGTGGCCATCATCAGTGAGGAGCCTTGGATCTGAGAGCACTGCACCTAGATCTTGGGATCTAATGCAACCCTCCTGCAACTACCTTTTATCTCCACTTAACTACAAAACTATGAGAATGAAATTGAAAACACAATAATATTTTCAATTTAAGCTCAATAGCTTATATAGTCATATGGGTCTGAACTCAATTCAGTACTTATACATTTTGGTATCTTTGGCTTTTTAACAACTATAGCCACCACTATCCTATTAGGCAGGATTGGTGTTAAACCACTAAACATCATATGATCACTATCTCATACTAGAACATAATTGTTATTAAACAAGGCAAAACTATCTAATAGGATAGTGGTGGCTATGGCTGTTAAAGATCCAAAGACACCAAAATGTATGGGTACTGAATTGAGTTCAGACCCATATGACTATATAAGCTATTGAGCTTGATTGAAAATATTATTGTGTTTTCAATTTCATTCTCATAGTTGTGTAGTTAAGTGGAGATAAAAGGTGGTTGCTGGAGGGTTGCATTAGATCCTAAGATCTAGGTGCAGTGCTCTCAGATCCAAGGCTCCTCATTGATGATGGCCACAAACCAGAAACTAGTCTGGGGATATTGGATGAATAGGCATTAGATAGGGATTTTATACACAAGCCTTCTTGCATCCATTGATTACTCTGATTGGCACAGGGTGGCACTACTGTATGGAGAGTTTTGCCTTGTTTAATAACAATTATGTGCTAGTATGAGATAGTGATCATGTGATGTTTAGTGGTTTAATCTTGAATTTCAATTGTTAGTATTTAAAAAGCAGTAAAAAATGACTACTGAATTATTATAAAAAGGAAATGGGCAAAGATTTTGCTTATTAGTGGCTAAAACATTAACCATAAATACAAGTTACACATACACACATATATAATTGAATAGTTTATGGCTTGGAGGTTCATAAAAAGTTGAAGCACCAGAAACGATTATATTACTTATACTAACTATACAAAGCTACATATATCAATGGATAAGATTAGAATTTGGATCAAAGAAGAAATAATACATTCATTGTTACTCATTGATCGAAATATCTTATAGGGAAAATAAACCATTATTCATTGTAATTTTAAACATTGAAATGTCTTATGATAGGTTGCATAGGAATAGATTATGCACAAGTGTTGAAAATATGAGAATATAATTTAGATTAGCAGGGATAGTTTTTTTAATGCCAACTGGGTATATAGAATTAGTGAAAGTTAAATGTGAAGTCATGTTAAAACAGGATATCAGTTATTACCTTTATTTTTTCAATGGTAATTAGAGATGAT
Source organism: Epiperipatus broadwayi (assembly GCA_028023455.1). Classification (NCBI taxonomy): domain Eukaryota; kingdom Metazoa; phylum Onychophora; class Udeonychophora; order Euonychophora; family Peripatidae; genus Epiperipatus; species Epiperipatus broadwayi. The sequence goes on from JAQFVV010012411.1 coordinate 10,017,883, forward strand.
AAAAAATTTCAGGATAGTGGGAAGTAGGGAAATATATAATGGGGAGATTATTTATTTATTTATTTATTTATTTTGCTAATAATGTGGCTTTTTTTTCAGCGTGGTTTAAAAAAACTGTAGAATTTTTATTAGAAAAGTGTGAAGAGAATAGAAGAAATATTAAAATTAAATTCAATGAGGAAAAAAGATATTTATTTTGAAAAAGTGATGATATATATATATAGTTATGTACTCTTAAGTAACAAAAGAAATTATATAATGGTTTGAAATAAGATAGTTTTTTTTGTGGATTATGTAACATTTTCATAAAGTGAGTTTTTGAACATAATCATTTAAACTCAGTTTTTAAAAATTCTATCATTTTGAATTAATTTTTTGTCATTATGCTTCAAAATGTTTTAAGGTATCTCATCAGGACATGCAGTTTTCTCAATTTTATAATTAACAAAATCTGTTTAACTTCATTAAGTCAGATATTATTGTCCAAATTTAAATGAATAAAAATAAAATGGTTATACCATTAAGAGCCATTATTTCAATTGTTATGCTCTTTAAAGAACTCTCATCCATGAATTTAAAAAATTGTAGTGTTGTTTTTTTAAGTCATGTTTTTATTTTATTGTATCAAAAAAGATCTAAACTCAACCTGATTATAAAACTCCACATTCAATGTATTACTTTTTTACATGAAAAACATCATGTTTTTTCTTTAATCAAGTCATTAATAATAGAATCATTATCAGAGAATCATTCAAAATAATTGTTTATAGTGAATCCAAAAACTGATTCTGCAACACTCTTTTTAAGAAAATTCTATGCCTCAATAACATGGCAATTTTGAATTAGCAATTTTAGAGTTTATTATTAAGTTACTGAAATTTAGCATGAATAGAAATTGCTTTTTTAAAACAAACACCAATTTTTTTACCAATAAGTTTTTGATCATGATCTACTTTTTAATGTAATTTTTATTTTAATCTTGGAGCATCCTCAAACAGTCCAATAATCATCTGCAAATTGTAAGTGCTGTACAAACTTGTATTGTTTTATGACTTTTAATTGTAACATAATCCATTAGTTACCATTTTTTAGAGTGTGTACCATCCAATTTTTTTTATATTGTAATGTTGTGTTTGTAACCAACAGCAATAAAAAGTATGAATGCTTGAAATTCACTTAATCTGATTTATTAGTATGAAATATATTTACATAATATACAATCCATAAATATATGTTTACATATATGAACTGCATTAATGCTGGTCAGATAGTACCTGAATGACTGGACTCACTTCCAGCTGTATATAATATCTTGTCTTATGAGTTCATTTAATGACTCTTCTGGCTGTACTAGACAGCTTGCCTTGAATTGGCTTTAGTCTTTGCAGATTCCAGTCCTATTGTGAACTTGCCTCGTTGCATAAACTTATAGCATAATGACAATAATAGAAATGTTCACTGATAGCAGTGGTTTCAATTGGGAATGCATTTTATTGTTTAGGTTAAACAGATGTTCTCTCCCTCATTAGTTCTAGTCAAGACTCTTGCTTTGAGTTATTCAGTCATATTGTGGATTGCCTCATTGAGTAGACATATTGGTCATGACTATAGTAGAAACACCTTTGTGGTTCAAAGTGGTTTCAAAAAAGAGCACATTCAATTGTTCAGGTTAGACAGATGTTATTTCTCTCTGGCTTGCCTCCAAAATGGCTGATTATTTACTGCCAGATCCCCTACCTTACTGACAGCAATTGTATTCAGAGAGCGTTATTACCTATTGGTCCATACTAACCAATGATAGGATTTGATACTCACATTTACAGATTGGCTGTACTTATGTTTTACCATTTGGCTGTGTTTATACATTGGTTATCCACATGATTACACATTGGTTAGAGGTGATGAATGCTGAATCTGATTAGATAAGGAAGGACTCTGGACTAGTCCACTTCTGAAGACAAGGTCAGATATGACAGTAGCAAAATGTTTGGCCTAAAAAAAGTATTTATGTTAGTAATCCATAAATTGTGCAAATTCATAAACTGCAGACTATTTGCATTTATAGATCTTGTGTTAGTATTTTCAATAACTTAACAACAGGTACAAAAAAGTCTTCAGGAAAGAATCCAACAAGAAATAAAACCTTTCTTTCTTGAACTGTTTGAATTATTTAAATATTCACTTTACCAGTAAAGAATATTATTAAAATGAACTAAATATTATCAAGGTATTTTTTAATGATGGGTCTTGGATGTATAAGTTCTGTAGTCTTAAAAAATCAATATCACAACCAAAGTCAATATAAAGCTTAACTAAATAAACTTGACTGAAATATCAGTACCATCTTCACTCTTACATGAGCTAAATAAATTATAGACTAAATTTAATTCAAATTAACTGGTAATGTGGGGTAATATTTTTTTAAATCTTTTTTTTTATAATTGAAGTTAACCTAACATTTCCATTATTACAGACAATTTATATAATTTAGTTACTTTGGTTAACACTTAAGTTGCCATTATTTACTAGTTTATGACTTACAAATAACATTGCATTAATAATAAATAGAGTACCTATTGCATTGTTTATTTAATCATTTGGATTTATATGTATTTTGCGAATGTATATATGTATGTAATGTAATTTTGTGGTCAATATTGGTTGTTAAGTAAATGTTCTTTTCTAACACTAGTTTTTTAAATATCCAAGAACACAATATTATTGTCAAAAATAAATAAAATTGAAATTACTGGTAGTTTATATCTTATTAAATAAAATTTGAGGATATGATGCTTAAACATTTTTTTTGATCGTGTTTTTTTTTCCAAGCTGTTGTTTGTTATTATTTTGCTTTTGTTTTTTGTTTTTAATTATTGAGCAAAATTATTCAGTTATTCTTAATTCACTATTATCTCGTTAAAAGTAAAAAATAAAATATTTGACTTTTAACAAATATTTTTAATATACAAACCGTTACTTTTACATATTTAAAAAAAAAAATCTGTCTCAGTGATTGACGGAAAGATTAAATAAAATTGAAAAAAAAAAATTACAACTATCTACTAAGTTTTTTTTTTTATTATTAAACAGTGAGATTATCTAGAAAGAAAATCTATTTCTTGCAGCAAAGTATAAGAAACCTGTCAAATTACATATTCAAAGTAATTGTGTTCTTCCTTCAATCTTAGATTATCTGTTGTAGATCTTTAGAAACTAAATATATTTTCAAGAAAACTGATTATACTTTGGATTTTATTATAGAAATTTAATAACAACATTATTACTTTATTATTTTATAGTTATGCTTAAATATATAACTAGTTGAAGATCAGACTGAAGACATGTCTAATGAACTTCTGTGTACTAGTTGGTCTTATAATTCAGCTAACTGCCTCTAGGCGAAACGTGATGTATATGTATATAAAATCAATATAAAAGTATATTGTCTTGTCTTGCATTGGTGGTCGAGAAGTCAGCGCGACTGCCTTGCACTTGCAGGCAGTTGCCCGGGTTGCGGGTTCGCGTCCCGGCCGATGCTATGACACTTTTAAAAAAAAGTATATTGTCTTTAAAGATAATATTTTAATTTCGAATGAAAAACGATATTTTTCTATGTTAATACTACTTAGAACATACATATTATTAAAAGAACATTTATGCTGATTGGCTATAATAAAAATAATAGATGTTTAACATTCGGAAAATTATGTGATATAAGAGAACAGGAAGAGATAGGTTGAGCTTCGATTTAGGACCCTTTGACTGTTGAGTGATTAACCTTTAACTCTTGAGTCTTATAATCATTATTTGAGAAACAATCAAAAATCTTTTTTTTAAAAGTTTCACATTCCACGACTATTATATTCTAGCACTTTACTAAATCATGTAGGGCCTGATTGGGTATGATGTTAATAGAATATAAAATTTCTTCTGAAATATAGAAGAATTTGGAAAGTATATGAAATATATATAATTAGTAAAGTACTTTGTGATACTTACATATTAGACCTGCTGCCTGTGTTTGTGAGGCAGAATGCCATACTAAAAAGTCACAACTATAGCATTTTGTCATCACAACACCCCTTTCCGTCATACACACACACACACACACACACACACTGGAGAAAAGTACAGCATTCTTTGTCATAAACATGTGCAGTAGATCTAATATGTGAATACTCATTTTTATATAAAATTAAATGATAAATAAAATAGAAAATTATTAAATATTAGCCAAAAAACAAAATTTTTCTAAATTTCTCTCATGACTATGGTTTCATCTAGTAACAAATAAATAAATCCAGATAGTCAAGTGATAGCAAATCTATTCCTTCTACAGTTTATAAGATTTCTTCAAATTGTCATAAAATATATATAGATCAAAGTAAATTAAGTCTTAATGTAAATGTTAAAGTTTATAAATATAGACTTAAATATAGGTATCATAACTCAAATTTGAATATTTATGAACTGAATGCAGGTCATAAAATATTATTTGACAATGCAGAGGTTATTTTTTAAGAAAAAAAAAAGAATTACAAAGAAGAGTCAAAGAAACACTGATGATAAATTTTCTTGAATCTGAGGTCATCAATCTCATGAAAACATTGTTCGATGTTAAATGTGATTGGCTTTTGAAGTGAATCATAGGAAGGCAATTTTGTTTATATATATATATTGTTTGTATTTAGTTGAATTTTACTTGAGAAGGTCTATTTGTTAATAGATGAAACCATAGTTGTGAGAGAATTTAAGTAATATTTTTGCTTTTTGGTTAATATTATATATCATTTTTATTTTATTATATATATAAAGATATGTGAAACAACATATATATATATTATTTGTATTATATATATAAAGATATGTGAAACAACATATATATATATTAATGTATTGTACTTTTTGTGTCTGCTTCTATATATATGTATAGTGGATGAGGATATATTTAGTAAAATATTGTATACACTTTTGTCAGGTACTTAGAGTTAACCAAAATGTATATACTCAAGTGAAAATCAGGCTAAGAACATTAAAAAATATGTGATGAGCTTCTGTAACTACACTGACTCAACCAGCTGTTCCTAGGAGCACAGAAATTTGAGAAGTTTTACTGTCATAAATGTATACAAAGCAAAATCAAATATTATGTCTTTGAAGTGAATTTTTATAAATAGTTTTAAGTGGAAAAAAACATTTTTCCAAATTAAAATAAAATATATTATAGTAATAAAAACATTTATGCTGATTGATTTAAAAAAATCAAATAGTTTGTTGTTCAGCCTGTCCCTTTATCACTTCACTAGCCCATCCAGCATTTGATCGGCTGTTTGATAGAATATAAAATTTCTTTTGAAATATAGAAGAATTTGGGAAAATATATAAATATTTTATGAGTAATAAGCTCTATTTATACAAACAAAAAAGATATAAAAATTATTAACAATACATATAACATTTTTCATTTTGTACTTAATAAGAATGTATATATATATTTAGTAAACTACTGTCCAGGCCCGCATCAGCACCCTTATGCAAAACAGTGATTGCCTCCCTCCCCTTTAAAAAAAACTCTTAATGTTTTATTAAAGATAACAAGGGAAAAAATATAATTATATAATTTAAATACAGTATATATACTGAACTCTAGATGTAATTAGAGGGGATTTGAACAAACACTTTCAAGCTCTATTCAGCTACCCATTTCATTTTATATAACCTGTACACATGACCACATACATGTAAAAATATAATTGATTTCCACTACACATATTTCGTGCTAAACCAGCTCTTATCAGTTGGTCCAATCATAATCCTACACATATATATAATTAGTGCTCAATTTATATTAAGATAACAAATCTTCAAACTTTAATTGTCAGACTTCTATCTTTTCTAGCCTCCAATTCTTCAGCTCCATATGACAGAATGTTCAAAGCCCTTATTGATACAAGTATTGTCTCATACCCATGTTAACTTTTAAGTCACTCTGACTTCTAATAAATAGGATATTAATATGTCCATTTAAATACACATACAAGAGATGGGAAGAATTCAGGCTGAATCTGTAATATTTTTAATACAAGTATATTATATATTCTGAACTTTAAATGCAATTAGCAAGGATTTCAACATAGACTTCCAAGTTCACTTCAGCTAGCCTATCCATCTTATATAACCAATGCAAGATTTGGAGGATGGAGAATATTGAAGCCTGTTCATTAAAGTTTGAAGATTTGCTATCTTAATATAAACTGAGCACTGATTGTAACTATATATGGGGGGGATCATGATCTGGAACATCTAATGAGTTCTAGTTCAGCATGATATATATATATATGCTTATGATATATATATATATATATATATATATATATGCTTGTAATGTTTATATATATATATATATTGGAGATCATTTGTCTTTTTCATATGTATGTGATCATGTGCATTGATTATATGAGATGGAATGGACAGCTGAAAGGAGTCTGATGGTCTGTGTTTAAATTCTCTCTAATTATTACATAATTATAAATTTATTTTCCAAGCTTTTATGGAACTGAATTTAGATATATCATCAGCATTTAGATTATTGCATATATATTTCTCTGTAATTATCATGTGACAAATTTATCAATCGATTTTGTGTCATTGTCAAACATAAATAATTTTTTTATGATTTTTAACTTCAAAATTGATCTCTCTCCACTAGATACATACATTTGTAGGAATAATTAGTAATATTCTTAATGATGTGCTCAAATTTGGGAATGAAATAGTCAAATCATTTTCATGGATATAACTAAGAACAGACAATTGGATTTTGGAATTGAGATAATTCACTTGAAAATAAGTTTTTAAACATAGTTCTTCATACAATTCCTCTCCATTTAAATAAATTTGTAGATTGAAAAATTCTTTCAATTTTTTTTTAAAATAAGGTTTACTGAATTTATTTATAATTGACAAAAATAATTAATTATATAAATATTCATCATACAGTTATTAATGTATTTACATAAACATTAATTAATAATCTCTCTCCAAAACAATTTATACACATACTAAGTCATTAATTTTGAAATAATAATAATATATTGTAATGGTATGAAGTCTTTGGGGTGAACCTCAGGTGATAGAAAGTTATCAGCATCATCAACGTCACTTAATATACTAATCTAAATTTGAATATACAAATCTATAATGAATATGAGCAATGAGCCTGAAAGATCAGCAAAAACAAGATTAACTATAAGTTCACCAGCATTTCAGAGAAGAAGAATAATCATTCATTATCATGAATGATCAACAAACAAAAATCAGCAGTCAATCTTGTGACTGGATTTGAAAATAGTCCACCATAGACCAGGTTAATTGCCACACTTGGGGCAGATTTTAAAAAAAAACAATATAATTTGGATGCACAAATTTAAGAGCTGATCTATCAGAATACAATACAAAAAATAATGCAGGGATACAGAAACATGCTGACCATTAGCAATTCTCTCTGACCACTTAGTACCAACTATAAACTTAATTTCTAATTAATACTAAAATAAAATTTAGTACATGGCATTTAAAGGATATATCTTTGCACCATTCAGCATTAGAGAAGTAATGAAATCATCACCAACTGGATGTCTATAACACTAAACATAAACCCCAATCCATATAATTGATTATTATGTGCAAATGCAGCTCAGAAAGCAAGAGCTCTACAATTGTTAGTGTGAACAAGAAATAATACTTACATGTAATGTTTTAAACCTAGCCTAGGATTAAATAACTTTACAGGAATTACTTAATAAAATATAAATTTATTAATAACAAAATTAAATTAAGATTGGTTGAGTATGCTATAATTTCATCATTCTGATTTTGATTAGAATAATACAAAAAAAAATATGTTATTGCATTGTAATTTACATACATCACAATAGGTTTACATAAAACACACCTAAATATCAGACATAGATATGTTTGTATAATATAAAATAAACATATTTGAATTGTCATAGACTTAAAAAACCAATTCATTTTAATAATTCATAAAGTATAGTGATTTTAACATATATGTGTCTACATTATATGGATCTATATAAACATACTGATGTGCATTAACATAAACCCAATAATATAAATTAATTTTTATAATAGATGATAATTAATTTTAGCATATTTGTGATTAATGACTTATTTTAATATATATGGGTCTACTTGACACACATTCAAATGTGCATGCACACCAACATTTCATTAGTTAAAAAATAAACTTATTAAATCATATTTTCACAAAATTTGATATTGAAAAGTATACATAAAATTCACATGCATATTATTATTATTATCCCCTACAAATCAAAGTTATTAATTAATTCATTATTTCTAAAGATAAGTAAAAGTTCTTTTTTGAAAAAAAAATTGTATTACTTCTTTGACAGCCTTCATAAAAATTGTTTTTCTTTTTTTCTTTCAGATTACTATTAATTGTATCCATCTTTAAAAATATGCTAGCAATTCTTTTGTTCTCGAATATCAAAATATTTTTGGAGTTTTTTTTTTTTGATAAATGGAAAACATGTCTTAGTTTTAGATGAATGATTTAGACAAAAGTTTTTACTTTTAAATCTTATAATTTAAAGATTTTAACTGCAAAGTTATGTTCAATAAATATTCTACTCACCAACTGTTTTCATTATATATATATGGTTGGCAACAATTATTGGTTTGTGCTTTTCTGCATGTAATTTAATCAGCATATGACATAGCATGTTAATCTTACAGCAAGCCAATTAATACTGGAATTTTATGCTAAGCTGGTTCATTATAGTTATATCTGTAGTAGATTAATATAATTTTCCATTGACATTTCAGGGAATTTTGTCTCTATAATTTAAGACTTTTTAGGCAAGCTGTTTAGTATGCATTGGGCTATGAACCACATAAAATCTGGGTCTTGCCTCCATGTGAATTCACACTCTACCATCATGACACTAGCAGCAGCAGCTGATGTGTACTCTGTACCTTCAGTTATAACTTCATAATCATATGCTATAAAATTGTTGTAAGAGTCATGAATTATTCGAATCCATCTTTTTATATTATATCATGGAATTTGAAAAAACAATAATTAAGCAATTTTTTTCTTCATTATCTTGATTTAAAAAGTTAATAACTTTTTTTGGTTCACCTTAATCCTTTCAAAAACAACATTGTAGGATTTTGTCAAAGTATTTAATTAAAAAAAATATTAATCTAATTATAAAATAGATAGCAGAATTTTATAATTACCAGTACTATCTATTATAAATTAAAAACAAGCTTGTTTTAGATTTCAAAATCAGTATTAATAAAATATTAACTACTCCTTTTAAATGTTTAATTTATAATAATTTTTTAAAATCAAAATTAATATTTAACTCTTAACTGTTCTTCCAAGTATATATTTTTTTAAATAAATATTGAAAAAAATTGTTTGTGTTTACTTCTACTTTTTCTTTTAATATATATATATATATATTATATTTCATGCATACAGACTACTATGTTGTTGTATGCCATGAGATATATAACTGTCATATCCTTCATCATGGGGAAAAGGAAAAGAAATGAAATATCAACCTAATAATATTTTACATAGTATACATGCATAATCAACACAAAGTTCATACCTAAAACTATGTGATCATACATTTTTTAGAGATTTGACAGGCTTTTGACAGCTAACAGAATGAATAGTGACTTGCAATTTTAATATAGATAAAATATTCAGCCACTAAACTATAAGTCCGCAATGCAGCATGAACAGCAAGAGAGCTAACTCAATTTAGACATAAGCTACCACAATCCAAAATAAAAATATTGCAAAAATCTTTGCAAAGCCTTGATCCTTTGAATCTTAGGACTGGAAAATAAAGAACATAGAGGCTGGGATTATGGAAGTACTACATTAACTGCACTATGATAAACAATAGATAATACTCCCTGAAGTTGCATAAAAACATTGTATCTTCAAGCCAGTGATAAAACCCTCCATCCATAATCAAAACTGAATGTACAGCTAAACAAATTCCAACAGTCAAAAACTCAATCCAATCTCCAAAATCATCGATTTTTTATTCAACATTAAATATGAATTCCTTAAATATATATTAACCACTGTTTTATAATTTAATTATCATTTATTCTCTTGTCACATCTTTCACAGTAATTTTTTTAATAATTATTTTTGTGTAAAATGTATACTTTTTTCTTTCTCAGATGTGGTTATATTTGAGATGAAGATGAGTGGAAATGTTGTACTAATAGCCACCAGTACTTGATCATCATTTGGCCTACAATGGGATAACAAAAATGTAATAGTATGAAGAAACAGAGAGTGAATCTGGAGTGATGGATAATCATCATCATCAATTCTAACTAGTGAATCAAATTTAATTATAAAATTAAATACAAATCATGAATGATTATGAGCATGCAATATCAGGAAAAACAAAGACTAACTATAAGATCACTAGCATTATAGAGAAGAATAATTATTCATCATCATGAATGATCAAAAAAATAAAATCAATAGTAACCTTGCGACTGGATTTGAAAGTGGTTCATTATAGACCAGGCTAATTATTTAGCCTTTGCCATACTTGGGACAGATTATATAAACAAAAATTTAGGTGCACAAATATAAGTGCTAATCCATTAGAAATATAATAATTACAAAAAAGAAACATGTTAATCATCATCAATGCTCTCTGGCCACTTAGTACCATTAATGTGTTGGCCAACTATTAACATAATTTCTAATTAATGCTAAAATAAAATTTAATGCATGTACTTTAAAGGATCTGCCTTTGCACCATACAGCATTAAAGAGGTAATGAAATCATCATCAACTAGATGTCCATAACACTAAACATAAATCCCAATCCATATACCTGACTGTTATACACAAATTCAGCTCAGAGAGCAAGAGCTCTATAATTGTTACTGTGAACAAGAGATAATACTAACATATAATATTTTAAACCTAGTTTAGGATTAAATAATTTTACAGGAATAACAATAAAGTATAAATTTATTAATAACAACAAAATTAAATCTGTTGAGTATGCTATAAATTCAGCATTCTGATTTTGATTAGAATAATACAAAAAATATGCTATTATATTGTAATTTACATATATCTTTACATGAAACATGCTTATATGTAAGCACATAGACTTGTCTTTATAATATAAAATGAACATATTTGATATTGTCATAGACTTAAAAAAACAATTCATTTTAATAATTCATAAAGTATGACTGATTTTGACAAGTATGTGTCTACATTATACACATCTATATAATCACACAGATGTGCCTTAACATATTTTAAAGTTAACATCTTTGAATTATCATAAACCAATAATAAAATTTATTTTTGAAATACATAACAATTAATTTTAACATATACATGTTTAATGACTGATTTTAATATATATGTGTCTACATAATGTGCATTCAAATGTGTTTGCCCACTGATATTTCATTAGTTAAAAAATAAACTTATTAAATCGTATTATATTTTCACAAGACATAATTCAATGTTGAAAAATATACATAAAATTTACATATGTGCATATTATTATTACCCCTCTACAAATCAAAGTTATTAATTTATTCATTATTTTTAATGGTAAGCAAAACATTTTTTTTTTAAAAATAAATATGTATATATTACTTCTTTGATAGTCCTTCATAAAAGTTTTTTTCTTTTGTTTTTCAGATTATTATTAAATGTAATCATCTTTAAAAATATGCTAACAAATTCTTTTGTTCTACAAACTGGAAACATATTTTAGTTTTAGTTAAATGATTTAAACAAAAGTTATTTACTTTTAAATCTTATAATTTAAAGATTTTTAACTATGAAGTTATTTCAATAATTACTCTACTCACCATTTGCACTCATTTTTATATATATACAATCAGCAGCAATCATGGATTTGTTTCTCTGCCTACAGATTAATCAGCATATGATATAGCATGGTAATCATACAACGAGTTGATTAATACTGGAATCTTTCAGTAAGTTGAACCATTATAACCATGTCCATAATAGAGTAGTATAATGTCCCATTGACTTTTTGGGGGGAGGCATTCATCCAGCTCCACTTAATCTCCAAAATTTAATAGACTTCAGGAAAGCTGTGCAATACACATATAGGCTATGAACCACATAAAAGCTGGATTTTTCTTCCATGTGAATTTAAACTATCACCATGATACTAGCAACAGCATCTGATTTGTACTCTACACCTTCAGTTCTAACTTAATAGTCATATTACTGCAAAACTGTTATAAAAGTCATGAATGATTCAAAACCACTTTTTTATATTATATCATGGAATTTGAAAAAATAATAATTAAGCAAATTTTTATTCTTTATCTTGATTAAAAAATTAATAATTCTTTTCAGTTCATCATAATACTTTCAAACACATTTTTGTAGGATTTTATCAATGTTTTTACTTTTAAAAAATCTTAATCTAATTATAAAATAAATAGAGGTATTTTATAATTCCCAATACTATATTATAAAATGAAAATAAGTTTGTTTTAAATTTTAAAATCAGAATAAAATATTAACTAAACCTTTCTAAATGTTTAATTTATAATAATTTTTAAATTCAAAATTGTTATTTAAATTTTAACTGTTATTCCATTGTATATTTTTTAAATAAATATCAAAAAAAAATATTTGTGTTCACATCTACTTTTCCTTTAAACTTATATATATCCATGCACACATTATGTTGTTGTACGCCTTGAGACACATAACCATATCAATATATAATTTAAATTATATTACCTGTATAACCTTTTTTTTATTCCAGCTTTTCTCTTATAAGAACTTTAAAGAAACTACATTATATAGTCTATATGTAATAAGTAAAAACAGTATTTTTTATAAACTGAAGTTCAGTTAAAGTCTTTAAGAGTTTCGATTATTTTTATTCCAGATCTTTTGGAATTTTTTCAGGAAAAAAAATGATTGAAAACTTTAGGCACTTTAATAGTAAAATCACAGAGAAGTGATAAGATTAACTCCTGTTAGAACAATAAATGATGATGAAGTTTTATCTTTTGAATCAATGCATTAATGTGGTAAATTTTAAATAATTCACTTTTTTTTAACAATGTGAAGACAATAATTAGTGATTTTCTAAGAAATGAAATTTGCTAGTTTTAGTCATTTCTTACTTAATTGGTTATAGAGTAATTCAATTAATTTTAAAACTGTATGTCAGATTTAAAATAACTTTGCATATATATTTAAAAATGATATTGCTTTATATTTAAATATATCAGAGAAACATAAATATTCATACAAACATTGGGACATTTAATTATTACATTAAAAGTTTGTCATTATTTAGCTTTACCATCATGTGTACACTAATACAAATATTGCTTTAACTGATTCTATTTTAACTAATTTATCTATATATATATACAATATTTTCCATTTTATTAATGTATTATCCTTTTTGTGTTTTTTATATGTGTGTGTTTTTAAAGCTAAACTAAAATTGCTACACAATAAAAAATTTTATAAAGTGAAAAGGCAGGGGGGCTTTACATTCATGGAATAGATGCTACCAATTGATTAGTCGTCTTGGTAGAATGATAATCAGAAATAAAAAATTTAAAGTTATGGTATATTACACAAGGTATATATATAAAATTCTATAAAGTTCAGATGGATAAGATTAATATATTATAAAACCACCTTTTTTGCAAATTCTGGGGGGTGGAAATGAGATAAGAGAGTTCCATATCTCTATGGGCTCCGAGTGTGATAACTAATGATATTGATTTGTTTATTCTTTAAAATATAGTAAAAAATGGTTAAATCTGTATAAAGAAACAATTGATGTTTATGTATAGAATACATAACTATCTAGTGATCCATTGATTAATATATTCACCTGGTTTTACCTAAGATTTGAACTCATTTGTATAAAATATGGATAAGTTTAAGTTTCACAGATTTAATATTTTTTTCTTTTGGTAATCTTTCAGAATTTCAAAGGCTATAAAAATATAGGCAGACATCTTTGATTTTTTTTTTTTAATTTTATTTGATATAGTAAATATAAGATATTATTTTTATAATAAGTCAATAAAAAATTTTGAAGTTATGTTCATTATTATTATTTTACAAATACCAAATAACCATCACAATATATATATATATATATATATAACACATGGATATTAACAGTAAAACAAATTTCCATTTTTGCATCACATAGCAATGTGATTTGAAATACATATCATGTAAACCCAGTGTAAGAAGACATAAGACAAATCATATTTCAAGAAATGATTATTTTTTTTATTATGTTTATATTTCCTTATTTTGTAGAAATAATGAATCAAGTCACAATAATTAATATTCATAACAGAATAAAAATAAATGTATTCTTAATTCTGCACTATTTCCACTTTTTCTTGTATCGGCATCCTCATACCTTGCTTACCACCCTTCTCCAGCTCTGCCACTGTATATATTATTTTGATCTGTGATAACTGAAGTTCACCAAAATGAATCTTGCTATAGATTATGAAGAATCTCAATCAAGATCCTCATAATTTAGAAGGGTGTTGACTTCTTGCCAATTAATTAAAAACTTAAAATAGTAGCAATTCTTTTCATACAGTAATATCATCCAGTGCAAGCCATTGTAATCAATGAATGCTAGAAGATTTGTGCATCAAAATTCCTATCTACTACCTATTCATTTAATATCCCCAGACTAGATTTTAGTTTGTGCTCTTCATTAGTGAGGAGTCTTGTATCTGAGAGCACTGCATCTAGATCCAAGTGTTTTTATTGATGAAAGCCACAAACTAGAAACTAGTCTATAAATATTGGATAAGTAGCAGTAGATAGGGATTTTTATGTATCCATTGATTACACAGGGAGGCAACTACTGCATGGAAAGAGTTGCTACTATTTTAACCATTTCTGTAAGCATAAGAAAAAGTGATTAGGTACTAATTAAAAACTTGCTATTAATTTATTTTCATTTATAATGATAAAAACCACAGATAGACCAGACTAAAATAATATGTAAGTACAAATTGAAATTTGTTAACATATTGGGGAAAATGCCTAGTGCACTTTTGCATTTTTGATTTTATTATCTAGGCTCAGTTTACCAACAATATTAAAATTATGACTTATGCAAATGCATATTTTTTCCTTAGTAAAGTTCATATAGGCTTTAAAGCTGTTCAGAATGAAATGATAAAATTATCTATGAAGTAGTATAAGCATTCAGATCATTATCTATCATAGCTTACATTTTTAAACTAGTGAGGATTTTTTCTATATATTATTGTGAATCTTAATAATAATGAATAATATGAAAGTGATGCTATTAAATGAAAGCAACAAAAAGAGCACAAAGTCAATTAAATTATATAGCTTTTTGATAACAAACAGAAAATAACTTAATACTCTTTCTCAAATACAAAATATGTATGCTTACAAATAGAAATAATTGAAAGCTAAATTAAGGAAATAAAATCTGACATGCAATTTTGCGATTTCTGGCAAAATTCACTCGATTGCATGAAGCAGTTTTTAATTTAATTGCACTCTTTTTTCTTTTTTTTTTTTTTGCTATAGTATGATATAAGCAAATAAGTACATTTATTAAACTTCAAAGTATTCAGTGTTTTTTATTGATAATAAATAAATACAATATTTATTACTATATAGTTTTTAACTGAAACACAGGCTTGTTATATACCTGTGGCTATATATATGTAATATAGGGTATAGGAGCACAGACTTTCACACCACCCACCTCTCTCCACTCCATCTAATAACACTGATACACCTAAACACATATATGCTGAAAGGTGTATCAGTGTTATTAGATGGAGTGGAGAGAGGTGGGTGGTGTGAAAGTCTGTGCTCCTATACCCTATATTATATATAGTTTTTAAAATATTGAAACTTAAAAATTCAACATGGAAGAGATGCAATATGTGTTTAGTTTGGTTTAAATCAACAAAATTAAAATTGCTTAAAAAGATTTCACCAATTTTATTTTTATTTTGGAAAATATGTATAGTATAAATATACTAAAATTTACATTTTTCAACAACTACATTAATGAATTATGTATGATAAATACATATATACAAACGAATTAAGGAAGTTATGCATAGGGAGAGGAAATACATTAAACAATTATCACATTGGAGGTTAATTAATGGTTACAATTTTATAAATATTTTTTATTAATATTAAAATTTCAGGAATGTTTTACTTTCATTAAGTATGTTAAAAAAGAATGGGATTTGTTTCCCATAATCATACACTGTTTGAACTTGCTAAGGCCTCCTATCCCAGTATCTCCAGTTGTTTTAATCCCAGTATGTTTGTAGTTTTAATCAAATTTAAAAATTGGAAACTGATTTAGTTAGCTCAAAAATTCAAGCAAGTTTAGGATTTTTTTCAAAAGCTGGCTCACAATCAATCCAGTCAGGTGATTTGGAAAATAGTTATTTGGTTATTTTTTTTTTTTAGCTATATATGAATAAAACAAAGAAGAAAATGCAACAATTTTTATTAATTGATAAATGATTAGCCCAGTGAATATTTTTCTCATTCAGTGTTTCTTCATAGAAAAATACTGAAGTGACTTATTTAAGGCTGCGTTTATGATTTATATATATATTGAACTGGGTGGGGTTGTAGATCACAGGGGAAACTAAATCTAGCATGAACTTTGACTGTTTAAATAAAAAAAATCTAAATTGTGAAAACAAAATTATAAGACTTCCTTTTATACATACAAAATATGATATTATGAAATTATACATTTGATCTACACCAATGCAATTTAATTATTGCACCACCACGGCCCCTTAGACAGAGAAGCATAATACCCAGAGGGTACCCATGCCCAAGTCAGAGCTATATTTAATATATATATATAACTGTGACCACATTTCAAGGGCATAGATATTCTTGGCTGCAGAATTCAACACCTGTCATTCAAAGCATCTTTTTGTTTTAGTGTAGGTGCCAGTTAGCTACAAGAACTAATATGCCCTGAATGATGCCAAACTAATTTAGCATCTAAGAAATCCCAACTAGCTCAATCAAAAGGATAATGTAATACATCACTGCTTTAATTAATGGTAAAAGAATTGACCAACAAAATATTAAGTTTAAAGATAATTTATTTTAACTAAATGATCACTATTATAATTTGAAAACTACTATCATAAAATCTTAATTAAATTAAACAATGATTTATAATAACCTCAGGTACACACATATTATAATAAGATATACAGTAGTAATATAATTCAGCATTAAAATAATTATAAGCATTCGAAACACGCACATCAATAGTTCATTTTCTTCATGCTATAGAGTTCATTGGTTTCACTGACTCTGGAGGCTTCAAATTATTGCAATGGCTACTTTAATATCAGAAATGGAATAAGAAAAAGTTATTCATTATCTATAGGATTTTGGACATTGAATTCTTGCTGTATGCTGCTTCACATGAGTTTTTCCTACCAGTTGGATTTGAAGTTTTTGTGGAGATTCCTATGATTACTATTCTTAATACTCTTCTTCAAGACAGTCAGATATCTCTGGCAGTTTCAAGTTATTAGGCAGACATCACTTTTATTGGGCAGGTTTCTGGAATTAAACAAAGCAATTGAAAATGAAGAGCTTGAGATATTAGCAGTAGTGGAAACACATCTAAGAGAACAAGAAAAAACTATTCTGGAAGATTTGGTATGGTATGGTATAAATAGAAAAGAAAAAGAAGAAAGGGTATTGGTATAGGTGTTATATCAAAAAAAAATATTTAAATACTGTTAAATGTCTATAATATTTGTAGTTTGAAATAAGGTTTGGTAGACAAGAATGAATGGTGCCTATAATTTATATAGCCACTGGAGATAGTGAAACTATAATGGAGTGAAACAGTAGCATATATAAATGCTTAGTTAAGGATATACAGAGTTTTAAAGAAAAGGGGAAGAGAATAATGGTTATAGGGGATATGAATGGACATATTGAAGAAATTGATGATGTAGATAATAAGAATGGATAGCTTTTGAAGCAGTTTTGTCAGAGAGTGAATTTGAGGATTGGAAATTTATCAAATATTTATGAGGGACAATAGACATGGTCTAGAAATAATATATTTCACACACTAGATTATGTATTGATAGAGAAAGAGGGAATGAATAAAGTATGGAAAATTAAGGTGTTTGATAATGAAGAGAGAGCATGTGATAGTAATCATAACTTCATTGTAATAGAAATGGTTAGTAAAGTGATGGAGAATAGAAATAAAAGTAGAAACAATAGTGAAAGATGTGGATGGAGAGTGAATGATAATAATAAGTTGGAAGAGTATAAAATACAAGTTGAAGAAACCACGGAAGAGTTGGTTGGAGATGAGTATAAGGACTGTTGTGATAAAATAGAAAAAGTGGCAAACAGGATTTTAGGTGAGAATATTCAGAAGAATAAAAGTAATAAAAAAAATGGGAGTTAGTAAAAGTGTAAAAGATAGGAAAGAAGCATGCAGAGAATATAAATGTGTTATTAAAATAAAAGAAAGTGAAAAAGATATTAATGCTAAATAGGAAAAGTACTTAGAAAAGAAGAAGTTGGCTAAAATAGATAATTATAGAGAGAGAATGAAATTGAATAGTAAATTGTTGGAGGATATTAATAAAAGTGGAAGACATAGGAGTAAAAAAAATTGGAATACATTAAAAGGAGAAATGTAGGGGAAAGAGAAATAGTATTACTATATAATGAGGAAATAGAGTGTAGCTTTAGAGACGAATTAGAGATAATCTTAAATAGATACATAATGAATATAGAAAAAATGTTACATATGAAGGACAGAGTGATAGAAAACATAAATGGGAATATTATATTGACAAAAAATGAACTAAATGAGGTAGAGAAGAAATTAAAAAGTTGAAAGGCAAGAGGTTTAGATGGATGGGCAGCAGAGATGGTAATGAATTTAAGGCATAGGGCAGAAGTAAAGCTATTATCATGTTTTAATAAGATGGCACAGAAGAGAGTTTTTCAGATAGTTGGAGTAATACAAAAGTAAGATTATTATTTAAAGGAAAGGGTAAGGATCATAGAAAGTTAAGCAATTATAGACTGATAGCAGTAACATCAGTTTTATATAAAGTTTTTTCATATGGTGGCTGGAAGAGTTGCAAAATGGATGGAAGAAAATAATGTAGTGAGGGGAATGCAAGGAGGTTTTAGATCAGATAGGCATGTAGGAGATAGTTTATTTGTAGTTACACAACTTATGGATATGAGTAGGAATTCAATAGACAATTATGTATGTTTTATAGATGTAGAGAAGGCATATGATAGAGTAAATAGAAATAGATTATGGTTAAGTTTAATAAATTTGGGAATGGATGAAGCTTTAGTGGATATTATTAAGAAATTATATGAAAATAATTATTATACATATCAATTAGGGGATATAGAATCAGTTAAAGTTAAAAATGGGGTGGGACTAAGGAAAGGGTGTCCTATGTCACCTATTTTGTTTTTGTTGTATTTGAATGAAATGGAGAGAGCAATAGAAAGACTAGGAAAAGGGATAGAGATATCATTAATAGGTGGCAAGGGAGTATATACTTTGTTGGGTCTTTATTTTGCGGATGATGTCTTTTTGTGTGCAGAAAGAAAAGACCATGTGGAAGTTATGCTGAGGACATGTGCAAGGGTGGATAAAGAGATGGGGATTAAATTTAGTGAAGAAAAATCAAATATAATGTTGGTTAATACTGGGGAAAGAGAAGACGTAGAATTTTTATTAGGGGATATAAAGTTAAGGTGGTCAATAGATATAGTTATTTGGGAATTATCTTAAGTAATCAGGAAAATTGTTTGGATGAATGAGAGAAAAAATTGATAAATGAAGCAAAAAAAAGAAAGGGATTGATAAAGAAATTATCAATGTTTTCATATAAATATATAAATATGTTTTTCAAAATAAATGAGCCTGAAATAATTAAAGTTTATTCTTTTGTTATCTTTTTATTTAAATAAATGTTTACCACTACAAAAACATTTCATTTAATCAATATTCTCATAATGAATATATAAGATATTTGCTATGTTACTTTCTCTGAAATTTTTAAAATCTATGAATATATTATTAGACTTTTTTCTTTTTATAAAAGTAATTCAAAATTCTATAATATTAAAAATAAATCTTTTTTATGACTTTTTTTTTCACTGACTGTAATTTTTTTTTTAATATAAAAATGTTTTTAAAAAACTTTTTATTATCTCTCTTTCTTAAAATAAATATTTAAAAATAGATTTATTTTTTCACAACTATACGTATTTACGTGATATGTTTTGTAGATATGCATATAACAATGTTGTTATCCATTATCGTCTACTGGAGAAAGAAGGTCTTTCTGAATTTAATTCTGTTTTTTAATTTATCGTTTTTTTTTCACCATATCTTTAAAAAAAAAAGTCTTTTCTTAACCATCCCAAATTTTTGTTGTTTTTTTTTAGATTTTAGTAATTTCTTGAAATTCACTTCCATCTATTGTAATATTTTACTATTAACAAATCCAACTATTTCCATGTCAGTCTTTTAAGTTTTCCAATAATATTTTTTCTATTTCATGAATTTTATTTTCGATCTCGGTTAATTGCTAATTTCAACCAATCTTTTCAAACTTTATTATATATTATTTAGTCTCTGTATTTTCAGTCCATAAGTAAGCACTGGTTTCTATCATACTTCATTAACAAGAAATAATAATTGTGGAAATGTTTTAATTCTAGAAGTATTGCTAAAATAAAATTTGTTGAAAACAAATATCAATCAAACAATTTTTTTAATAAGTAATATCTTAAATCCATTATTTTAATTAAAGATTTTCTCAATTATGTTAATTATTTGTAAAATTAAAATTCTATCTAAAGTAAATAGAAAAAACAATGTGAATACTTAATGTTAAACCGGAGTTTAAAATAAATACTTTATATATTAATCCTGACCTTTTTAGCAATACATGTGTAATTAGTCATATTAAAATTATATATTGCAATGGATAAATAGTGTCATATGTAACTTTACTAGAAGGTGCCACTAGATAATAAATCCAGACTTCTTTCCTATATCAAATTACTATATCAAATTATAATTTAATATTGAGAATTAATATAAGAAAATACCAAAGAAAGAAGTTAAATTTACTAACAAAGTCACACACAAAAATGTTGGAAAGCTATAAATTATAAAATGAAACTCTTCTAATTAATAATAAATCTTAAAGTAAAAAGAACAGTTTACCCAACATAAGTTAAATTTGGATACCTATTGATTTGGCATATCAATATTTTATAACTTGAATAGTAGTCAGTAATAAAAGAAACAAAATAATTTATTTGAAACAATAAAATAACAATAATGCCATTATAATAGTTACCAATATCTAAATCCAATACATCAAAATCAACAAACACATGGATGATCAACAATCTAAGGCATTGCCAAAACAAAACAAGTTATTCTTATCTCAGTACCTGGTATCACAATAACCTATACACTGGGGACTATAAAATTAAGCAATGGGTGAAATGCCTATTATGTATAAGGTCAATTCTCTACTACAAAATTCTAAATAATGGCATAAAAATATAACTATTTTTAAAATTTCATATATAAAATATTTAAATATTAATTCTTCCTTATAGCTGTATTATTTATAAAGCTACCCATGCTTAAGAAAATATTCACTGCAAAAATAAAGGCATTAAAAATGAAGCCATAGGAAATTTATAACTGGAACTAACCAACAAATATTAAACTAATATCTCAGATGCCAATACATACAGTATTATTCAAATCCCATATATATATATATATTTATTCCCATTTAAACAATCATTATTTAAAATTATATATATTAAATAACACAGATTACATATTCCATAATCTGTATTGAAATTTGATGTTCATTAAATAAAAATAAACTCATTTATTACAGTTGTATTATTTTAGAACATTATATTTAAAACATTTTGAAAATATTACTTGAATATAGCTTTGATAATTACACACATAGAGATCAATACAATATTCAAGAATTGACAATTTAAAATCATTGATATCAGCATAATATTTACATGAAAAACAATTTATTATAAATAAAAAATATTTAATAAAGATTTATAAGTTATTTTGTAATTTTAACTTGTTTATCAGTAGAAAATGTTCACTTTATCCAAGTTGAATATATGGCAAATGATCCTACTGTCATTGAAATGTAAAAGATAAGCCTAAATGAAGATGTAGAAAAATCATGATTTTGAGGCAATTGATGATTATGAAGTAATATTATTTATGATATATGAAAATATGAAGGAGTAGATTATCCATTTGAATCTTGATTGACAAATTCTTGGAACAAAAACTATTTATTTACAAGTTCATTTTGAGAGTTTTAAATTATAATGTTTTTTTTTAAAATTCAATAGCAGATGATTCTGTTCAGTACTAAAAACAGCTTTTTTAACCTTTTCTCTGTCAAAAATTCCAGTTGGTCAAGTGAGTTAAATCTAAACTTTTGATTGGTCAATTATAAAATCAGCAGTAAAAATGTATTCATCTTTTAATATTATATTCATTTTAGTTTCATTTGTAAAAAGCAAGTTAATAATTTGCCAGATTAAAAAAGTGAATGAAGTTTTTTCAAAAATAAATTTATATTTATAATTATAAAAAATATTCTATAGTGGTGAACCTAAAAAGAATGTTTGTAACCTATTAGAAAATGCTCCATACATCATTGATTTCTTTTTCAATTTATGTTCATGTAAAAGTCAAAAAATTACTAAATTTTTAACTATTTTTTTAAAATAATTATATTTTCAGCATACTTTATCAAAATAATTTATAATATGTAAAAAAAAAAAAATACTAAAAAAATACTCTAAAACATTCATTTTCATTTTGAAAATCAAAACAAAGAAGTTGGAGCAGTGAAAATTGTTGACAAGCACTCTCTTTTGTTCAATATGAGCAACAGCCAATCAGCACCATCGAAAGTCCACCTTCACCTCTTGTTAAAACTTTAAATTTAAATATTATTGATTTTTTACTTGTAAAATAATTTTAGAGAGGGCAGCATCTTACAATACATTTTATTAATAAAGACTAGGGAGTTAGAGAGATGGAGAAATAGTATGGAGAGTAAAAAGAGTTTAAATATATATAGAAATAAACAGAATATTAGGTGTGAGTTAATATATGATAATAGTAAGGAAAGTAGTTTATTGTTTAAGGTTCAAATGGGATCTTTACCTACAAAAGAATATACATGTAAATGGAAAAATATGGGTGATTTATTTTGTAAATTATGTAAGGAAGGAATAGAAAATATTAGGCATTTGTTAATTGAATGTAAATGTTTGAAAACAGAAAGGGTACATATAATGAAGTTGTGGAAAAATAAATATGAAAAGAGTGATTATACAGAAAGTGAATTATTGGTTTTTATGCTGGGTTTGGGAAAAGATAAGGGGGATTTAGATATAAAGGTTATAGAGTTGACAAAGATTATGTTGTGGAAATGGGATAGAGCAGATTATGGGTAAATTTAGAGTGGGGAATGGAAAATAAAGTGGCTAACAGGTTTATCTGGGCATAATTGCTGAGATATTCTTGACTTGGTTTAAGGAGAAGCCATAATACATCACATCACATCAGCTTTAAAAAGACTGTAAATTTGCTATGAAAATTCAAAAATGTATGGTTTTAGAGCGACTTGAAGCCATGAACAAAAATTTTCAGTTGATGCAGTAAATGCATTATTAAAAACTCATTCTTGGCTACTTGCCAATAGAACGAAAAATAATGATAAAGTACATTTAAAACAAATAATTGTCAATTCTTTTAAATTAATATTTTTATATTAAACAATTGAATTTCTTTTTAATTTAATTATTTATAAAAAGAATATGTAATGCCTTTAAATTAATTATAATAACAACTCAATATTTTTAAATATCAGTGAAGTCCCACTCCTAAACTAATGAAATTTCTTTTTATATATTTTCTTAATTTATACAACAATAAAATATATTCCAACGGAACATATTGTTTCAATATATATTTAGTTAGATATGTATTTTAATGAATAAAAATTAAATTATTATTAGCTCTAATTTTAATGGATTCTTGGTACTATTGTTTTTCCACTGTCTGTTGTTTATTTCAGTCCCTATATTTATATATAATTATTTTATATTTATTTCCTGTCAGTGGTGTTGTTTTTGTACTCACAAAACCAATACTTGAGTATTAATTATTATTTAGATATTTTTTTTTAATTTAATTATATAGTTAAAACAACCTCATAAAGGAATAACTTAACTTAATAGGGTTGATATTTTCCAAGCAATCTTTTTTTATTTTTATTTTGCCTTTTTGCTGAGCAGCTATATACTCAGTGATTGGTCAGTATTGGATGAGTAGCTAGTTTAACTATTACTCAGCTACTTGGAGGGGGGGGATTCCTATGCCTATTTATAAAAATTTCAGGGTTACTCAGCCTGAATTTGAATCTAAATAATAGGCATGGCATCTGAATGTTGCACCATAAAACCCTATGTAAAATAACTAAAATTAAAATATACATCATTTGAAATGTGTGTTTATTTATCTTTTTTTTTACCTTGTTTTATTATTTAAAGTTTAATATTAATTGTATGCGGCTTTTTTCCAGTTGGATATAAATGTTTTACTACTTTTATTATTTATTTCTCTGTGTAATATTATTACCCACATTATAAAAAAGGAATATTGCTAGTGAAGCAGAAAGCTGGATTAAATCAAGTGATAAATGAAAATGCCAAGAGAGTAAAAAATAGAATTTCTAAAAAAAAAAAAAAAAAATTTATATGGAATAGAAACTTTTTTAAAAAAAAAAAGACAATTTAATAAATAGAACTGAAAAAAAAAAAAGCAATAAACAGCTGTGCTAATTTTAACAGTTAATCTCGTTTTGTTTTATTCCTGGGTAAAAATATTTTAAATTCAGGAACTAAACACATTTACAATTTAATTTTACTATACATATATATACAATACTTAAGAATAATAAAAAATGAATGGCTTTATTGCTCAAAAGTTCATAAGAAGTTTGAGCACCAGAAATGCCAGAAGTAGAATTGATCCAAGGATTTTATGCTCCGGAATTTAATCCTCTACACTGTGGTATAAATTTCTGCAATTATGTAGAGTTGTAATATAATGGAGTTGAGATGAGAATAAAATAAGTGTTTTTTGAGAAATATAACATTTTGAGTACTTAAAGTTATAAGCTGGGCCTCAATTCAGGATCTTGATTTTTGAATGTATCACTTTACATTATGCTATCCACCCTTGATCATATTTATGACGAAAATGAAAAAAAAAACTAGTTTTTAACCTTGCTTATTTTTACTTTCAAATATTTATTAAACAAGTACAATGTTTACAGTGACAATTATGTGTACATGGTAAATTTAAAAGGAAAGCTAGAATTACAAACATAAAGAAGAATTACATGATAATAAATAAATCTAAGATAGTATTATTTTGGGCAAGAGGTAAATCTGAAAACCTGGTCTACTGTTAGCACACAAGTAGGCTAATTAAGCTCACACAACTTACTTAGACAAATTGCCTCACACTACCAAGAGTCACTTAGTCAATCTAGAGTTTGGTCAGATCACCATTGGAAAAAATCACTACAACTATGAAGGCTTAGGTATTTATGCTACATCTGATGAGTTCAGTTAAAAACTATCCATTTTGATAACTTAAGGATCTGAACTTCTGATTATTAACAAAATCACTTTCAGCAATATCTTAGACAGAAGAAACATAGCGTTTTACCAGCAATCATTTCTTCAATGCAATCAGAGTCCATGTTTCCACAAATAATACTTTTGGAGCTAGGAGCATGTAACGGTTTTTAAATTTTATAAGTTTATTCAGAAAGAATTTTCCCTCATAAATTGCACCAGGATTGAAAACCATTTTACAACGAGTAGACCAGAATGCTTATTTTTATTTCAGTTATACTTTATGTTTTGCAATTTCTACATTTTATACTTTTTGTAAAATTTTACTAAAGTTGCCAAGTAGTCACTGTATAAAGTTTTATATAATATTGCAGGTATAGATAATGAGATGGAAGTAGTATGATGTAGGTAATAAAATTAGAAAATAATATATTGATGCTGTTATACTGTATAATAAATTTTATGAAATGTACTGCTGACATTGATTAAGCAAGTAATAATTTATTTTATTGGAAATCTTACTTTTTGAAATAATAGAAAATTACTTTATTTGCTGCATTACATCAATTATAGTAATTAGCACTTACAAACAAATCTCTCACCAAATATGCAGCAGGAAAAAATGGACTGAAAACAAACAAAGCAAACAATATAATCAGTAAAGTAAACAGACTTATCACAATATAAGTAATTGTTATCAATTTTTACTTTAAAGTTTATGCTTACCATTTATATATTGAAATGAACAATCTGTTATTCACTGTTTTTTTTTTTAAAGTTTGTGATGATGGAATTTTAGTTGTATTTATATATTGGACTATTTCCATCATCTAATACAAAGTATTGAATGACTTTAGAAAAAATGTAAAACTTTGTTTAAATTTTCAAAGTATATTCAATGGTTAGTAATAATTTACAAGTTAGTATATTTAGAATGTTTCAAGAGATATTTTTACCTGTTCTCTTCAGGTGTTGCTTGCCTGACTAGTGGCAGTACTAGTATGTGAATCAAACCTGGATTGTTAGATTCTCAAATATTTGATTGTAAGGTAATGCTTTAACCAACTGAACCATTCTGCCAAAGATAACAGTCTGTTGAAATTTCATACACTTATCTATGAGTTTGTTGTTTTTTTTCTCCACTTTTTTCTAAGAGCAAAGTTGAATAGTTGTTTTCATACATTATGTATTATAACACTAGGTTGAATTATAGTTATTTTCCATTGTCATGTGAGCAGCTTCTTTGAATTTTCTTCTTGTATCTTTTCCTCCCTATCCAATATTTTTGTATTTTTCCAATTCAACATGTTTATTGGTGTCAAGCATTGATGGTTGAGTGGTCAGCACAACTGCCTTACAAGCAGTTATCCTGGTTAGTGAGTTTACTTCCTGCTGATGCTATGACACATGGAAAAAAACATGTTTATTAGTACATACATGGTTTTCTACCTTGGAAACATCTATTTTCTCTATTCTTATCATCATTTTGTGCTCTTGCAATTGCTTTTCAATGGGGTGACTGGTCTTACCAATATACATTTTCCCATATTCTCATGGTATTTTGTGGAGGTAGTTTTTATTTTTCAATTACTTTTCAGCATTTGAACTTTAGGCTTTGTAGATGTTAGAATTCCTCATGGTGTGATATGGCTCTAGAAAACTATTCTGATATTATACTGATTGCAGATTTTCCTTAATTTGTTTGTAATTTTTGGTATATATAGATATACTATGGTGCCAATTTTTTATATGGTTATTTTTATTATCTATTTAAGATTTTTTTTTTTAATAACAGCAGATGAATAAGCATTTTTCATAAATGTTTGTTCTATATAGACTTTTTTCATATCACTAGTTTTGAATAAACTTCTTTTCCACTGTTCCATAGTGGTAGTATTACTCCACGTTTTGCATTTCTGGGATGATTGGATGTACATGCTAAGTATTTTCCTGTATGTGTGCATTTTCTATAAATTGTAGTTTTGATTTTGTCATGAGAGAGGAAAAGGCACAAAGAAGAAAATTCAAAGAAGTGCTCACATGACAATGGTAAATAAACTCTGTAAGTCAACCTAGTATGACTATATATAATGTATGGAAAACTTTAATAAACTTTGCTCTTAGGAAAAAATGAAGAAATCAGGAGGAATCTCATAGATAAGTAAATGAAATTTCTACTGACTATTGCCTTTGGAAGAATGGCTTCAATATTCAAGAATCTAAGGGTCCAGGTTTGATTCCCATTCTATTACCATCATTGGTCAGGTGGAACACCTGAAGAGGAGAGGAAAATAGTACCTCTTGAAACATTGTGCATATGTAATTTAAAAATTTAAATAAAGAAATTTTTTTCTAATGGCATTCAATACTTTGTATTAGATGATGGAAATAATACAAAATATAAATACAATATTTTATTCATTTTAATATAAAAAAAAACAATTATTCATTCAAATGATTGATCAAAGTGATATGCAAATTTATTTTAAAAATAACTGAAATGAGTTTATATAAGTCAAGTCTTCTTTTCTTTTTTAGTCATATTGTGAGATTACTCGTTCAAATCCCACTTGCCCTCCATTATGCTTTGGGAATAAAAGTAAAAACACTACCAATAGCTAATTTAACCTGGGTATCAAACATTTGGCACATTACTTCAAATAACTTCTGTGAAAATGAAAAACAAGACTTATTTCAAATAACAGAGATGGAACTTGTGAATGCATATTATAATCTCATCTGAACTGTTTAATATCAGAAAGACGAAATAAATTACAACTGTTTTGCAATTTTATATTTAAAAGTCTGTAATTCAAATTATTTTAAGTTTATATTTGATATTTATAAAGGTAGTTAGTTTGTATAGAAATTGTCAGTTTTAAAGAGGAAAAAAATTGCTCTGCTTTATATATATGTTATTGAAATGAATAATATTGTAATGGCTTCTTGAAAATACTTGTTAAATACTGTATATTGAAATGAACTTTATATAAATTATTATTTAAAAGAAAAGTAATAATGATAATAATGCTGGGTGCAATGTAGTTGTATCCATTTGGTTCATTTGTTCATAATTAACCCTATTTTAATTATTGAAAATTAGATTTTATGTAGATAAATTTATATTATATATATGCAGCTGTTTTTTCACTGTTAAATTATATATTTATTCACATCCACATCAGAGAATATATTTCTATATATATATTTTTATATAATAGGGATTGGGATCAGAATGAGCTACTCTGTATATATTGTAGTTTTATTGAGTTAGGATTAGGGCCAAAAGATCACTCCTTATAGTTGTCATATACACATAGTAGTTGTACTTTACTGAATTAGAAGTAGAATCTAAAAAAACTATTCCTTATAATTATTGTTGTAAAGATAGTGTTGGTGTCTATTCCATATAGAATATATGTATGAGTTGGTACTTGAAAGTATGAGTCAAAGAAGTGTTTTATATTTATGGGTTCATATGTACATAGAGTTATGCTTTAAGTCTAGTGAAATTGGGGTTTGAAACATGGTGAATATACTTTAATATTTATAGCTATATGAATATTTAAATGTAAATGAAAATTAAAATTAAACTTAGCAAAGAAATTTTGAACATTTATGTGTAAGAATTGTCTTTCTGTGCACATATGAAAAAATACAATAATATTTAAAGTCTAAAAGAACTTTGTTAAAAGAAAATAAATTGTATATTAATTAATAATCATATTTTATAATCAATCTATTGTTATTTGATTTGTTAACTTCTTAACTTGTTTTCTTCATGATCTCGCCTGGTATTACAAATGGGTATTGTTTGTATGAAGTACTTATCATAATTCTGTGAAATAAAATATGGTTTTAAATATATATGTGTTAGTTTATTTTCTGATAGTTAAAGTCAGGTGACATTCATATAAATTATAAAAATAAAAATAAATGTCAATTATGGAATATGCTAAGTCTTACCATTACATAGTAATGCTCATCATTTGTAAATTTTTGGTTCATCCAGGATGAGGGCTTCATTCTTTATTTGTTATAAATTCCCATTTTCCTGAGTTTGAATTGCCTGGTTAACCATACAAATTTTTCCCCTCCTGTATATTGTAATTATATTACAAAAAAAAAAAAAAATAAATTGTGCTAGGAAGAAGCCATTTAAGTATGTATCAACTTCCAGGATGCTCCAAGGATGATAGACTTGTTGGTGATATATCCAGTTATAATCATATTGAACATAATAAATTTATTGCACATAAAAATTTTAAAGGTTAATAAAGTGGAAAATGAAAATAGAGGGAATGAAGAGCAGTGAGAAACGATGGATGAAAATATTTCAGAAACAAATTGTGAAGAAGATAATTTAGATACTTCTGATATAGACAATGTCCATCAAGACAGTGATTCATACAAACAAATATAGCATAAAAACATTAATAAATAGATAAACATGAAAGAGAGTACTGCAATATCATCACTATTAGATATGATACAGAACTTAAGCACATTATTAATACAGATGTGAAAACAGATGGATCATCAAAAAGAGATTAATCAGATCCTAAAAAATCTGAATAATTCTTACAAATCATTTAAATTAGAGCAGAATTTAGATGATCTAAAGCAAATAGACAATGAGCTAACATATGAGCAAGTAGAAATTCAAGAAGAAACAATGGATCAATTTATGAATGATCAACAAGTTCAGTGTTTATTAAAGTCAAAGATGAACCAAAATTATATGATGAACTTTTAGCTGAATCATAACCAAAACTATTGGAGGAAAATATACAAATTCAACATGAACAGACTCAAATAAAATATCAAATAGCTGAAGATGAATCTGTTGAACTAAAACAAGTAAATGATAATGAACTAAAACTACTGAAAGAAATTGAAAGTGAGCAAGAACTATTAAAACTAAACATCCAAATGTAAGAGAATAAGCCTGAATGCTTATAACAAAAGGCAGATAGATCAAAAGAATGCCATGTATTATATCCATAGCTAGCTATAATTTCACAGCTGGATAAACAATTATAAATGAAAACAAAGCAGAGTTCAGTATATTTTCAAAATGAAATGGAGTCACTGTTTACACAAACTGAATGAGGACTTACCTCCCATGCTGACCAATCTATTGGATAAAGCAATCCAATGACATGAATTGAATATTGAATCTAGTTATATGAAATCTTTTAATATACTTAGTGTGCATATGGATGTATTGTATTTAGAGAGTGATGTGCAGAAGAAGCATTTTATTGAATCTTCATTTCTATTTACAGCTGGGAATAAAGAAATTACAATTTTCTCCCACATCAATTACTTCTCCAGAATTACTATAAAAGAAAAAGCCCAGATAAAGTTCAGTACTAAACTAAGGCTGAACATATCTTACATCATTGGCCAATGACTGGATAAAACACAATATTCTCTTATACCAGTCATGTCTTCTCCAGAATTACCATGAAAGAAAAAGCTACCAAATAGGCTTTAGTATATAACTATAACTAAACCAAAGTAGTTGTATAAAAAACTTATACCAAAATAGACATGAAAAGAACTTTAAATAAGTATGATCTCTTTTTTGATTTTTTTTTTTTGTTTGTTTTCAAGTTCAAGAAATTGCAATGAATTATTTATTATTCATTTGAATAATAATAAAAAAAAAGTTTAATTCATTTAAGCAATCAAAATGATATGCAAATTTATGTTTTTAACACAACTGAAACAAGTTAAGCCACTAAAACATCACATGATCACTATTTCCTATGTTAGCACATAACTGTTATTAAAACAGGCAAAACTCTCCATATAGTAGTGCCACTCAGTGCCAATCAGAGTAATCAATGGATGCCAGAAGGCTTGTGCATAAAATCCCCATCTAGTACCTACTCATCCAATATCCCCAGAATAGTTTCTGGCTTGTAGCCTTCATTAGTGAGGTGTGGGCACTAGATGGAGATTTTATGCACAAGCCTTCTGGCATCCATTGATTACTCTGGTTGGCACTGAGTGGCACTACTGTATGGAGAGTTTTGCCTGTTTTAATAACTGAAACAAGTTGTTCAAAAAAGAACTAAGTTTTATATAAATCAACTCTTCTTTTTCAATCAGACAGGGATATTAATTCATTTAAATTCTACTGGATCCTTTCTATGATTTGTGAATAAAAGGAAGAATACTACCAATGGCTAATCTAACTTGGGTAGCAAAAATGTATCACATTAATACAAATAATTCCTGTAAAAATGCAAAATAAGACTTATTTCACACAACTGAGATGGAACCTGTAAAAGCATATTGTGATCCCAAATGAATTGTTTAATATTTATCAGAAAGAAGAAATAAATGACAGCTATTTTGTTTTGTAAGTTTATATATATATATAATCCCAGTGCATAACACTATACTGAAATAAATATATACAAATATTAAGCATATATCACCCCCCCCCCCATGGTTAAGAAATCCAGTACTGCCCTCTGTGAACGAATATGTAAAATACATTAGAGGTGTATTTCAGAATAGCCAGGTCAAAATGATACCTGGCTATTTTGAAATACGTAATGTATTTTATATATTAGTTCACAGAGGGCAGTACTGGATTTCTTAACCATGTGGGGTGATTTATGCTTAATATATATATATATATATATAAAATACAGTAAAATTCACATAAATTATAGTTATTTTTAGAAGTACTTTTGACTATATATCTTGTAGTCTTTATCAACTATATAACATTGAATAATCAAAATGAGATATCCTTTTACAATACCCATAGTTCAATTTAGTTTAGATCTCCCACAATTCTGTTATTTTAACATTTGATGATTGCCAATTTATTAACATTTGATGATTTCTTGAAATCAACAGAACCTTTCTATTTTACGTTTATTGCGGCAATGTTAAATTTGCATAATTTTTATATTTTTATAATCAAATTTAAATCCATATTGACAAGATTTATTATAATCAAATATAACAGATAATCAAGGTTTATTTATGTGGTTTTCTGATTGGTTCTCTTTTTGAATTCTATTATATAAAAGCATATGCTCTTTTATTTTTTTTTCCAATGTACATTTAGATTCACTGATATATTGGAAGCCACATTTACTTACATATTTTATATATAATACAATTTTGATAAGGACTACAAGATGTATAGTCAAAAGTACTTCTAAAAATTATAATTTATGTAAATTTTACTGTATTTTGGTATATAAATATTGATTTCAATATTACATATATTGGGAAAGAATACAGACATCAAACTTAATTTATTATATATATATAAGACTGTTTAAATTTTATCCTGATTATTTTAGGTTTATATTTGACAGCTACAACCCCAATATTATGTATAGAAATTGTCTATTTTGAAAAAGAAATAAATAAAAAACAATCACTGTTATATATATATATATGTGTGTATGTGTTATTGAAGTGAATAATAGTGTAACAACTTCTTTTAAATACCTGTTAGTGTAACAACTTCTTTTAAATACCTGTTAAATGTATTGAAATGAACTTTATACCAATTGTTATTTAAAAAGGAAAGAGTAAAGAAATAATGATAATAATGTCAAATGCAATGTTTGCATATAAATTGTCCAAGTCTTAAATAACCATAGTTAATAATATATTTATGTCCATTAAGTTCATTTGTTCATAATTAACTCTATAATCAATTATTCAGAATTGTATTTTATGTAGATGAATTTATATTATATATGCAGTTGTTTGTTCACTGTTAAATAGTTATATATATATATTCATCACTATATGGGAGAATAGATTTCTATATAGTTTTTATAAATTAGGTATTGGTGTCAGAATGAGCCATCACTATATATATTGTAATTATATTAACTAGTATTAGGGCCAAAAGACCACTACTTACAATTGTTATATAAAAATAGCAGTTGTGTTTTATTGAATTAGGATTAGAATTTAAAAAGATCATTTTTTACAATTATTGTTATAAAGATGTGTGGATGTCTATCCTATTTATAATATATGTATGAGTTGATAATAGGAAGCAAGCATGTGACTAAAATAAATGTTTTATGTTTATGGGTTTATATATACATAGAGTTATGTTTTAAATCTATTGAAGTTGTGGTTTGTTATATGGTGAATGTACATATAATTACTTAATTATTTTCCTTATTGTCCTTAAAAAAAAGAAGAATTTTATAAACACATAATAAAAAAAAAATTTTAGATCGAAAACTTTTTCAATTATTTTTTTTTTAAAAAACTTCCCAAACTCTAAATAGTTATCACTATGATGACGGTCGGCGGTGTCACTCCACCAACTTGCAAAATCATTGTTTAAAAAGTAAAACATTTTAAAGAGAGAATATATATATATATAATTAATAAATATTTTTAAAATTCCTTAACACTCTTCACTGTTTATTATAGAATCTTTAATTCGAATACAGTGCACATCACATCTTGAAAATATAATTATTTTAAAGTACTTCTTTAAATTTTATATATTGTTTTAAAACCTTGGATATTCATTAGGGGCACATATCACACAACGGACTTCTGTAGTAATTATTAAATTTAATTTTTTATCTATTTCTTTTTTGTTCTATATTTCTATAAGTCATTTTCATCTGTAATCTATTAGTTTTTGTTTTTAAACTATCTTAGTTTATATTTTTCCTTGATATTATTTATCAAAATAAATAATTCCTTCGTTTAAAAAGGACATCACAATATTCTTGCTTGTCTTAAGATATACATTTTTTTTTAATATAAGCAATAGTTATATTTTATCATTATATAAAAATATTCAATACTTTTGCAAATTTATTCTTGGTTGTTAAAAGTTCATATTGCTAAGTTTTACTTTCCATTTAGCATACAGGTTATTCTAGCTAACATAACTCTTTTCAAAAATAAGTTAATAATTATTATTGGATAGTTAACTTAAACTTCTATAGAGCATTTTAACAAATCTATATCTACTATTCCTTTTAAATAAATAAATATTCATTTGTTAGCTTGCTTTCTAATGTTTATTTGAAAAAATAAAAATAATTAGTATGTCCAAAGATTGATTTATAAAATATTCTATTTTGATCAAAAATAATAAGTGATGTGATTACCAGTAAATAATTATTGTATATTTTATTTTTTTCATGTCATAGCATCGGCCGGGAGGCGAACCCACAACCGTCTGCAACCAACTACTTGCTTGCAAGGCTGCTGCGATGACCTTGTATTTAATCATTATTATTTGTATAAATGTAAACGTGTTTCATAAATTATTAGTTTAATGTTAATTTAGCAATTTATTTATTATTTGTGTAATATTAAAGCTAGATGCACTATTAAATAGTTGTTTTGGTTAGAATCTATAAGTAAGAGTTATTGTTATTTAGATGATTGGATTTCATTAAAATTTCTTTTGTCATTCAATTATCTAATTGTTTACTACTACTAATATGCTTATTAAAGGAATAATAATTATCCCTGAGATTTTAACAAGATATCTTAATAACAAATTAGATCAATTTACTATGTGTCTTTTAGATTTATTATATGGTAGTTTATTATAGGTATAAAAGAATAAATAGTTATGTAAATAGTCTTAATACTTATTTAACCATGAAATTATTATGTTAGTCATTGTTTATTATAAGGATTTTTTAATGATTGTAGCATGATACTATATGGAAATATTTTATAATAGTAATGCCATTGGCAGTATATTTTATATATTTAACAATGTTAAAATCTATGCTTTGTGACCTTTCCTATAGCATATCTTATGTTAACTGTAGTAGTAAAATATGTCATTTTTTTACATTTGTTGTAGTGGAGAAAGTTCCAAACATATATATTGAAATGAACAATCTATTATCCTTTTTTTTTTCTTTTTCTAAGCATTCAAAGTGATATGCAAATTTGCTATAAACCTAATTATATAAAATGAGTTGTTCAAAAAAAAGAACTAAGTTATATATAAAATCATGTTTCTTTTCTTACTCATTCAGACTGAGTTCTTTCTTCATTCAGGCCTATCAAACCTTCACCATGTTTAGTGAATAGAAATAAAAGAAAGGAACACCATCAGCTAGTTTCATCTAAGCTGGAATACTTGAACTATTTTAAATAATTCTGGTGAAAATGCAGAACAATGCTCAAATAGCAGAAATGGAA
This sequence comes from Epiperipatus broadwayi, assembly GCA_028023455.1. Taxonomy (NCBI): domain Eukaryota; kingdom Metazoa; phylum Onychophora; class Udeonychophora; order Euonychophora; family Peripatidae; genus Epiperipatus; species Epiperipatus broadwayi. Next base: position 10,053,971 of record JAQFVV010012411.1, read on the forward strand.
CTTGGAAGAATATATTACAATCTTATATGAACTGTTTAATATTTAGCAAAAAGAAAAAATAAATGGCAGCTTTTATGTTTTATAAGTTTTATATTTAAAAGTCAGTTTGAACTTTATCCTAACTATTTTGAGTTTATATTTAACATTTGTAATCTGGATATTATGTATAAAAATTGTCAGTTTTAAAAAAGAAAAATATTTGCTTTGTTATTATATATTATATTGGAGTAAATAATATTGTAACAAGTTCTTCAATAACTTTTAAATATATTGAAGTGAACTTTGTACAAATTATTATTTAAAGAGGACACAATATAGAAATAATGATTTACATTCAAAGATCAGCCTTTCAAGCTAATTGTGCATGCGTCTTCTGCGAGTGTTAAATAATAAGTGAATACTTCACTCCACAATACAAGATATAGTATTTATGCAGGAATAAAAGGAATCCTCTTACTCCTACAACTCAAAGTTAGGTATTTTGAAAGCCACCACATTCTTATTCAGCTCTGCAGAGCATAAATGTACTTATTTTGGCCTATTATCCATGATGAATTAATGCTAGTTCCACCACAGTAGGTGATGTTGCATTTGTTTTTTAGATATATGATAACAAGATATGTTTGTTTGAGGAACTTTGCTTCTTCAGGTTGTAGTTAGCTATTTTAATGCTTATAGGTAGATTTATCATCCACAAACAAACCAACAATAATTTATATTTATTTTAAGTATGTAAATTATGCATATGGTATAAGTGGCATGTCACACATACTAATTTTAATATGTTCATCCAGTGTTTTTCGCCTCTGGATTTGTAAGTCTTTAAAATTTTTAAGTTATCATTATATCTTCTCAGACTGAAGATTATGCAATGAAATAAAGAATATTAGTGCTTCAGAAGAGTATTTATTATTTACTATTTTAAAGGATGCACATTATCTTACATTGGCTGCACATTATCTATCATCATCTTATATGTCTAAAGAATTATAATCCATCTGCATTTAAGGTCCTTAGTAGGTTGTCTGTGAGTATGGGGAAGGCATAAAAAGTACCCTTGCCCTTTTCATTGCTCGAGTAATGTCTTGGGTAACAGGCCATAAATTAATTCATCAATTTTTTTTAATTAATATTTTTGTTTATTTATTACTCCATGATTAAACATAAGGTAGTTATTTTATAGTTGGCCAAGACATCACACACTTGTTTATTCATCCTAGCAATTATTTAGTAGGCAACTTAAGCTGTTATTTTGCTCAAGAGTTTTGGTTTTGAAACCCCTGAGAGTGTTTACTCTAGTTGCCTTGTTAGTTATAATTTAATGTGATAGTCCTTCCAAACAGAGTATCATTTATTCTTATTCAGAGTGTATGATCTGATGGTAGGCCAATTCTAATAACTATTAACTAATGTTTTAAAATTATCTTTTATATTGTTTAGTGGTAAATTATTAATATGCCATAATAGTTATATCTGCATTGGTATTGGATTGGTCTCTATCCGATTATACATATCTGGATCATCATCTCTTTTCTTAAATTTATTGAAACCCCACTGAGCCAAGTTGTTAGGAGTCTCTAATCATTTATCTTCATCTCTTAGTTTATTTCATCTCAATATCATTCTATCTGTTTATCTTTCCTTCTCTTTCTTCATCATTTCATCTCCATCCTCTTCCATCTCTCCCTCATTTATCTTCACCATCTCATCTCTCTCTCTAATACTAATTCCACCTCTCTAGTTTCATTTCATCTTCATCATCATTTCTCATATTTATTCATCTCCATCTCTCTCTCTTCATCATCATCTCCTTCATTCCATTTTATCTTATCTTCATCATCATCTTCATTTCCATCTTCTTATCTTCATTTCCATCTTCTTATCTTCATTTCATCTCATCTCTTTCTTCTTTTGTCATCTCTACTTTATTCAATCCTATCTTCATCTTATCTCTTCATTTCTTTTATATAGGTTACAATTAGCACCTTCTCTCTTATATCTCATTCAGTCTTTTTTTTTCTTCAGTCTATTTCTCTTTTTTTCTCTCTTTCGTTTATTTTCTTCTTTCACCTTTATCCCCCCCCCTCTTTCTCTCCCTTTCTTTTTTGGTTACTATATATATATATATTAATTCTAATATTTTCACGGATAAAAGATGTCATATTATTATTACTATTTGCGGGATATTCTGTGTAGTGAAAAAGCTAAATGCTGACGTTTCAGTACAATATCAAGTACCTTCCTCAGAGCGTCCTCTTTCTCAAATCATAAGAATGCACGTGAGATTTAAAACCGTTTTTATCATTTTCTTTCTCCTCATATTTAAATTCTATTGGTTGAGAAGTTTTAAAATTTATTTTCTCTTCCAATAGCTTCTTCCAAATGTTGTTAATCTTCTTTAATTCACACCTTTCATTTATGCTCTTGGGCCTTTTAAAAATCTCTATAGCTTCTCTTAGCAATCTCTGGTCATATTGTTCAATTTTTGCTAAAATATTTGTTTTTTCAAAATTGATATCATGATTTGTTAATTTTATATGAGAATAAATAGCTGATACCTTGCGGGGATGCAGATATAGTGAGGGGAAAAATATACGATATTTTAATTAAAGCAAAACCACCTAAAACTAATTTATCAATTAATGAAAGAAGAGCTTTGTTTGCATTAAAAAATGACAAATCTATTACTATTCTTCCGGCAGATAAGGGTAATACTACAGTAATTTTAAATAAGGCTGATTATTTTTAAAAAATACATGATTTATTAAATGATAATATTTATAAAAAAATTTATAGAGATCCTATGACTTATCTTGAAAAGAAAACAAAAACATTAATTTATTCTACTGATCTAGATTTAGAAACAAAGATACAGCTTACTTCCAGGGAAAAATCTTTTTATCCAAAATTATATGGTTTACCAAAAATTCACAAGCCAGATATTCCATTGAGACCAATTGTAAGTGCAGTTGGTTCACCTACACAGACACTAGCTCGTTTTTTGACTTCTTTTTTACAGCCGCATTTATCAACGATGTCATCATATGTTAAAGATGCTAATCATTTTCTTGAGCTTATCCGGGATATTAAATTGACTAAGAATGAGATTTTGGTAAGTTTTGACATTGTTTCACTTTTTACTAGTGTACCTGTAAATGAAGCGATTCAAGTTTTAAAAAATATTCAGTTGCCTAATTTTGCTGTGGTTTTGATTGAACACTGCTTATCGAATACGTTTTTGTTTTTGATGGGCAGATATATAAACAAACATCAGGTCTAGCTATGGGTTCACCAATTTCTCCAGCATTAGCTTCTATTTTTATGGAGGATTTGGAAAATAAAATTTTGACTTTAGCAGTTAAAAAACCATCTATATGGCTGAGGTATGTTGATGATACCTTTGTTATTTGGCCTCATGGCAAGCATGCTCTTGATGACTTTTTTAATTTTTTAAACTCTTTTCACAACAATATTAAATTTACCATGGAAATAGAAAATAATAATCAATTACCTTTTTTAGATGTTTTGATTGAAAGAAGGGAAGATGGTTCTTTATCCATGGTATATATAAAAAACCAACACACACTGGGAGATATCTGCATTTTTCCTTTCATCACCATTCTGCACAACTATTTTCAGTAGCAAAGACATTATTGGATAGAACAAAGAGACTTTCTGATGATAGCCATTTTCACCAGGACCTTTTTGCTACTAATAAAATGCTTCTTCATAATGGTTTTAATTACAACTTTATTAATAGGGCTTATACATATCAAAAGAAAAAAGATTTTGATACATCAAAAATTAAGACAATTTTGCCATATATAAAAGGAGTAACTGATAGAATTGGTAACATTTTAAAAAGTAATAATATTCACACAATTTACACTACTTATAAAAAAATTAGTGAAATATTTCCACTTCCTAAAGATAAAATTGCTTTGGAGTGTCATAGTGTATATGAAATTTCATGTAGGGTCTGTCCACATACATATATAGGACAGACTAATCGTAGAATAAATATTAGAAAGGAAGAACACATTCTGGAAGTGAGAGAAAAATCCAATTCATCAGCTATTTATTCTCATATAAAATTGAAAAAAACAAATATTTTAGCAAAAATTGAACAATATGACCAGAGATTGCTAAGAGAAGTTATAGAGATTTTTAAAAGGCCCAAGAGCATAAATGAAAGGTGTGAATTAAAGAAGATTAACAACATTTGGAAGAAGCTATTGGAAGAGAAAATAAATTTTAAAACTTCTCAACCAATAGAATTTAAATATGAGGAGAAAGAAAATGATAAAAACGGTTTTAAATCTCACGTGCATTCTTATGATTTGAGAAAGAGGATGCTCTGAGGAAGGTACTTGATATTGTACTGAAACGTCAGCATTTAGCTTTTTCACTACACGGAATATCCCGCAAATAGTAATAATAATATATATATAATAAATAAAGTTTGATATCTGTATTCGTTTCACAATATATGTAATATACAAATCAATATATATATCAAAATACAGTACAATTTATATAAATTATTCAATGTTATATAGTACAATTTATATAAATTATTCAATGTTATATAGTTGATAAAGACTACAAAGTGTATAGTCGAAAATACTTCTAAAAGAATATAATTTATATAAATTGTACTGTATTTTGATATATATATATTGATTTGTATATTACATATATATATATATATATTGATTTGTATATTACATATATATATAAAATAAAATATCCGTTAATTAAAAACAATATTGTAATTATAATTGAAATAATATTTTTAACGGTTTACAAACAATTACAAACAATCTTTAAATCCGCAGAAGTACTTTCGGTTACTTTCTAACCTGCCTCAACTGCCATTAAATTGAATTTAATGGCAGTTGAGGCAGGTTAGAAAGTAACCGAAAGTACCCGAAAGTACTTCTGCGGATTTAAAGATTGTTTGTAATTGTTTGTAAACCGTTAAAAATATTATTTCAATTATATATATATATATAGATGCTATTATATAAAAATTGTAGAAAGTAAAATAAAAAAAGAAGTGTGCTTCTGTTCCTAAAAAAGTCACGCTTCATTACTGATATATGTATGTGGATGTATATTGGTTTATTTGCTAATGCTTAGAGGCAGGTGATGCCTGTGTAATTTATGTAAATAAACAGAGAAAAATGTAAATAGTTGTAATATGCTGAGTCTGATTATTACAATATATATTTACAGACAACTTCTGAACAATCATTACTATGTCATCATAGATATTTAGGACTCACTATGGAGGCATATGAGGTAATCAAGTATCTATACATAGACATGAAACAACTTAGAGATTGAATTATCCAAGTGCCAATATAACATTGAATTGGGTCTTTTTCTATTTGATTTTAGCCTTAACTAACCACATCTTTGGCAAATCTTATCACCACTTTCACCTATTATCATTCCATTGTAGAATGAAAAAGTCTTTCCAAGTATAACCCTGTTTTTGAATCTAACTTCTCCTTTCCTTGTCACATCAACACAATTTCTTATTTCATTATTCCATCTTTCATAATCTGTAGGACTTCAATTTGAAACATCAACTGTCCATCTATTATCATCTATTCTAATAATATATCCAGTGCAACTTCATTTTCACACTCCTAATTTTTTCAATGATATCAGTGGTATCTCTTTATTCTTTTAATCATATTTTTATTTTTGGGTTTTTTATTATTTCTAACACTTTTTTCCATACTTTGTTGAGTAATGTGAAGTCTCTGTATTGATCTTTTGTTAAGTTTCAAATCTCAGAGCCATAAGTAAGAATTTGTAAAACATTTCTTTCTTTTCAAACACAAAAGCATATTTCCTTTTAATACTAAGTTATTTCTATAAAATGTACTCCATCCAAGAATAATTCTATTATTAATTTTAATCAGTATGTTTCCATCATCTTTTCTAATTAAAACAGGCAAAACTCTCTATATGTATTGCCACTCAATATAAGTGGATAGTAATCAATGGATGCCAGAAGGCTTGAGCATAAAATCTCCATCTAGTGCCTACTTATCCAATATCCCCAGACTAGTTTCTGGCTTTGTGGACTTTGTCAGTGAAAAGCCTTGGATCTAAGAGCACTGCACCTAGATCTTCGGTTCTGATGCAACCCTCCAGCAGCCACCTTTTATCTCTACTTAACTACAAAACTATGAGTCTTAAATTGAAATACTATAATATTTTCAATCAAAGCTCATTAGCTTATATAGTCATATAGATCTGAACTCAGTTCAGTACCTATACATTTTGTTACCTTTGGTTCTTTAATAATCATAGCCACCACCATTCTATTAGGCAGGGTGGTTTTAATTTCAAAAGCTTTTATTTATGAACAATAATGTTTATATACTTATAACAGACAGAAAAAAATTGTTTTACACATCATCAACAGTCTTGGACCATTTGTATATTGATTATCTTCTGATAAATAATAGTATACTGATGTAGCTTTTCTATTCACCTATCAGCATAGATGCAAAATGAATCTATTATTCATCTTTTGCTTAGCCACTAATGATTCAGTGGATCTGGTATATTAAGTAACATCACATGATCACCATTTTTATGCTTGCTTATAACTGTTATTAAAACAGGCAAAATTCTCTATACTTATTGTCACTCAATGCAAGCCATAGTAATTAATAGATGCCAGAATGCTGAGGATATTGGATGAATAGGTACTATATGGGATTTTATGCACAAGCCTCTGGCATCCATTGATTACTCTAGCTCGCATTGAGTGGCAATACATATAGAGAGTTTTGCCTGCCTGTTTTAATAACAGTTATAAGCAAGCATAAGAAATAGTGATCATGTGATGTTTGTTGGCTTAAAACTAATCCTGCCTAATAGGATAGTAGGTTATGAATTGAGTTCAGTTTTATATGACTATATAAGCTAATAAGCTTCAATTGAAAATATTATAATGTTTTCAATTTAAGACTCATAGTTTTGTAGTTACATAGAGATAAAAGGTGGCTGCTGTGGACTTGCATTAGATCCTAAGATCTAGGTGCAGGGTTCTCAGATCCATGGCTCCTCATGATGAAGACCACAAGCCAGAAACTATTCTGGGGATATTGGATAAGTAGGCATTAGATTATTTTATGCACAAACCTTATGGCATCCATTGTTTACTCTGGCTTGCATTGAGTGGCAATACATGTAGAGAGTTTTGCCTGTTTTAATAACACTTATAGGCAAGCATAAGAAATGGTGATCATATGTTCTTTTCTCATTATCTTTTTTTTATCTTCTTCTGAGTAAATCCAACATTACTTTAATCAAAATTTTTAGCATTTATTTGTAATCTTACATTTTTTTATTTCATCTGATAAGTCTTGCAATATGTTCTGAAGTGCTGAAACATTATTTCTAAAACAATCTCATTATCTGTAAATCTAAATGACAAATAATTTACTTTTACTTCCTTAGCTTCCTCATTTTAATGCACAAAGTACTTATTGTGAAACTACTATAAAAACTTTTGAAAATGTGTAATTATTCTCATTTACCACCTTTCTCAATATTAATCTTTTTAATATGACTGTGTAATCTAGTTATTGCTATCAAATTTTGATAAATATTCTTCAGAATATGATAATATCCCACGTCTACATATTCTGATGAGCCAAAGCTTTAATTATCATGAAAATGTTTATAAATAAAATGTCTTTTCACAAACTTCTACAAATCCAAAAATGATGGCAACTCATATTCATTGATTCTTTTTATAATTTCTTTCAATACTTGGATATGATCCATTGTGCTAAAACCATTTTCAAATCTAGCTTTTTTTTTCCTTTGGTTAATTACAATTCAAAATTTGCTGTAAATGAATTGTAATTATCTGATGAAAATTTTGTGTAGAAATTATAAATGACTGATAAGTTTTTCAGTTCCAAGATTTTTTTAATCATCTTTTTTAAATATTACTATTGTATTCATCCAATCATCTGGTACATTTTTATCATTTAGATATTTGATATATAATTTTGCTAACAATTTTCTATTTTTTCATTTGCTTCTTTTAAAAATATTAATAATAATCCCATCATTTTCTGGAGTTTTTTTCCTTCTTCATAGATTTTTTTGCATAGTTCACTTCACTTGGCAATTTACAAGATGTAATAATGAAAGAGAATACTTTGTATTCTTATTTTTTTATTACTGTATAATTCTTTAAAGAAAGTTGTAGACATTTTATGATATTATTTCTCTTTTTACTAATAGTTCTGTCCTTTCTTCTTATTGCTGAAATAACTTTTCTTTATATTATTGAGATTTTCATTCTCTTCTACAGCTTTCTTTCCAATTCATAAGTATATAATCTTATATTTTTGTTGTATTTTTATATTGAACTATTTCCATCATTTAATATGAAGCATTGAATGTCTTTAGAAAAAAATTAACATATTAAAATTTTCCAATTATATTCAGCTGTTAATAATAGCATACAGGTTAGTATATGCATATTGTTTCAGGAGGTATTATTCTACTCTTTTTCATGTGTCTTTGGCCTGACCAGTGTCAATACTAGCATAGGAATCGAACTTGAACCTTAGATTCTTGAATATTGAATTTTAAGGTAACATTCATAATTGGAAAATTTAAATAAAGTTAAATTTTTCTAAAGATCTTCAATACTTAATATTAAATGATGGAAATAGTCCAATATATAAATACAATTAAAATACCATCATCACAAACATTCAGGAAAATATTATATTCTTGTTAACTCTTTTTCATATCATTTTATAAAACTTTACATATTCAATTTTTCTTAATGGATCATTTTTAAATCATTTCACATTTATTTATTTTCTTTATACATTGTCTTGTCCAAGTAGAAAGTTTACTGGTAAATGGCTGCTGTTTTTGCTCCAAACTATCTTTCTTGCAGTTCTCAATAGAGTATCAATTATCTTTTTATTGACTTTAATAAAGTTTGAATTATCTTTATAATCTGTTAATATTTTAACATAATTTTCCAATGTTAATTTAAATTTATTGGAATGATCTTACTAGTCAATGATTATTTCCTCTGTTGAATCTTTTAAAAATATTACAAGAGATATATATTTTTGTTAGTCAAAATACAACCAATTCCTGCTTCATTTGGATGCTTACATGTCCACTTTCATTTATAATTTTTCTCAAAGAAAAAAATTGTAGTTTTTTTTTTATTGCTAACTTTATAAGTCTGCATCTTCTCTCACTTCTATTAGCATTAAAGTATCCTATGTCAATTTAAAAATAAGATAGATTGATCTGGTCAAAAGCATTTTGTATATCCATATAAAACATCTCTTCTGCATCATCATAATGAGAAATTGTTGCAATATAAATCTGAATTTTCTGCATTTGGTATTTTCAATTAATCTGAATAAATCTTGCCCCTCTATCTTCAGATATATCATCAGTCTGCACAATGTTGTTTTTCCACTTTTTGTTAATAATGGATCCCACTCCACTCACTTTTCCAATATCTACTTTTTAAATTAATTGTTTCTTCATCTTTTTTTCTAACATCACAAATTCAAAAATGTCATAGTTAATATTAGGTAGTTCTTTTTCCATCATTTTCATCATATTTTTTTCTGGGAATTCTTGTTTCCAACCATGCATCAATATTTAAACTGGAAGAATTCCATAAATATTGCAAAGGATCAGATATATTGCCAAAAACTTATGGTAACCTATAAACATGTTACTTGGGCAACACAAGAAAATGACTGAATGTCTTGAGCAAAGAATCAAGATATATGCATCAAAAAAATCTGAGTAATATTACAATGGAAAAACTCAAATGGAATTGTATTTAAACCATCAAATTGAATTTTAACTGGATAGTCTAAAGCCAATCAATTTAAAGAAAAGCATATCACATGGTAAAATACAACAGACAAATATCAGAGATTGAGTTTAAATTTGATTCTACTCCAATCAAAGTTGAAATTAGATACTATCTTAAAGTAATTTAGCCAACTCTATTATTTTATGAAGCTTTATAATGGATATACACTAAAAATTTTCAGTATGTTGATCAATTCTGCATTAGTGCCATCAAAAAAAATCTGTATAAAATATGAATGAAGTTCAAGAATTTAAAAATGATGAGGATAACAATTCATACCAGAATCCAATGACTCAATGTGTCTGTATTTTTCTATACATTTACCAAACAGACATCAAAAATAAGCAAGAGCCAACTTCAGTCACAGTTCAAACTTCAGGAGGGATACCTATTCCAAGTTCTTCTCCAAATTCTCTAATGTCTTGTGGATTCAACTAAGAACATCACAGATCTATGCATTTTTAAGACTATGTCCATTGACTGGGTGTTCATCTTTACATATAGAGTTATAATAACTATTTGTAATATTTCTGTTAATTTATATAAACATTGTCAGTTCTAAAATAAATCAATTATCTGAACATATTTCTCTTACATCAAAATCCATCAAATATTTCAAGAAAGAATCAATAGCCACAATAATTTATTTGTAAGTGATTTGCAGTTATAGATACCTTAATAAAATATTGGCATTAGATGGCAGCCTATGCCTGCAATCAGGGGAATCTCACTATTAACTATTGCTTTGGCTAGTGACTTTACAGCCTCCAAGAAAGTAGGGCCATAATTTAGTTTTGTCTCTTATGATTGTAAATATTTATAAGGAGAAAAAGATCTTTCACATGCAATTAATTCTGCTTTTAAGAAAACTCAATTGATATTTCAATAAAAACTATCAGGCAATTGAGAATAAAGATCATGATATTTTTTGCGCTCAAACTTAGAGGCAAAACTTTATTGTATTCTAAATTGTATCATTTGATTTACCTGTCTTTGCAAATTAATGAACTATTATGTATATAAATCTTAATTAATAAACATATTTATAGCATTTGTGTTTATCATCAGACCCAATATCAATATTAAGAATGAGGCATTTATATGAGTAACAATTATTTTATGACTGTGCTATTTTTCTGGGATCATTGTAAATTTTTTTTGTTGCTATTATTTCTTTGTAAGTAGAAATAATAATGTGGAAGTTAACTGGCAGAACTTGGTAAGCCTTTTTATTATTTTTAAACTCAAAATGTAAGTAATCAACTCCAAATGGTGATTTATCAAAGTTTGGATCATTGTTTAGACCAGGGGTGGGAAAATAGCAGCCTGAGGGCCACATGCGGCCTGCTAAGAGTTTTTATGCGGCCCACCAAGACAATCAGAAAAATCCGCCTTGAACTGAGATTTGCTTTCTGTGTGTGACCAAAGATTCGTCTCGTATTTTCCACTAGGATGGCTACATCAATACATATGTGTAGTGTAGATGCGATGTGCAGTGCTTTTCCAGTTGATCTGGTTAATTTCAATTTTGTCTTTGCATTAGCAAATATATACATTTCCAACTTTAGTGAAACCATGAACCCTCTGAAAAAATGTAAAATCGGTGATGAATGTCGTCTGTTTAATGAAGAATGAACAAACAAATATTTCTTTGGTAATACAGGGAATAAAGCAGTGTGTTTATTGTGTCGTGAAAAAAAGGTGTGGCCTTCCGTTAGTTAACCTTCGCTTCCACTAAGTGGCCCCTGATGTGGCCCTCCACCAACCTCTGTGGCCATCAAGTCAAAACAATTGCCCATCCCTGGTTTAGACTAATAAATCATGGCATTTACAATCTAAGTTCTTTCAATGAGATTGTGTTTCCATTGGTTTCTGAATATTTGTTGTTTTAAATCTGGTATCTTCAGATTAAGATAACAGTAATGTCATACCTTTTTAAACATCTGAAAAATTAATAAAGTGATCAGAGATTATTTTTAAGCTTTTTTTTTATCCTTGTATAAAAGTATATATATAATTAACTGTGTAAAATTTAAAAAGTGACTTTTATTTTTTAAACTAATTATCAACTTTGATGACCAACTCAGAATATCTTTCTGACAGTCCCAATTGCTTTTTAAAAAAATAAAAATAGTTTAGATAGAAATTGTAAATCTAAATATATACCTTTAGAAAATATATATATATATATATAACTTTAACAACCAACGAAAAATGATCGAATTTATAAATATTCATAACCATCCAATAGAAAACAACAACCGCAGCAAAATATTTTAAAACAGTTAAATTCAAATATCAGAAATAAAAATTTAAAAAAATAAAGACAGAGTCAAATTTGCTTCATTTAAGCCCTTATCATTCGTAACAAATAAAATAGCAATAATAGAAAGTGTGTGTTGTAAACTATAGTATTGAATGAAATTGTGCATTTTACAGTGAAATTTTCTAAGATAAAAGTATACTTTCTTGATAGTAAAATAGTTTATATTATCAATATTTTTACTCATAAAGTATCACTTACTGTGATTGGGAATAATACAGAAATAATATAGTTAAATTTATAAGTTTTATTTTCAATAAATAGCAAAACATTGCATTCTATACCATACAAGTTTGTTGTGATAAAATTTAATTAGAAACAGAAATTAATTAATTAAATTTTATGTATGGATATCAACCTGCATTACAAATATGACATTATTATTATTATGCAATGATGCAGGAAAAAAACTTATTCACACTCATTGGTTAGCATAAATCATTAGTACAAATCATAAGTTTATGTTTGGTTACTGGATATAACCAAGATATTTGATTATTGAAGACAGATTTCTAATCATAATGTTGTGTTTATCAACGGATTATATGTTTATAACTGTATTGGTGTTGTTAATTTGTAGGCTATAATTGTGTTTATGTTGTTTGGCTACTAATCAGCAAACAAGTTATTTTTCAGGTTTATCACCATGCTGTAATCAATTTAAAAGTGTTCATTTAGAACAAAATGCTATGTTACATTACCCAATGATTATCCTGAGTTTATTACTTTTATTTAAATGCTGATCACAAATAACAACAAGAAAATGGATTTATTGTAATTGGTTGAGATATCATTTGTTGCAATTATTTCAAGCTGATAAAATGATTAATTAAAAAAGAATGGTTGGTCATAAAAATTGAAAATAGCATGACTAATAATTGTTCTTTTAACTAAGAAGATGTGTTGATGTAGTTTTGAGAAACTATTTCCAATCAATTATAAAAATTGAATTTAACTATTGAATTTAAAAAACTAAATCAGTGTATTGAATTTAAAAAACTGAATCATGACTGGCTAGAAATAGTTTGTGCAAAAATTAGATCACAATACAACTATTTACATTTGCACAATAATTTCCCAAATTACTCAAGAATTGACATTTTTTTATGATCAATGCATAATTGTTAAAATGAAGAAATGGAATGATGAGAAATAATTTCAATAAAATATCAATCTTTCATACAATAAGTTTTAAAATCTTGAACATCCCAATACATCATTGGAAAATGCAATTATAAAAAAAAATAGAAGTTAATAAAAAAGGAACTTTTATTTTATATTGAAAAAAAAAACAATCAATTATATATCACATCTATCAATAACTCAAAATAGTTAAAGATAGATTAATTTAACTTTAGCAATTTGTATATTAAACAATTTTTTTAGATATAAGAAAAGTGAACCATTTTCTTTTTAAAAGTATTATTCTAAGGCTGTTTATTTATTTCTAGGGATTTATATATATGTATTGAAATGAATAATGTTTTATCTATTTCGTGTTGCCATGTGGTCTGCCACATGTTTGTGAGTTGGTTCAAATTTGTAAGTATTGCTAAAACTAGCAGTTCAAAAATTAAAAAAAAAAGATATTAAATGTAATAATAATATGTATATTCAAAAGTTAAGATTATTAAATGTCATATTGTAAAATAAAATAAAATTGTGTATGAGATTTGTTAAAATATTTAAATATAAGAGAAACTGGTAAATATATATATTATGTTAAAATTTTTTTATCAAAGAATATAAGAAATGTACTGTGCAAAACAACTCAGTTAAGAAATAGATTTTAAATAATTAAAAATAAGCTAATAAAAATAAGCCTGTTTTGGAGGTATGATATTCAAAAATAAGGAGGGAAATTAGACAATTTAATAATCACAGTATTTTGCAAGTTTAATCAATTAAATAATTAAAGTGTTTTTGAAATTCTTGTAATGAAAATAAAATTAGGACAGAAAGTGTTAAAAATAAGATATTAAAAATATTAAAAACAAAATTATTAAAGCCAATAAAAAACAAGATCAAGGTATTCAAAAACAAGAAGTAAAACATATATGAGCATTTTTTTCTTGAAAGCAGTCAATCTGGATTTTTACTTTATTCAAGCTACATTAAACCTTCATTATGATGACTGAGTAGAAAAAAAGAAAACTATCAACTACTGAAATCTATCCTGGATCTCTGGAATCTGACTATACTATTTTCCAATTGAATCTCTAATGAAAATAAATAATCTATGCTTAAACTTCAAATTTCAAAAACAGAAGGTTGTTCAAGGACAATATGACAATTTACAAATGGAATCAATTAATATTTGACATTATAGGAGAAATCAAACTGTGGCTGTAGAACTTTTGCTTTGTAAATTTTTTCCCATAGGAATTCATAATTGCTTATTTTTTGTATGAGATTACAGTTTTCAAGGCATTTTGGAAAACCAATTGAGCTTGTTGTCCAGGATAAATGTATATATTTTGCTCCATACACACTCCTCACTTACATCATAATCTTATATAATGGCTCATGTTTTATTAACAATGTTTGATTACATTAAATAGATATTAACTGCTGTTGTACAATACTTTTTAATACACACACACACACACACACATATATATATATATATATATATATATATATATAACAGACATTTGTATGTATACAGTATTAATATATAAATTAAGATTATAGTATATACAAAATTAAAGAAAATAATTTTGTTTTTAATAACAAAGTGAAAGAATATATTCACATACAGTGTATATTTACTTTGTGTGTGTTCACTAATTCAAATTCACTGAAAAAAATAATAATAATAAAAATCGTATTCTTTATTTTTTTTAATAAAATGAGTAGTGAAACATCAGATCTTTATCACAATTAAACAGATTGTGAATAATATTTTTTTCCCTATGGAAATAAACCATGACCTTTCTAAGAGTCTTTTTGATATTTTTATTTTTAAGTTGTCATTAATTTTGGAATTTATAAATTTATCTTTAACCCCCCCTTAATTTTTTTTTTTTTATTTTAAAAAATTTTTTTTAAAATCTTTTTTTTCTTACAAAAAAATAATAAAATTTTTTTAAAAATAATTTAATATTAGCAAAATTTTAAAAAATTTTTCTTTGCATAAAAAAATTTATTTTTCCCCAACAACCAAGATTTTCGTTTAAGGGTTATGCCATTATCTATTTATATTCTAAGTTAAACATATCAAACTTTAAGTTTTTTGATGTAATACAAAAATCATTAGAGTTTTTTTAGCCATTTTTAAATCAACAACTTTCATTTTATTACTTAACAAAGACAATTTATTATTTTTTTTGCATTTCATAAAACATATAGCTATATATTTAGAAAGCATTTTATTATATAAAATATTGTACCATATCATATTTGGAAAGAATAATAAAGTGAAGAATAAAATGATGTTTTTTTTTCAACATAAACCAAAAAAAATGTTATTAAGAAACATGGTTACTTTTGGTGGTGCTCAGAGACAGAAAAATGTCTACTCTCATGTCATAAAATATATTAAATTTATAATTTTAATGCTTTTTTGTGTTTATTTACATTTTTTTAATAGTGTATAATTCAAGTAGTATATATTGATATAGTGCGTATCATGGCTTCACAATATTTTCTTTATTTATTATATATATTGTACCGCTATTGAACAACAATATATGTCTGTAATTTTTATTAAAAAATTAAGATAAAAATAAATTATAAGTGGCTTAATTTTAAGATTTTTTTAATCAAAAAATTAAAAAATAAAAAATACTGTGTCATAGTTTTCTTAGAATAAAACTTCTTAGTAGAAGGGAGGAGAAATGTATAATAGAATTAAAGAACAGTTACAACTTTTTTTCTCTTTCTCTTTTTAAAGAAAACAGCTTTTATAAAGTAAAAGCTAAATAAATAATAAAATCTGATTGAAAATTTGTCTGTAAAAATAAAATGTAAAACTTTCATTATGTAATTAGTTTATAAGATTTTGATTAATAATAGAATCAAAATCAATAGTTGTATTAATTAACAAATTTGTAGATTATCTTATTGAGAATGTTTAGATGAATCTGAGCAAGAGATTAAGATAACCAGAAATGGAAAATTAATTAAAAGATATTTCAAGTTAAGATCTAAATTAAAAAATAATGATAAGAAATTAAAATAATAGCAGGTAAAAGAGTATATAAAGTCACTCTCTCTATTATTAGTCAGTCTGGTTTGTGATATAGTCTGGTTTGTGATATGCAGTTGGGGCTGCAATTTGCTACATTGTTCATCTGTTTGGATTATTATTATTCAGTTCCAACAAAATGCAGAATCCAAACAATCAGAGATCCAAATATTCAGAATACAGTAGTAAGCCAGTCACTCACTACTGCAGTCAACATTAATGGAGAAACCATACAAGCCACGGAGGTGTCCAACAGGGCTTCATGCCCCAAACCTTCACAAGTCAACTATTCCACCTGGAACAAATACTGGAAACTGATACCAAAATCATAAAATAGATGTTACTGCTATTCTTTCTCTCTTCCCCAATGCTGAGTCACTGGATGGAAACAAGCCATAAAGCCATCAATGGAGAACCAAAAAGGTCAACCAGTTGGAAAATACACACAATGAAACCCTAGGTGAAGAAATTTAAAATATATTCTGATCACAATCTAGACTCTTTATATTTAAATGAATGAACTTTAATTAACAAAGGAATATCATAATTTAGCCTGAGTAATTACTTATATGTTTTTATATGTAAATTTTAATATTATTGTGTTATATTATATATAGGTGTGTTTAAAATAAATATTAATGTTTGCCTTAATTGTTATTTTGTTTATTTTCTCTTTCTCTCTTGTCACTGCATCACCAGTCAATTATTGTATGTTATTTCATGTGTTAAGTAAATATGCTGGACCCTGAAACAGTGTATGAGTTTATCATGGGTATTTATACATTGGATTATGAGCCTACCATCCAGGTATGTTAATTATTTCTTGTAATTAGCTGGCACCTGAGGTTTACTTCTAAGCAAATAAAATGCTTTGGATGATAGGAGTTTGAATCTAGCAGTCGAGGTGGGCCACAATCTGGAAATGTGATCGTGTTATGCTGTGCATAGCTCAGTCTGACTGTGGGTATCATTGATCACTCTGCTATCAATGGTATTCTCCCCTCTGCTTGAAGGGCCGGTCCATTCACATAATGTTAAAAACAAAATTTTAAATTATGTTAAAAAAGGTTAAAACCCAATTAAACAGTATCTTTTAAACGGACCCAGTTTATTATATACACACACCCAAAGACTTTCTGATATAATGCTTTATATATTGATCTCCATTATTTTTTGATAAATATTAAAATTCCTTGAGACGTTTGTAGTTGTCGGTTAAGATATTTACATATATTCTAATAATTAATTTCACTCTTACATTTCAAATACACAGTTACTAGATAGATATATGAAGGCTGGTTAATCAAAATATATTTTAATAAACAATAGCGTAGATCATGGTATATGAGTACAAAGATATGAGTTGCTAAAAATAAAGATTATTTTGTACTTATATAAAGAATAGTTATAGTTGAATTCTAATAAAATCCACATCAGATTAAATCAAATATAATATTTTGTAAATTAATAAAAAATGATTAATAATCATGTTTAAGCATTTTTTGAAAAATGATTGATGTGAATAAGAATTCACTAAAGATATTATGTGGTAATCAACTATCAAATTAAATCTTCTGAAATAAAATAAAAATTAACTTAACCATATTACAAATTACCAAATATAATATCTATAAAACAACCTATCTTTTTATTTTTTATTTTATTCTGCGTATATATATATACTAAAATGTAATGTGTGCCTACAGAACGTAGAAGATTACTTACTAAATAATTATATTTTACTATTTAAGTTTTTATTATTATCTTGATTTATTTTTCGTATTACTTTCACTTTTTCTAATTATAATTTTTTGAATTGCATTTATTTTTCCTCTGGAGAAAGTTTTGTTCTCTTAGTATATGTGTGTGTGTGTTTTCTATTGTCTGGTTTCCATTCAATATCTGAAAGCAATCTTCAATAATTTGCATTGGATCGTCAGCTGTTAAGGTGATAGATTTATTCTCTAGAGAACTTAGCGTCTTATTTCTTCATTGTGATAATATAATTTAGTTTTGTTGAATTGTTTTCTCTAGTTTGGCGATTTTGAAGAAGAAATAGATATCTTTTTATTTGCTTCTTTCTTTAATTTTTCCATTGTGAATTTGCATTATTAAACTAAAATTTTAATACGTTTTAATACTATTTTTGTAAAGGTATTAAATATCATTTGAATTCAAGTTATTAAAAATATATATTCCATTATATTTGTTTGATTACTTTTCTTAAATTTATCGGTAATATATGTATTGATATTTTAAATAAAAATAAGCAAAATGAATAGTGGCTTGTAATCTACGATAAAAAAGTCAATTCGTCAGCAATAAAAGGAGAAAATTATGCTGATAAATAAATACTTGAGTCTTTAGTGGTCACTAATATCTTTAGAATTTTAAAACACAAAAAATTATTAAATATAAAAGGTTGAGTTATGACTTTTCTCTGTTTAACATGTGAAGGATTAAAGTGTAATTATTATCATTTTCAATCTTTATTGACTCATTTCAAAATAAAGGTTTCTTCAAGCTTAATTTAATTTCCCCAATCCATAGTTTCTCTTCTCATTAGCACTCCAATAAACATTCATATATATATTCATGGCACGTGTGTGTGTGTTTAGCTCTTTCTCAGTGTCTTGGGATTTCAATTTACGAATTCAACTTTTCATCTATTTTTTTTTTAATATTATGTGCAATTCATCTCCACTTTAACTTTACATTTTATATTTATTTTTTCTATATTTTACTATGTGATTTAAAATCGCTACCGAAATTGCTCTTCTACTAATCATCTATGTTTCAGATTCATATCTAAGCAATCTTCCTTTTCAAACACCGAAAGAATTCTATCCAAGTTGAATTCTATAAATAATTCCAACATTACATTTCCATGTGTGTTAATATTCTGACCGTGATATTTATAATTATTACACTTATTATTTAAGTAATACTTTGGGTGCAATTTGAAAATTATAATTGCAATTTGTAATGTTATAATTGACTATTTATTAGTCTGCATTCACAACAGATTATATTTATCTGTTTAAGGAGATTTATTTAAACTTCTTTCTGTTGATAATTTCAATCTCTGTGATCAAGTTGTAAATTTAGTATCTATATAAATATATGGGACCATTAATAGAGGTGGGATTTCCCTTCTATTGCTAAAAGGAGGTTGTCTTGCCAACAGTTTGAAATTCTTAATTGTTATCTTTATTGGGATTGTTTAAGTGCTGACTGGTTTTTAATGCTTCTAATTATTAATTTCTAATTTATTTATATTACTAACAAATACAAGAATTATTAATGAATGAATCCTGAGTGTTGGATATTTAGTAATATATATATATGGATCACTTTGAAACAATAATTATAAATATTAAAAATGCATCTATATTATTAAAAAAATGTTGATGACTATTTTACTAATTTTTAATAGAAATCAAAGACAGATAAATTATTTTATTGGAAATGTTAATAAAATAGATAAAAATATGAAGTTTACAATAGAAAGAAAACAAGAAAATAGAATAATTTACTTAAATATTTTAATATTTTATTTAATAAAAAATATAAAAATGGAGAGGATGATGTAGAAACAACAATATATAGAAAATCTAATAATAAAAAAATTATAAATTGATTTTCAATTATATATACACCTTGGTCTCGTTTTTTGTGGTAGATAGGTTCCTCAGAAAATGCACACGAAAGAAATCACACAAAAATAGACATAACTTATCTTGAAAAATGGGGGATATGGATTGTAATTTTCCAAAAATCACATAAAAGCAAAGCAACAATGTAAAATTAATTTAAAATTCGCATAAAAAAAAATAAGAAAATAAAATATGACTAATAAAAAATTTCAAATTTGAAAAAAAACTGATACAAGACAAACTTTTTTACTTTTTTTATTAACTACAGTATTTAATTTTATTCAAAACAATATATTTTTATGCGTAATTTACATTTTTTTTTCATACATGTACGGTATTTTATCATGATGTGATGTGTCATGATGTGCTGTGATGTGAGGTACTGTAGCTTCTCCTTAAACAAAGTCAAGAAGAAATACAACTAAAACATTTTCCAATAGCTGTTGATCCTTCCCATTTCACTAAGTGATCTAAAATTGAAATTTTTGTTTACAAAGAAATTCATTTACTTGGGTGGGTTTTTTTTTTCTCCATTAGAATAAACTAAAAGTTTAAAATAAAAATTTAGACTTACGATAATAAAAAGATACCGACTCACCAATGTTGGGCAAAATTTAATTAAAACAATTAAAAATTAAATTCTTATTTTTGTCTTTAATTTTTTAATTTTCAATTCCATTTAAAAATCAAATTACATCACCTTAATTTTAGATCATGTTACATAATTTTTAAATTGTTAATTATAATTAAAAATCAGATTTTAATTGTCAAATTTAATTGTGCCACCACTGTTACTCACCTTTTAAAAATAAACTTGTAGACACTAAATGATTACTTGATTATGTACTCTTTTTTTAAAAAGCAAAAATAAAACGTGATTTAAAATGCAAAAACAACATCATACATATTATTTTTCATCTATAATGTTTGCACAGGTTTACATTATAATCTTGTAAAATTTAATGTGTATATGTAAAATGGGGAGATTCTGATTTTAAGTGACTTATGAGCTTCTTTATTGCATAAAATCTATTACAGTACTATTATAAAATGCTGAAAATATTGAAATTATTAGATGGAAGTCGAACTCCGATAATGCGCATTACTTTAAATATGACGTGAGCACGCGAAATTTATAATCTTTAAAGTAATAGCACACTATCGGAGCTCAACTTCTGATCTAATAATTTTTATTGCATAAAAGAAAATGCATACAAAGATATTAAGAAGAAACATGAATCGCATAACTTCAAAGTCGCATTAAATAAATCCGTAAACGAGACCCGGGTGTATGTATAATTAATAATATACTTTCTAGGATACCATACAACTAAAAATTATTGTTCTAATAAAATACAATATGGAAAACAAAATTAAAAATATGATTTAAAAATAATTTTCCCATGATAATATTATATATATATGTAATATACAAATCAATATATATATATCAAAATACAGTACAATTTATATAAATTATATTCTTTTAGAAGTACTTTCGACTATACACTTTGTAGTCTTTATCAACTATATAACATTGATTATTCAACGTTATATAGTTGATAAAGACTACAAAGTGTATAGTCGAAAGTACTTCTAAAAGAATATAATTTATATAAATTGTACTGTATTTTGATATATATATTGATTTGTATATTACATATATTGTGAAACGAATACAGGTATTAAACTTTATTTATTACATATATATATATATATATTTAAAAAAAGAAGATAATGAAAAATAACAATAAAAATAAATATTTATAAATAATAATTAGCAACAATAAAATAATAATTAAGTATAGATGAAATTATAAATAAATCATTTAGGAAGTATACAAATTTAATAAATACTAAAATAATTTTTAAAAAAGGAAAAATCTATTGAGTTTTTCTAAAAAAAAATACACATATAAATTGTAATAAAATATTAAGAATTATTATTAGAGTTTATGAAATAAATTACAAAAAAAAAATTCACAAAAAATATGAAAAATAAACAAAAAAAATAGAACAGTGCTAAAATTATATAAATTACATAAAAAGTCTTTTGTTTTTTATATATTTAAAAAAAAGATTATAATTTTAAAATGAGAATATAAAGATAAAATATTGTATAATAATGAGAGAGAAAAAATAGAGTCACAAATAATTAGAAGACCTAGGCGTAATTTGGATAAAGATTTGGGTGCAAAGATGTTATCAGTTTAATAATTAATTTATTCTACTATATATATGAATAATTAGTAATATAATGAAAAATATATTGATAATGTATAGGCTAATGAAATAAGATATTAGGTATAAATAAAAATAAAATGATTAATAAATTTCCATTAAATTGCTTTCTAAGTAAAAAGATTTGTTTATAAAAAAAATATATAGAGAGAGGGAATAATAGATAAAAGAAAAATTTTAAAATAATATAAATTTTTTTTCATTTCAACTTTCAGCAGTGCAGAATCATTCTTTTTCTCTCTAAACATCTTTGCAAAAATGTATAACCTATGCTTGTGTATTTCATATCATCTTGTAAATAATTTCCTATAGTTTTTAGCAAAAAAATAACACAATTATTCAACTTATTGTTGATTTTTTTATCACAATTTTTATATAATATATGTATTTATTTTTAATACTGAAAGGAAAAATGTCCTTTAATATAAAAAAACAATAAATTGATAGTTGAATTTAGGTATATATATAATTTCACTTATTAAATTTATTATATTTTTTAAACTTACAAAAAAATCAGTTATCTTCATGGAAAACTACTTTTAATTATAAAATAATGTTGAAATTTATATTTTAAAATATTAGTTTGTAAAAGAAATAGATCAGATAATAATATGAACATGTAATGTTTTTGCTCTCAATATGTCATGTGTATGACTCAGATAGTGTCTTATTTTGTTTTTATTCTTAATTAATGTTATTTTTAAAATAAATATTTGAAATTAAATAATATCAAAAATAATATTTATTTTAATAAGTGGGAAAGATCCTTTAAATTACATTTTTTATTTAGGCCAGAGATTCTGTTGGATATTTGAAAATTCACATCTTCAAAAAAAAAAAACTATTATTTATAATAATCAATAAATGTTATGCTTTTTTTATAATTAGATCTAGATTAATTTTAAAATATTAAAAATCTTCTTATTTTAGAACTATCATACTAAAATATACAAAAGAGACCACATGTGAGATGGATGGATGAAATAATAAAGTGTGCTAGTGATGTAGAGAAGAAAGGCTAGAAATCAAGCAAGATGGATTGAACTTGGAGAGACCTTCATCTTATAATTTATCAATAATGGTTGAAAATGAAATGGTGAAATGAAAAATAATTTATGAATATATTAAAAACTAATAAGTTTTAAAATATTTAAATTCTATGGGGATTTTTTTGTATTTTTTTTATAATTATTGTATTTTATAGGCTTTTATTATTTTTAATGATATGTTAGATTTATATAGGATTTAATATTTATTTTTTATGATAAATTATTAAGTTATTGTGAAAATTGTATATTCAATAAATACATAATTTAGTATAATGTTGCTTGGAAAAATAGCTAAATAGTGGAAGAAGATTGGAAAAAAATTTAATTTTTAAATATATTTTGTTGTATTTTATTTGATATATTAAACATTTAATGGAAAATATAATAGTATTTTAAAAATAACATTTTTCAAAAAAAAAAGAAATAGTATAATAATATATAAATTTTAAAAAATATCAAATTGCAGGTTACATATAAATGAAGCTTTTAAAGTTGAATATTTTTAAAATTAAATGTTTTATCATATGCATTTTGATGTAAATATAAAAATTATCTTGATTTAAATTATTTTTTGTAGTTTTGTTTTATATAAAAATTTTGATTTTTATTTTAAATTTATTATGTGAACTCTGTAGAAGTTTATTGGACAGTCAAAACTATTGGCTATTTTTGGAAGTATGGACTAATAAAATATTGCTTATGTGTTGTGTAAAATTCATAGAAGAATGTGTTATTCTTGTTCATTTATATCATTAATATTAATCCTTATTTTTTTTTCACTTTGAAAAGTCATTGAATATTATCTTTTTAGCATTTACCTTCAGTCCTCTTTTCTTGCTTTTACTTTATAGGTCTTGCAACATTATAAATATATGCAAAATATAATTGATTTAATCTCCACAATGATTATTATAAGACCTGAAACAAATGCAGTTATTACTATTGTGACTTTTAACTCTTCCACATTTCAATATTTTTTTGAAATCATATTCTAATGGCAGTTTGAGTTGCAATTCATTTTATTTTAATATTAAAACTATTATTTTATATTCTGAATCAATAAAATGTATCTAATTTATTAGAAATATAAAATTTAAAAATAAAAAACATCATAAAAAATTCATATTTGAATTTTGAAAATATAAAAATTAATACTAATAAAATGAAATATGTAATGAGAACAAATAACTTTTTTTATTGGATGACTGCCACAATGCTTGTAGAAAAAAAATCCAATAATGAAATCTTGATAAACTTCACTTCTAAAACTCAAATTATGTCTATGAAATTCTGTTCTAAAATTTAAAATTGCATTTGTAATTATTAAAATATCACAAAAGTTTTGCATTATGGCATTTATCAGAGCATTACTGATCATAATTTTATTTTTACCATTACTATGATTTTTTTTTAATTTGTATTTTAAAAAAAAGAAAATATATTCAAATAAAATCTAGCACAATTGCAAAAAAATATTTACTTTTTATTAATTACTATATAAATATTTTGTAAAAATAATCAAAAACATTTAAATAATTGCTAACAACAATAGAAGAAAAATTTATAAATAGTCTTGAAGCCTGAGATCAAACAATCTACTACTGACTGACATTGGCATTCTTTAGTAATACTTTATCTATAAAATTTTCACATTTTTTAAACTAATAAATGAATGTGTAACCAGAAAAATAGTAGTATAAATAATCATAAGATAGTTAAAAAAACTGAAAGTGGCAGCAACACCATCAAATACATTGTTTACAGACAAGAATCATTGAATTAACAATTTCAAACCACTATTATGTTGACAATTTTCAAAAACAATTGCAGAGTGACTACAAAATTAAATTAAATAAAAAAAAAATATTTTTTTTGTTTTGTTTTATTTTTCCAATAAAATAATTTTGTAACCATTCTGTAATTGTAAATACTTTTTTTTTTTTCAGTAAAATACTCAGGTAAAATTTTAGATTTGTAATAATATTTAGTAATCACAACTGCTTTTTGTAAAACTATAAAAATGTGAATAGTTAGTTATATACCATCTTGAAATAAATTAGGCATTTTTTTAAATTAGTGGCCTTGTGATATAATGATAACCTGCCATTACCACAAACTGGATTTTAATCCAGATCAGGTAAAACAAGAATGGAAAACTACTCAAACCCTCACTACCCTGCAATTAAATTTTTTCATTAGTAATGAATTTCCTGTTACTCTATAAAGGACAAGCAAAGAACTCTTTGTCCTGAAATAGACTATTTATTTATTTATTTATTTATTTTGCTCATGACATTTCTCTTGTGCCTTCTTATCAGCAAAGAACTCTATCTATAGGATTTCATGATTTTTTTTAAATTACTTTGGATTATCTTTGAGTGAAAAAGCAGTGAAGGTACTTTTACTATAATGAATATAATGAAGTTTCATGTTAATTATGATGATTGTTTATTCCTCCCTCTGTTTTTCCATAAAATTTTAAGAAAAGAATATTAAAAATTATATGCAACTTCATGAATTCACTTAGTTCTAATAAAATTTATATAGTTTTGAACCAAACAGTCAATACACTATTTTGTTTTTTGCTTTCAGAAGGATTTTTTAAAACTATTGTAAACTTAAGAAACTGATGAACATTAGTTGTTATATCTATATAAAAATGAATTTATGTTTTATAGTTATAAGCTTTATTACTTTTTTAGTAATCTATCAAATTCATTGTTTTTTGTTGTTGTTGTTGTTTTTTTGCTGTGCTGCAGTTAAAATAAGAAGTATGCTGCTACCCCCCTACATTCGTGGAAATAATAAAATGAATATATCATTAAATGCATTATTCTGTTCAGAATATGATTTTCCTATATAAAATTATTCCCTTTGAAATAATAGGATTATAATATCATTTAAGACTTATCTGTTAGTTTTAACATTTAAAAAACGATTTAAAGTAGTCATGATCACCAATTGTCAAAATTCCTTTTCAGTTTTAATCTATTAATTATTGTTAAGTCTTCTCATAAGTCATAGAAGATTGCTTTTAAAGAATTATTCAACTAAGTGCAGAATGTCTTAAATTTTTTAATCAACTTATTAATAATATTATTATTGATAGAAACCCAGCTAAAGTTTGTCTATTTATTAAAACTCAAGAATAGTCTTAAATGTAGCCACAACACAAACTTTAAGAGAATTTCATTTTTTGATGCCATAATGAACTAGAAAATTCAAAACTATCATGAGTAACAGTGGTTTCTAAATAATAAACATATTTTATACATATGTTCTGCATAATATCTATATTTAATGCAATTATCACTATAATCTTAGAGGATAGAAGTCTGTGATATTTTTAACGATCTGCACCTATAAGTGCTAAGGTGTTGACATTTTTTACATGTTAATATAAATAATTGATTGTTTTGAAGGTGAATGCATTTATGCTTTTTGTAGAGATTATTTTTAACAATATTCTTAGCAATTGACAGTCTTTGTATTCTGAAAAAAATTAATAATAACAGAGAGCCTTTGATTTTACAAAACTAATATAAATATCATTTTCAATTACTTTCAACTATAAAATACAGTTTCTTTTTACTCACACTTTAAATTCTGCAAAAAAATATGGCATTTGAGCCACAAGAAATGAAAGACAGAGTTTAGGAACTTTTAGCTCTCAAGTCCATAACATTAACACTGGGCCCAATTTTATAAAACCTGTTGATATTAATTGACATCTTTCTGATAAAGAATATTAGCATTTTTTCTGCATTGTTTTATATATATATAGAAATTGTGTTGCAAGTGTTAATACATAATCTTTCTTTCATTTGATAAATTGCCTTTCCAAATATAGATATGAACCTATTTAAACTTTTTTTTTTTTTTGCAAAATGGATTTTCTTAAGAATAGCTTTACCAGTCTTAAACTTTAACAAAATATGAAAAATGTGTTATGGTGAGATTTTACATTGTATATCAAGCAAATTTTACACCTATTAGGTACTGGCAAACAATTGCAGTGTGTAATACATATAATAAATAACTGGTATACCCTCTAGTTGCAATGTTCTTACAAACAATTCCAACAATTAAATTAATATGTATTAATTATCTCAAATAATTAACACATTCCTCTCACTGAAAATATTTTTGATGATTCTCTATATAACATCATAGAGAACAATCAAAGACAGTCATTCTCTTATTGCATAAATTATCAAATAGTGCAGCTAGAGGACAGAGCAGTTATTAATAGCAAATGTGCTTCAAGAGTATGAACTATATTCTACTTATCTATATTTAGTTAAAAATGAAATATTTATTTTTATTACAGTCATTATCTCATACTTTATCATTATTAATACAAATATCATCCCTTTTTTATTGCTTAAATTAACAATCTACTAATAGGGAAGTCTAGTCAAGCTTTTTAAGACAGGCAATCTTAAACTATTATACATAACTTCTTTCATATCTGTGTAGCGTAGAAAATCTTCAAATACAATATACATATATTTGCCAAATGAAACTCTTGTTTCAAATTCAGTTTCAAGTATTTATTGTATTCTCCTGCAAAGTCATAATTAAATCTTTGCTTTTTCAGTATTGAAAACTTTACAAAACTGCATACAAAGTAGAAAAGAAAACAATGAAATTAGAATTCTTTTGCATGTAATCCAAAAAATCAAAATGTTACCCACAAACATATGATCCCACTGATGGCTGCAGACATGAAAAACTCATGATGTCTGACCTCTATATCAGTCTAAGTGATTAAACTATTAGTAAAATAAAACAAAAAAATAATAATTAGGGAAATAGTTTAAAGAAATGATAGAAAAATTGAAAACAATACCTAATGTGTGATATTAGATATTATAAGGGAATAGAAGTTAAACTTGGTGATATTCTTTCAATTAGTTATATAGAGAAACATTTAATGTTTTATTACTATTTGCCTACACAAGATCTCAGTTCATTCTAAGTTATGCTCTTAACTTTAATATAAGCTCCTTTTAAATAAACATATTAATGCACTATATTTAAAAATCCCTTTACATGCATGCACTCATTTCCAGGGAAACATAAATTACTGTATACTTACATATTTCTTGTCTTTATATTTTTCAAGACATGAGAAATTGTTTTTACTAATAAAGCAAACATTGCTTTCTGCATTTTTGCAATTTTATTTTTTAAATAAAAACAGTTCATCTTTTTTTTTTTTTAAAAAAATTATTTTATTTTTTAAGTTCGATTAATTTACAAGTTAATTTTATTGTAAAATATATTTATAATATAATGAAAAAGAAAGTACTATGTTCTGAACGAAAAATAGTTTGTCATTGATTGAGCATATGATTTACATTAATGATCGAAATTTTTTTATTTTGTAGAACTTCTTGATTATGTTTTTCCCAAGAAAATAAGGCTACAGATTTTTTAATTTCAATTAGGGCATTAATCTACAAAATAGATGCATTTGTTCTTAGTAGAAATAATATTTAGACTTTGATGATGATTTGTACATTATGTTTGCTTCCTGAAAAACAGATTAATTACTAATGAATAGCTTGTAGACAATAATCTATCATCAGGTTATTTGCCTGTTTCTAAGTAAAGAAAAAATTATCATTATATTTAATATTCAAAATTAATTGAGAATAAGGTATCTATAATTATATTCAAAAGTGAAATAATAGATATCAATAAATGAAAACATACAGCAATCTGATACTTTGAATTTACTAGGTATGAAGCTATTATACATATTCATTTACATATTCAGTCTATGCCAGAGTTTTTCACATTGATGTAATATAGTTACATCTCTTCTAACAGCTTATAAAGATTTTTTTTAAGTGCACTGAAAGCAATATGTGAGCCTGCGAAATGATATTATAATTTTATTAAATTCAATAATGGCACTCTCTTATATAATAAAAATGATATTTTCAAATAGATTGAAGAAATATTTTGATCATCTTTTGAATAATGATATACGAATTGAAAAGGGACAACTTTTAATGATGCATCCATTTCTTTTACTCATTTTGATTTGGACCAAGATATCCAAATTAGTTAAATCAAAATAACTCTTTATAATTTCAAAAATGATAAGGCTGCTGGATTATCTCAAAGACATTTTGAAAAGGTATAATATTGATTGTTGCCATTAGAAAAATATAACAGAGAATAGAATATTATAATTTGACAAGTGTTAAAATATTTCAGAAAGAAAAGTTGTTGTTTTTTGTTAGAGAAATTTTAAAAAAGCATCACATGTCAAAAAAAAAAAAAACAGAAAAATAAACCAATATTGGTTTGCATAATCATTGCAAAACTCGTTTCTAGAGTAGTTTTTTTTTTTCTTTTCTTGGAGTTGGAATGGGTATACTCATTTACTAATGACTATTATATTTATGTGTGTGTGTATATATATATATATATTCATGATTTGTTTTACTAAGTATTGGTCATTGTACATTTATGATGCTTTACCCTATAAAATTGTTTTTACTCAAAAGTTTTTAATACTCAAAGATAGTATATGTCATAGTTATCTTCTATAATTTGTGTAACAACTTTTTTTATCTTGCAATTTATTCAGTTATTGAACCATAATTTTAAAATAAAAATTATATATATTGTGAAGATGTTGAATAGTCAAAAATCTGTAACTCACTTTTTATCGCAGTTTGCATATTTACTATTCTAAATACACAAATGCAAATAAAATAATTTTGAAAAGTATGTAATGTAATTGTACAATTATTAATAAAAATGCATTGTTTTAGACCAATTTAAAAATTTAGAACATTACATGATATACTTCAAAAGTTACAACTGATTTGTTTAACTATTCATAACTTGCTTTTATAAATGTTTATCAGTATTTTCAAACAATTTTGTAGGAAATCTTGTTTAAATTAGATCTATAAAACATTATCACTATAGCTGAGGTATTGGATGTTTTTTTTAATATTAACAATATGCTTACATAAAAAGTAATTATTAACAAGCAGTTTTCCACATTAAAAAAAAATCTTTTAATTCTTTATCACTTTTTTTATTTGCCATAAACTGTGTAATCATCCAAATAGAAAATAGGAATGAATTTTGAAGTAAGAAATTTGTTGATTTGATTTGTTTGTTTTTTTTAATGAATGTAATTTTAAACTTTACAGTTGTACGGCAATGTAGTGAACACACACGCACATACATATATATGTATATGATAATGCAGTCTTTAAATAATTTACTGAAAGATAAAGATTTCTCCAACAGCGTCCATCCTTAATAGAAGAATGCGAAGAAGTCATTTTGATTTTCTAAAAATTTATCCTCTAGCTATTAGATATTCATTTAAAATTTTATAATTTTAAGATATAAACTTATGTAGTTACGACTTTTTTTTTTTATAATTATTACTTCTATTATTGTCATGATTAATTATTCATTTTTTATTCACTGTTTTAATAATTCATTTTTTGTATGTAATGTGATTAATATTACTATTTTTTATTACAAAAAATGTAACTTTAGTTTATAATAAAAATTAAATCCTTCATTTCTTATCAATTATGAAGTTAATTAAGTTTTTTTTCTTCATTTTTTTATATAGATAAATTGCGCTTCTTAATTTTTTCATAAAATTTTAAAATGTTAATTGAAGTGAAAAAATAAAAAATAAAACGCTTTTAAAATGCAAAACTGATGTTTTGAGTTGGTATTTGAATGACCTAGGTTTTGATGTAAAAATTACATTACATTTATTATGCCTTGAGATTATTCATTGTGAGGGAGGGGGGGTCTATTAATTACTTTTCTTCAAAAACAAAGTTCAGTCAGATTTGTTTGGCATTAAATCATCATTCAAGTTATCTAGTTTTAAATATTGAAGATTCAAGATTGTTAAACTATTCACATTAAAATAATCCCCTTAAAAAAACTATATATTAAAGTGGTAATGAGAGTAAGTGATATATAAATTTATCGAAACTCGTAAAAGCTCTGATAATTGTAATAATCTATCAATTAAAATAATAAATATTAGCTTGAAAATCGGAAAATAATAACGATACACAGAAACTAATTTTTATCATCTTGATATATTGGTGGAATAGATGACTGAAAGGAACTTGGAAGTCTGGGTTCAAATCTTCTCTAATTAGTCTTGCATTGGTGGTCGAGAGGTCAGCGCGACTGCCTTACAAGCAGTTTCCCGGGTTGCGAGGTCCCGGCCGATGCTATAACACTTGAAAAAAAAAAAAATCTTCTCTAATTACTATATATTGTAAATAACGTATATAAAATATTTCTTTGTTTACGTAATTCTTTGTCTGCCGTTGAATATATGCATAGATAAAAAAATTATAATAATCTTTTCAATAACGAGAATCATACAGTTAATTGCCAGGGAGGTTACGCCAATATATTCGAGCAGTTTGAGCACAATTCATCATTTTTACTCGTTATCGATTTACTATAGGATGAAGGTCTCTCCAAGTTTATCCAGTTTCTTCAAGCCTCTTTTCTTCACATCATCCCAGTACATCTTTTTATTTTGTTCATCTATGTCATATGTGATCTCATTCTAGATCTTTTACAATCTCTTGGACTCCAATTTAAGATCTCTTAATTTTTTCAATAATATCAGTATTATATATGTTCCCTCTTTGTTCTTTCACTCATGTATTTTGTTTTTGATCTTTCGCTACTACTTCTAACATCCTTCACTCTAAACTTCATTAAGTGATTTAAAATCTCTTTGTTACTCTTCTGTTAAGTATCTAAGTCTCAAATACATAAATAAGTACTGGTAAAATACATTTATTAAAAATCTTCATTTTCAAACATATAGGATATTTCCTTTTAGTATTAAATTATTTTAACAAATGTACTACATCCAAATGTAATTCTATGATTAATTTCCTCTATTGTGTTTTTATATTATTAATAATCTGGCTAAGATATTTGTAGTAATTTCTTTTAATTCATCTCTATCAATCTTTATTTTCGTCTTTTGAGAAAATTCATGGAACATTACTTTAGTCTTTATTTTTAAGTCTACTTTTTTACTTTCATCTGATTACTCTTGCAAAATTTCTTTAAGCTTTGAAGCATTATTTGCAAAAAAAAAAAAGAACAATGACTTCAGCAAAATCTAGTTGATTTAAAATAATCTCCATTTACTTTTACTTTTTTAGCTTTCTATTTTAATCCACAAAATATTTCTTGCAAAATTGTAAAAAGTTTTGGAGATATGGAATCATCCTGTTGCATACCCTTTTCAATGTTAATTTTCTTAGTATCATTATCTTATTTAATCTTTAATCTTTGTTGTTGCCTTTTGATAAATATTTTTCAGAATATTAATCACTAAATAAATGCTTATAGATTTGTTTTTTATAATCTACAAATACAAGCCCATACGGGGAACTCATATTCATTGGCTTTTTCCTATAATTTTTCTCAATATTTAGATCTGATCCACTGTGCTAAAACCATTTTTAAATCCAGCTCATTGTTTTAGTTGATTAAAATTCAAAGTTCATTGTAGATGAGTTGTAATTATCTTGGTAAAAATTTTGTATAGAACTGATAAAACATTGATATGTCTGCAAATTCTAATATCTTCTTTAGGTTTTTTTTAAAATAATATTAATCCTGCATTCTTCCAATCATTTGGTCACATCTTTACCACTCAGACATTTGGTATAAACTTTGTCAATAATTTTTTTATTTCTTTGCCTGCTTTTTTAACATATCGATTATAATTCCCTCATCACCTGGAACTTTTCTCTTTTTCATAGATTTTATTGTATGTCTCACTTCTTTTTTTAAAATCTAGGTCAATTCAGAAAATATAGTAGTTGTAGAGTATACTTTTCTTGTTTTTTTTACTGCTATATAATGAAGCAGTCAGATCTGAGTTCGATCCTAGCTTCATGACATCTAGCCATAAGCCCACTTCAAACCCTAGTACTAACCTTAAATTTCCGATGCAATGGGTCTTTATACATTCAGTCCACACTAATTTCCATAAAAAAAAACTATTACATAAATGTGTGTTAAAATTAATTCGTTTGAGTTTAAATTAATCAATGCTATTAATAAATTCATGATAAAATTATTCATGAATTTATATATATTACAACTGCGTGGATTGTGCATATATATTTGTAAATATTTAAATATATATAATTGTTCGAAAGTTTCATTGCGTCGGGAATGTTTGATTTCATTTTTAAATAATTTGTTAAAATTTTAGTGATTAAAAGCTACATTCTTTTGATAAGCTTTCAGATTTTCCCTTTCCAAAAACAATGGGTAAAGTTTGATTAATTAGAAAAAAAGATAAGTATTTAAAATGTAAGGATTTCCTAATTAAAATCATTTTCTGATTTTAAGAATTCATTTTCTAATTAGAAAATGAATTCAAGTTTGAAAGCCTTATTGAAGGAATGTATCTAAAAACAACCAGTAAAT
This sequence comes from Epiperipatus broadwayi, assembly GCA_028023455.1. Taxonomy (NCBI): domain Eukaryota; kingdom Metazoa; phylum Onychophora; class Udeonychophora; order Euonychophora; family Peripatidae; genus Epiperipatus; species Epiperipatus broadwayi. The sequence continues at coordinate 10,087,827 of JAQFVV010012411.1, forward strand.
TTTGTAACATTGATAATGAAAGAAGCACTAGCCCGAAGGCATCAGATACAGTATAAATAGCTCTGAAAAGTTTGAAGGGAAAAGCCATCTTTGTTGTAGAGAAGTGCCATTAAACTCTGTACATTTTAAAATCATGAATTCAAATAGTGTTTCTATCATGGTAAGGGGTTAAATGTCAGAAATCTGGCTACAGTTCCTGAAGTCCCCTAAAATCTTCAATGAAGTTGCTAAATTCTTTTCAGACCAATCATGCTGCTAAAATCATGAAAGTCCATTAAAATGCTGTTCAAGTAATCGACCAAATGCATGCCTATGTTTTACCAACCTGTACATGTAAACTAAGGAACCAGCCCCAGAAGAAATGGTAATATAATTCCATAATGAGCCGTAACTTTCTGGCCAGTTTCGAACTTTACTTTACACTCCCTTTAAGAGTTCTTTTCATTCTTTAATGCAAATCTGTACAAAACTTTCTTTTATTTATGCTTTTTAAATTCATAGTAATTCTCTCAACCTCTAGTCTTTAACTTTCCTTTCTTATGATGGCGGTTCATTTATTATATTATATATATTTATTGTGTGATTTATTAATGTTGTTTATTTTTAATTATATGCCAATAATCTTTCGACTCGATGAGCTCCTTTGTTTCATTTGCTTTATGCAAATAATATAATATTAAGTCTAATCGTAATTCTCACCCATTAGAACTAAATTTATACGTTCTATTAATCATCGAGTCTAAAGAAATTATTAAATGTTTACTATTTTTATAATTGGCTAATAATAAATTATTAGCTCCATTTCTAATCTATGCCCCAGCTATTTTCTCATTTCACCAATATTTATTTATTCATATATAATGTTAAATTGTTTTTGCAAAAGGGCCGATAAAGGAATCAAATATATTCTAATTCAAATTTCTGTTACTTGCTATTAAGATTCAGGAAGAGCACAATGTTTGGGGCATAATTAATATAATTTTATAAATGCTTTGAAATAGTTTTAGTTAAAACCTCATTTGACTTTAATTAAATTGATCAAGTCATCATGTACAGCATTCTATAATAAATTGGGTTTTATTATTCAAATGATGACTATCAAGTCATCATCTTCAAATGTTGCTGATGAAGGGAAATCTTCTGCTCTGTAGGCTTGTTGGTGGTGATATCACTGTTATTTTAAATTATAGAGGAAGAAAGCACTTCTTCCCCACTTATATTATATTCTGAACACCAAAGGTTCATAGTTACGTGTTCCACATCTTGTAAAGGGCAGGCAGTAAGACTTGTCAAATACAAGCCGCCATACTCTTAAACCACTGACCAATGATTATCTCTCTTGTTGTTTTATAGCTCATAATTTGTCAGCACCGTAATCTTTCTATTCCAGTAAAGCTCGCTCTGATGCTCGTAATTCATGATGAAGTGATTTCAATTAAAGTCGAAAAAATTCTCAGTTATTTCAAATTAAATACGTTTTCTAATAAAGGTTAAAGTTATGCCCTAAATACATATCTTGCTCTTCATGAATGGATTTGCGAATGTGAAAATAAATCTCACATTCTTCTGTATAAAATAAGAATCATAATTTCCTTTACAACTGAATATTTTTATCTGCCTTTAGTTTCTTGTTGGGGGCATAGACATAGAATTCCATAATATTGTGTAATACTCGTTGGCATATAATAGGAACTGCCATTCTTATTATAATTATAAACTATGTTTAAGGACTAGAAGTAATTAATATAATCATCATTTAAATTGAACAAAACTATTACTAGTATTATTAAATATTTTATTAACACACTTGGTTTCTTAAGTCTTTTATTCAATAATTATTTAATGTTAAGGCTCGCTGTCTGTGTTGGTAACCTGAACATATACATAGGACTCGATTTAAAATTATCTTTAGTCAGTTTATTATCCAATATTAATGACAGTTCAGGGGTCTCTAATCCTCACCAACTGTTGAGCTAGTTTCTTGGTGCATAGCACTGTGCCATCAATTTAGACCATCCATTGATCTAAGCTGGTGAGTTGGGTTTGAATTTAGTTTGGTTCAGCTGAGTTTGAATTCAACTTGCAGTTTAGGTGGTGGATGTTTTTCGACTGGTACCATAATTATTCTTGAAGTCTTCCATATATTTCATGATATCTCTTTTTTTAGTTTAATAGTTCCATGTTTTCATTTCATAGCAGAGGTAAGTTTTTTACAAATATCAAGATGTTATTATAGTTTGATACTTTATAGCTTTTCTTGATAATTCATAAATATATTTTCTTGTATGGATTTTAATTCTATGTCATTTCATATTACAAAATTTTAGACATTCAATTCTTCTTAATGGATCATTTATTTATATATTCATATTTTTTATTTTTTTCATACATTATCTTGTTTCAGTAATAAATTTATTGGTCATTTGCTGATTTTTTTATGAACTATCTTTGTTGCAGTTCTTAACAGTGTATCAGTTAACTTCCTATTGATTTTGATCAAATATGAAAATCTTCAAAATCTGTTAATATTTGAAAATTATTTGCATGTCCAATTTAAATTCATTGGAATATTTTTGAAAACTATGAATATTAACTGTAAATGTTATAATTTTTTCTTTAGTTTTGCATTAACACACATCTTACTTCTCACTAATTAATGATCACTTCTGTGTTACCCTGTGTGGTTTAGCATAGTTGGTAGAGCATCCAACTTGGGATTGGGTGGTCCCAGGATTGATTCTGGAACTCACAGTTCTGGCATTCAAACTTCTTAAAAACTTCTGAGCAATAAAGGCATTAGCATGTTTTTATACTTTTCTATTGAATTTATGGTAGTTGTGAACTATGTCCAATGTGAACACCAGGTGATGCTGCAGTACCATCAACAACTGCCACAAAGCATGCAAGTGATAAATTTCTATCTGAAAATTGCTGAAATAGATAAAAAAAATGCCTAAGGCAAAAATAAATCCAGAAAATCCTTATAAAATACAAATAAATAAAAAAAAAACAAGAAAACGCTATAAAATTTCAAATTACAAAAACAGAAATCGGTGAAAATGCATCAAACACAAACACCCCCCCCCACAACACATTTCCTTAGATTTTATAGATTCTATACAAATATAGACCCCATGGGTGGGCTAGGTCATAGAGAAGAAGAGACACAAGATCATTTTTTTCATTCCTGCAGTGCCCTAGAAACAATACATCACACAAGGTTTACCACATACAGAAAGGCCATCATTTCAATTGATGAAATAATAAATAAATTTAAAAAAGGCAACATCCCTGCTATTCATGCAGCAACATATAGCCTTTATGCCTGCTGGTGTACCAGATGCACTTTTGCACTTGCTAATAACCCTCAACGCCACCCAGCAACATTTTCAATAAAACTAGAACGGTTCAGAAAAAAAGACAGCATCCTAGCTCAACCAGATGTGTTTGCAGCCACATGGTCACACTTGAAACAAAGATCCAGTCTATAAAACATAAAGTCCAATATGATAGATGATGACATTTTCAACATCAGCATTTTTTCCAGCTTCAAAGAGATGCAAGCATAAGCTGAACTAAATAGAGGACCAAATTTAAAAACAAGAAAGAAAGTATGCAGAAATGATAAAGACTTATATACTGAAAGTTATAATTTGTCTTGCATTTGTAACAAATCAATATAGCACTAGATGTGACTCTGTAACTTTTTAGATTCAATAAAGTTTTGCTTTGAAACATCATCATCATCATCATCATCATCATAATAATAATAATAATGTCTTTAGTTAGATGAATTAGATAAACGTTTCCAACAAAAGTATATAAAAAATACTGAATTGCCAAAAAACGGTTGATTAAAACATCACCTGAAGATAATTAATATTCACACCTATCAGGGAAAACGGACTTTTTACTCACAAAGTAAGTGATTTATTGCTTATAATTTTTAGTTTTTCTAAGCGCTATTCAGACGCTATATATTGTCAATATGGCGTCCACTTCAGAATCCAAGATAAACTTTGGCGCGAATCAGACTTCACGAATATATAGCAACATTAGAGCACAGACAACATATGCGAACATAGCTGAATTAAATTTGCAAAATGCAAAACAAATCCCAAGATTTAGAAGGGCCAATCAGGATGACCTGAATGAAGTTAATGATATAAATATGAATCAATATGATAACGATGTGCCTTTACAAAACGTTTGGTTAAAAGAAGAAGTGGAAGAGGTAAATCGCAGATTTAATGAAACCATATTGAAAAAATTATTCATGTCATTTAAGAGATTTTTTTCAAATAAGTCAATCGTCTTAGCAGCAACAGATAGAAATCTCTCTTTATACAAGTTTCCAAAGGAATTACTATATAAAGAGTTATCTAACAACAAAATGTGGAGCTCAGTTTCAACCATAGGAGAGCATACCAACTCAAGATATCTGGCGGTAGAATTCATTAATGAAACGCAATGTATAGATTTTCAAGAAAAAATTAAGACTTTGGAAAATTAGGCTCTTGTGATTGTAGATAGAGAGATTCAAAACTATCACACGGGCACTATTAAAAATACCTATTTTGGGTATAATATACCTGATTCCACAAAATTAATGAAACCCTTTGGGCAACCAATATACATGAAGCCAATATATCGCTCAGACATGCCTACACTAGTTTATTCAAACAGTTTTTATTTCAAGATCAAAATGAATGAAGGCATAAGATCTGAAGACATCCCAAGCATAATAATGGATCAGGAAGCAATACTGGCTATACAAATTAAAGGACTTAGGCCACAATGTTTTGTGTGTGGAAGTAGAGATCACCTAGCAATAGACTGTGGAAGAAAGCACAACAACAATGACCAGTCAACAGCAAAAACACAGCAAATATTAATTAAAGAATACACAACAGAGCAACTGGAAAATCAAGCAAACACAGACAAGAAGATAGAAAATCCCAAACACCCAGAGACTGGCTGAGAAATAGATGACATGCAAAAAAATAAAAAAAATGGACAGAAATGACAAAGAATATACAAAGGAAAGAACAAAATCAGCCAAGGCCAGATAAGAAGAGAAAATACACCAAACATGAAGAGTGTGACCAAGAGATGGATGACATGCAAAAAAATTATAAACAAATAGATGATATACAAAGAAATAAGAAGCAAAGTTTGCTGAAAATTGCTGATCAGTCAGTACTATCACAGCTGCTTGAGAAGGACAAACTAACCAATGAAAAAGAAGGCAAAAGAATGGAAGTCAATCCAAAACAGATAAAGCCTCATCAAACAAAACAATCAAAAAAAGAAAATCGAGATAACAATCAAAGACTGGAAACTGAGACTGAAATAGGAGATACACCTGATGAACACCAAAGATCAAAAATAGATATAGACAGTATGCAAAAAAATAATAAAAAATGTGGAGAAATAAACCAACCAGATGAAGAAGATATAATTGAACCCACAGAAAATAAAACAAGTACAGACAAGAAAATGAAACACACCAAACACATTGAGGGTGACCGAAAACCAGAAGACGTAAAAGGGAAAAATAAGGAACAGGATAGCATACAACATAATAAACAAAATAAGCAAAAAACAGATAAAGATACAATGGAAGCAATGGTAGACAAGAACATAAAACACATTAAACACATTGAGGCCGACCGTAAACTAGTTGGCTTAAAAGTGGAAAATAAGCCACTGGACAACATACAAGATAATAATATCCAAAGTAAGCTTAAAATGGCAAACCAAGAAAGGCCAGCTCAGCTCGATGAGCAAGAGAGATTAAACAATGAAAAAGAGGATAAGAGAATTGCAGCAAAGATAAGCCATATGAAATGTGACCAACAAAATCAGCCAAAGAGTGCAAATAAAGATTACACGCAAATTATGGCACTTGAGACTGAAACTGAAGATGTTATTCAGGTAGATAGAAGATGCAAAATTTCAACCGAAGTCATACCATGGTCAACAATTAATAAAACATCTGCTGAAATGATGGAGGCTATTACTCCAGATCTGCCTACCCAAATAGAAATGCACACTGAATATAGACGCAAACTAAGGCATCCACCAAAACAAGATAGAAGATATAAAAAGGTGAGAATTGAACAAAAGAATCCTCACAGTGAGCAAAAAATATATAATTGGGCTATAGCAGTGGATGAAGAGAGTGGACTGGTGTTTCAAGATGCAGTAGAAATCAAGGAAGAAAAGTACGAAGACATGAATTCCTAAACTCAAAGGAAAAAAAAATTATTAATGAAACTTAAAATTGCTGTTTTAAATGTCAGAGGACTTAATGCAATCAATAAAAATTTCAAAGTCAGAAATTGGATAAATCAAATCCGAGCACATATAACAGGATTATTAGAAACAAAGATATATGTAGGCTCAGCAATAAATCCACCTACCTACCTGAGGGGCCAAGGCTTCTCTGCATGTTCCAGAGATTCATCCTCCCCATCTGCAGGAACTGGAATAGTAATTGCTCAAGATTGTCCTTTTGAAAATTTCAAAATACTTTACATTGATTCAAACCTTCTAATAATGACACTGACTCAAAAAATAATCACAATGAATATAGTGCTTGTATATATTCCAGTAGAAAATCAAAAGATAGAATCTATAATTTATAATATAGATTCAATTCTTGCCATGAATGCAAGCCCCCTGTTCTGGTTGGGGACTGCAACTCATCTTATGAAGAATTTATACAGAAATCACTACATAAAATAGCCATACCATTGATTAGTGGACAAGCTTTTCTGCCAGAAGGGGCTGTCTCCTTTCACAATGGTCGGTTTGCAACATTAATAGATCTTGTTTTTTACTCGCCATCGCTGCATCACCTCATGGAAGTAAAATTGGTCCCAACCACTTTTTCTGATCATTCTGCCCAGTTAATCATGATCAATCTAGGAAAGCTGCAAGCAGTTAATCACAACCTAACAAAAACAATAAGAGTACTTATCCCAACAAATGCAACAGAATTCCTCTTCTCAGAGACATATATTCTGTTGCAGAAGGTTAAAGGGATGAACCTCGATCCTATACAGCAATACCTGACTTTTATACATATCTTGTCTTTCAACATTGATCATGTAACAAGAAATCAAACACCACCATCAAGGCTTCTGCAATATGCTGATCAGCTACATCAGAGACTAATGATGATGACTCCAACACACAACACCCAAATACACATAAGAAAGCTGACTGATGCTTATAACAAGGCCTGTGAATCACTGAAAGAATATCTGAAGATAAAGAAAAATAGGCTTTGCATGGCACAACAACACACATGGACCCGTAAGTTTATTAAGTGGGCTTTGGGTTATGTACCAGACATAAAAGTGCCAATGGCCATATAGACTGAGGATGGTATCTTCACTGGCCATAACATGATTATGCCATTGTTCAAATTTTTTTAAAAGAAGTTAAGTGCGGAGCCTCATTTTTTTTCAGCCAAAAATGTTTGGAGAGGTTGAGGGTGAATTACCAATTAGTGAGAATGATATAATAGAGAAAATGAAAACTATCAGCAATGCTTGTCATCCAGGTGGACAGGGGATACCACTGTTCATTTTCAAGCATGTAAGTTTTTTTACAGCTAAATACCTCAAGGAATTAACAAACCATCTTGCTCAAGAAATTATACCAACCACAGGGATATATCCCATGGCAATAGTGCCATATAATAAGAAAAAGAAAGGCATACCAATGCCAAATGAGCTTAGACCAATATCTATGGGACCACTTCCTATTAAAATATTGGAAAAAATTATAAAAGATAAGATTGAGCCGTATATTTTACCAACCATCAGTGAATCACAATTTGCAAAGAAGACATCATCAACAGAGCAAGCAGCATTGTTATTCAAGACCATGATGATAGCCACAAGGGTGAGGAAGAAATACAACACAGTAGTAGTGCAGGTAGATATTGCTTCAGCTTTTGATTCAGTGAGAAGAATGGCCGAAATTCACCCTTATTGATCCCAATGCAATCACTATCCCAAGGGTCTCCTCTAAGTGCATTAATGTTTATTTATTATATCAATCCTCTTATTGAAAGAATCAATAGCACATTCATTGGAGTTCAAATACCTGGTACAACACAGAAGATTGTATGTCTCGCATACATGAACGATATCACAGTCTTCTTGACATCAAAGAAGCAAATACCACAGCTTCAGGCAGTGCTTGAACAATTCTCAAAGGAATATGGAATGAGAATAAACCCAGAAAAGTCTGCGGCCTGGATGCTACTCACTGGAAAGCCATGTGGACCAATGTATCAAGCAAAACCAGCTCCATTCCTAGGCTTTCCTTTTTTCTAGGAGCCATTGGAATGAGATGTCAGATACAAGCCAAGCTCAAAGAGGAACTCAAATGCATAGCTGAATCACTCTCAAAGGCATATTTGTCCATATATGCAAAGGTGCAATGATTAACAAACTTATAATAACCAATATAACATATTACATGCCTGTAGCTGAATTTTCAAAAAAATTTATGGCATGCATTAATTCCATATATTGCAAGCTCATCTGGGGGAAAATGACGGTGGCAATTTCAATGGCAAAACTGAATCGCCCACTTATAGCAAATGGACTGGGATTGCATAGCTTACACACATTTCAAACATTCAGAACAAGGAATGCTATAATTGCTATACTCACTCAATTTCCTAAATTAAGACACTTAGAGCAGATAACACCGACAGATAGGCCTCCTCCAAATATTGTTTTTTAGCAATCACCATCTACCAATGCAGGAGAGAAAGAACAATTCCAGATCAATTGGACCAAAAATATAAATATTGGGAAATATATAAATTTATACATCAAAATAATTATAATTAGGAGATCCCATCAATACTAGAAATAGACAACAAATATCTGATCAAGCAATACAGAAAATGGCAACTAGAACCTAAATTCCTAGATTTTATAATCAAGATGAATTTGAATGCTTTACCTACCAAATTTTTTTACATCACAGAAGAATGTACAGGTCAGTTGATCCATTCTGTGGCCTTTGCCATATGGCTGAGGAAACTCTACAGCATATAATTTTCAACTGCAAGGCCTTGGAGCAGACGAGATGCATTCTGCAGGACAAATACAGACAAAAAATACTACAATGATGCAAGTAATGTCAAATTACAAAGGTGGGTCTATACCAGCCATAAGGGCCTCAACATTTGTCCTATATGCACTTTGGTGCACTAGGTGTGTGTTGGTATTGGGTAATAATCCCAGAAGGCATCCAGCCACATTTGAAAATAAGTTGAATTTAGAGACAAGCAAATCACCAGCTCGGATATTTATGCAGCTACTTGGTTGCTGCTCAGACAAACGGCAAAGCTATAAAGAACAAAATTAAAGAAACCATGGTCCAGATCATGCCCCTATTGGACAATAATGTGATTAATTAACATTGCCAAAGTAGATAGAATCATGTAAAATTACCCGTATAGATATGTACTTTTAAAAAAATGAATATTGTAGCACTTGAAATTGAACTGACAATAATAAGATTCAACATGTATCTTGCTATGGCATTGTAATACTATGTAACTAAAGGGATCAATAAAGTTTACTATTGTTGAAACTTAACTTAACAACAACAACAACAGCAGCAGCAGCAGCAACAACAACAACAACAACAACAACAAAACAACAACAACAATAACAACAATTCAATTCATTTACCGTACAAAACTACAGCATAAAGCCAATTACAGTATTGCACCATAACAAATACATAAATGAGTTTAAATGACAAATTATTAATATAAGTATTTGCCATATTTTAATAAAAGATAATTAACACATTTAAAAATCTAAAGTAAAATTAAACATCAGCATATAAACAATTATTATTAAGACATTAATAATAACAAATAAATAAAAGGGATAAATATAAAACACATAACAAAATAATAAATAAAAAAACAATTTAACAAATATATATATATATAAAAACAAAACCAAGTTAAACCAATCAAATCTGGCATTTAAATTTAATAACATTACAAAATTGATTATAATCTAAATTGAAGTAATTAATATTACTACAAATCTGATTATATAAAGATGGTAGCCTAAATAAAGGAGAAAATCTAAGAACATTGGAATGACAAGTTTTAATGTAACAAACAGAAGCTGACCGAGTATCATGCACATGAGATCTAATTATAACAGTAGAAATTGTGTTAGATAAAAGAACTATTTTATTAACAAGTTTATAAAGATATTTAAGATCTCTATATTGTCTTCTAGAAGAAAGATGAACAACAATTTTATTTCCCAAAGAAACATATTTAGAAAACTTATTAGAGACTGATTGTAATAAATTACATCCCTGTTTAGAGCTAGGATTCCAAATGACTGAACAATATTCAGTGATGGGAAGAACCAATGATAAAAATAATTTAAATTTTGTATCACTACTGAAATGATAACCAAACCTTAGAATAGTACCTACAATTTTTAAAGCCTTACCAATAATCATTTCCAAATGAGGAAGAAAGGATCCATTACTAGAAAATATAACTCCCAAATCTTTTTGGGATTCAACGGAAGCAATTTTGTGAGAATTAATAAAATAAGAAAAATGCAAAACTTCAGATTTTTTAGAATATGAGACTAAGGAACATTTACTGAAATTAACAGTCATATTATTTAGATCACACCAAGCACTAAAATTATCTATATCCTTTTGAAGAAGAGTGCAATCAAACACAGATGTGATTCTTCTAAAGATTTTACAGTCATCTGCATAGCACAAAAGATAAGAAGATTTTAAGCAATCCTTAAGGTCATTCATATAAATGTTAAAAAGCATAGGTGCTAAAATACTACCCTGAGGAACTCCCAAATTACATTTAAAATTAGATGAAATAGTATTATTAAATTTAATATATGCAGTACGACCATGAAGAAAGGATTGAAACCAATAAACAAGCTTAGTAGAAAAACCCATTTGATATAATTTGTGAAGAAGAATACTGTGGTCTACATTATCAAAAGCTTTTGATAAATCAAAATAAATAACATCAAGTCTCTGCTGGTCCTCAATTGCATGAGCTATATGATCATAAATTGTTAGCAAATTAGTTTCTACAGATCTATTAGGTATAAAACCATGCTGTGAAGAAGAAATGAGCTTACTAACATCTAAAATAATTTTATTATAAACACACCTCTCAAAAATTCTAGCAATAGTATGTAAAACAGAAATAGGTCTATAGTTATTAACACAATCACGTGAACCATTCTTAAAAATTGGGACCATTTTGGCACACTTAAGCACATTAGGAAAAACACAAGAATTCAGTGATAAATTAAAAATAAATGCAAGAGGTACTGCAATAAATTCAGCTAGCCCTTTGTAAATAAATGAAGGAATATTATCATTTCCCAAACTAGAATGAATTTTAAGTCGCTTAATAGCCATAACAACATCATCCTTAGAAATATGGTCAATCATACAATGAACAGTTGAAGAATTACAAAATAATGCAATATTTGAAGATATTGCATCATGTGATGAATATACATCAGCAAAATGTTTTGAAAAGTCATTTGCACTTAAGGTGAAACCATGAGTAGCTTGAACCCTTTTTCTACCCAAACCAGACTTTTTAATGAAATCCCAAAATTCTTTAGGGTTAGATGAAATATTAACCTCAATTTTTCTAATATAATTCTTCAAATCTCTTTTATAAACATGCTTCACCAATCTTCTGAAATTAACAAAATTATTATAAAAAAAGATATTCTGTGTTTGAAAATAAAGTCTACGATGATAAGACTTCCTTTTAATAATTTTAATAAGATCGCATGAAAACCAACGAGGAAAACCCTTATAAAAAGGTCGCTTATTGGGAATATACAAATCAATAAAACTATTAAGAATCTTTAAAAACCCATCCAAGCAATGATTTACATCATTAAAAGAATACAAAAAATTCCAATTAACTTTAGAAAAGTTTCTACAAAAATCAACATAATTACCCTTCCCATAATCCTTTCTTGAAATATTAGAAAAATTAATCTTTGAGTGACAAACGTTAATATAAAACTCAAAAGGTGGATGATGAGCATCAATAGGAAAATTAACAGAGACAACTTGAAAATTACTAACTACTGTTGAATTACATAAAATATAATCCAAAGTACGATGAGAGGAATTAACAAATGGGTTATATTGCTTAAGTCCTAAAAATTTACAGAACTGTAACATTCTAGAAGCTTTAGAAGACAAAAAAGAAAAGTGTGTAGTAATTCTACCCTGATATAAATCTGGAATATTTAAATCCCCAGTAATAATAACATTATCATAGCCAATCAGAAAATCTTCAAGTGATGTCAAAAAATAATCAAACTCCAACAATGACAAAGTGGGTTTGAGGTAAACATTACCTAAAATAAATTTAAAATTGTGATTTAAAGTAATTTCACACCATGTAGATTCACAAAAAGAAGAAGAAAAAGAAAGTTCTTTATAAAAAACATCTTTATGAAGAGCAATCAGAGTACCACCACCTCGAGAAATATTATCCATAGATCTGTCAGTTCGCAAAATACTGAATCTATCATCAAGAAAAGAACAATCAGGAAATTGTTGATTCAACCAAGTTTCTGTAAGTAAAATAAGATCAAAATGTTCTGTTTCAAAAAATTGTTTAATTTGAACACATTTAGTTCTCATACCTCTGACATTCATGTAAAAACAAGAAAGGCCTACCATGTTACCCACAAAGATAATGGAAACAACACAAATAAAACCAAAAAGAGAAGAAAAAAAGTGATAAAGAAAAAATAAATAAATAAAAATAAATAAATAAAATAAAATAGATAGTAAAACAAAATAAATTCTCTTAAAACCTTAGAGAACTAGCCAGAGATCCATAAAAAAAAAGAAATGGAAGCACCGCAAGGCCATAAATTGGGGGATATTATTTCATTATGTTTATGTGCAGAAACAGAAACATAAAAGCAAGAAGACTTAGAATTATTCATATTAACTTTATGACAAACAATACTAGTTTGTAAATTATTTTCAAGAAATACTGTAATATCTTTTGAACTGAGATTTACTGGCATATTAGAAAGAAAATATCTATTATAAGTTATATTAGTATTAGAATAAACATCAGCAAAATTAGATTTATTAAATCCATCAGATATATTAGTTTTATTAGTCCTTGAAAAAGCATTTTTACTAGAAGATAAAGAGGAGTATCCAGAATGATTTATCCAATAGTTACTATTTGAATGAAAGTCAAGTGAATGGGATCTATAAGCTGGAATGAATTTGGGAGCAAAATCTGGATAATTAAGAATTTTATGTCTAATAGACTTAGAATAAACATTAGCAAAATTAGATTTATTAAATCCATCAGAAATATTAATTTTTTTAGTTCTTGAAAAGTCATTTTTACTAGAAGATAAAGAAGAGTATCCAGAATGATTTATCCGATAGTTACTATTTGAATGAAAGTTAAGTGAATGTGATCTATAAGCTGGAATAAATTTGGGAGCATTATCTGGATAATTAAGAATTTTATGACTAATAGACTTTAGGGAAGATAAATTAACAGGAAGACCTCCATTATATCTTTTATCCATAAAAGAAGCACTCTGTAAATTATGAGCTGGAATGACTTTAGGAACTGCAGCCGGATCATTTAGTATTTTAGATTTCACAGACTTTAAAGAAGATAAAGTAACAGGAAAACCTCCGTTATCTCTTTTCCCCACAAAAAAAAAATTTGGTGATTTAAATTTACCATGAGAAAAAAAACCAGAATCAGGAAAGCAATCACTAATGGAATTTACCTCAAGCCAGGATGAGTTATAAAAACATCTACTTTTAAATTTGGAATGAGGCAAATTCCTAAATACATTATTATTATTATTATTATAATTAATTTCATCACTAACTAAATTAACTTCAGGAACACAATCATCCAATTTGATATTTTCACCAAGATCTTCAGGGCAATAGGCTGAAGATAAACATACAATGCTACCATCTTCAATAGCAGAAGAATGATCCCTAGCAATGGAAGAACTAAAAATTTGATCAGGATATTCAGAAGATGACAAAATGCATTGAGTGCCAATATCATTAGTATTAACATTTTTACCAAGATCTTCAAGGCAATTGGATGAAGATGAACATACAATGTTACCACCTTCAATAGCAGAGGAATAATCTCCAGGAATAGAACTAAAAATTTGATCAGGATATTCGGAAGATGATAACATGCATTGAGTACCAATAGCATTAGTATTAATAAGTTTATCTTTGATCACTGAAGAATTCCTACAACGATGAGACATTTCAATTATTAAATTATATATAAAAGAAATAGGAAGAGATAAAATCATTTCAAAAGAAAAATTGCTAGAATCATGAATAACACTGTCAATTAAACTATCTATATTCTCCACATTATTAGCAGAGTCAAATTCATTAACAGCAAAGTTTCCAATATTATTATTTCCAATCTTAGGAAATAAGTCATTATTATTAGTGGATAAATCCATATCAACATCTGCATTAGAAAGATAGTCCAAAGATGAAACAGCTTTATTATTGTCAAACTCATTTATAGCAAACTTTCCAACACTATTATTTCCAATCTTAGGAAATAAGTCAATATTATTAGGAAATAAGTCAATATTATTAGGGGATAAATCAGCATCAACATTAGAAAGATCATCTAAAAATAAAACAGTTTTATATTCATCACATTCATTTACAGGAGAGTTTCCAACATTATTATTTCCATTATTGATTTTATTTTTGTCAACTTCAATTACAGTAGAGTTTGCAATATAATTATTCCCATTATTAGAAGATAAGTCAACATCTATCTTAGAAAGATAATGTAAGGGCAACAAATCTTTATTTTTATCAAATTCATTTACAATAGAATTTCTAACACAATTATTTCCATTAATTCTACTATTCATATAATTAGTTAACTTAGCTATCTCAAACTCATTATCTAAAACAGGATTATCAGCAATATTATCTGCCAAAAATACCTTAGACATATTATTACACTCTATACATTTATAGAAGCCAGAACCAATAGTATGAAAAATATCAGCATCAACTTTACTTAATCTAAGACAAGAGGTATGAAACTTCCCCTGACATTGACCAGAACAATTGATACAGTTAGTAGGATCCAATATAACAATAGAACAGACCTTACAAACAGATGAAACCAAGCTAGAATCAGAGATTATATCAGTATCAGATAAAACAGAAAGAGATGAATTCATTGTAGAAATTTGGGAGACATAAGAATTCAAAATAACAGAAGCCTTCTTATAATAAGAGCTACAGTATTCACATAAAAATTCAGAGGTATTATTAATAGAATCAATGGAAGTATCTTTATTAAATAAATTATAACAAACTACATGGTATCTAAGGCCACAAAAACCCAAGCATTTTAAAAATTTTTGTCTACCAAAAATATCAGACAAACACAAAGCACAAGGAAATTTAAAAGGTGCCATCTAAAATAAAAATAACAAAACAAACAAAAAAAAATAGATACAGGATAATAAATAAATCCCATCTAAGTACACAATTAAATCCCTTCAACTAAAAATTATAAAGTGAATAAATGCATTATAGTAAAATAATTTAATTATAAAACAAACAATGGCAATATCTGTTACTTAACAAAAAAAATAATAATAAAATTGGGAAAAAAACAAATCTAAGGAAATACAAAAATTATATATTAAGTAAATTATATAAATATATATTCAATTGTACTATATATATAAAAAACAAACAATATCCAAGACAAGATTATTAAATATATCACAATTATATATTAGGTAAATTATATAAATATATATTCAATTGTACTATATATATATAAAACAATATCCAAGACAAGATTATTAAACATTACAATAATATATTAGGTAAATTATATAAACATATTCAATTGTACTATATATATAAAAACAAACAATGTCCAAAATAAAATTATTAAAAATATCAAAATCACTATGTCTTAATTATTTATGAAATAACATTTTATATCAATTGAAAATTAATCAGAGTCTTTCTTCAAAACGATATAATAAATCAAATTTGTTATTTCTATTAACAAAGAATCCCTTATAAATGTTTTTGTCTTCCATAAACATTGTATAAACTCAAAGGACAAGCTATAGAAAATG
This sequence comes from Epiperipatus broadwayi, assembly GCA_028023455.1. Classification (NCBI taxonomy): domain Eukaryota; kingdom Metazoa; phylum Onychophora; class Udeonychophora; order Euonychophora; family Peripatidae; genus Epiperipatus; species Epiperipatus broadwayi. The sequence continues at coordinate 10,104,074 of JAQFVV010012411.1, forward strand.
TTGCCAAATCTTGTTCTATATAATAAATAAAAAAGGTGCCATTATATATTATAAAAGTGAAGTAATATATATGTAAATAAAATATCCAATTGTATACATTATATCTGTAATACGCTCCATATCCATAAGCAAATTTACATATAAACGTATGTTTCAAACAAGTTTAAAGAAAAGATAAATATCCTAAGGTGAAGTAACTTGGAAAATACTAGATTATATGAAGATAAGAAATCACTAAGTAACTGAAAGCAATAACTTATCAATCTTATCCAAATTGAATAAATTATTTAAAAATAAATAAAAAAATGTTAAATTAAAACTTTATAGTAGATTTTTGTATAAACCGATATAATAGTCAATAAATCTTATAATACCAATAAACCATAAAAATAAAATAATGAAAAATAGTTTCCAAAAATAAACTATAAGCTTTACTAATAATATCCTCCAGGCATATTAGTTCTAAGTAAAGATCTCTCTCTCAAAAAAAAAAAAACCACTAAAAAATTCATTTGTTTATAAAATCCCCAAGGCCCATCAGACCACAGTAACAATCCATTCAAAAAAAACCATTATGATAAATCCATTAAAATAAGCTACTTCAATTAAAAAATTAACTGTGATAAAACACAGTTGCTGAAGCTTTAAATATAAAATTATAACAATAAAGCTGAGCGCTTTCGGGGGACTTAAGCCTCCATAATCATAGCTCAATACAAAACAAATACAAAATATAAATACTTATTCACAAGCAAAATGCGTATCTCAAATAAGATGTAAACTAACTCTAAATAAATAAATAAAATACAATATAAATAAATAAATATTATAAAGTCCATATTTTAGAAATATTAAAACAAGAATCCTTTCTATTAATAGCATTAGGATTACCAGCTATAAAACAAGCTTCTTTAACCTTACGCTTTACGTCATTCTTCTCCGTACACACTAATTTTGCCTCTACTGGTTGACATAAGTGTCCAGCCTTATTTTCATGTTCCACAAACACTGAATTTCCCAAAAAGTTAGTTTTAGTATGATGATATAAATATTTATGCTGTGACACTCTATTTAAAATATTGGTTTTAGTTTCACCATAATAAATAGAACCACAATCTTTATGAGAACAAGAAACACTATAAATCACATGCTGAGTTAAGTTAGATTCAATTTTAAATTTTGAATTGTTAATCAATCTATTCGTATTTGGAGGTGAATGAAAAATTACTTGAAAATCTGGAGATAACTTATTAATTAACTGTTTTGCAATAGAATGAATAAATGGTAAAACTATACGAGGTTTTTCAATCTTGTCAGGTTTAAACTGCAAATTATGTAAAAATTTTACAACTCTATTGTTAATAATTGAACGTTTATGTCCAAGTTTGACTAAGTCCTCAATAAAACAAATAAGATTTTCTTTCCTATGTGCCTCAAATTTGCAAAGATGGTGGTTTCTATATAAAAATGAATTCAAAGATGCCAACTTGTGCACTTGGGGAGAGTATGAATGCGGATGAATTAAACCCCTAACTTCAATAGGTTTCACAAACATACGGTAGTCCAAATGATCCTCTGTTCTATGCACAATAATATCTAAATATTTCACTTCCTGTAATGCATCTTCCCAATTTATCGTAAGATTTAAACTGGTAGCCTCATGAATACTACTTTGAATCTCCAAAATGATATTTTCAGGAGCCACAATAAATATATCATCTACATATCTAGTGTAGATAATATCTGGTACAGAGTTAATAAATGTAGGAATAATACTACGTTCAAAATGGTCTAAAACTATACTAGAAAGAATTCCACTAAGAGGAAGTCCCATAGGCCAACCATTCATCATTTGAAAACAAGAATCTTTAAATGTAGCCACTAAATTTTCATCCAGCCAAGTCAAAAATCCAACAATAAAGTCAACTTTATTAGATGGAAAGACTTTATCAAGTAAAGATAACTTGACTATATCTATTGACTGCTTACGATCAATGGACCCATACAATTCCATAACATCCAGCGCTGCCGATTTAAAATTAGAATTAATTTTAGCATCTTTAATAACATCAATAAATTTAAATGATGAATTGACTGTAAACAACCCAAAACCTATAGCATCAATCAACCAACGATTAATCAAAACAGAAGTTTCAAAATAATGTACACTACCAAAATCCATCATTAAACATAAAGGCCTATCTCATTTATGTAATTTAACATTTGCAAAAATTCTAGGAAGGGATGATACAGACGGGTAAACTTTAAAATACTCTAATTTTGTTAATGCTTTCTCTTTTTCTTTACGTAAAACACTAGCAATAAATTTCTCACGATTAAGCTTACAATTAAATCTTTCAATCTTGTTAAACTTTAATTTATCAATTTGCATAAAAATTTTATCCGCAAATTCCTCCTCTTTCATCAAAACAAACCTGTTCCCCTTATCTTCTTTCATGCAAACAATATCATGCTCACACATAAATTGTTTTGTATGCAATATGCACTTATTCCAATTCAAATTATTATTGTTGAGATTTCTATTATTAATAATCTTCACTATATTACCAACACAAACATCTCTAAGGGGATTATTTAATAATGAAGCTTCAACATCCGCAATCAGCTCAATCTTCGGCTTTGCCCATTGACCTCCAATAAATTTAGGACCTCGTTCTAAAACATACTTAACATCCTCTGGAATATTTACACCAGACAGATTCACAAATTTGTTTTCAACCACAAATGGTAAAACAATATTTTGCTTATATGCAAGAAACTTAAGTTTTAACTCAAATCTTTTAACAAGCATATCCTCATTCTTCTTAAATTTGTTCAAAATAAATTGTGGAATAATACCACGTACAGAAATAATAGACCACCTTCTTTTCTCCCTACGTAATGCCCTCTTACAACCTTTAATAATTGATATGAGCAGTTGGCGCTGCAATTGCATCTTGATTTTGTCAAAATTATAAATAGATCTATCAATTTTAACTCTGCAACAGTTCGGGATTATCTTGAATTCTTCACACTTTTTCAAAAACGTAATACGTTGTTGAAACATATTAATTGACAAACCGATGCACAATACTTGCTTATAATATATAAAATCCATAATGAAAAGAATGTATGTATATACTTCAACAAAAATCAATAATTAAAAAAATTAACTGTGATAAAACACAGTTGCTGAAGCTTTAAATATAAAATTATAACAATAAAGCTGAGCGCTTTCGGGGGACTTAAGCCTCCATAATCATAGCTCAATACAAAACAAATACAAAATATAAACACTTATTCACAAGCAAAATGCGTATCTCAAATAAGATGTAAACTAACTCTAAATAAATAAATAAAATACAATATAAATAAATAAATATTATAAAGTCCATATTTTAGAAATATTAAAACAAGAATCCTTTCTATTAATAGCATTAGGATTACCAGCTATAAAACAAGCTTCTTTAACCTTACGCTTTACGTCATTCTTCTCCGTACACACTAATTTTGCCTCTACTGGTTGACATAAGTGTCCAGCCTTATTTTCATGTTCCACAAACACTGAATTTCCCAAAAATTTAGTTTTAGTATGATGATATAAATATTTATGCTGTGACACTCTATTTAAAATATTGGTTTTAGTTTCACCATAATAAATAGAACCACAATCTTTATGAGGACAAGAAACACTATAAACCACATGCTGAGTTAAGTTAGATTCAATTTTAAATTTTGAATTGTTAATCAATCTATTCGTATTTGGAGGTGAATGAAAAATTACTTGAAAATCTGGAGATAACTTATTAATTAACTGTTTTGCAATAGAATGAATAAATGGTAAAACTATACGAGGTTTTTCAATCTTGTCAGGTTTAAACTGCAAATTATGTAAAAATTTTACAACTCTATTGTTAATAATTGAACGTTTATGTCCAAGTTTGACTAAGTCCTCAATAAAACAAATAAGATTTTCTTTCCTATGTGCCTCAAATTTGCAATATTTAGATATTATTGTGCATAGAACAGAGGATCATTTGGACTACCGTATGTTTGTGAAACCTATTGAAGTTAGGGGTTTAATTCATCCGCATTCATACTCTCCCCAAGTGCACAAGTTGGCATCTTTGAATTCATTTTTATATAGAAACCACCATCTTTGCAAATTTGAGGCACATAGGAAAGAAAATCTTATTTGTTTTATTGAGGACTTAGTCAAACTTGGACATAAACGTTCAATTATTAACAATAGAGTTGTAAAATTTTTACATAATTTGCAGTTTAAACCTGACAAGATTGAAAAACCTCGTATAGTTTTACCATTTATTCATTCTATTGCAAAACAGTTAATTAATAAGTTATCTCCAGATTTTCAAGTAATTTTTCATTCACCTCCAAATACGAATAGATTGATTAACAATTCAAAATTTAAAATTGAATCTAACTTAACTCAGCATGTGGTTTATAGTGTTTCTTGTCCTCATAAAGATTGTGGTTCTATTTATTATGGTGAAACTAAAACCAATATTTTAAATAGAGTGTCACAGCATAAATATTTATATCATCGTACTAAAACTAAATTTTTGGGAAATTCAGTGTTTGTGGAACATGAAAATAAGGCTGGACACTTATGTCAACCAGTAGAGGCAAAATTAGTGTGTACAGAGAAGAATGACGTAAAGCGTAAGGTTAAAGAAGCTTGTTTTATAGCTGGTAATCCTAATGCTATTAATAGAAAGGATTCTTGTTTTAATATTTCTAAAATATGGACTTTATAATATTTATTTATTTATATTGTATTTTATTTATTTATTTAGAGTTAGTTTACATCTTATTTGAGATACGCATTTTGCTTGTGAATAAGTGTTTATATTTTGTATTTGTTTTGTATTGAGCTATGGTTATGGAGGCTTAAGTCCCCGAAAGCGCTCAGCTTTATTGTTATAATTTTATATTTAAAGCTTCAGCAACTGTGTTTTATCACAGTTAATTTTTTAATTTATTGATTTTTGTTGAAGTATATACATACATTCTTTTCTACTTCAATTAATTAATTTTGACGTCAAAGTATATCTGCAGTTGTCAAAAGATCAATTATACTAGAACAATAGAAAAAGTGAAAATCAATAAAAAAACATATTTTGATCCAATTAATTTCACAGAAAATATGCGCATGTTAATCCTTGATCAAAGATTTATAAAATGTATAAATCTTATAAACATAGTTCCAAATTAAATGATGTCTACCATAAAGCTAATGTTGACTTAAGCCCTTTGTCCATATAATAACATAGAAGAAACCGGTTTGATATCCAAAAAAGCTGATAAAATAAATAACGAGAGGCTCCTTAAAAAAAAAAATTCCAATATTTTTAAGAGAGGAAAAAAACACGTCCTACTTCTACAAGAGACAGCATAATAATAATAATAACAACAACAACAATAATAATAATAATAATATAAAAAAAAACTGATAATTGGAACTAATTTCTTTTCCATATACTGCATGTACATGGACCTGGCCATTTAACTAGATAATAAGATACTGTAATAAAATATAATATTTGAGCATTATCAGCAACTCGCCATTTTTTGATACAATTTATTTTAGCATCTCAATAATTAGAGTTCTTTGCATCTTTAATATATATGACTGTGTGCATTAAAATTTCTAAATTATCATAAAGTTGTAATACGGGTTTGTTTTTTTGTTTGTTTGTTTGTTTTTTGCCATTGACTTTCAATAATTTTAAATTCATAAAGTTTTTATATATCTTAAGGAATCCTACAATTTTTTTTTTTTTTAATATTTTCATTTGCGATTTGTACACAAATGAAAAAAAACTAAGTTCCATACGAATAGTTACATTCTCTATACACACAAACACACATACATATATAATGTCTTTTTATTGTTGTTTAAATTCAATTTTTTAAAAATAAATGCAATATTTTAACGTAAATCTTGACAGCTAAATTTGTTTGTTTTTTTCTTTGTTTTTTTATGACAGCTGTTCTCTTATATTTTTTTTCTTTTTGTTTGGGAATAATCTAAAAATATATACAATAAAGTATTATTTTTTGTACATAAAAGAAAAGGCTGCTGCCTTTATTTTTATGAATTTCTAGTACTTTTCTTGTTGGCAGCAGTGAAATGTGTTGTTTTACTAAAGTATATAGTGTATTTATATTATTAAAAATAAATGTTTATTTTATTTAAAAATTTTATTATTATTATGCATATGAAATGATAAAAATAGTCTTGATCACGTGGATTTTTAGATTGATTTATTACAGTTCCTTTTGTTAAGAGCCTCTTTGATTAAATAAATAAACTGCTATCATATCGCGAGTTTTGAATCTCAAAATCCATAGGTCACAGTTCTGGCTCTCTAATTTCTGATGCTTGAACTTTCTGTGAACTTTCTAACCTTAAACCAACTTTTTAAATAGACATATATTAATTATTCTATTTTTATATCATTATATTGTAAAAAAAAAAAAAGGACCTAATTATTTAGTAGATCTATCTACAGAGCTTACTGTTTGAATTCGAGTGAAACTTAAATTTTGTTTAGATTTCAAGTAAACATAGAATTTAAACAATTCAAAACAAAGATGTGATGTGATGTACTGTAGCTACTCCTTAAACGAAGTCAAGAATCTCTCAGCAATTATACCAAGAAAAACTTGTTAGCTACTTAATTTTACATTCCCCAGTCTAATTTTTCCCATATTCTGCTCCATCCCATTTCCACAACATAATCTGTCAACTCTACAGCCTTTATATCTAAATCCCCCTTATCTTTTTTCCAGCCCACCATAAAAACCAATAAAACAAAGCAAAACTCTCCATACAGTAGTGCCATCTTGTGCCAACAAGAGCAATCAATGGATGCCAGAAGGCACGAGATAGCACTACTGTATGGAGAGTTTTGCTTTGTTTTGAATTGTTTGATAACAATTATGTGCTAGTATGAGATAGTGATCATGTGATGTTTAGTGGTTTAAACATAGAATTTGTTTCTGGTATCCATCTATAGTCAACTCAGACATCCATATAATTACTGATCATTATCTGCACCTAATTACTCTCTAAGATGATGATATAAAAAGAGAAGATTATATGCTCTTCATTTGCTTTTAAAAAATCTAATAAATATTATCTTCTTCTGGTTTATTTGTTTTTATTTTTTGTAGATGAATACTGAAGAAGCCTTTAATTTGCAGTTGTTTAATTTTAGAGTTTTTTCCCAGAATTTTGTAAAGGAATGAGAATATAATATCTCTATCACACAAATAAATGATCAGTCTGGAATATTTGTAATTGTTTTAATATTCATTTCTTTTATCCACATTAAATCCATACTTCCATGTTAAACTCAATTTGGGAAATAATCATATAAAATTCTAAAATATTTATTACCAGGAATTCAAGAAGAAAAAAACTAATACACATACATGAATGTAAACTGTTTATGCAGATGTAATATATTGGTAACCTGTTTTTCAAATTATGCCATTACATGCTACCATAACTTTATGATGCTGTAAAACTTATTAAAAAATAAAATGAAATTGTGCTCCATGATTTCATTTTCCATTTCTTATAAATGGAATTGTAGAGTAAATCATGAAATCTGTATCCATAAAAGTGTGACATTTCTACTAGTGATAAATTAAGTGTTATATCATATAACAATTGAATTTTTATTTTTACAGTCTGCACAATGATTTTCATATGACCAAACTATATTAAACCAATAACTATTGATCAACACAGATTTTTAATAAGATCCATTGTGAGCTTATAACCACCTAAAAAAAATTGAGTTTGATTTGTGATTTAAAAAATGTTTCCAATTTTTATCTACAGGTTTTCAGTGTGGCAGATAAGTGCAGTAAACATTTTATCATGACTCCTTTCATTGTAAAGGATGCAAGCTTATTATTATTTATTTGAAGTAATGAATTTGTCTTCAAATAAATTATATATGTATTTATTTATTTTAGCATTATAAAATTCAGTTTTTTAAAATTAAGAACTCATTTTTTAATCATTACTGTTAAATTCTATTTTTAAAAGCATGCTTGATGATACAAAAAATTATTTTTATTATAGATTACTATATTCATGTGATAATTGTCAATAATCATTTGTCACAATTCACTTGACTCAACTCGTTTTAATAACTTGATTATAAGAATGAATTAGATAATAATGAGGGTTGGTGTTTAGAATGGTATTGGAAAGCAATGAATCTTATTAGTATTACTAATATGCTTACTAAAAGAGAAATATCCAAAAATTCTATATAAATGGTAATAGATTATTAGAATCATTTTTTAAAATGATTTAAAATGAGTTAATTTCTAAAACTTTTTATGACCGGTTTACAAGATATATATTTTGTACATTAAAATGGGAAGCTAAGAGAGTACAATTAAATGGAGATTATTTAAGGCATCTAGATTTTGTAGATAATGTATTTGTTCTTACAAATAATGCTTCAGAAAATGTTGCAAGAGTTATAAGATCAAAGTAAACATTTATTTTATAACATCTTGCGTGCGATTATTATTACAAACATCCTCACAGCGTCTGCGCAATTAGCTTAACAGGCTGTCATTCTATTGTAATAAGATCAAAGTAAGTGATTAGGACTGAAGATGAATGTTAAGAAGATTAAAATAAAGTTTGTTATATTTTCTCAGAAGAAGAAAATAATGATTGACAATCATGAATTGTAGGTAATTAGTAATTACAAATATCTTGGTATGATTATTAACACAGATGGAAGTATTAAGGATGAAATAAAGTCATAGAAGTGAATATGGATAGTGAGCTAAAGGAAAATGCCTATGTGTTTGAAAAGGAGGTTTAGTAATAGATATGTTGATTTTAGACCATTCAACAAAATATGAAGATATTTATGTTAGAAATAATACAGGCAAAAAATGAAATACATGGATGAGAGAACAAACAGATACTGCTGGCTTCATTGAAAGAATTATAAAACTGAAATGGAATTGGATTTAACATACTAATAGCAGGGATGATAATAATATATGGACTGATGAAGTTTTAAATTGGATCAAAGAAATGATTTAATTTGGAGAGATCTTCGTCTTGCAGTGAATTGATTATGATTGAAAGTGTTAGTGTTAATTAATTTTGCAATGCAATCTAAAAAAGAAAACCAATGATGATTTGTTTCTGCATAGTAATTATACATAATGATGTTATTTTTAAATTTGGTTTAATATTTTAATACACTTTTGCGAGTTTAGGTAATGAGTTTTGTGTTTAGAAGAAACTTACAATAACTAAAAACAATATCTCTTGTTATATGCTAAGACTAAAATTTCAACCATATTTTGTTACTAAGTAACCAATCTTACAGTGTTATGTAGCATCACTGTCATCAAATAATGAAATTATTCGTTTCAGAAATTTTTTTTCATTCCTTTGATTTTTTAGATTAGATGATTGTATAATATTGTACCTGTTATGTCAATTTTTTCTTTTGCTGTTAAGGTTAAGGTAAACATTCTTTAACACAACTACTATAATGCTAGAATTTATAACGAATTTGATACATTTAATTTTTTATATATATTTATATACGTGTGTTCATTTTGTTGGATAACAATGATAAACATTTGGTTTAACATGCACACTTACAATCACATTTATTCTGTATATGTGTTTATATATAACATTAATTAATTTATATATATATATATTTTTGCACAGACTTATAATATCGGTCATTCCGGCAAAGTAACGGGAATTTTATGGACTTTAGGAAGTCTTATTTCATGTTCATTGGATAAAACAATTCGTATCCTTGAGCCTAACCTAAAACCTAATACTGTGTGTGTGCTCCGTGATCACAATGCAGAATTGGCAGCTGTAAGTATTTTTATATAAGAAATTTTAAAAAGTTTAATATATTTAATATAATAATTATGAATTTGTTTAAAATGTTAGATTTTTTTTTTTTAATGTTAAGGTTTATAAACATTTTATAACTAATATTTATTTATTTAAAATCACTTTGCTCATAAATTGATCTTACTTAAAATATATAATTGATGGCCTCATATTGAACTTATATATCTTATAGACAAGTGAGTTTGAATTTAAAACTCTAAGATCTTTACAAATCTAAGTCGTTAGCTCATGCAGTATAATAATAGATGTTAAAGATCACTGCTTAATGAATATAGTTTAAAAGTGACCTACCTATAGATAAAAGCCAATAACAGATACTAGTCTCTGGGAATCAGTTCAATAATATCATCTGCTATTCATTTCTTAATTTGTATAATTATAAATTGAAAATTAAATTCAGTAAAAAATAGGAAGTAGAAAGAAAGAAATATTTGGGGAAATATTATAGTCATAATTAAATAAGTTAAGAGCATTTTTAGAAAAACGATAAATAGTTTATTGTTCAAGAAGTCATGCCATTTTTAAGCATGGGTAGTGAGATGTTAACCTTTGGTCCAGAAACCTATACTATCCAAATTCATCACTTTATTACTGCATTAAATCATATAGAGGAAGAATATTAAGTAATACAAATCTTTTTAAAAAAAATTTTTTTTGTAATGAAAATGCTTTATTGCAAAATTGATTTCATATGTGACATCATTATCATTAGTGTTTATGGATATTTAACAGTCAGATAACCAATTAGGTATGTTGAAACAAAGACATCATGAAAAAATCTCTGAATTTATTTTACTTTGAGTTTTAGAACATACAAATAATAAATTATAATTTTTTTTGCATGAAAATTACAAAGTTGTTTTGGAATGAAATACAATTTTTTGATATGTTAGACATATCACATTCACTACTTTTAAATTGCTCTTCATATCAGACATACTACCTTTGCACAGTGATAGTGAGGGATTTTGGAGCATAAGGTCCATAAATCATGATCCATATCTATCACTTCCAGTGCTCAAACTTTTTCTGTACTCGCAAGCAATAAACCATCTAACTTAATTGGTATTTTTTTATAGTTTTTCATGAGTTGAGAAAGTACAATTAATAAAGATAATATAATTGGGGGCAGGAATTGTTTAGCCTATCACATTAGAAATAGACGTGATATAACCATGATTAAATCTTAATCGGATGGCTATTTGATTAGGAGGTCAGTTATGTTCAAGCACCATAAATGATAGTTTGGGTTTCAATTCATAAACCTTCAGCTTTCAAGTTTATTAATCTACCTGTGCAATAAAATGCAAAGGAGAATAAATAAATGAATTATAATATAGATAATACAGCCATATCATCAATTATCTTGAATATTTTAATAATAATAATTATCTAAATATTAAATCAGAAGAAAAGAGAGAGAAAGAGAATTGAAAAACAATAGTAAAATATTTACTTTATGACCAATTATTTCAATCTATTCTCATGTCCCTAAGATTGTCTTAAACTTAATAAAGCATGTCAACACAATATCTACAAGTTATATTTATACATTGAAACAGATACCTTGTTTCATATATATCCTGAAGTTTCCCTCCATTTTACAAGTATATAATTGAAAATAAAAGCTGACTGCAGTTAGTGAGTGAAATTTAGAAAAATGGATAAATAATTGACAGTGATTTAAAATCAGTTTTTCACTCACATTATAAAAACTAAATGTGTGAATTCAAATTCTTTAAGAAAAAAAAAAGAAAATTAATATTTAAAATCTACAGTTAAAATTTAAATTACACATTTATTTAATGAATATTTAACATTAAAAATTTGTGGTTTCAAATTAAAATGTTACTGATATAATTTTTTTTTTCTTGGAGCTGAATGTTTTCCAAATTAAAGCATAGAAACATTGTAAGTAGTTGATCAAGAATGATAGTGTCACTTTCTTGCCTTAGGCAAAGTAAGTTAACATGTTTTTGGTAAACATGTTGATTGGCATAGATGAGATCAAAGAAGATATTGAAAAACACTGTGGGAAGTAAAAGAATATAAAGAGAGGAATCAATCAATTCCAGGCAGTTCTACAAAGAAGAGTTTAAATAATTGGACCAACAAAGTTCAGATTGCCATGGCCATCAATTAAATAAGGGCTGCAGTAAAGAGGAACCCAAAGTTACCATAAAACTGTGATATGAAGAAACAAATTATTAATATGGTAAATGCTAAAATATCTGACTAGTAGGAAATAGCTCACTTTCCTTCCCGCACCATGAAAGAAGTCATGAGGATAAAGAAATATGCCTAAATGACCATTTGTAAGTGATTCAACTCTAAACAAATCTTTTTAATGTGAAGATTTTATCAGTGATGAAATGTCAAACATAAAGACTATCACGGAGATTTGAAGAGAATAAAAATCTAAATAGTTTTTGAAACATGTTTAAATAAGATGTATATAATTGTATTGTAATGTAATGATATTACCTATATTTATTTACTTAATAATGATGAACCTCCATTATTGCATGAAATAGATGTTTTGACATTTGAAATATTTAAAGGTACACCTGGGTCTCTTTTTATGCGGACTTATTTAACACGATTTTAAAGTTACATGATTCGTGTTTTACCGGAAGTCGATTTTCGATAATGCGCTATTACTTTAAATAATAAATTTCGGCACTTTCGTTATATTGAAAGTAATAGCACATTATAGGAATTCGACTTTCATCTTAGTAATTTCAATATTTTTAGTGCTTTATAATAGTAAGATTTTATGCAATAATGAAATTAAAATCATGATTTCCACATTTTATGTATACACATATTAAATTTTACAAGATTATAATGTAATATTTGTTCAAACATTGTGCGTGTTAATTTTGCATTTTAAATCACATTCTGCTTTTGCTTTTTAAAAAAGAATGTAATCAATTATTATTTTCTTATTAATGACACTAATCATTAATGTGCTCTTAAATTCCAATGAGAGTTAAATGGTTGTATGTCTGGATATATTGCGAGCTTCGTAAACAATTAATAAAATCATCGTCTCAAAGATTAATTACTAATTACATTGTCACTAGAAAATCATAATAATTAAAACGTGTATAAAAAATGTCAATTACTGTACTGTAAATTATGCATAAAAATATATTATTTTGAATAAAATTAAATATTATAGTTAAAAAAAGTTTGTCTTGTATCAATTTTTATCAAATTTGAAATTTTTTATTAGTCTTATTTTATTTCCTTATTTTTTTTTTTTTTTTTGCGCGAATTTTAAAGTAATTTTACATTGGTGCTTTGCTTTTACACGAATTTTGAAAAATCACAGACCGCATCCCCCCTTTTTCAATGTAAGTTATGTCTATTTTTGCGCAATTTCATTTGCACCTGTTTTCTGAGGAACCTAACTACCGTGTAAAATGAGCCCTAGGTGTATTCACAAAAATGCGGTGGGAAAAGCATTTTGGAAGGGGTAGAGTGAAATATAGAATTATTTAAAATAATTAATTTGACAAAATGATAAAATATTCATATCAAATTTAGAAACAAATGTTGTAATGGGAAAACCCAATGTTATACGAAAACAGTTATGAACTGAGATAATTTTTATTGACATAATAATATAATTGCTACTAGTGTTATTAGAATAAAGAAGGTAAAACTGTAATATGCTGATAGAAATGGAGAAATGTAATAATGAATATAATTTCATTCACTGAGTATTGTCAAATTGATAAATTGTAATGTGCTAAACAAAATATAGAAATTATAGTATGAGAATTAATTGAAAATAGACATGCCCAAAGTATACACTGTAAATGCTTAATGTTTAACCAAGAAAGGATATATGTGAGTTTGCTTGCTAAAAGGATAACCATCTATATACATGAGTCGAACATGTAAAAGGATGTACATATATATACATATATGATTTGAATACATGAATATATGTGAATATGATTATTAAATACTAAATGATTGAATAGAAAGGATTAATATTTTATATACATAAGTCTACTCACTAAAAGAATGTACATCTATATTGTAATGTTTATTTATATACGTTGCAAATATATTGGCATTTGGTAAAAGCTAAAGAAAGTAAAAGTAAATTTAGATTTTTTTTTTACTATAATTTTTTTTTTAAAAAAAAAATGTACAATGAAAATTAAATTATTCTTTCGTATTTTTTTTAATTAATTAGAAATAAAAGTTAGAATTGGAGAGAACAAAAGACACAAATTACCAATATAGATAAGAGAAAGGAAAAATATTTCAACTAATTAAAGATGGCAGAATTATGCTGAAAAAAATAAAGACTTTGTAACATAAATTTTATAAAGAATATATAAGATTATCAATGTATATTTTGACAAACAAAAGATGTGCGCAGAAGTCTGAAAACTGGACCTCTAGTATAAAAAGGAGGGCTTCGGTTGGAGGAACGTCTTGGTTTGTCTGATATTCTTTTGGTTGGTTTTGGATTAAAGAATCCAGACCACTCTACGATGAAAAAGTTCTTCATACGAGAGTAGACTGGAGCTTTAGCTGACATCACTACCGATGGACATCAGAGAAGCTTACGCGACTAGCCTATGGAAGATCAACTAATAATCAAAGGCCGTGAGCTCATTTAAATCCCAAAAAACTATGCATAGTTATCTACAACCAGTGTGAATTCACTAAAACTTACCGGTAAGACTACTTATTCGTGATTGTGACAAAATTAAGCATTTGCAAACAAGTCTTAAAATAATCCCGATATAGACATTAATTGGTGCACCCATTAATTTTCTTATTAAAGAGACTTTCATTTAAATAATTTTATACAACATCTTGGAAATGAATTGTAATAAGTGAACATTATTAAATTACTCTATCCAACTGTTTTTATAAATTGATTCATGTTCTCTCCAATTTAGTTAATTCGTATTTAACTTACAAATATTTTTAGTTTGCTGGAATAAAAGAGATTTTACTTTTATCAACCTTTTTCATTGTGCATTATTAATAATAGTTATTAATTATTATTAAATTTATTAATATTATTTTAGTGATGTTTAAATATATAATTTACCTTTGCCAATGTGTTTAATAAATTCCAGGAATAATAATATTTTAAAAAAATAATTCTCATTATGGTATGATACAATACCGATTAGTTTAAAATTATTTTCTTTTTTTTATTTGCAAGACGTGCTGGTGACAGATTTCAGCGGTCTCTTTAGAATAAAAGGACCTGGTGCCCATATTGAATAAATTAAAAGCTGATCTCATCAATAGCATAATTCTCAACAATTAATAGGCTGAGTTTGATCAGGAAATATAGTTATGTTTTTTAGAAATAGAAATACAACTTTTTTCTTTTCGACATAGCTTGATCAACTCGCGTGCAGTTTATATTAGCGTGTAGAGGCCTAGCAAAACAGAAAACATTATAATGTTTTACCCTACTCAGGCTTCGATTTAACCACAACCTGAGATAAGTTGTAATGATAAAGAACATTACAACGATGACCCAAAGAAACTCACAGCCAGAAAATAAATAGTAATTTTTAAAAAAAAAAAAATTATAAAAAAAAACTAACTAATTAAACCCTGATTATTAAAATATATAAAAAAAGTATTTTTTTAATATGACTTCCAGAAGGAAAAAAATATATGTATATATTTTTTGATATTTCTAAAAAAAACATGATCGTGGCTGATGTAGACATAATTCACAAGTATTTGACTGGGTAGGCGGTTACTGAAGAGGGGAAAAACATAGCCCCGAGTCCTAGTATGCAGTATATTGACATAAGACCACCTTTATATGCCCATCAGACTATTTCTAGCAGGGATCCCAATAAAGGGGAAGGCAGACCAACGATGAGCAACGCTCGTTAGTGCTTATAACTTGGGCTTCTTATTGTTACTATTACATTTAAGCGGAAGGGACACAGATGAATGTGAAATATTTTCCATTCCCACTGTGTTAGACCTAAAAGTGGGCATTAATGCCAAACATTGCTTGTTGAATGAGTCTACATGACATATCAGCACGCTACTACTACAAAAAAAAACAACAACACGAATGTGAATTTAAAAACTTAAGAATAAAATTAGTGTAAACCCCTATTTTATTCTCATCTCCTAGCACTGGTGGTATTGTAACATTTATTTATATACATTGCAAATATATTGGCATTTGTAAAAGCTAAAGAAAGTAAAAGTAAATTTAGATTTTTTTTTGACTATAATTTTTTTTAAAAAAAAAAAAAAACGTACAATGAAAGTTAAATTATTCTTTCATATTTTTTTTAATTAGTTAGAAATAAAAGTTAGAATTGGAGAGAACAAAAGACACAAATTACCAATCTAGATAAGAGAAAGTAAAAATATTTCAACTAATTAAAGTTGGCAGAATTATGCTGAAAAAATAAAGACTGTGTAACATAAATTTTATAAAGAATATATAAGAATATCAACGTATATTTTGACAAACAAAAGATATGTGCAGAAGTCTGAAAACTGGACCTCTAGTATAAAAAGGAGGGCTTCGGTTGGAGGAACATCTTGGTTTGCCTGATATTCTTTTGGTTGGTTTTGGATTAAAGAATCCAGACCACTCTACGATGAAAAAGTTCTTCATACGAGAGTAGACCGGAGCTTTAGCTGACATCGTTACCGATGGACACCAGAGAAGCTTACGCGACTAGCCTATGGAACCAGCATCAAGATCAACTAATAATCAAAGGCCGTGAGCTCATTTTAACCCTGAAAAACTATGCATAGTTATCTACAACCAGTGTGAATATACTAAAACTTACCGGTAAGACAACTTATTCCTGATTGTGACAAAATTAAGCGTTTGCAAACAAGTTTTAAAATAATCCCGATATAGACATTAATTGGTGCACCCATTAATTTTCTTATTAAAGAGACTTTCATTTAAATAATTTTATACAAGATCTTGGAAATGAATTGTAATAAGTGAACATTATTAAATTACTTTATCCAACTGTTTTTTATAAATTGATTCATGTTCTCTCCAATTTAGTTAATTCGTAATTTAACTTACAAACATTTTTAGTTTGTTGGAATAAAAGAGATTTTACTTTTATCAACCTTTTCATTGTGCATTATTAATAATAGTTATTAATTATTATTAAATTTATCAATATTATTTTAGTGATGTTTAAATATATAATTTACCTTTGCCAATGTGTTTAATAAATTCCAGGAATAATAATATTTTAAAAAAATAATTCTCGTTACGGTATGATACAATACCGATTAATTTAAAAGTATTTTCTTTTTTTTATTTGCGAGATGTGCTGGCGACAGATTTCAGCGGTCTCTTTAGAATAAAAGGACCTGGTGCCCATATTGAATAAATTAAAAGCTGAACTCGTCAATAGCATAATTCTCAACAATTAATAGGCCGAGTTTGATCAGGAAATATAGTTTTGTTTTTTAGAAATAGAAATACAACTTTCTTCTTTTCGACATAGCTTGATCAACTCGTGCGCTGTTTATATTAGTGTGTAGAGGTCTAGCAAAATGGAAAATGTTATAATATATATATGAGATAAACACATGAATATATTTGAATATGATTATAGACCACTAAAGGATTAATTCAAATATAAGTCAAGCTAGCTTAGGAGTCTACTGCAATAGGGAATTAATGGACACATCTATGATATATATATATGAGGAAAATGTAAATTTACAGAATGAGAATTTAAACTTATGGAACATTAAGGGAAATATTCATGATGTACACACTGATATGTAAGTCCATACTGTATGACTGCTGGCCAAACAGAATCACTGACCAAGTACTGCATGAAATATGAACTTAGCCTTACTATGTGACTGATGGCCAAACAGGATCACTGACCAAGCACTGCATGAAATATAAACTTAGCCTTACCATGGAGACATACAGGCATATGTATACACCTATTATATCAATTATGGACATTGTAAGAGTACCAGTGAAGGAATTAAGCATCAGAAAAGTTATCGAAAGGATGGACTAATTGATCCATTGAAGCCGAACTGTTAATGAACTGTTAGAAGGAGTTATTATCCAAATTATTGTAATTTAAAAAAAATTGTTTTTACATAAAAGTAATATATCTTGTCAATTTCATTTCACATCATCCATCTATCAGTGTACTTGTTCATCAAAGTCTCATGTTTCCTGGGATATGTCTGCCATAACCTGATTTGGGTAAGATTGTAGTGAGCTGGACCTCTAGTGGCACTGTTTGGGAAACCAAACAGTTAAATTTCTAGTGGTTGTCAGTCTCTTTGATGCTACTTCCCCTGTTGATCAGAAAATATTGTTGTAGGGGGGGGTGACATCAGCATTAGTTAAAGCCAATGATTCTTTCCCTCCCACAATATGCTCATCAGTCAGCAAATCAGTGGAAACTAATCCTGTTACAATATATATTAATGTAATAATAAATAATCATAACATTTTTGAATAGATGTAATTGAAAAGAGGAAGTAACTTTTTTCCACTGAGTTCAAAATTTAGCATCAGAATCTAAAGACAGAATAGTTATTGATAATTTATTATTACATTTATTAAAACTAGTCTGTCATTTAATGTTGTAGAGATTGTTAAAAGTAAGATTTGTTCTTCATTTTCTCAGAATATCAATGATGACTTCAGAATATTTAATTTGTACATGTATTAAAACAAGACAAAATTCCCTCTATAATTTAAAAGCCAATCCCAAAACTAAGCTTATATATTATAACAGAGCCTAAAGATAGAATGGTATTCTTTCTTTTAGTGTTTTTTGATGATACATGAGTCAATGAGAGATAGTTACTTCTGCCTTTTAATTATCTATATATTGTAACCTTATATTTGGGTACAAATCTATAGTTTGGGAGAACTGATTTAAAATTTCTCTATCTTCTAGGTGATTTGATTATCATGTTTAGCCCTTTGAATATACTTGATACTTGTAATCACATTGTCTTAATGATGAGATTGTGTAGTTTCATTTTTGTTTTGCTTATTATATATTTATTTTCTTTCACATATTAGTTTTGCTCTTTTCCAATCACTGAGTTAAACAAGCTGTGCTTAACCTGAAAAAACCAAACAGCATATTACATCAAGTTTAGTAAAATAAATAAAAACAAATAATCATTATTTGTTTTTCTCTTTAACTAATCCAAAAATAATAATAATAACTTTAGTGGTTAAAATGATTTATTTAGTTAATTTAAGTTGAATTAGTTGATAGAATAATAAATGCCTTTTTTCTCTCTTTCATTTTAACCGAAATATGCAAATGGCGTGAAATGTAATTAGATAAAAGGGAAAAGAGAACATTCAAAGATTTTTTTAAAAAAATGGCGATAGCAACACCAAGTATGTAAAGAGCTGAAAAATCTTTCTTTTTTTTTTTTTACTGTTAAATATATAACGAGCACGAAAGCTACTCCTTTAAAAAAAAGTTTAAGGACAAAGAAAGAAGCTAAATTAAAATTTTTTCTTATATAATTCAAACTTGTGATATTATTCTGTGTTAATAACAAAATGTGTAGCTAAATTTAAACAAATTTTTTTGAATTTACCAGACAAAAATCTACCTCCTGACTGTCTTTCAAAATGTCTATAATTAAAATGTACTGAAAATATCAACTGTGAACATGAAAATAGCAATTTTAAAGTCAGTCGAATTGGAAATATTCTTTATTGTTTATAAACTATATTAACCTGGGATATGATATTTTACTTTTATGACTTTAACACATACAGTTGTGCTATGTATGTGTGGAGTGAAGTGCTATATTAACATTTTTTGTATGCCAGAGTCTGAATGATAAGGAATTCGATATAACCCACTTTCGACTAATATTAGTGATAACATTCCCATTATGTGAGTTATCTTGTTATTAAAATTATAATATAGTTGCTGAAAGAAGATAACAGCTAACCAGAAAATTATTTTATAACTGCCATAATTATTTGCTTGGACAATCATTCTTGGTCTTCGACATTGACTAAATAAATTAAAAGTAATGAAATATTTTAACTTTGGAGTAACTCCTAAAATATAAGTAATGAAATAAATATTAACTTTTGAGGAATGCTCTAATTAAAATTATACATATTCTATATTTTTAAAAATATCTCGAATATTCAGAGAGCCTACATGTGAATCAATTAATTATGGAATATTCATTATGGGTGGAAACAAAGAGAAATACAATCAAACTCATAAAATTCTATATGTTGTAATTAAAAAACTATTTAATTTATATATTGTACATTAGATAGTAAGAAAATGTTATTGATTTTATTGGTGAATATTCAATATAATTGAAATATTATGTATTTAAATTTACTAGTCATTTAAACTAGTATGTATTTTGTTTTGGTTTATATTATATATTATTCTATATGTGTATGAATTTCATGTGCATATTCTATTGTGCCTAAAATAATTATTTATTAATCTAAGTTCATGGGAGTGAATATATGATATAGGGATCGAAGAGAATCCATTATTAGGGAGCAGCACTTGCATAAAGGTTTAATGATTATTTAATGAATCTATGATGTGCATCAACACTTCATGGCTTAATCCTGTATGTCTTTACAGAGTTCTGTGCCTATACTCATATTTACTATGTATTATTATGTCACCTATGCTTTAGGCAAAGTTAGTTATTATTTCAGTTGTTTCCTATAAATAAAGTCTTTACTTCATTTTATGTTTTAATTCACATTAGTAAGACTGCATGTGCCTTCTAATTCAGCAGATTTATTGATGAAGGTAATTTCATGTCTCTTTTATTTGGAAAATAAATGTTAACACTATTTTAGAATGTTATACGGTATTATTCTGTGCTGGTGATTTAATCTGCAGAATTATCATTATCATTTTTTTAATATTCTTTATATTATTCTGTGCCAGTGATTTAATCTGCAGAAGCATTATTTATCATTTTTTATATTCTTTATATGTGTTTTTTGTAATTATTCTTGTTGCTCTGATGATGGTTAGAAAACCTACGGGTACTTAATGCTTTGTTATTCTTTTGCATGGTTGAATACATCTGTAGGAATGTCATTGCTCTTTGTTGTATAAATGTATGTTTGAGCAGAGTCTCCATACATTATGGTGTTTACATTGTTCCCTCATCTTTAATTCGGTCTCATATGTTCAGTTATCAGCCATAAAAGGGCATTTGATTGAATTCTTTTCATAATTTATTACAAGTCAGTTATATGATATTCTCATCTGAGTTGAGGTTCAAATTTCCTCTTTGATTCATTATCTCATTATGGTCAACTTCCACAGGTTTATCAATACTAATGGTGATAGTTGTTATTATCATCATCATCATCATCTCATTGTTGCTATTGGAATAATTTTGATATTTTATAAGGAGATAGAGGGTCTCTGTCTTCAGTATTGATCATATTTTCTTTGGGTGATATTTTCTTCATGTTTTATAGTTATATTTGTGGTGATTTTTCCCTATTTTACTATATATGTCTAGAGACAAAAGTCCTAACATTTTCTTGCTCTCAGAAAGTAGGTGCATATTTTGGGTTCATGCCATCACTATGTTCATTGCTTTATTTAGCTTTTCCTCTTGGAAGTATCTTCTTTATTTTGTATTTACCACTGTCTATGTTGTAGTGTATATTTTAGCATATCAGCAATTGATAGGTTAATTATTTTGAAGTGTATCATTCTTTCTTCAGGAGCACTTTTAACTCTCTAGGAGTAGGTTGAGAGTTTTGATGTGTAAATCTGTTTTTCTGTGCTTTGCTAACACTACATGAGATAAAACTGGTAATGACTTATTCAGAATTATAAATGTATATTGTTTAGATTAAATAAGTACTATGCATTATCATCATCATCCAGAAGCAAATCATCACTAGATTGGTATGATTTAAAGATCTTTCAGATTTACTCATTGTTGGGACAATAGCATAGAGTGTATATGTATAATCTCTGAGAACAATTTAAAGATTTAAATAACATCAGCAATTAAAAGACCATAAAATTGCTAGTGAAATCTATAGATTATAAAATTATAGAATTGTTTTAGGACATATATTTTATGCAGGAATGTATAAAGCTTGTGCTGTAAATTTGTTTATAATTTAATAAAGTTCTATCACTTTAAAACCACAAAATATTATAGTGATAATAGTGATGATAACTATTTAACTTTAAGGATGAAGATTTCTTGTAGTAATCTCTTACTTATAAGATGTACTTATCCACCTAAGACTGTCATGGGTCATGAATATTTAATTTATCCATTTTATTTATTAATTTTAAATAAATTTAAATTGTAAAAGTATTCTCCTATAAGTAACTGCATTGAATTATTATAGCAGTGTTTTTGAAAATTTTGTAACAGATTTCCCATGTTTATAAAATTTGTTTAATGTAAAATAAATATTATTTTTGTTGTTAAGTATTGTGTAGCATCACAATAATGTCTTGATATTCACCAATCAACATTCAGAAATCTAAACATTGCTTAATTTTTAATGCAAATGTTTTTCATGCTATTATTCAAAGTACAGTTATATAAATGAAATATTAAATTATTTAATGATGATGATTTTTCAGATATGAAGAATGCATTTGAAATAAAATATTATTCATTTTATTCTATTGATCACTGTAATTTAAAACTTGATTTTTTTAATAAGTCTGTTTTTATAATCAATCATTGTCTACTTTCATTTAATAAAATTTATTATGTTAAGATATCAACAAAAATTTATTATGTTGTTGGTGAATATTTTGAGTGGCCATAAAATCCTCTTCCACTCTTGGTATTAGAATACATTCCTAGAAGATTATTGCATTATTCCAAATTTAGAGTTTTATGCATCTTTATTTTAATTAAAATATTTTATTAAAACTTTTCATCATCATCATCATTATTATTATTATTATTATTATTATTATTATTATTATTATTATTATTATTATTATTATTATTATTATTAATAATAATAATAAAATAATAATAATAAAATAATAATAATAATAATAATAATAATGATAATAATAATAATAATAATAATAATAATAATAATAATAATAATAATAATAATAATAATAATAATAATAATAATAATAATAATATAGTAGATAGACATTAGCTTGTAGACTAAGTGAATGTCTTCTCATGCTTATCACTATGATATCATTCATTTTATGAACAACATGTTCATAAAGCAAAATATTGAGAAATTTTAGCAGTAAAATATAAGAATCCTGAGATCATAATACCATAGTTTTATAAAATAACTTACATTTATTGTCCAAGAAAAAGCAAAGTGTTATAAATAAATTAATAAGACTTATAAAAGATTATTATTTTATTAAAATGTGGATCTGATCATGGCAATAAGATGATGAAGAGGGAGTTAGAGTGTAAGACTATATTGGAAGGGGATAATGAAAAAAATTGTACCCTTGCTACTTTGTGTTGTATGCTTTAAATATTGAGTTGTTTTTTTTATAAATTTGAAATTGTAACTGAGCTCACCTATGATGATATCTTGAATTTAGAGCAATTCATAATCTTCATCTTACATAATCTTTTCAATGGATCTAATCATGCATAATATGATCATCCATGGAATTAATTCTTCTTAACAATTTTGTTTATTATCTGTATCCCAAAAGAACTTTTATAAATGTGTATTAAACAAAAAGATATCATATTATACAAATTTGTTACTTCAGAAAATTAGTGTTCACTGCATATGTTTTGAATCTAATATGTATTAAATTCAAGAATATGATAATTTTTTATAATAATTGACCTCTTTCTTTTATTCTGCAGAAGAGAACTTTATTGACAAAAACAAAGGTATACATCTACTGATATTTTACGTCACTAAATTTAATACATACATTCTAATTTATAAAACAATTCATTATACTAAACTATGATGAAGATTAATAAATAATTGTTTGATTAATTGCTTTATATATTATGTTATAATCAAGAATTCAAGTAGCAGGTTGAATGAAATAGATTCATTTCGTTGATCAAATTCA
Organism: Epiperipatus broadwayi; assembly: GCA_028023455.1. Classification (NCBI taxonomy): domain Eukaryota; kingdom Metazoa; phylum Onychophora; class Udeonychophora; order Euonychophora; family Peripatidae; genus Epiperipatus; species Epiperipatus broadwayi. The sequence continues at coordinate 10,128,113 of JAQFVV010012411.1, forward strand.
GATTTTATTTTTAATTAACTCAGCTGAGAATTGATCCAGGAATCATTAGCTCATGGGTCTACCTCCCTATTCCTACATTAAATCATTCAGGGCATGAAGATTAGTTACTTAAATTTGCAACATAATAAAGTTTCACAATATAATAATTATTAATGTAAGATTTTCCCCTTTCCTACTTTATAGCACCAATACTTACACTTTGTAAAAATTATTGGAATCCAAATTATGAATATTATTCTGATTGGAGAAAATTTATTGTCTTATAAGTTATTTATACAGTTTTAGAGCAATGATTTTTTTATTATCAGATGATTTAAATCAAGTAAACTATGTAATTTTCAAAATATATACAAAGTTATAAACATTATGCAAGATTAAAATTTTTAAGTTATTAAATAAATACTATAGATCATTTATTGATTTAACAACACTTGCTGATGTAGCTGCTTTTAATTTTACATTTTTCATATAGATGTTTTATGATTTAATCTTTGATTACATATATCACATAGATGTAGCTATTAAAGAATATTTTGATTGTTTAATTTTGGTATGAAATACATTAAAAATAAATTTCAATTGTTATTGAGTTGAATTTATGTTGAAATTATATTGCTGTTCTAAAATTGAGTACCTAGAATAAAAATGTATTAAGATGATAATAAACAATGGTCAAAGTGTTATTATTTTATCATAGTATTCTATTCCTATTTACACTAACTGCTTTCAAGCACAGAATTAAATATGCATGTAATGAAATTGCCATGTAATGTTGTTTTTTTTAAAATAATAAACTATATCATGAAATTGCTTTTATATTTTACTTTATTGACATTTACAAAGAATTTTAAATTCTTTACCTTGCAAATAATTAAAAACTCAGTTAAATTGTTAATAGATGAGATATTAAAGATGTTAGTGTCATGAAGTATCAATTCTATATCAGCAACACAAAAGTTTCAACCTTGATTATGTTTATACAGTTAAGTACTAAATGCCAACAGTTTCCATGTGTAAATATTTTGTTTGTTGTGACATCCAACAAATTCAGTCATGGGGGATAATAAAATCAGGACATTCATGAATATTATGTTAAATAATTTAATTCCCATCAACTGATAAATACAGCAAGTATATAAGGTTTTTATTTTATCTCAGTTTTATTTGTACTGACAGAAACATTTTTGGAATGTCCATCAATTAGATAGGATATTTTGTTCTCCATCTACATTCCTGATAAGTTACAATAATTTAAGCATATGATTATTTTTTTTTTAGACAATTCTCCTTATAAAAATTAATTTGAAAATAATTTAAAAGATTACTTTTTGCAATCATTTTTATATGAAACTGTGAAATGGTAATGCTTTAGCTGCAAGAGAAAAAACCCTCAAGAAAAATAGGATTAGTATAAATAAATATAATAAAAACATTGCTAGGGAAAGACTCTAAGATATTTTTCTATTTTGATTTGAATATATATAAGATTTTCATAGAATTTTCAAACAATTTGATAACCTCATAATGCTTGTCCCAAATTTGAATTCTCAGAAAATATTTTTTAAAGATTTGATCAACAGAAACCAATTAATTAAATCAAGTGCCAAATTTTTTGGACTTATGTATTTTATAACATCTACTATAGATTATTTTATTAATTATTACTACTAATCAATTATTAGGCTAAATTTTATAACATTTTTAGCCTAGATATAAACTTTAAATCTAATTAAAAATTAAAATATCTATTCTTATTAAATATAACTGCAATGGTATTATAAATTCAGCTACATCTATTTTTACCTCAACTGGTAACATTTAATAAGAATAAATATTTGGGTTTAAAATGGTGCAGTAATCTCTCTATCCTGTTAAATGGTAATAATAATTGATAATGTATTTATATAAAGTAGATGTTGTCAAATATATGAGCCAAAGAAATTTGGCACTTGTTGATTAAGCTATAGTAATTTGATATTGATAGTTACTGAATAAAAATAATGAAAATAAATGTGAGAAATTATGATACAGGTTCACTGAAGAGTTCTAGTTTAGGCAGAAATGCATTTTGAAAATCATATACTTTTTTCAGATATTTTTATTTATATGTTGAAAGTATGTATGGTGGAACAAAAGTGTCAGATATATATGCTGTATATTTAAATCTAACTGAATAGGAAAATAGTCAAGTAATCTCATTTCTTTAGTATATAATATGGCTTCTTGAATCATCATTATTGTTTGAACAATTAGCTCTTTGCTTTAACTAAGTAAAAGATTATTATAGAGAACTAATAATATATTCATTAAGTTGCAATTTTTAGGAAAATTTTTATAATAGTTTTAAATCATAGTCTTTCTTTATGGCAGGCTTTAGACTATTAAATGTTATTATTTACTGTGATAAATCTTGTTTGATGCTGAAAATAATGTTACTATTATTCCCAGGCTAATCTATCTTTTAATAGCACAAATGATTTTAAAATGTATTAAGATATATTTATTACTCTTGTTTACAAACTGAGGATGAAGTAAAATAAATGGCTAATACAACGATTACCATAATCTTCTTATTTTATTATGAGCCTCAGTTTGATAACATATTTATCAAAATTATCAATTAATATGTGGTTATCTATTACTGATCTCTATTCTTATTTTAAAAATTGCAATCATCAATAAAAAGTTCAAATATGACTTTTGTATAGAGGGCATGGATATTAATATATTTATACAATTATTAATTTTTAAATATTGAATTTTTTTTTATTGTTTATAACCAATTTATATTTAATTATATTATGTGGCAGTAAATGTTTAACCATCATATGAGTAATTATTTTATTTTATATATTATTGCATACTTATACTTTCATTATGTATTAAAAATTTAATATTTTAATTTTTAGATGATTTTATTTAACATCAGGGAACTTTAATAATTGCAAGAATATTATAAAAGTGTGTCAATTACTATTATAATTACCAAATCTAATGATCTTTCTTAAATGATTAACTAGAGAATACTACTGATACTTCAGTACTGTTAATATAGATAGTATTTTATTTGCTTTGAATTATCAATAATGATAGATAAAGTTGATTTTATACAACCATGACAGTATGACTACAATAGTGGAATTTGTTTTATCACAGATGAATCGATGAGTGGATGAAAAATATAAACTTTTAATGTTTTCTGTCAACTCTTTGCATTCTAAAATTACCGCACGGTAGCAAATTGACTTATAAATTAAAGTTTCTGGAATGAAACTCAACCTGTCACTTTGAACATTATATGATCCCCTGAGTAACTAACTATTTGATCGTTTTTTTAAATAAAATAAGTTTTTAATATATGTATATATTAATGGATCGTATTTTTTAGTTAATGATTATCTGATTTACCATCCAACATTTAAAAGTACTCTGAGAGAAGATAAATGACATAATAGTTTGATATACATATATAACACCAGTAAATTTATTTGCTTCTCACGATAATTTATTCTACAGCTAAAATAATTAATTTACTTAAGAAGTGTAAATGTGAATTTTAAAAAAATATTTTAGTTGATTGCATTTAGAGAATGATAAGTAAGCTTGGATTAGGAATGTTTAAAATTTATTTTCAGGTTGTTAGGTCAACTTTACACTTTGCAATTAATTCCCTATTAATCAGTTATAACACATTTAATGAAATTTACAATATTTACAGTATTTTGGCATAATAATTAGTTTTCCGTCACACTTTTTTTTAAAGCAAAAGTTGGCATAAAATTGTACATCATTTCAATAAAAAGAATTTTAAAAAAAGAAAGTTAAAACTTTGTTTTTAAATGCTGTCACTCTAAGAAATTAGAATAGTAAAACATTTTTTAATGAGAAAAGCCATTGAACTAATTAAAATTGTTTATATGTATATATGAAACTTATCAATATATATTTTTTTCAATATACCCATTTTTATTGCAATTGTTGCTCATCAAATTGATTCATCCAAATTTTTTTTTAAGCAATTTTTTTTCTAAACAAAGCATAAATGATAATAAATCCATGTGTTGTGTAACAATTTATTAATATCAAATTCTCAAAGCTAATATAATACTCATAATTACTAAAGATTGCCGCATACACATATAACTAGGATAAACGCATTAATTTACCAGTAAATTTTTTAATGTGTCAAAATAATGGAGGAAAGATGTGAATAAATATGAAAATATTTTTAAGTAATCCATTTAAGTAATATTTACTAAGGGCTGTAACCTTTAGGGATAAGCGTCTGAAAAATTCGAACGTAGGGACCTCTACAGGTCTTAGCCACAAGCTTACGCTAAGAAGAAAAGAGGAAACCAGGGGAAACCTTCTTTACTTCAATTTACTTTTATATATGAATAGGTGAAGCTGAAGTGGTTAGATCTAAGAGTGTGAAGCTATTCAATACTTCACTAATTAAGTCCACAATTCTTATTATACATTAATACTCTCGAAATCTTACGATTTACAACGAGTCAATGGAAAGATCTTATAGTAAGAATTCTATTACGATAATTTAAAGTTGTAATTATAAATTTTATTAAACGCACATTATTATATTAAGTAATATTTACTAAGGCTGTAACCTTTAGGAATAAGTGAAGTATTGAATAGCTTCACACTCTTAGATCTAACCACTTCAGCTTCACCTATTCATATATAAAAGTAGGTTGAAGTAAAGAAAGTTTCCCCTGGTTTCCCTCTTTTCTTCTTAGCATAAGCTTGTGGCTAAGACCTGTAGAGGTCCCTACCTTCGAATTTTTTAGATGCTTATTCCTAAAGGTTACAGCCTTAGTAAATATTACTTAATATAATAATATGCATTTAATATAATTTATAATTATAATCCCTTTAAAAGAAAAGAATATGTGGAATTTTATCAAATAATTTGAAATAAATTTAGTGAAGATATAAGAAAGGATAATTGTGAAATGACTTAAAAAGCTTTAGAAATGAACAAAAATTTCAAAAATGTAAAGTAACACAGGATACTGGAGCAAATGTTATTTCAGCAATAAGGAAAAAATAGCACTATTATTTAGAAAAAAAATTGTAATTATAAAGTGTGTGAAAGTATTTCTGAGTATTATATACTAAGACAGAACAACACAACACAACAGCTTCTATCATATCATGCAATTAAATCTGTATATAATGGGAAGTGTTGAGGAATAATGTAATTATTATAGACATTTTAAGAGAAATAGTGAAGGGAAATTATATTTATCAGTATTCTTTTAGTTCCATACAAGTATGTTATTACTCAAGCCAAATAAAAAACAAGTTAAATTTAAAAGTGGTTATATGTAATAAATCATATCCAAATATTAAGAGAAATTATAAAAAGAACTAATGAGTATGAGTTGCTAATTTGCACTGGATTTGAAGATTATGAAAGATATTTGGTTTAATAAACATTTCTATAGTAAGTAAAACTTTTGAAGAATATTTATCAAAGTGAAATGTAAAGGTTACAATACCCTCAAAGTTTATATCTGTGGTACCAAGTTAAATTTTATATCATGGAAAACCATTACATTTTTTATCTTTTTTTATACAAGATTATTCATTTATGATAATTTTTGAAGAATCAGTTGTCATTGCTATCCAGGGCAAAGATATATATATATACAGAAATTTTTAAACATATGTATATGCACATATAAAATAATTTTGGTTTTAAACATGTATTATGTACACGCATTTAAAATAACCTAATTAAAAAATTGCCAATATTAAATCATCCCAAAAATAATTAACAAAAAGGTGAATAATAATTTAGAAAAAAATAATAATTTAGAAAAAATCAATGCAATAGTAAATAGAGGTTCAAAATTATTATAAATGTGTGGACTGACTTTAAACCTAGGTGTGTGGACTGGCTTTAAACCTAGGTGAATATGTGTGTGATTGTGTTTATATAATCATTCTCTTTCTTACACATACACATAAATAAAACAATATCTTTTTTTATGAAAATTAAATTCATGCTGATTTACATAACCACTCTTTAATTGTAATAACTAGCCTAGTAATCACTCTCTTCATGAATTTTTTGTAAAAGTTTTTCCATAGATTCAACATTTTTGTTGTAAGATATTAATATCTAATATTAAAATATTGCCAGAATATTATTTATGCTAACGTTTTTATATAGAAATGTTTTCTTTTTAGTAAAATACATTATTGTTAACTAGAACATTCTTTCTCATCATTATTTCTTCATAAATTCAATGCATTTTCAATTTTCACTAAATATTAGTCCATATTGTGGATGTAACTTTAACAGTTTTAGCAGCTAATGTAAAAAAAAATTTATTGTTTTATGCATTGATGATTTATTCATATTAATTATTTGGCCTGCTTAACCTTTTTTTTTTTTCAAAATTTAATCCATTACTTTCAATTTATATCAAAACCAAGCACTTCAAGGCTTTTTGTGGGTTATCAAAATTATTATCATCAGTAATTTTGCTCTTAATGAACTATTTTAAATGAAATTTTAATTTCCTAATTTTGTGTACATCAATAATCAGGGTAATATTTTTATTCCAATTGTAACAGCATGTCTAAGAAAATGCACAAAGAGAATAATGAAAATTGTGTAATAAAGGAAAAATGCTGTTGGTATACAGCTAAGCATAATACATATGAAATATATAAATATTTTCTTCCTTTTTTTTAAAATCATTGTTGATTTGGAAAGAATAAATACAATGGGTTTACTACATAACAAAAATAATAATTATGTTTAAAATAAATTACACCCGGTGTGATTTATCAATTTAATATAAAAATTAATGTTTTATTTTTTTTTCACTGTGCATTAAATACTTTAATCTGAAAAATATTCATAATTCATTTTGGCACACTCTTAGAAATTCTTTATATATATTTAAGTACTGAAAAAAAAAAGGTATTCAAAATAAAATATATATATATATAGTCTTTTTTTATTGCCGTAATTTATTAAATTGTTAAGAGAAAGACTGAGATTTTAACACATCATGTTTTTGAATTTATCTATATAATGGTTTAAAAAAAATAGTAGTAAAAACTGAAAGGAGATCTAATGATGGAGATTTGAAATGCAATATTATGTGAAGACCTAATTTTTTTAGAGAATCAAATAAAAATCATTAAAAATAAATATAAATAAAAGATGAAAAGTATAGTAAATTGAAATTAAGGAGTTCTCATTACTTTACAAAATAAAAAATACCATATTTTATAAAAAGTTGGAGTTCCATCATCAAATGGAAAAAAACACTCATTGGTCTTTTTATGCAAAAAGTGGAATATGAATTTTTTTTTTTTTAAAAATATACAATTTAAAATATAAATACTATAATAAAAAGAAAATAATGAGTGGAGAATAAAAGTGAATTCAAAGTTTACGGTATTATTAAGATGTTAAAAAAATTAATATTAATATATTTTAAAATAATAATTAAATGGTTTACTGCTTAGAAGGTTGGAAAAAAGTTTGAGCACTAAAAGTGATAGAATTGGAGTCATATCCTTGAGCTTCAGTGTTGACCATTCTGCCATTGTACTAAACCATGCATAAAGTCAAACAGTACGTCTTAATTATTTTTATAATCAAATAAAATAAAAACATATTAAATATATTTAAGGAGGTGGGGAAAATATATATAATTTACTGTGAGAATGTTTGAGCTCAATGATAATTTTTTTTAAAAAAATGATTGAAGAAGTTTAAAAAAAAGTAGTTTTGGAACAGAGAAAGATTGTAAAAGCAAATGATATTCTGAGATTTTATAGAAGTAATTTAATAAATGAAATATTAATAAAAACAAAAATCTAATGATGTGATAAGAATTAAACACAAACAAAATTAAATATTGCATATTACTCTTCAGTCATAACTTTTTGTTTACTACATTAAATAGCATCTTTGTAAATGACTCGTGGGAAATATAAAAGTCACTACTATATAAGGAGTCAAATTTAGAAAGAAGAGTTGGAATTAAATTTAAAAATACCAAATAAGTTCAAAGGTCATTCATTGGCAGTGAGATTTTCTAGATTTTTTTTTATGCTTAGAAAAAATATAAAAAAAATGTGTTACTATCATATATATATATATATATACAATGCAAGAAATCAGAATTAATATTTAACAATAATTAATCCAGACTGAGGTAATGTATGTATATATTTTATTCCCACATTTTGCTAATATAATTTTTATTGTGTGTAATCATTCTCTTAAGTTTACAGCATGCTTGCCATGTCCAAAAAACTATATGGATTGAGAATAATGATTAAGACATTTCTATTAGTCATTGGCTAAATATCTTCTGAAATATTTAATAATGTGTAATGGACGGTTAGTAATAATCTCAATTCAACTAATCAATTGAACAACCCAAGTGATAAAAATCCTGTTGATCAAATAACATGTTACAATCTGGATGAAATTACTCATAGAATTAAACTTGGACAGAGTGCTTTTGATAGAAATAATATTGAGAGGAAATATGCTATGTGTTTTAAAAAGATTTTTAATAAATGTGTTTTACCAGTTCCTACTTATGTATCTGAGACTTGGATACTTAACAGAAAAACAAAATATATACTTCAGACCACTCAACAAAATAAGTGAAATTGTATGTTAGAAATAACAGGAAAAGAGTAAAAACAAAATATATAGGTGAGAGAACAATCAGATATTCTGACATCATTAAAAAATTGAGAGACTGAAATGGAGTTAAACTTGATATATTGGTAGAAAAGAAGATAATAGATGGGCAGTTGCAGTTTTAAATAAGATCCAAGAGATTCTAGACATCAAAAAAATACAATATATGGATGTAGTAAGGATGTTTTCTGGTTTGATGTAGAGAAGACAGGTTAGACATTAAAAAAACTGGATTAAACTTGGAGATAAATACATCCTTCTGTAGATCAATAGAAGTTGAAAATGATGGTGATAGTGATAACATCTTTAATATCAATATAATAATTTGGAGATACATTTTCAAATGTACACTATAATCCTATAAAATTATCTTCTGATTTTGAAGACAAAATTCATCTATTGCTTCTCATCAAAACATTCTAGTTTTTTCTTAAAGAAAGTAGTCATAAAATAAACCAAAATTTTTATTATATATTAAGCTACATTTAGTCACAAAGTCTGAACCCTTCTCCTTTCTGTAATCAAAAATATTAAATATTTGATTCAGTAGCCATATTTATCATATATGTTTGTGTATAGTTATGAGTAAATTCAAAAGTAGCTAACACTCAGTTCTCCCTTGTTCAAATTAAGGATTTACATGAGACATTGAATGTCATGAGATATTCACTACATATAATTCTGCTTATACTTTTTTAAGCTGTATTGGCTAAGATATGAATAATATTATTATCACTGTTCTACCTTTTTTAAGCTTATTAATCTGCATCTAACCATAAGTTATTTTAACTTATTGTTTTCACCAATTGTGCTGTAACTATTCTCAATAGTCACAATATTTATCTATATGTATTCAGGTTTAAAATGTATATTATAATACAGTTGGCCATTAACTGCTAATTTTAATCTATGACATGGAATCAATTGTTATGGATGCAGTGCAAAATTGTGTAGATCATATACTAAATCAGTACTGAGAATTGTGTTTTTATGAAACTGTTTCAATCTTTTCTTTCTATTTATATACTTCTTAATTATTTATCTAGAATAGTTCATATTACTCCAGCCTACTTCCTCATCTTTTTTTTATATAGCAATATTTATATAATAATGTTTTGCAATTTGAGGAATAAAATTAGGTAAATAATAATTGAAAATAATTTTAATATTTAAATGGCACACATTCTGGTAATCAATTAGTATGGAAATTAATAAAATTAATACTGGGAACAATGAGAAAATGCAAATATTTTTTTTGCTTAATTAAAGTAATATTTTGAAAAGTCTCTAAAGTAAAAATTTGTTTACTTTGCATATATGTGAGGGGAGACCCAAAAATAACCGAAATTTTGTAATAAATTATGTTTTTTTTTTAAGTGTTACAAATTGAAACCCTTTCAAAATATAGTTATTTTAATAAAATGTATTAATCTAAACATGTTTTTTTTTATTTTTTGAAGTAATTTGGAAACTCTTGCAAAGTGATGCCTTTTAACATTTGCATCATTTTTTATCTTCACCACTTTTAATTTTTAACAAAAAAAAAAAAAATTGTATGTTTTTTCATTTCAGAGAATAAAATGAAGTCATTAAGTGAAATTTTGATCAGGCAAATATGACTAATGGATAAGCTGTGTCTTGTTGAATTTAATTAAAAATTGTTTCACACTTCAAGATTTTGTGTTCTGGAGCATTATATTGGCAGAGCTTGCAATTCCATTTAGTGAAAAATCGAGATTTTTAGTTTTATCACATCATGTAAACTTCAAAACTTGTAGGTTTTAAATGCCTTGTCATTACAAACAAATTCTGAAAAAGCAATATCATTTGCATCTCCCAAAAAACCATCATCATGACCTTGTACTTCCTTGCCACACTTTTTGTGGAATATAGTGAATTTGACACTTCCATTAAACCACTTGTAAACTTGTGTTTTTCTGAGAGCAGCTTGCTTGTAAGCTGATTCAATCATTACAACTGTTTATTTTCCCTAACAGAAAAAAAACAGAATTTTACTATTATTCCAACTTTTCAGCTATTACAAAAATTGACAGATAAGTGAAATACACTTAATAAAATTATTTACTACCCCATCTCTATGATGTCAGTTGACAGATTGGGACAGAGGGTCCCCTCAAGAGGCAGATATTAGCAGAAACATGTACTATAATATACTTACTTTTCAGAGAATGATTCTGGTTATTTTGAGGTACTCCATATATAGATATCTATGAACAGTCAATTAATAATTATGTAAATTAAAATCATATTATGTACAATAACAACAATAATAAGTTTCAGCAAAAAAAAACAATTAGGAACTTTCCTTTTAGCTTGTAGTAAACTTTTTTAAAGTAACTTTAAGCTCAGCTCCTGTTGAGATATGACCCTCTTGCCAATGGCAATAGCTGCTTTATACTACAATTCTATTTCGATTTTAATAGTCAACACATTGACATTCATTTGATAAGACCATATTAGTCTAGGAACTAATACAGTTAAATACCTATATATTTATTTAATATACAGATTATTTTTCTTAGGTAACTAACTATTAACAAACATCATGAAGGAATCCCCAAAGACTCTAACCAGAAGATAGATATTTGCAAATGCCCTTTTTAAAAAATCTTTCAATTATGGTATTTTTTGCCTGGCTTTGACATTTTATTTATATGCTTTATGTTTTGTGCTTTTATATGACTTCATAAATCAATGATTATAGAAGTTTTTTATGCAAATAAGTGTAATAGGTATGATGCTTCAAAATCTGTTGATGAGACTTCAATGACACTTTAAAAATGATTAGACATTTGACCTTAGGTTTAGATTTGGAAAAACTTTTTTTTTGAAATCTCATAAGTTCACTTTTATGTCATAGTTCTGTAATTTTTTGACAAAATTCTTAATTGAAAATCCAGAAAGAGAATTGTGATTTGAGATGATGAAACTATACTTTGATTAGTGTTAAGTCTGATGTACATAACAATTTATGTATAAACTTTTTATGGGCAACTTTTTTTTCTGATATCTGGTGAAGGAATATATGAAAGAGCATGGATTGATTGCAAAGACTTGGGCTTGAAAAAAACTAATAATTTCTTTCTAATGCCAATATCTAATTCACTATCCAGAAGTCTAGTATGGACACTTTTTTCCAAACAGGAACACAATAATTACTACTAAAATATATTTGTATTTTAAGAAGGATTTTTATAAATTATTTGTAATACAATCTCAAGTATGATTAGCAGTTCTTGAAAGAGATTATTCTGAAAAAATATTTTAGATCTTTTATAGATAAAAATGTATTACACTTACAGTTCAAAGTTACTTTTAAGAAATATGGGGTAGGTTATCCTTAAATCTTCTGTTGAAAGTTATATATTATTTTCATATGAGATATTTCTCAATTGAGCATACTGTCTTTGTGTGATTAAAAATGAGATCTGCATTTTTTAAAAAAAAATCTGCACTTTTTATAGGCCATATCTCTTTTGGAAAGTAATATCATTCATATTTTCTGCATTCTATTTTTAGAAGATCATTGATAAGTTTATTAAGTAAAGTATGTGAAAAAAATGGATCTATGAGAGACCATTCTGTAAAACTTTTTTTATATGATTATCATTTAATTTCACTTGAATTTTTCTATTGGAGAATATTTTGTCTAACAAATTAATGGTTTACTTAAATTTAATATTTCTAGATGAATTTAGAAAGAATCTATTTTCTCAAATATAATTATAAGCTGAGATAATATTAATAAAGATAATACTCTTTTTAGTTTATTTTAAAAGATTATTGGATTATTAGATGTAAAACGTATACACAATAACTTCATCCTAATTAGTAGCATAATTTTTATTTAGATTATTTATTTAAATAATTTGTGGATAACACATAATAATAATAATTTTTAGATCATTATTAAGTTTATAAGGTTTTAAGACTTCTATAGTTTTAAATTCCATTCCAAATTTTTGCAATATTTTTTGTATGAATAGTTTTGCCATTCATGCTTTTAGAAATTCTGAAAGTATGCTTTTTATTCCTATGACTTTTCCTGATTTAAGATGATCAAAAATAAAATTAAGTTTACCAATATCTACTAAAATTATGAATGAGAAGCTTCTAGTTATGTAATGGTGCTTTTTTTTTGTTTCTGTTAGACTTAACTTTAAGAAGTTGATATATATTTATATCAAGTCTATGTAAAAATGATCAATCTTTTAACTGGATATTGTAAAAATTTGTTTTTGCATGGTCTCTTTTCTTGTTTTCATTTAGCTTCATCAAGAGATTTTATAAGTTTTTTAACAATTTCTGGATTTTTGATAGACAAATATTCTTTCATTTTATCTTGTAATAAATTGTTTTTAATATGCTAATATACCTACCACTATTGAATGACTAATTAGATGAGCTGAGTGTAGCTTACCTATCGGAAAGAATAGTTCTAAGTTTGTTTGCAATATAAAAAAATAAAGTTAACTTACTCTCCCAAGGAATTCTTTAAAAATTTGGTAAATTTTTTAAAAAAAGTCGATCCACCAAGTTTCATGAAAGGTCTATTCTTTAAAAGGAAAAAGCAGTTATTAGTGAAGAAAAAACAGTTATTTATAAATATGTTAAAAAATTCCTGATTTTTAATTTAAAACCATCATCTTTTGATGTTAACAATGCTATCATTTATTTATTTTTCTGTTATTTTATTTCTTAAAGTATAAATAGCATAATAATATAACTTGACAGTATGTTTTAATATTTTAAAAAAATTATCTCAAATGATTTTTAAAATACGATGCATGGTTACTTCATCCCAGAGAATATCATAAATTCTGATTGTATTATTTAAAAGTTTTTAAAAATCTAGACTGTCATTTTGAAACTAATGCAAAAAACTCAATATTGATTGTCATTTTATTTTGAAGGATCATAATTTTAAAACCTTTTATACCACATCTAAATAAAACAGTAGTTTCTTTTTTTATAAATACATAAATGGATTTAGAAACCAAACTAATACCACTGATATTTTTGAAAACATCTATTATTTTATTTATTTGTATATATATAATCTGAACCAAGTTATTGGTTTTTTTTTAAATTTATGTAGTCGGCTATGAATCAATTCTAGAACATAAGCCCTGAAACTACCATTCTACTATTGGGATAAACCACCTAGGATACTGACTATATATATATATATATATATATATTGTGTGAACAGAATATCTATAGACATATAAATAATTTAACTATATGCTTAGGCATACTACTAATTTATGTGACTGTATAAAGTTGAAGCAAACACTCATTTTAATAAACCAAATTCATATACCACATGTGTAGGAGTAACAGATTTGTATATATTTTCAAAAAAATTAAATAATAACATCTAACTTTTATTTTTTTAAAACACAGTTTTAATTGCTCATAAGAAAATCACAGATACTTCTTTATTGAGCTGACTATTATTTATTGCCACTTTTCCAGTATCATCCATTGCTTATATAACTCTATGATTACAATATATTAGACAACATATATTTTATATAAATTATAATAGACAGTAGTCACAATAATTTTAAACATCTGAGGATGCTGTGTAGCCTAGAAAATGATAGTTCACTGTTGAGGATATCAAGTATAAATGCCTATTGAGCTATACCATCACTCAGACATTTAAAATTGCCTCTAATTCATGGAGAGCAGAGATTCTTGGCAAATATCAATTGTTAGAACAGATAACAGTAAATAAATCACTGAAACAAATCAATTAACAAACAATGTTAATTTAAAGCATAGTATTAATATAGTTTAAATACAATATAGCTCAAATATAACAGAGTTCAAATACAACAGAGCTTAAATGCAAACACATTTTAATGGTAACAAACTCCTTTTCATTTTAGCATGGAGTGTATTTTACACCTTTTAGCTTTAAATATGGCATGCACTTCACAAAATTTGACATTATAATACTGTATCATTTCTTAAATTTAATAATTACTCTATAATTTAGATGATTCTATTACATATGTTTTCTAAATCAAGATGTGTGTGCATAGTATATTCCACTTATACATAAAAACAATCAATAACAAAGCCATTTATATTCACCATAAATGTTAACACATGCAGACCATTACAAAATCAGGTCTATATACTATGCATCTGATTCCACACCACTTTAAAAGCAAAACACAATAAACAGTATCTCACCCAAATGACAAAGCAAAAAATATAATTCATGGAAATATTTCTGAACCCAAAATCATCTGTGAGTATTTCAAATGGGAATAATATGGATTACTGGGGAGGCAAGTTAACATATGTTAAATTTACATGTGGCAGATAAATATCTAGGGGTTTGCTATATTAAATGAACACCCATTACACTAATTCTATTAATTATAAATGCATGTGAAGCAAACAAAGTAACCAGGCAAACTGCTAACAAATTTAATCAACTCATCAAATGATTTACAGCTATAATGCACATCATGGTGGGTGCACACGTATTAATCATATTGAACATTTTCAGAGAGAGACCCTAACTTTTAATGATATTAAATTTAAATCATAAAAAATCTTATATTACTTTCTTTAAAATCTTTTCTCCTTGTTGAAAACTTTTTCTTTAAAAGCAGCATTGATCTAAAACTTCATCTGGGGAGGGTTAAAATTTAAGAAACAAACTGGTTTCTTTTACCTTAACTATTCAAAAGAAAGCTAAATTAAATTTACAATGCTATATCAAATACACTTAGTTAGATAAGGTGTTACAAAATATAAATATTAAAAGTAGTCTAATATAATAGACATTTGCATAAATATATGAAATTATCTAACTTAAATTATAACTATCACTGACTTATTGGTAATGTAAGTTTAAATATTTTATAAAATAGTTCATGAATAAAAGATTATCTTTAAGTCCAGGAAAAAGATGGTGAAGTAGATATTCTTATTCTCAAGTGGAATTATATATATATATATCTTTTAAAAATATAACTTTATTCACACTCCTTGTGTATTATCAAAAAATACATATCAAATTCTAGTATATATTAAAAATATCAATAATATATATATATATATATATATATTAAATTCAAAGCTAGCAAAGTTAAAAGTGGAACATAAAAAGGGAATATAATTAATTTAACATAGATACAGAATTATGTTGAAAGCATACACTTTGTCAATGAACACACATATCATGTATAAATTAACATTAGGATTATTGAGCATATACATTGAATATATGTATGCAAAAAGACTATTAGTTTACATATGAAGTCTTTTCATTTATCAGTTTCCAATCTTGGTTATAGTCAGATTATGTTTCAAGTAGAGAATTGTATTGAGTTTTTAATGTTAAGAAGTGCATTTGTTGTATTGCATATGTGAAGATATTTGACATAATGCTGGATCAAACTCAGCAAGGAAAGTTGGATATCCTAATGGTTACTGGCTATATGCTGAAGAAATGACATTCAATTGTGATAGTTAACAATGTATATCAATTCTTTCAGCTGCTGGTAGAAGTTTAATAGTCTTCATGTTAAACAGGCAAAGGCAAATACCAACCAAAGTAGAATCGATGACAAATAGAAGCAAAATGACCATAATCCTTTCTGAGCCATTCTTTTTATATCATTCACTTTGCAAACCATTTTTTATTTAGTTAGCAAGCCCACATTTTAACTAAATTCTTTAATTAATAAGTCATAAATTTCTTTAATTATTCCATTTATCAAAACTCATTAATTAAATAAGCCAATAATTATTTTTAATTCTTTGGGTTTATACATTTTTAATTAAATAAGCCTACCTGTTTGTAGATGATAAACTATAACTAATTGAAATTGAACATTTGCAAACAAATCTTAAAAGAAATTGATTTTTCAAGAATTTTAATTGTAAAAAAAATGAAATAATTGATTAAAAGTTGTATATATTATTATTTAATTAACCTTTTTGTCATACAAAATCTGCTTGTTTGAGTGATTTAAAACTCTAAACTTTTGATTGGTCAATTACAGAATCAGTAGTAAAAATATATTCATCTTTTAATATTATATTCATTTTAGTTTTGTTTGTAAAAAGAAAATTAATAATTTGTCATAATATGAAAGTGAATGAAATTTTTTTTAAAAATAAATTTCTATTTATAATTATAAAAAATATTTTATTGCAGAGAACCTAAAAAGAATGTTCATAATCTATTAGAAAATGTTGAGTATGTCAGTGATTTTCTTTCTCAATTAATGTTCATGTTTTATTTACAGCTTATTTTATCAAAATAATTTATAATATGTAAAAAAAATACTAAAAAAATACTCTAAAACATTTTCATTTTCAAAATCCAAACAAAGAAGTTAGAGTGGTGAAAATTATTTATAGGCACTCTTCTTTTGTTTGAAATGAGAACCAACCAATCCGCATCTAGGAAAGTCTACCTTCTCTTATTGTTGTAATGTCAAATTTAAATATTATTGATTTTTTTAACTTGTAAAATAATTCTAGAGAGGGCAGCATCTTATGATACTTTTTAAGCTTTAAAATGAACATAAATTCACTACAATAACATAAAAATTGCCAGCTTTAGAGGAAGTTAAAGTGTCAATGAGATTACTTGAAGCAACCAGCAAGAGAGTTAAGTGCTGTTACTATAACATAAATTATAAAACATACTTATTTGAAATGACTTTAATTAACGTAAATTTATTTTTTTATTTTTTTTAAACTTATAAAGTAAAATTAACTTTATTAATTATAAATGCAGACTTTTGTCAATGTGTGTGCATATATAATATAAGTCTATATATAAAGAATTTTATGAGACTGATATTTGATTTGCATCTGCCAACTATTATATATTTAGAATAAATTATAGATTGAGTTAGAAGAGTTACTATCTCCAAAAATTTACAATAGGATGTTATTATGTAATGATCAGACTAGCATATTTCACAATTTTATATTTTCTCTATTTATTAATTTATTTAAATGTTACATGGGTATTACCTGGCATTTAGCATTAGGAAATAAATTAAAACATACATATTTAAAACAATATTTTATTCAATATAACCTTTACACAGCCCCCATTCATAATGCCAGGCTAAATTGTGAGAACATAATTTACTCCCAATGAATGATGGTAGACCAAGAAATTTTACATAACAAAGTAACAAATGATATGAGAATTTATTTACAAGTGTACTTATTAATTGAGGTACAATTTATTTTCTTTAATAAAATTAACAAATGATATAACAATAATTTGTTTACAAAGTATTATCATTAATTAATATGCAATTTATTTCTTAACAAATCCTTTAAACTTTTCACATCATAGTATCAATATATTCATAGATAATATCACATTAGCTGTACCTTTAATCCTGTCTTCAATAAATTTAAATATAATTCTAGGTATACATGAATTAATAAATATAACATGTTTTTGATTCACATATCTCCTTACACATACATATGTTCTATATAGGATAGACATCAATGCTATCTTTATTACAACATTCATAAAGAATGGTCTTTTAAGTTCCTATTCCTAAATATGATCACTTATATAATAACAACTATAATAGAATGGCCTTTTGGTCCAACCCCTAACTGAATAAACATTCTATACAATAATTATAAGGAGTGAGATTTTGGTCCTAAACTTAATTTAATACTACAATTTGTACATGGAGGACTTGTTCTGAGATTGATCCCTAACTCATCAAACTGATAGGAATGTATTTTCCCATATGGATATGAACATATGTAAACCATTAAACATTGAACAAACAACTTCACATATATAAATTCATCTACATAAAATCCAATTTTAGTAAACAAATATAAGTTTATGAATGAATGAGTCTAATGGAAATAATTTTGTTAACTACAATTATTTAAGACTTATGTAATTTATATGTGTGCATTGCATTTACATGATTATTGTTATTTCTTTATCTTTTCCTCTTATTAATAACTTATATAAACTTAACATATATACATGATATATAATAATTATTATTTTTAAAAAAACAATTTTGATAAATAAAGAGTTGTTACAAATTCATTTCTTTTTTTTAACTAACCATTTCTTTTAAATAACATCTTTATAACAAGCATCATTTATAAATTCATATTATTTAAACAATTAACAAATCACTTTTTAAATATAGGACTCACCCAAAACAATACAATTGTCATTTTTTCTTTCTGACAAATACTAAAGTCCATTTAGGAGTTGCCATTTAAATAAACACTAATTCTTCATTTTAATCTGAGTTATTCAAAATATCATTTATAAGTATTCGAGATTAGATTTAGCTAACTATTAATTGTATTCTCTCTTTTTATTCATGAGGTATGGTAAAATCCTGGGATTTGAATGAAGTATTATTCCTTTCTGATTAAAAGAAAAGCAAACTGATTTTTATATTCAAAATTTAGTTTCTTCTTGAACCTCATTTTAGTTTTTTTAAAACAAATTTGCATAGACTTAGCATAGAAGAAAAGATATTCTTTTTTATTATTGAAATGAATAATAAATTGTTCCTTTCAAATTCTTAAACTTAAAACAAAAAAAGTACTTATTAAAAGTTATTTTTGAATGCCCATTTGGGTATTCTATAATCTCTTTATTCAACTATTGGTTGATAACATAAGATTGTATTGCTTCTTTCATGGCAACTGTGGAGGAGAAGAAATTGGAGTGGTAGAAAATTATCTTTATATTTCTTCCCAGTTGTAAGTGAAGTTTAAGTTGAATGAAATTCTTCTTCTGGATAGCTCTGTGTAAATGCAGTACATTTATAAAACTCATAGATTTAATGTTTGATTAATATTCTTGTATTTATTTATCCACTAGTTTAATCAGCATGAGAGGCAAGTCTTTATCTAGTTTTAGTGTTAATGATGATTCCATTTCATTTTAGGGATAAAGTAAGAATTGCTCTATTTTTATTTGTATTTGTTTATGCCATTGCAAGATTATGGGTGGCAAAGGATTTAGTATTTTACATTTTTTTGATCCATATAACTAGTGCGAGTGTTTAAACTTATCCTCATGTATTTGGATGTTTAGTTTTAACAGTTCCTATTTGCTTCCAATTTCTTTCAGTAGTTTTAGATCATTATCATCAACAGGTTCATCTTCTGCTATTTGTTCTTTTATTTGAATATGTTTGTATTCATTTTGTACATTTTCAGCTAATAGTTTTGGTCTAAATTCATTTAAAAGTTCATTACATATTTTTGGCTTATTTTCTGATTTTAAATGCAATTGAGCCTGTTCATTGTCTGTGATTTCATTCATTGTTTTTTCTTGAATTTTTTTTTTTTGTTATTTTTTGCTCATCATCTATTTTAAATTATCTAGTTTTTGCTCTGGCTTAGGTTGTTTGGAAAACTATCTAACCCTTTTTGATTAGTTTTCAATTTTTGGTTTATTTGTTCCAGTTGCTTTTGATTATGCTCAATTCTTGATTCCATCTGTTTTAGATTATCTTCTAACCTTGATTCTATTTGCTTTAATATTTTTCTAAACATTTCCATCATGTCTAATTTTGGTGATATTCCAGTATTTTCATGCATTTTTATTTCTTTGTTAATGTGTTTATGCTTTATTTGGTTGCATGAATCACACTATTTGAATGGACATTGTCTATATCCAACTTTCTAAGTTATCTTCTTCACAGTTAGTTTCAGAAGTATTTGCTTCCAATATTTTTCTCCTGCTTTTCTTTCTCTTTATTTTTATTCTCCATTTTAGTAATCCTCAAAATTTTTAAATGCAATAATTATAGCTGGATACACCACCAACAGTGCTAGATTGTTCCCTGGAACACTCTGAAACATCACATATCTTCAGAGCACAACTTGCTTTGTTCTATCTTGTTTTTATTTTATAATACAATTACAATACAGAAAAAGAAAATATTGTCTGATCAATCATATATTTCAGCTAGCTCAGGTAAATGGGAGTTTATAATAGATACTTCATAATCACATTCCAGGCAAACAAAAATTTACAAAAGATACAAGTTACTTTTGATGAAAGATGGTAGATTAGAATCTTTTTATTGGATGGGTGAAAGGATCTTGGATGCTGTGTTTAAGTACCTTATAATTTATATCTATATATATATATATATATATATATAATGTATGATGCATTATAGAAATATTTTGGAGAATAAAAAAATTATCCAGAATTTTAATAAAAGTTTAATATTATATAACAGAAATTAACAACAGAATCTACCACAAAACAGATTAATTATATATATATATATATATATATATATATATAATTATATCTGTTTATGTGCATATATATATACATATATATATATATATATATATATATATATATATATATATATAATGAAGCAATGTATATATAAATGCACTTCTTATATATAATTTTAAAAATTCATTAGGAATTTTTAAATTAAAGATTTTACATTTTTACTGGCAGAAAGTATATATATATATAAGTGTGTGCACAGATAAAATATATTACATTTCATTAATTTTAAATAATTTAAACAAAGTTTATACAATATTTTATCAATTGCAAAGTTATATTATGATTAGGTGGGTGGAAATGACATTTTTAAATAAGTAATTAAATTCTAGATAATCAGACTGGCTATTTAGGAGATTAATATTATATGTTATCTAGTCGAAATATTATCTTTTATTTTATTATAATCCTTTTTCAAAGCTAATTTTTATAAAGTCTAACTGGGTAGTAAGCCCCGGACTACAGTGAAGTTTAGGATTAATCTACAACTAATATATGGATGTATAAAATCAAACCAGAATGAAAACTGATTTTATAGATAATATAACCTTGTGAACTATAAAAAAGGGTCTCTCAGAAGATTCATTCACTCATTCTGTATTAATTGCTGGAGTCACTATTAAAAATATTATTGCAATCCATTATCATGAAAGAGTAGAGAAGCACATCATCCCCTTCACTTTGGCCAAGCCAACCAAGTGCATGCTTAAATCCATTATGATTTGATTAAAAGAAGCGATAAATAATGTAAAACCATCACATTGATCATTGTATGCAGATTATATGTGAACTGTATGCCACCTAACTTCAAAAATGTTTATAGATTTGGGGAAAGACCAGCCATAGTTCAGTAAAAGAAATACCATCATATGCTGCCCACTAATTAAAGTAAAACTAAAATCAATGAAAATGCACATTAAAGGGTGTCATTTCAGTTAAAAAGAATAATCTCAGAAGCTTTGCAGAATACCACCAAACATAGCTTTGATTATAAATACTGTTCTGCAAAAAAGTCAATAAGCACCTGAATTCATAACATGAATTATTTGAAGATGGAAAGGGTAATGTGTATGAACTTTAATTATATGCTATTTTATTTTATTTCACTAACATCTATGTATATTTCATTTCCACTGGAAATGTTATATAGATTGTTATGATTTATTTGGCATAGCTATATATAGATATAGAAATTAGAATGGCAATGGATTGCTTAATATTATTTAAGTTTATTAAATGCATCATGGTTCAGATGCATCACATAAAAAGAAAATATAGATAGTAAAACAACTAACCAATCTTTGCAAACCCTCACCATTCACTGAAAGTTTTTTTAATATTATTTTAGTTAATAATTTTAAAACAAGAGTTAATCATGATTATTTCCACTAGCCTGTAATGTATTAAGAATTAGAATAACAATTTAACTATTAATATAAATAATGCAGATTAGTGGCCTCTGGGTGGAATAAAAGACTGCTTAAGCAGATTAAATAAATTAAAACAGATTATTTTTCATAGTTATAAAAGTTTACAGTTGTAAGCAAAATACCCTTACAGTTTTGGGATAGGCAGGCATGGGAAAAGATATTTGTGTGTATTAAATTTTTTTGAGCTAATGTACTATATTACAAGCTGCATTGATATACAAAATTTTATTATCCAGAAATGAGTATGATGCAGATGCTTTTTCTGCTGCTGACATTTGGCCACATAGTTTGAGCAGTATTTATCAAATAGATTCACATTCCTACCATATATCATATGTTTTATATATTCGATGACTGTTCATAAATAAGTGTAAAGCAGATGTTGTTTCTGTCACTTAAACTTGTATTATTATTATCATTATTTATCAGGTAGATGCCCATTTTTACCAATTAGTTTGTAAGTTTTATTCACTAATGCCAGATAGATGCATGATTCCTATCTGGGCATTTGATGATATTTATTTGATTATTATTAAAACCGATGTTAAAGAGCATCTGGCTCACATGATATCTTGGTTTCTCTTATTCAAATTGCTTAGTATTAGCTTTTTAGCACTACAGCTTGAAAGAATTTATGTTAGTCTAATTCTTCTAATAGTATAATGTAGATCAATGATTTTTAGCATATCCTAGAGTGAATATGCATATATATCTTAATTTCTTATTATTCTAGCAGTTGTCTTATTTGCAATCAATAATGGTAATTAAAATATGATGAATCTTTTGCATCTAACTGACTCTAGCAGGATATAAAAGGAAAAAGTTTTTGATCATGTGACATTGGAATCTTAAGCTACATGCAGATTATCCTTGGGCATTTTGCATGTTGTGCATTTTTGACCACTACAATAACTAATCCATAACTAAAAAAACCTATACACTTACATTGCTGTGCTACACAAATTTATAAGACAACAAGAATAGTTAACTATACTATTAAATTTACTATTCAGTTCTAGAGAGGTATGTGTGTCCTACACCTTGATTTCATAACAGGAATTAAAGTATAGTTGCTCATATATCTCTATAAATAAATGAACATTAATATAATGATATACATGTGCCATGTTGACCAGTAAATTATTTAATAAGAACAGTAACTATTTAATCGTATTTATTTTATTTTAAACTAAAACAGTATCCACGTATATATACTACATATTTATTCAATGATTAAGTCAGTGTGCATCGTATAATATTTAAAAGTATATTAGATTTTAAAACAGGAAATAATTATAAATTTTAAAATATTACAAAAAAATTAAGTTAAACTGTAGGTTAAGATTAAAACCTCTTAATATATATATATAATTGAATTTTCACCCACACTTTATATTTGTAGTTCTACAATTTGTAGAATTTTTGTCAAAGCTCTCAAATGTAGTAAATATTTTTTTAATTAGTTTTCTTGATAGTTCTATACATCTTTTTTCTTTTATTACTAGTTTCTTTGACTTTTATCATTTGCTGTTATAACTTCTTCACAAGATATTGAATATTGAAATTCTTTTACTATGTGGTATCTTGAAAATAGATTTACTTTTTTTAACTCGTGATTTAGAATGGCAATAACACTTTCCTTCACATTTTTTGCAGGTCTGAGTAGTGAGAAAATACGTCTTAAAGAGAATAATTAGCCAATTGCATTAATATATTTATGCACTTTGCTGATAGAAATGATTATTTTAGAGCTACAGACAAATTATAACAATATTTACAATTATAAGAACAACTTCAATTTGTAAATGATAGTAAAGTAGTTGCTTTTTTCTTCTAATTTCTACTTACAGTTTTCAGATATACAATTTTAGTATCATAATTTGTTTAGATAGCCAAAGGTCTGAATTTGGAAAATTTAATGAATGAATGAATAAACATTGATTATTACCGACACTTTTTTTTATATTAAGCTTCCTGCTCACATAGTTGATGTTGTTTAGTAAACATGTCATGTAAACTATTTCATTAAAGAATTCACTCAAGTGCTTGTTTTTCATGATTAATTACTGATAAACATATTAATTACTTTGTTTTTAATTGTTTTATACATTAAATTTTTATAAATTCCAATATTTTATCATTTTTACAAATAGTTTAATTTGTATTTAATCTTAATAAATCTTATTTTGATTATAATGTAGTTATGAAATAGCGTTTATTTATTTTCCACATTTCTAAGAATTAATATTTGAAAATATGGGCAGAGATGTTTCTCACTCACTTTTTTTTCTTTTTCTTTTAAAAAATGATACCTTCAATATAAATAAATATTATTTAATTATTATCTCTCTCTCTCTCCCCCTCCCTCCCTCTCTCTCCCTCTCTCCCTCTATGTATATAAGTTCCAAAGTCTGTGCTCATACCCTAATATTAAATAATTTTAACGTAAAAGTAATCAGTAGAACTTTCGATTATGTTGTAATCCTTATTAACTGTAAAGTAATACATATAGTATATTTATAATGGGTATTTATAGTTTTTTACATATATATGTATATAAAATCATGTTGTATGTCACATGACCTATATAGCTTGTATTTATCAATATGTAATATAAAGAGCATTTCAATAGCTCTAAACAAACCGGTATGGGGATGTGGACAATCCTAGATAAAGATGATTTGAATGCTTTCTCTTGTAGCATTTATCATTTATTAAAAAAAAGCTTGTTTAGAACTATTGAAATGCTCTTTATATTATTTATGTATATTCTCTCCTACATATGTAATATCTCTATAGTTTTGTGTTAACATGCATTTTACATCTCACTAATTGATGAGTACTTCCTGTGTAGATTCTATTAAAAACATTACAGTGTTGAAAGCTATAATTTCTGTTAACAAAAATATAATACAATTCTGCTATATCTTCATTTGATTATGTTTCCATGTTCACTTCCAATTAGCACCAAAAGGCATGGTTCATTGGAAAAAATGAATACACAATGAATCCGAGAACAAATAGTATTCAAATCAGCAAAAAAAATGGGGTTTCCCAGTAGAATAACTATGAAAGTGATGAGAAAACACTTAAAGTATGCTTGGTGCTAAAAATCCAATAAGTCATTTAAATTCTGATTTAGTATTTCTTTTATATAATATTTAAATTCAAATATAATGTCTACACTGAACTTAATGTAATTAGAAGGGATTTGAACTCAGACTTTCAATTTCCCTACAACTAACCACTACATTTTATATAGAAATTTAAAAAACATTAAGATGATGTAATATACCTATTATGATATCCCCAATATAAAAAAAAGATTCATTGCTCAGGGATCATGGGACATTTGAACATTGAAATTGATTGAGTTGAGCTTCAGTCCAAAAACCTTTAGCTCTTGAATCAATTTCTTTCTTACTGCATGAAACCACATGTGGCTTTTTTCATATTTTGATTTAAATAATATCGAACATGGGGAAGGATTCTTGAATAATAAATGGTAAACTGATATCCCTCATATGACAAAGCACAGAAATTAGAAACTTTTTGAAGAATATCAGATGTTCTTATATAAATATTGAAAGTTGCTTATTTTTAGATTTTTTATTAGAGAAAAAAAAATTCTTAAATAAACTGTACTCCAAAATATTTTGCATTATAAATCTAAAAAAATATTTTAAAAATAATAATAAAAGCTATTAATATCTTATTTAATGGTTTATTTTTTAATTTAAAAGAAATAACTTTTAAAAAAAATTATATACCTGCACATTTTATTTACACTAAGTACCTATGTACAAATTATTTATTTATTGTATAGATTAAATAGCCTTTAAATATTCTACTTTAGGGCAAAGTCTTCTCTAACGTATCCCTCAAAAAAACAATGATGGAGTAGACATTATCTGTTGCCAGATACTTGTTGATAATGATTTTAGAAAAAAAGATTTTTATCTTAATATTCAGCCTCTTTCTTACCGCTACTGAATAGTTAGCTGAATTAAAACAAGTTGAGTATCTGAAGAAAAATTCTAAATCTTTTTGTAGCTTAAAAAAATTTTCAAAATTTTAATTCGCTAAAGGTAATAGTCATAGAAAAGAAATGTAATAATTACTCTGTCATGAAACTTTCATCTATTGAATTCCATATAGTATTTGTGGATGAATAGTCAATTATAGATAATTTCAAAATATTGATATCTCTTTTAGAGGTCTCTAAATTATTTCTCCATAAAAATATATTTTGATAAACAATATTGATTAAAACAAACGCATGCCTATACATTTTTCTTACAATATTATACAATAATAATTAAACACATTTTGTTCATGATAGCTAGGTGTCAATACTATCTTTTCAAATGTATTGAATGTGTTTTAAGATTTTTTTTATTTATTATGCATACTACTTGTTGTATAACCTTCATGCATGATTTTTAATATATTTATGAATTTGTTGGACACATAAAAACAGATTTAATATTAAAAGAATGCCTGAAGGAATATTCCAGTTATTAGGATTAGAATTCTAAACTTTTCATGAATATTTATATTTTTATATTTGGGATGTTATAATATCTTAGACCCCAAATCCATTATGATGATAAGCATTTTTAGTGGACCATCTCTCATTTTGAAAACAACATAATTTTTTTATTCATTGTAAAAATATGTAAATGATTTTTAAAAATACACACAAAATATTTAAATATTTCATTGCTAAAAAAAATATTTCTATTTTTTATCCCAGCTTACTATGTTTATTTATGGTTGTGTTTAATTTTTATTCTCAGTAATATTATTGTAGCTGTAAAATTGCTTTACTAAATAAATAATCTGAAGTTTTTATTGCAATCTTTGTTTAAAGAGAACTTTACTGCAATGAAAAAGTGGAATTTTGCATGCATCAGTGATATAAATATGGAATAAATTTGTCAATTTTTACAAAGTTTGTATCAAATAAAGTGATTGAAAATTAGAGATCTGTCATTCAAGTGTAAACAGTTTTTAGTTAGTAAAATATAAAAGTAGTACTGGGAATTTTATGGAAATAGATAAAAGATAAACCAAAATATTTGACAAAATCAATATTTTCTGCTAAAACTATCTTGAGAAATGTTTGTGAAGGATAACATTATAATTTCATTTTAACTTTTTTTGAAATATTTTCCAGTTTTGTATTATATAAATATATATATTAATTCATATATGTTACATACTCATCTTTCAATTGATATTTTAATTATTAACAAGATAATAATTGGAAAAAATGTAAATCATTCTCCCTGGATAGATCTATTCATCTTCATGATTCATCAGCAGATTCACATATACAAACACACTCGAAATTTTTAAATATATAATTAAAAAAGCTGGTATATTATTTACATATCACCAGTTTTATTAATTGCTGCCACAATTTTATTGTGATCATATAAATAGAATTTTTTCAAAATTATCTATTATCTCTGATTTTTCAAGCATTCCAAATGAATATTCATTTATTATCATGACAAAGTTCATTCACTTTATTGCTAATCATTCTCTTCTTTGTCTTCCACAAGTCTTTATAAGTATTATAAACTTGTCTAATGAACTTAATCATTTCATGTTATGATCCAAATATGAAAATCACTACCTGATTATTTATGTTTTAAGAAAGATTTTAAACCTAATTTGAATGAGTGCATAATTGTTTCCTTTTTTTTCTTTTTGCTATCCATTAATGTTTTCAATGCCTCTATTAGAAAAACTGTTCAAAAAATTTAATTATTTTTCTACTTTTTTTTATATATTCCTACTTATATATTAGTAGAGAGTTACTGCAAACAATATCATAGTGTGAACAATTATGATCTTTATACCTGAAAATCATTATCAGGATTTTTATCATAAAATCTTTTACTTTGCAATGAAACTTTTGATTACTGAATTCTTTGTTATTGAAGAATGATCTAAGGCAACAAAAAGTTCACATACATTTGTGTCCTTATTATCAGTAATGATAATTTTTCTCATGCATCTTTAATTTAATCCCATCTTTTCATTTTATTTTTTAACTTTTCTAATGATAGTTATAAAAACTTTTGTATTTTAAGTATGATCTCATCAGAATATCTAAGATTATTAATGTTGCTGTATTTCAGCTTGTTTTTATATGACCTGATTTCTTTTATTATCTTTGATATGGAACTTCAATAAATAATATGAGCATACGAAGTCTTACTTAAGTTCTTTGCTACTATGAAAGTATTTTGTTTCATTGTAGTGAATCTAACTTGAGCTTCTAAATTCATAAAGAGATTTGTTATTTGAACAATTAAATAATGTTTCGGTGCATCCACTTTTTCTATGAACATTTTATAACTTAGCATATTCAACAAAATTAAATACCTTGCTATTGTAAGCAATAAAACATGTATAGGATTATTTGTGGTATTCTCTAATTTTTGGTATTTGTCAGCAGACATTGGCAATCTATAAGGAGAAAAATTTATATTTAAAATCAACTAATGCAATGAATAGTGAATTTATTGTGCATGTTAGCAGTTCATCTTATAAATAAAATGTCACTTTTCTGGCTGTATATTTAAGAATTTCACAAATGTATTTAAGTATGTGGACATTTACATTTAGAAGCTACTGTGTAAGAACAATATCTAATCATGGCATATATTTGTTGGAATGAAATTACAAATAAAAATTAAGCAAAATTTTAATTCTGTGCCTATTAATGTACTGTATTGGTATGCATGCCTCCATTTAAGCTATTTAGCAGAATAAAAACATATGACCTTTTTATGAAATCATTTTTTAATGTATGTGTATCATAAATCTAAATAATCTAGATTTTGTTTATAAGATTCCAACTTTTTGTTTCCTATCAAAAAAAGTTCAGTAAGTATTCTTCTAATATAATAAAATATTGATTATAAAAAAAAATTTATTTTTTTTTCAAAAAAAGTTTTCGTGTAGATTAGTATTTAAATTTCTTTAAAAATTTTAATAAGATCTCTAAATTAACCTTAGCTCTGAGCATGGAAAACTAGAACTTACAAAGAAAACATTTCAAGTATCTAACTAAAATTTTTTAGTAGCTTTAAAAAATGTTGCAATAAAATTGAAGTTTCTCACATGGCATTATTTAATATGATATTTCGTCTTTTCAAAATATTTTCTATTGTTATATTGATTGAGAAATTGGTTGTGCTATACATCTTCTACTGACAAAAATGAGTTTTAATAACCATGAATACAATTCTTGAAAAGAGATAGAAGTCATGTTAAATTAGATCTGATGTAGTTTGTTTTTAAATTAAAAATTGTTTTATAATCAAAATACTTTTTAACTATGATTATGGTTAAAAAATAAATTTACAGATAGAAAATGTATACATTTGTACTGAGTCAAATCATTAAATTGTACTTTATCATATTACAATAAATTAGACTTTATTTGTATTGATTTGTTTATTTATCCATTTGCATTTTTAGTTCATGACTTATATAGGTTTAATCTCACTTTTTGTTTCAGATATCATATATATGTAAAATAAATTTTCTACTTAGAGACAGCTAAAGATAACTCAACAATAAATATTTTACTATGTGATACATTTGATTATTCCCAGTAAGAATTTGTTTCTGCTTGCCACTTCTATAACATAAGTCATTGTAACCTTTTAATATTTATAGAAAAATTATAAACCTTACAACAGTGTTTTTCAATCTGTTTCCATTTACTACTTGCAATCATGGGTGTATTATCAGTTTTTCCATTTATTAAGTGCTTTGATTTTTTTGTGATTCTTTCTACACTTTTAGGGGATATATATTATATGTGATATTTTGCTAAAATAAATGAGAAATTATTTTGTGTTTGTATTTGCTGATTTTTTTTTGTTTCTTTCTATATAGTTTATTTATTCTTTTTGTACTAACAATTGCATATCATGTGAAAACTGTGGTTCACTTTGTAATTACCATTTACTAGCATAACTTTATTCATCTAAGTAGATAAAAACAATTAAGTGTAAATATTACTTCAAAATTGTGTATGATTCACAACTTATATTTAGTTAGAGAGATTTTTAAATGTCAGTAGATTTGAATCCCTATTTATATCATTAAAGCGGGCTTTTATTTAATCTTTAATTAGATATATAATTAAATGAATAGGTGAAGTAAGTTTAATAAAAAGTTGTAAAGAAGAGAAATAATTTATATTAAATTTTAAAAGACCTTCATTCTGGAGCAGATAGATAATAATTGAAAATGATGATAAACTTCTATTGATTACTTACTTAGCTTCTCTCTCTAAAAATGTGAGTTTATTTATGGGACTGCAAGGAGAGGGGAAACTTATAGTAATTACTTCAATAAAAACAAAAGGATATAAGCATAAAAAACTGGAAGAAATTAATGTCTAGTTTTACAGGATTCTTCACTACAATTAAAGGCTTTTGTGCTTTCCTCTTTTATATCTTTTTGTTATGATATCCATCACTGATAGACTATTTTTCCTACGCTATTCATTATAGCTTTTTTTTTCATTGCTTATTTTATTTTTTCTCCTCTTTTTTAAAACAATCATCCCCTGTATGTTATCTCTTCCATATCTCTTCATCGATTTTTTTCAATTTACCAAGTCTTTTTTTTATTATTATTTTATCTTTCTATCCTTTTTCTCTATTCCTATCAATCAATATTCCTAATTATTCTACTCATTCATTTCTATCGCTAAATAACAGTTTTGCATTTTTGCTTGTACATACATATATAATCATCAATTTGAATAGAAAAAAATAATTAATAATCAATATTTTGGTCAGTATAAGGTCTCAGTATAATAGAATTTATTAAATAAATTATTGCTTAATTAAATAACTAATTAGCTCAGGATGTATTATAATTCTTGTTGATGAGTTTTTGTCTGCCGCCAGTAAAGAAGATGTTATCTATTGCGACCAGCTCTGCTAATCTCTTTTGAGTTATTTAGTTTTCTAAATGTGAAAAATCTACCGATATTTTAACAACAAAAATCTTTAATTGCTTTAGTCTCCATCTATTTTTTAAGTCAATGTCATTTTAAATGATCATTAAAAGTAGGGAGGAGAAAATCTTGAAAATAATCTTTATAAGTGGTTTTTCTTTTTATTAAAACACTTTTAAATATTTCTGATGTTGAACGTCACATGATTTTTCGAGCAACTAATCATTTTGACTAGTAGTTTTTATCCACACATACATAGGAATACAAATAGACTACATTTATATGTAATTATTTATAATTTGTTTTATATACATAGTATATTAGAGTTGAACTTTTAGATTAAATGCATATATATCAGCTTGAAAATGTGAACATATTTAAAAGTCTGTTAAGATGTAAGAGATCCAAATGTTCTGCTGTTGTATTTTACAGTTTAAAACATAAAATATTTTTTTCATAGCATTATAACTTTTAATTATATTTGTTTTTTGTGCAAGCCCGTTATTCAGACAATTTGTGTTAAAATTAGATATGTATCTCTTATGATTGTAATATAAAAGCTCTGGAAAAAATTTCTCTAAGAGTTTCTATAATAGTTTGTAAATACATTGACAAAATCATAAGGTCAATCCGTGAGATTTTTATCCTGTTGAATATAATGTATTGAATTTACTACTGCAAAAGAGTATTTTTATTGAATTTGTCATATTGAAATGAATAAATAATAACCGACTTTCTAAAAAAATTTCTATTGAGCTTAAGCATAATGATTTTGTAGGAAAGTCAGACCTATTTAACATTGTAAAGTTATACCAAAGGCATTTTTAAAAAAATGAATAGATTTCTTTTATTGGTTGGATACATATATGAATAAATAACTACAATTAAACATGGTAATGAAATCTTTTGGAAAATCAGCCCTTCATCTGGTAAATACATTTCTATTGTTCTCATTGGTTGCAATTTTTGTAATCATTCAACATTTGATATAAACCTTTTTTCTGTATTAGTGTTTAACAAATTTTACTTGATTTGTTCAAAATATATGCTTACAAATGAAAAACATTCTAAAAAATCATATTTCAACTTTGCAAATATAATAATAATAATAATCCTGGCATAGATGGAATTCCCAAGTTTGTATACAAACATATTGATAAAATCGCTGCACAATATATGTTTAATCTAGTCTCCTACCTCACTAAAGACATCTATAAAATACAGGGCTTAAATCAAATTATGCTTGTGCCATTCATGAAAAAGAAACAATTAATCTCAAACATCACTAACCTACATCCAATTTCAATGTGCTCCCTTGGCATAAAGATAATAGAATCAGTGATAAAAGATAAAATAGAGCCATTCATTTTGCCAAACCTATCAAAAATGCAATTTTCCAAAAAAGAATCCTCAACAGGACAGGCAGCCTTTCTATTCAAATCAACTATAGAAACTGTTAGATATAATAAAAAATACAGTCCAGTTGTTATTCAACTAGATATTGAAGCCGCTTTTGACATGATTTTCATCAGTACTCTTCTTAAAACTCTGCAAAAATACTCAGTTCCAAATGCCTATCTAAACTTGCTGCTAACTTGCTTGTAGACCGTGAGATTTATGTTTCCCTAAATGGGAAAACTTCACCACCAATAGTGCTACATCAGTCCATTCCTCAGGGCTCACCTCTCAGTGCCTTACTGTTCACTGCCTATATCAACCCTCTTATCAAAATAATAGAAAATGAATTTTCAGGAGTCTATGTGCCTACCATCAAGGACAACATCTCATGTATCACATATATGGATGATATAGCAATATTTCTATCATCCCAAAAACAAATTCCCAAACTTCTTAAGATACTTAATAATTTTTCAAAAGAATATAAGCTAACATTTAATATGGAGAAATTGTGAGCATGGCAGATCTTCACCGGTAATAGCATTACTAAAGTTTTCAAAGGTAGACCAAGCACATTTCTTGGGTTCAACTTTTATTTATGTCATTCGCCTATGAGATTGCTCATACAGAAAAATTTGATAGAGAAAGTGGAAAAAACTGTCAATTCACTCTCCAAAGCCTACCTTTCTATATATACAAAAATGGTCTTGCTTAACATGCTAGTGATTACAAAAATCTTTTATTTTACTCCAACAATCATTTATACCAAGGCATTTACAAATAAGATAGACTCCTTATGCAGGAAATTATTCTGGGGAAAAAAGATTATCTCAATATCAATAAAACGCCTAAGAAAACCCCTTTCACAAAATGGCCTTGGCCTTCACTCAATACATGTCTTCAGGATACAAAAAACATTGATCATAATATCTACATGTGCACAAAAAATTCCATATTTAGAAATTTCTGCCAAGATTACCCCTACAGATAGACCATCTCCTCTCCAAGGATATCTGAACACACTACTTACACCATTATTAACAATTCACACTCTTAACTTTAAAACACCCCAAGCCAAATATAAATATTGGGAAGTTTATCAACTTCTACATCCAAATCAAGATGATGTACAAACTCCACTTCATATTAATAATAAACAATTATGTCACAAATTCAAACTATGGTCACTTGAACCAAAATATTTTGACTTTCTCCTAAAGATAAATCTGGACTCGCTACCTACACAACACTTTTTGAAATATCAAAGAAACTATAAAGATATAGATGATATATGTAATCTTTGCCATAGGGACTCAGAGACACAAAACCACCTTTTTTTTCTCATGCTCAAATCTAGAAAACATTCATGAAATTATTAGCACTTCACTCAAAGATAAAAAAATCAATATGAAAACCCCTTTTGACTCTTTTAAAAGGGGTATCTTTGCTGAAATAAGAATCTGCACATTTTTACTCTATGCCTTATGGTGTACAAGGTGTAATTTTATAAACAATTATAACCCCAGAAGACATCCAAACACATTCAGAAATAAGCTGCAAATCATACATGAAAGAGACATGAGGATTACAGATCAATCTAAGTACATTGATACCTGGAATATACAAGAACTTATATAAAAGCACTAACAAAAAAACTATATCTAACATGGATCCTTGTGCCAGTTCTAAAGTCAACTGACACAAACTAGATGCATTCCTGCTTTAATTTAATTGAAGTATATCTAATTGAATATAATCGTATGATTGAGTGATCATCATTGACTTTGTTGAACTGTTTTTTTTCTTAGATACTTCTAGTTTGATAACGCATACAGGTACTGATCAAATCATTGTACATATGCAGTTTTGTGAAAACAATTTATATATAAGAACTATGTTGTAAATGTAACTTGTGTAACCTTTTAGAATACTAATAAAGTTTATCCTTTGAAACATAATAATAATAATAATAATAATAATAATAATAATAATAATAATAATAATAATAATAATAATAATAATAATAATAATAATAATATTTTTTTCTGATTAGATGGTGGAAGAAAATTAAGAAAGTCTTTGTTGTGTAAACTTTATTTTTAAAAGGTAATGAATAAATGTGAAGCTGTTATAAATCTATCAAATTCTATTTTAAAATTGTATTTACAATTTTTAAATTACTTCAAAGATTGTGGCCTGCCATATTAATTCTTAAATATAACACAGATGTCAAAATAATTATATTAAATGCTTTTATTGGCTGTATATTAAATGTTTTATTGACTACATTAAAATGAAAATAAATAATTGTTTGTTCAACCACAATAGGATTTTTAGATTTAACTTGAAATAAAAGCATGGGGGGGTCCAGAAGTTAAATTAAATCAATTCTTTATTATAAAATATAGGGATTGACTTAATTAATTTCTAGAGCCCTATGCTTTTATCTCAAGTTAAATCTAAAAACCCAATTGTGGTTAAACAAACAATTACTCCTTTTTTCTTTTTAACACATTGTCAATAAAAGCATTTAATAAATAACTTATTTTTAAGTTTTTAGTATTGGCACAATAATTGAAAATATAAAACTACATTGTACTTTAAATTGACTGGATACTTATAATTGATTTATATATATATATATCACTAGATATTTCTGCTATAATTTAAAATGTATAGCCCTTATGTATATATGCTATTTAGTATGTGTACATAATGAACCAGTAATCTCCCAATCCCTTACTGTTTCATTACCAACCTAATAACCTACTCATCTGTGCTAGGTTCAAACATTTTAAATGTTTAAAACTCATAAAATCAAGCATTAAAATTCACTATCATGGGTGTCTCAACAGCATTATATATTTACATGTGAACCAATGCTATAATTAGATAGGTTTAATAAAATTATAGTGTATTACTACCATAGAATATTTTTAACAAAGGTGTTTTATTATTCAGAATTAACATTAAAGTCAATTTATTAATAAATTTGTTATTGTAAATTTGTGTGTGGATATATAATCCAACCTATATTATAAGATATTTAGGGGTGGCATGATTAACAATATATTAAAAGGTTTACTTTAAAATGTTTTAAAAGTTTCTTTAAAATTATGTTTAAAAGGTTTTTTTTCTTATTTTTAATAAAAGTTTGGTTTAGTAATTAAAACATTTTTTTTTTTGTTGTAAACAAAAATTTACTTTAACTGCCACACCTGTGGTAGGTAAAAATAAAAATCATTTTAAAAGGTTGCTAATTAAAATTGTTTACAATGAGAGACCATACAGTAAACTCATTGGACCAGCACTATTTTGATAGCCTAAAGGAAATTATAGCACCTTGGAAATCTAGCAATAGATTTAAAATAAAAATTATATAATTTGGTATTAGTAAAGTAAATTCTTAAGTTAATGGGTTCTGAGGTGATATAGATTCCTATAATGTAAGTGCTTGTAGAGAAAATCATATAAATACCCTATATTTTAAACTCAGGATAGTCAATAACCATTTTTGTAAGAGCATTTGTCACCAAAATCTATGTTCATTTGAATTCTAAAATATCAATCTAAAATAGGCATTTTTTTGCTGTCACTCTGTGAGGAGAATGTGGATTTCTCTCACCCACTGCCATAACAACTAGCATGCTGCTAGAAGAACTTATAGCCAGACTGAACAGAGAAGAAGATAATGCCACCAGCCACCCAGTAAAACTCAACAAACCTACAGCTCAAGCACCTACAGTTCAGCTAAATTATGACCAGTAAAATTACTTTCAAACTGCAGAGCTCTGTGTTAATTCCATATAATTCTTAATTAATCTTTCAAACTATAAATTCAAGTTAGCTAATTATATATAAAGGTAATGCACTAAAATGTAATTAAACAACTAATTGTAAATCCTTTCTAATGATAAAATGTCTCAATTCGATTTAAATATTTGAAAGTTATAAATGACCTATTTATTGATCATTTTTTTATTAAGAAATGAATTTAATACTTTAATAATTTAAATGATATCACTGTAGTTATATTTATATTTCTCTTGCTTAATTTTTTATTAAATTATTTATTGTATGTATTTAATATGCCAATACTTCAAAACAGTGAGCACCTAATTTCAATATTGTTAAGATATTATTTAAATATTTTCACATAATTATTTTATTATGTCATCTTTCTGCACACTGTTTCAAAACCCTATTTTATAAATAATAATAACTCACCCTGCCGTTTGTTATTATACTTATTAATTATTGATTGTTTAAAATGTGAAATGTGGCTCATTAATTAAATTTTGTAAGCTTAAATATATTTAGGATTAAGAAATAAACTAGCCTTGAGGACAGTTATAAGTATATTTGCCAGTTAAATCATTCCTTAAGTCCATATAAATATACTTTCCCTCCTTAAAGTATTGATTAATTGTAAAATAACCGAATAGATCGAATAGGATAAAGTAAAGATGTTATAACTATTCCTGTCAGTAGCACATATATTATCATGCTATACAAGAATTGGCTTCTATTAATAGAGATGATAAGCTATTGTCCTTGTACTTTATAATATTAAATGTATAATACCCCTTTGCTTGATGGATGAGATCCATTATTTAATTAAATATTTTCTCATTTTGCTGCTTTATATTTATATATTAAGATGGAGCCATGGTGAAGCCAGCACTTCTTCCTTTCATAGTGTAGTGCAGTAGCAAAGCCTGAGTTTAAGGCCAGATTAAAGCATAAGCCCACCACCACTTCTGAACATCATGTTCCTTTCTCATACAGCATGATGATTGGTTCCAGGGTACCAGCAGTTGTCACAGATCTGTACCATAGTGCATTGGTAAAATCTAGTGCAGCCAACTCAACCTCCTTAATATGTCACATTCAGCATTGATCTGAACTACTCTTGAAAGCCAGATTCAATCTAAAGTTATTTGAGCTTGTTTATGCGCTCATCTGTTAAATATAAATATTTGTCATAACCAAATGCTTTACTAGTTGTTAATCAAGGCTTAGTACGAGTACTTATATAATAGCCACTTGTTAAATAGGAATTGGAATAACTTTCTCTATAGATATAATGTAGTGATTATTACATATTACTGTAATTAAATATAAAGATAAGCGATTGTTAAAACTCATCCCAGAAAAGCATTAATAATTATTTGTGTAAATATGTTTATAATCCATTTGTAAGAAGAGAAGCATTTTCTCTGCAATTGTTTCAATGCCTGTGTGCATTACAATCTGCTATAAATTATATATATATATTATTTGTCATTTTAAATGTGAAACTACTATTATAATAAATATACAATTAAATTAATCTAGTTCATTCTCCATCTCATTATTCAATCCAATTCAAATTATTGATAATATTCATTTATAAACCTATGCATTAATAAAGTCTCCATTAGTTAAGTATGCTTTAGATTAAATTAATAATAGCACTTTAACTTAGAGTCTTATTGTTTCACCCTGACCTATGTTGACCATGAATAAAATGATATACTACAGATAACTTCAAAATGGGTATTCATAGGGTCTTGAGTCTTGGAGTACTAGCATACAAGTTGAAGTGTGGTCAGATTTGGGATGTCACACTTCTGGTCTGGTCAGCTTTGGTCTCTAAGTTTGGATTCTAGATTCTGTTATGCAAATATACAAAACTTGACTGGTACAATAATAATATATGTATATATAGATGATTAAAATATGAAATATTAATTTAAGTGAAAAGTGTTTAACATTTTTATTTTGATTGGAAATTTTTTATATTTAAAAAAAAATACCAAAACTATATTCTAAATGAACTTCATTTAATATATTTAGTTTTACTTTAAATCAATTTCACACATATAGTGTGTATAAATATCTCTAGATATTTGTGCAATAAGTTAATATGTATATTCTTTATGTATATATCATATTTAGCATGTGTTCATAATTATATTTAAACTTAATCAATCAAATCATAAATAAATCAAAATAATAAACAATTTGTTAGTATTCAATTTAATTTAATATCATGTATAAGAAATCAGTAAGTAACTTTTCTGTTTATAATTATTGACATTTTATCTTCTTAAAATTTTTTTTAAAAAAGCTTAACTAAACTATTATAAACTGTTTTTATTCATTAAATCATAATAAATAAAATTGATAATTACCATTATTTAAAAAATTTTCTTTATTTTTCCTATCTAAAAAATTAATTCATCTATTTAAAAAATTAATGTGTCCTATTAATTTCATAGACATTTTAAACAAATGTATAAAACTTCAACAAGTTATAATGAACTTAAGTTTGTGAAATATCAATTTTAAAATGTTATTAAATTGAAAGAAAAAATATTTATATTGCCCTCTTATGAATATTATTTAAAACAAATGAAAGTTCTAAGAAGAATTTTGAACTGTGATACATGAAACTATTGAATAATTTTAATATTTTCCTACTCTCTGTTTAATATTTAAGACCTACTGAAAAAAGTAGTATTTTATATGGATTAGCCTGGTATTCTTTGGTTCTACACTAGATTTCAAGTATTTCTATTGAATTTAAATATATTAAATCTTAATTTTAAAATTTCATTCTAACTCAAAAAAGATCAAAACTTAAGGAATAAAGCAATTTTTCAACCTCAATAAAAGCTTTTAATAAGCAGTAACAGTCATATCACTGTAGTTTTTGTTTACCATTAAAATTGAATTTGTTAATTTATATTTTTAAAAATTAAATATTTGAATAAAATTAAATTTTAATGATGTATACTTTTGTTTTTAAATAATTAAATGAAAAATGTGTACATAAATGTTTAAATAAAATACAGAAACAAAACAATTGTTTTGCTGATTGCTAATAACAAAATAATTAAGTGTACAATTATTCTGGCAATTGTTTTCTACCAATCAGTGCCTTTATAGACATGATTTCAATTATTTGGCTGTAGAATTTCTATAAACTTCTGCATTCTTTTGATTTTTCTAAACAAATAATTAATACATTTTCTGCTGTCAAAATAAATGCAAAACTGGAAAAATAGCACTACAGCTACTTGGAGGAGAGAAAAAAAAGTTGAAGCAGTATCAGTGTACTCTCCATAAATCTTCAAATGAAAAGCATTGTAATTATTAATAGGAGGATCAAATGACAGTATTGCAAATCTTAGATAGTAAAAGACTATATTAAATGGACGTAAATATATTTGGCACTCATTGATTCATTAATATAGCCATCTCTCAAAATATTTTTTATCTTTTGTTATTAACTGAAACATAGGCTTATTTATACCTGTGTCTATATATATGTAATATTAGGGTATGAGCACAGACTTATTGTTTTTTTTTTAATTCTAAAATTAGAATGTTCATATTCATTTACAAGTGGCTGCTTATGAATATTAATGTTAAATGCTGAAAATAATGCAAAATAATTCAAAGCTGTACACATGTATTAAATTAAAATACACATTTGTTTTTATATGTCTTTACACAAAAAGTTTATATTGTTTTAACATCTAACAAAAAAATAGAATGATTTATTATTCAGGAGTTTATGTGAAGTTTAAGTACAGGAAGTAACAGGATTGCATCTGTAATACATTGAGTTTGAGCTTCAAAATCCATCATTCTATCACTCTTTTCAATCATCATAAAAATTTTAAAAAGTTCAGATTATTATAAAATATCCTGAAAATATGATTAAATATGTATTGTTCAGATTAGACTTTTCATCTCATATAAAATATATGTATAAGAAATATCAGATTAAAGCATCAAGAGAAATCAGTATGTCTTAAAATTTAATTCTAACATAATTTTGTAAAGCAAGTATTAAAAATGAAATTGAGAATTATCAGGGGGGGGGGATATACATGGAGATCTCTTTACATACAAATATTGATAATTTTAACAAGTCTTTTCTAATATTTATTTTTATAATTTTAAAATTTTCTTTGTATCTAAACAAATCTGAAGTCCTTTCAGAAGTGTTTCTTAAAACATTTTATTTCCAGGAATCAAAATAAGTAGTAAAATGGTTTTAAACTAAAAAAATAATATATAGATGTTACCTAGTCTTGGGAATAATGAGCAATGTTCACAATAAAATATCAACTAATTAAAATTTTTGTTATGGTG
This sequence comes from Epiperipatus broadwayi, assembly GCA_028023455.1. Lineage (NCBI taxonomy): Eukaryota > Metazoa > Onychophora > Udeonychophora > Euonychophora > Peripatidae > Epiperipatus > Epiperipatus broadwayi. Next base: position 10,169,131 of record JAQFVV010012411.1, read on the forward strand.
AAGAAATACATTCCCTGTAATTTTTTTTTCTTGGTTTTCATCATGCACTGTTCTTTTAAAATTAAAGGTAAAAATTAATAGCATAATATGGAACTGGTATTGGGATTATTTGATAATCCCTATAAAGACATTTATATAAAAATAAAAGTTAGCTCTTAATCTTTTTTTACTTTTAACCTTTATTTTTCATTAAATTTTCACAAATTTCAAATTATTTTTTATAAATATATGTTTACAAATGAAAATCATTTTTTAAAAAAATTATTTCAACTTTATACATATAGAAAAAAAGTAATAAACTAAAATACATAATCAAAACAACACTTTTTTCTTACTGCATAATTGCTGTGATTGTTGATAGAAATTTTTATAAATGAAAGACATTTTGTTTTAACTTCATGTCTAAAATCTAAACAAATTATTGTTAAGGCAGCATAAATCTTTGAAATTTTGTTCTAAACTATAAAATTCCACTTACAAAAATAACTGCTACAGTGATAATGAAATGTTCCTATTTTAGCTAATACTTATCTTCTAAAAGTAAATACTTGTCAAAAAAATCTGAATTTTTTTTCTTCCATATGTCATAGCATCGTCCGGGAGGCAAACTCACAACAACCGTCTGCAACCAACCGCTTGCTTCCAAGGTGGCTGCGCTGACCTCTCAGTTAACAATGCTTTAATTCTTATCAAAATATAAATATTTGATCAGTATTTTGCAAAAATAATCATAAATATAAACAAACTATGAAAAATATACATTTTTATATTTGAAATCTAAACAAAAGACTGAGCTCTTTCTCAATACTCATGGGCTTGAGAAAACACATTTTTTGTTTGTTTGCACTACGTTCTCTATATGATACTAATATCTTCAGATTTTTTTAATTTAATAAATTAATATATATTTTAGTTCCAGTTTTTGCCATCAAATGACTGCAAAATTAGTTATAATATATTATAATCCATAGAATGTTAAGATTAGGAGTCTGTAATTCTGCACTGGTGATTGCAAAGATTCTAGCATCATTTTCAACTAATTTGTTAATCCAAAAAAAACTAGCAAAGATTGATAGTTCTAATCTTATAACTTCATGGTGCATTATATTATTGTGCTTGCTCACTTTTAAAAAGACAATTTTTGTAACATTACTTTCTGAGAAAGTCTATTGCTGTCATGCAGTTGAAACTGTCAGTTAAATTGCAGAATTTAGTAAGGATCTCTAAATATTATTGGAATTTATATTATGGCTACCTATTCTAACCTTTTAAAGTTAAATTGTACATGAAGTTCATATGTTTTATGATTATGACATGCTTTTATATCAATTATCTATATAGCCTTTTTTATTACAGAACTGACTATTTTCTTATTGATCTCATTCAAATACAAGATATCATTGAAGTCATGCTTTGAACATTCTAATTACATTCACTGGAATATTTCTAAAGGTTAAGAATAATAATTGTTAATACTGTTTTAGTTAATGTAAACCATCACTTCCTATATTGAATTATTAAAAGTGTTACAATTTTGAAATATATATTTTGTGTTGGTTAAAATATAATCCATTTCTTATATAATTTTATTTTGATGCCACAGTATACATTTCCATTTAGCATTTTTTTCAAATGGTATTTTTTATATGAAGTTTTTTCTCTCTCTCAAATTCCACTAATTTGTAAACTTTCACTTTTATCTCTATAGCCAAGTTTACCCACAGAATATTTCATTTTTCGGTCATTTTTCAATTTTACCATTAGTTTTTTCTAACAATTTTAAAATGCTGCAAAGAACAAAGATTATATTGATAATAAGTGATAAATACACATGTGCACCATTATTTAATTCATTTAATTTGGAAATTATATTTCTGCTAAGTCTTAGCATTGAAAAACATCAAAGGAAAATATTGAGAATTTCATACATAATCTGGGAGATTCCTGTTAGGAGTACCATTGATTATTGTCTTATACAGTATTTTATTTATTAATTGGGTTGTGTTTTTACTTGTGTTTCCTAGAAGCCTGTTTACTTAATCGATTGTTAACATATAAAAAATATATTTATAGCATGTTTAATTATAATGTCCTGCTTAATCTATGTATATTGTTACAGTATGATTGCAAATATTTTTGAAAATATTGGTCATTTCAGTAAAAGATAAAATATCTTTTTAATAAAATTAATTAATATCACACATGGATATACTTCCTGAATATTTTTATTTTTATAAAGTCAACATTTTTAGGTGTGTTTATAACTAAAAGCTAAAACAGACTGAATAATTGCTATGGTGGAAAGTTTTTTCAGCCTCCCTCTGCAAAGAAATGATAAAGAAAAGGAAATGGAAACAAACAACTAATTATAGCTGTATTTTTATATTGGACTATTTCCATCATCTAATATGTGTGTTGAATGTCTTTAGAAAAGTTTAATCCCATGCTAGTACTGTCACTGGTCAGGCCAGCAACACCTGAAGAAGAGAGGAGAAAAATACCTCTCGAAATGTTGTGTATATACTAACCTGTTTGCTGTGATATTACTAACAATTGAATGCATTTGGAATATTTAACTAAAAATTAAACTTTTCTAAAGACATTCAACTCACATATTAGATGATGGAAATAGTCCAATATAAAAATACAGCTAGAACACTATCATCACAAACCTTCAGCAAAACAACTAATTATATTTGCAAATATTTATTAAAATTGCTTGCAATTTTAAAAAAATGTCAAAGTTTTACTCATATTTATTAAAAAATAACATGATAACTCTAAAGTAGGATAAAGGGAAGCACTTTTGCTAACATATATGCACATCAAAGTTTTACAGCAAAACGATCCTTAATTGAAATACAGATGAGTTTGTATTTTCCTTTATTATCGATTTATTATGGCACAGCTACTAAAGAAATATGTCTAGGTATTCATTCACATACTATTGGAACCATATTATATAAGATGGTATTTTATATAATTTATACACCTGATCTAAATCCTAAGACCAATAATAATAATCATAAAATAAAGTTAAGCTTGTAGCTAATACATAATTATATAATTGATAATATCAGACACTTAATATTAATTAATTTAAATTTATTTATTTATTTAATAAATGGAATCAAAATATTTGTGTTTAAAGTAAGTCTTATGGTCTGATGCCATAAAATCTACTTACACTGTTGTTTAATTCTAAAACTTATAAAAATAATAATTGTGCTACTTCCGCTCAGATTCCAGCTTTCTGGGTTTAAATCCATTTAACAACTTGGGTTTGATGTAAAATAGGGATTTTTTATTCCATCAAAAATGAAAAAGTTATTATAAGTTAATGGAGAAACATGTTTAGCCTCAGGGAGATTGCCAATTACTAGTAATTGATAGTTTCATGGCGGCATCAAAAGGTTATCTCCATTTAAATGGATATTATCTCCTTATTTTATTCTTTATTATAATAACAATTCATGATCATTTTTAACTCAACATATACAATTCTTTATAGAAGTTTAAATATTATTTGCAGAATGTCAGGAAAGATGTTATTCTTTCACATGATCACATGTACAAAAAATAGTTTTCTAGATTTAGTATTCATATACATTTACTTTTTATAATTCATCAAAGAAAGAAAATGCAGAGATAGTAATTTTAAAAATTTGGAAGTAACTTTTAGCTTTAATGCAAATACAATTTTCCTTTGCTATAAGCATTGCTATATTAGCAAAACAAAATTTCAGTTTAAAGTGTATAAATTATTATTATTTAGCGCTAATAATTTAAAATAAAAGAAAACTGCCTAGACTGCATTATATATATATACTTTAGCTCATATAAAAAACTTTTTCGTTTTATTAATCATTAATTCCAACATTATAGCTTTTTCCTCACAATTTTTACTTTAGTTTGCACAATTGCTACAAATTTTGAATCCACATGAGATTACATTTTTATATCTGATAGAAAAAATAAAAAGTTAGGTTTATTGGAAAATGTTTGATGTGTCTGAAAGATTGTATTTGCTATCTATAAATTTTAAAAAAAAAACTATAACCATTTGCTTAACTTTTAAATAAATATTTAATTGTTATTAACAGGAGATTGAAAGTGCTAAAAGATGTTATTTGTGTTGTACAATGTTTTTATAAGTATTTGATGAATGGAATCAGTTAGAGTTTTTAAAATCCAAGAAAAACATAAATTTATGATAAATATTAAAATGTTAAAATTCAAAATAATTTATTGTTAATAATATGTTTTGTTAATGAATGATTCCAAATTTAAGTAGTTATGTAGATTGTATGATATTTTTAATTATTTTTTTATTTATACAATTTGCCAATAATTAAATTTATTTATTGTCTAGTGAAGCTCTGATCGCACATTAAAGGGGGGGGGGGAGGAAAATCCCAATATTTTTTTTTTTTTTTTGCCTGACTTTTACGCGTGTGAGGTAAATTTTTTGTATTCAATTAAAGTATTTGTAGTTAATGTCTTATTATTTACTATATCAAATAGCAATTTTTTAAAGACTAAATAAGTATTGGCATAGTCATTCTCCTAAAATCTACTGCTAAATAAATTGATAAAAAATAATAATTACATTGAATTATTTTATAAGAATTTGTAAAATAAAATTTAGCATGAAAAATATCGTTATATTAGTTTAAAATGAAAGCTGCTAATAAAAATAATAAATTTATTTCCATTGTCAAAATTTTTTGTTTTTAATAAATGAATATTTATTAGGATTTGTCAGTGTGTACAATATATTTTTAGTAGGACTGTGTGTCTGAGGACTCATACTGAAAACTGAGCATTGATTGTATATATGTATGGAGGTAGTAATCTGGACCAACTGATAATTGCTGGTTTAGCATGAAATACGTATATTGGTGATTATTTATCTTTTCAACATGTGTATAATCAGGTGGGTCAGCAATATGAGATCGCATGGAGAGTTGAGGGTTATGTGAAAGTCTGAGTTCGAATCCCTTATATTACATTATATATGTGCAAGTGTGTGTAAGCCTGAACAGTGTATTATTTTGTAAGATTATTATGAATTACTTTTCAGTAAGCTACTTCTTTATCTGGGCTTTCCAGACACATTGAGTTAATAATGTGGTTGTTTTCTCTATTTCTTGTTATTTTATTGTCTTTTTTAAAGTATATTATTTTTTTTTGTTAAGTATTTTTACTGATATTTTATTGTGCTCATTTTAAAAAGTAAATTATATCATAGATGTCTCTGAGTTTTTACGTTATATTATTCAGGGTTTGCCTTTATTCATGGTTTCAGAAGTATTTTCCAAAAATAAAGGCTACAAGAAAACTATTGTACTATTTTAATTAAGTCAGTTTCAATTATTTTTTAATAGTTTTTATATAATATGCTTGTTTTTTTTTGTTTTGTTTTTAAAATAAAAAATAACTGAAACAAAAAAGTGAAGATCTTAAATAAGATATTAAGCACTAAATATAATTATCTTTTTTTCTTTTTACAAATAGTAGCAATAAAAATGCTTTCACTCAAATATTTTTAATTGTTTGTTATAATTTATAATATTTATAAATAAATATCATTTAAAATGTAGATATAGCCCACTATGTTTTTTTTAAGTTATTTGGGAAGTCAAATGATGGGCAGCAGAGTAGATCATCAGATCTACTCTGCTGCCAAATGTTTTGGTTTTTTTTTTACTTTTGAATTTGGGCAGAATACTGGAAGAATATTTTTATATTATATATCCCAATAATGTTCTTTAAAATATTTTATACTCTCATGCCATAAAATATTTCTTTATATTTACTTTCCACTTACTATTTAATATAAATGCAGATATACTCATTTATAACTTACTCCACTGAATAAGCTATTCAAGAAATATTGAGATTTCCATCCTCTACTATAATATTTAATATGGCATTATGCATACATTCTGTAATAATTACATTATAAAACAATGGAACATATTTATTCCTTCTAAAAAGAAAAAATATTTATTTGCCTAATTTTATTAATTATTGTGTATTTTAATCTAATCTAGAGTAATATTTTATTTTATTACTTTATTTTGATACATGCATGCTGATTGTTGTACATTAAAATATGTATTCAAAAAATAATATCTATTGATGCATTATTCTTAAGCTTATTCATGTTTAATTTAATAAATAGAAACAACATTGATAAGTATAACACAATGGAATATTAATATTTATGCGTGATGATTTATATGAAACTTGCAAGTATAAACAAGTGTATATTTATTTTAATTAGACTTTTGAATATAATTTTAAGATTAGGTTTTCATTATCATCATTATTATTATTACATTCTGTTGCTTGAATTTTTGAGATGTGTTTATAATAAAACTATTTTGGATGTTAGTTAAATCATATCTTCTTTATAACATAGTTTTATTTCTAATAGATCTGTAGAAAGTAATTTGCAAACAGTTTATGATCATATAGCACACGTGATTGAGAATCAGCAGAGACTTGATTTATTTATTTTGATTTATTAAAAGCATTTGATAAAATAGATCACATCATTCTTCTTCACAAATTATATAAAATGGGTTTTTCTACTAAACTAATTTTAGGTTTCAATTCTTTCTTTATAGTCATATAATAGTTGTCAAATTCAACAATAATATTTCATCTAATTTTAAATGTAATTTAGGTGTTCCTCAGGATAGTATTTTAGCACCCATGCTTTTTCACATTTATATTAATGATCTTAATGATTGATTGATTTTTTTTTATCTTTTGTGCTATGCTGATGACTATAACATCTTTAAAATAATCACATCAATGATTGATTGCACTCTCCTTCAGAAAGATATTGATAGCTTTAATGCTTGATGTGATCTAAATAATATGTTAGTTAATTTTACTAAATGTTTTTTTTTTTATATTCTAAGAAATCAGAAGTTATAATTTTTTTATTTTATTAATTCTCACAAGATTAATTCTGTTGAATCCCAGAAAGATTTAGGAGTTTTATTTTCTAGTAATGGATTCTTTCTTCCTCATTCAGAAATGATTGTTTAAAAAACTATTAAAATCATAGGTACCATCTTTAGTTGTGGTTATCATTTCAGTGATAATGCAAAATTCAAATTATTTTTGCCATTGGTTCTTCTTATCATTGAATATTGTTCAATCATTTGGAATCCTAATTCTAAGCAAGGATACACTTTATTACAATCAGTGTTTAATAAATACTCCAAATACATTTTTTTGAAAAACAAAGTTTTGCTTTATCTTTCTTCAATCTAGATGGAAATATAGAGATCTTAAATATATTTACAAAATCATACATTAATAAGTTATTCTATCTGATGTAATATTAACTATTATAATTAGGTCTTGTGAGCATGATACCTAGTCTGCTTTTGTCTGTTATAAGATTGTTATTCTAGTGTCCTTAAATGTTCTCCTTTATTTAAGCTATCTTATGAATATTAATTATTTTGATTTAGATTATAAGCAATTTTGTAATATTCTTTAAGTTAAAATGTCATTGTTTATAAATTTAAAATTATTTTATTTGTTTATATTTTTTTATGTTTTTATTTGTTACTTTCTTTTTTTTTATTATGTTACAATGCATTATGTTTATTACTTTTACTAATTTAATATACAACTGTATGCTGTCGTTTAGCACTTAAATAAATGAAATAATTAAGCGAAATAATTTATTTATTATTATTTTTATTTCTTAAAATAAATATATTAATTTGAGTGTGTATATGTTTTCATTGATTCGACACTGACATATCTGCCTTTGCTCCTCCCATTATTAGTTTTATCATTCATGGCTAAGACAAAAAATATGTTCTAATATTTATAGAATTATTATTTATCTATATTGATAATAAGATTATTGAATTAATTATGACAAAAGAAGTTTATTGAATAGCTTTTATGTTTTTATTTCTATTATTAATTACTATCATCATCATCATTATCATGATCATTCTTAATAGTATTTTTCTTATCTGAAAAGTATTACTTTGAAACAAATTGCTTCAATTTTGTCTTTCCCTGAGAGGGGGGGGGGACAAATATCCTTTAAATTATCTATTTAACATTAATGCCTTATTTTTCTTTTTTTTTTCACCATTCTCTTTGTCATATCATCTATTCTTGATTTGACTTTACATCAAAATGATCTTTGTATAATATTTATACATTTGATTTAAGAATTCATAATAAAGCAGTCATTTAGCAATACTAATTTAATATATTATATATAAATTATCCAAATAGATAATTGTCAGTGAATCATATGTCACTTTGTTATATTTATAGTTAAAGATATATTACTAGTATAATCTTTTCAGGGTAGTATTTATTTTATAATGATTCTCATTAAATAGTTTCAAACTACAACTGTGATAAGTGTCTTTACTGCCTGTCTTAATTTCTACACGTAAGGCATTCTCACCATATTGAATCACAATCTTTTAAGTTCCTTCATATAAAGGAAAATACTTTTGAATAACTTTGATTAAAATCAGACTTTCAACATTGAACTGACACAGATTTACATACTCTTGGACTTTTTATTTCTCTTTTTATGTAGCATTTATTTGCTCTTTTAGAATCTTTGTTCATATTAATTTGTGCAGAATTTCCCAAAGTGAAGTCAAGTGGGTCAAAATACAATGGATATATTTTATACCCAAGTAATGTAATTTATGATTTGTTTAATGTGCTTAACCCATCCATGATTATTATTATGTAAATAAAGATTTAAGAATCTATTTTATTTCCTCATTAGTTCTTCCCAAGAACATGATAGAAGATTGTGTATGAACATTAAGATGTTTTTGATATTCTGCTTGCTGAACTAATTTTTCTTTTCTTGGTAAAGAAATGGTGTATTATAATCTGATAATATAATTTGTGGTTTTTTAATAAGAGAAAATTGACTTTTTGTAGCATGTTTACTGTATTTCTATCATCAGTTTTTCTAATGGGATATGCTCTAATATACTTGCAAAAGTCTTTGCTAAATTTTTATTAGATTTAGGAATGATATACTGTAGCATTCCTGCATATAATTTTTAAACTGGTTCTATTTTGGGGGCAGATTTGTCATCTTTTCAAAGCTGATAAAATACTTTAATATAATTCAGGCCCTTGAAACAACTTACAAAATATTTGTTCCACTTTCATAGGACTATCATGTCTATACAGCCATCTACATAAATAATAAGTTTCCTTTGATTCATTTGTAGATTTGTTTTCCGAGGATTTTTTCATACTATGTTTTTTTTTAATAGCATATCATTTATGATCTTGTAATTATCTTGAAAGCCATGTATTCTATTACAGCATTGATGATCATTGGTTAATTTGCTATTCTGAATTTGCTTTTTGTAATCAATTTATTTGTTGTAAATCCTTTTCTACAAAATCATCCATAATAAATGATATAATAGTAATAAAAATGTTTTCCTCTATTGGATGTTCTATAATCAAATAACTCTGCCTCATTATAATACTTGAGGTTGTTGTGAAGCATTTTTCTGGAATATCACTACTCTTAAACTAAATCATCTGCTACCAGTTTAGTAATGTAAAGTCAGAATATGTTAAAGCGACTGCTTTTTAAAAAAATAACTTTAATTCTTTTAAGATCTTGTACCATCAAGTCCCATTTTTTTGATCCTTTTTAAATAAGTTTTAATAATGATTACAAATACTTGGAAAATTCTTATAAAAATTGTGATAAAAATTGCATTAGCCAAGGAATGGTCTCAATTACTTTTTATTACAAAGTGTTGGAACATTTTGAATTGCATTTATTTTGTCTGGATGGGATTTAGTTCTTTTTTTACCTATTATATGGCTTAGAAATACTACTTCTGTCATAATAGTTCTCTTTCCTAGATTATTCTTAATATTATTGTTTTGACATTACTTTAAAAATATTTTAAGATGTTCTAGGTTTTCAGAGGCAATTACCACAATCATTTCAATAAAATAGTATATTTTTTACTCCATCTGGCAACACTTTATCTAAACATCATAGAAGCCTTGCACCAGTGTTTATCAGACTGAAATGCATCATCATGAAAATATAAGATAGCATTGAATATAAACTCAATGGAAAAAGTGTGTTAATTGCACATAGATAACCCTGGAATATGAATTATGTATATTTAGATAGGGATAGATAAAATAACTTTTGAATAGCCTATTGTGAGACAAAGGCTTTTCTAAAAGTTTTCTATAGAAGAGCCATGAAAGAGAGGGCATTACTCATGAGATTTTTCTATTGACAGATAATGAGAATTTTAATTTTTTTATCATTATTTTGCTTTATACTTAAGCATAGATTAATAACCACTTACTAATTAATATTGGATAACTAGTTCTGTTTGCTTTTGAAACAAAATAAATGTTCAGTTTTTATCTAGTTGTGAGCATCATAACTTGATTTGCTATCACTGCATTATGAAGCTATTTGTATATTATGTAATATTTATATAATATTTGAATATATATTGTTTAACTCATTTTATAACTTTGCTGCACACTGGAAAAAGCCCACCAGAAATTTCCCTGGTGCTTACTAAGTTCAATAATTAAACTATTATTATAATTATATTGGGTTTTTTTCTTAAATAGTCTTTTGAATTATCAAACTTCTATTGAAAATAAGATTTATAAATAGCTCAATATGTTATTTGTTAAGCTTGTTACTTTTTCTCTCTCTTCTTTTATAAGATGCTATTTTTTTCAAGTCTTTCCTCTGCAGTGGGCTATTTAAAAGTTGTTTTATTTTTTATCTATTTGTTTTAAATTGATAGTGCAAATCATTTATTTAAGTTTACAGAACATCATTTGATTACTAACATTTTTTCTAAGTAATTTATTAATTTTTAAATATGTTTTTAAAAACAAAAACAATTTCTCCATATTTAATGATAGATAGATGAAATGAAATCTAAGATTCTTATCTATTTTTTTACACATTAATCAAAATCAATAGTCTGAAATCTCATTGATATAAAGGCCTTCATTGTTTTAAAGTGTAGCTCATCAAATCACATTTCTTAATAAAATAAATACAAATACAGGTGGTCCTCTACTTTCATACAATTTGCTATTTCATACACATTTTGTATTGATTTTTATCAATATATGTGACAAAAAAATACTTTCATTTTATGGACTATTAGTCACTGGTCCCTCCCCACCTCTCTGACATTAATCACATTCATTTTCAGCATTTCAGGTTTAGTCTTGACCAGGAAAGTCTTGAGTTAGTGCATGTGTTGATTAGTTGTGTTTTGTCAGTTTATGTAAGAACATGTGATGCCACTTTTAAGTACATTTCTGTTTTGGTGAAAAAATTCACCCTTATTAATTTACAAACATGAATGAAAAAATAACAGTATTGATATGATCAAAAAGAAATCATGGTCTCATAATCTCCATATGATTAAGACAAAGATGGCAAATCTTTTGCTTCAATCGATCATTTGTATAATTTAAGCCAATTGTCAATATGTTTATCTGTGAAAAACAGAAACAAAATTAAGGAATATTTCAAGTTAATCTTCATTTATGCTTTTAAACTTTTTTAATATTATTTGTCTAGATCTTATACATACATATATGATCATGTTGTGCATGTCTATATACTGTATTTAGCCTTATTGTATTCTCACTCAAAATATAAAAAAATTAGATAAAAAATATTTTCAAAGTATGAAAATTTATTATATATTTAGAATTCTTTGCACTTTTTTAAAATTATAAATATAATATTTATCAGAAATATACCCTGTATATATATTTATATTGAAAACCCTTTTTGATGTTTTTTTACACTGCCCTACTTTCATACATTTCAACTTTCATACACATTTCAAAAACTAATTATGTATAAAAGTAGAGAATTCCCTATAAATAACTTTTTTTAAATCAATGTGACAGATTTTACAATTGTTCAAATGATGTACCATTTATTCTTAAGACTTTTTATATAAGCATTAGCCAATTAACTAGCAGTCTGCAGCACAATCCTCAATGAATACACTGTATATGGTCATAGTTTTATGCAAATTAGTTGTTTATGCAAAATATAATTAAAGATTGAATATTACCTTTTTCTGCAATTTAAAATAAATTGAGCAGTTTTAATTTGTTTTTTTCCACAAAATTTCTAGGAAATCAATCATCCCAGTTGGAGAGAGGGATAGTGTAGATAAATAACTTTGACCAAAGGGCAAAATAACTGGCAGTGAGTTTTCTTATGATATAGTGATTAAATAGCTTACTCATCTAGATGGAGTTTGACATTTTTTTAGATGTTGATTATTTCTAAACAATCCTTGTATTTTTTCAGATTACCATCACATATGAAACTCATTTAGCCACCATCCAATTATTGTTCAACAAATTGTAATCTGGTTGTTCATACTTGGACATTAAAAGTTCTAGGTAAACTTAAGTTGATAATATAACTAATGTTGTATTAATTTTAAAATACAAATGTAATATTTATGCAGTTTTCATCCCTGGTGGGGAAATAGCATACTATTGTGGGTGCTAAACTCATAATTTGCCATTACTTTTATAAAATATATAAAACTTGTAAAAATTACTTAATTTTTACATTTTTTGAAATTTAAAAAAAAAAAAAATTAATATTTGAATTTATCAAAATTAATTTATATAAATAAGTCAATTATTTTATATAATTTAATAAATTATTGTAATTACTAAATTAATTTAAAAATTATAAATGCTTCAGATATTTCAGACTAACTTATATGTGTAAGTTTACACATGCAAATATAATTGCATTACAGTATTATATTTTTTGTACTTTTTCTATTTCAACAATTTAAGTCAGTTGCCTCATCATTTTCACACGAATGAAATTCTAGCAAAAGGGCTTTCGTTAAATTACTTATTTAACTAAGAGTATTCTTAGGGAATTATTATAATGAAACTAATTAGTTTTATTATAATAATTGCTAAAGAAATTAATGAATCATCACATTAAGCATTAATATATTTTAAAAATAAATTTTATTTATATGTAATTAAAAATATACAGAGGAATAGTTTACATGTTCTATTTATATATAAATGACTTTTCTATTATTTATATACTTATCTGAACAAAAGGAGATAGAATAATTAGACATAAATGATAACACTTAGTGTTGCCAGTGATAATTTATCATTGCTTGTCATTCTCTTAACACAATTCATTCTAACATCTCAATTTTAGAATGATAATATAACTTTAATGAGTTTTTATATCATTAAAATATATGTTTTGTTTTTTTATAATATCAGTTTTTTTTTTATCAGTTATACACTTTATATATATACTTTAGTGTGCTGTAATAAAAGACTTATTACTAAATATATGTAAATATAATTAAGAATATGTTCAAGCTTTAATATCCAGCAGTTTGTAATCACAATATGTAAATTGAAAATTTGAGTTATTGTTTCTGATGACAATTCAGCTATTTGACCCTTCTAATTCATTCTGATAATTAGATACTTTCATTAAATATATATTAGTAAGAAAATCAGGTCATACATCAACTTGTACTAATAGCTCTAAACAAGCTAATAGCTCTAAACAAGCTTTTCCAATAAATGCCAAAAGAGAAAGCATTTAAAATTTCTATCTAGAATTATCCCTATTTCCAAATGGTTTTGAGGTCTCCTCAATGAGGTGCTAGGATATTCAGACACTAGATCTAAAATACCAACTCAAGCCAGCATTTATCTAATATTTAACTATTAAGTAAAAAATCAGAAATTTTCAGACATCAGTATGTCTTCAAATCCAGCTATCTAACTTAAATAGCTATATGGTACTGAATTAAATTCAGATACACAATATATTAATAGCTTTAGCAATATACATCACCAAAGCCTCAAAAGTAAAACTATAATAGTAAGAAAATAAAGTCATACATCATGTGACTTAACTTAATAAGCTTGTATTACAAATGTAATATAATAAGCATGCTAATAGCTCTAAACAAGCTTTTCCCATTAATGCCAGAATAGAAATCATTTAAAATCTCTATCTAGAATTATCCCTATCCCCAAACCAGTTTCGAACTTATAGTTTTGCTTTTGAGGCTTTGGTAATGTTATATTGCTAAAGCTATTAATATATGGTGTATCTGAATTTAGTTTAGACCCATATGACTATTTATGTTAGATAGCTGGATGTCTAAAAATTTCAGATTTTCTACTTAGTATTTAAGTATTAGATAAATGCTGTGTATGAGTTGATATTTTAGATCTAGTTTCTGACCATCCTACCACCTCACTGAGGAGAGCCATCAGCTCAAAATTGATTTCGGGATAGAGATAATTCTAGATAGAAATTTTAAATTCTTTGTCTTCCGGCATTTATTGGAAAAGCTTGTTAGAGCTATTATCACGCTCATTATATTATAAATATGTGTGTGTGTGTGTGTGTTGTGATAGATTATTCTGATAGTTTTTTCACTGGTTGACAGCTTATAATATGATGGATTTCAAATCAAAAAAGCAAATTGGTTGCATATTATAATTGATATATGTATTGAAATGAATAATGTCTTACTCATTTCAGTATTACCATGTGATCTCCCACCTGGTTAAGAAATGATGATTGTGAGGATGCTAATAAATATAGCATTCCAAAATTTTAAAAATAATAATATATAATGTACTAATAGTAGACAATATTCAAATGTATAAATTATTAATTGGCATATTTAAAAATTATAATAGGTTTGAAAAAAAAACATTTAAATTTAAGTGAAGCAAGTAAAATATGTTAAAACTCTCTTATCAAAGAAAAAAAGATTTTAAATAATTAAATTAAAAAAAGATTAAGCCAGTTTAATAAGAAATTCAACAACTCGGAAAAAAAGTTCAGGAAATTTAAAAATCTAGTGTTTTGTAAGTTGATTCAATTAAACAACAGAAGTGTTTTCAAACCCTTGAAATTAATATATAAAATCATTCATAAAGATGTCAAAAATAAAAGATTAAATATGTGGAAAACAAGATCAAATTTTCACAAATAAGAAGTAAAACTTATATAAGGTTAATTTCCTTAAAGCAGCATCTTCATGATGCTGACTGAGTAGAAGATGAAAATTTTTCAATTGCTGAAATCTATCTACCCTGGACATCCAAAAACTTGACATGTTACTTTTGAACAAATCTCTAGTTAAAATGAAGAAACAATGCTTACTTCATGTTTCAAAGCAGGAGATTGTTAAAGGACATTATGGTCACTTACAAATCATTTAATACTTGCCATCATGAAGAAAACAAATTACAGATATAACTTGCTTTGTAAGTTGAAAAAGAAAACTATTTAGACTTTATCTTAACTATTTTAAATTTTAGTTTAGTTTATATTTATACTAAAAAGCTATATTTTAAGGATTGTTTAAAACAAGAAACAAAAAGTTAAAAAAATAATAATAAGTTAGTGGCATTTTAATGCAATTGAAATTTTTAAAAAGATTTTTTAAAAAAAGAAATTTTCTCTGTATTGTATATGTATATTATGTTAACATTTTGAAAACAACTTTTCTTTAATAGACATGTTAGCCAAATCTTATTTTTTAGAAATTGTCAGTTAAAAAAATAACAATAAAAAATTTAAATAAAGCATCTAAGTGTTAATGAGAATAGTAATTATAAGTAATTTTATGTTAAAGGTTTGTAATGTTGTAATTATTTATTAAATGCACAGGAAGTATATGTAAATACTTTTAAGACAGGCTTTAACCTGAATCATCTGCACCTTGAAATTTATAATAGTCAATCAATATTTTAATTGCCAATAGAGGGACCTCTCAAACCATGACACAAAATAGCGACTTTTATAAAGACAAGAATGGCTGTCGTATCTTCAACCTAACTTTCTACTTATATAGGTCAATCTGAAGCATCTTGATTTGGGTGCTTGAAGCTGTTATTCTCTCCACTATTTAAGTCCACTATTTCCTTTACAATTTTGTAAAGGAAATATTGGACTTAAATAGTGAAAAGAATAACAGTTTCACACTCCCAAATGTAGATGCATCAGATTGACCTATATAAGTGGAAAGTTAGGTTAAAGATAAGATGACCGCTCTTATCTTTATAAAAGTTGCTATCCTGTATTGTGGTTTGAGAGGTCCCTCTATCAGCAATTAAAGATATTGATTGACTATTATAAATTTCAAGGTGCATATTATTCAGGTTAAAGCCTGTCTTAAAGTAGTTAAAGATTTATTTGAATCAATCAAGTTCATATATATGTAATTTAACTTTTTTTTTATTGCTGTGAATTAGATTTTGTGTAGGTGAGTTTATATATATTGTAATGATAAATAGCCAATAGTAAACAATTTTGAACCAGGAACCATAGATATACTAATAGCAAGTTTCAATTCAAATAAATATTTATATAGTGAAAATTAAATGGTTAATAAAATTTGAATAATATTAACCAATGTGATGATGATTTATAACCTAAGTACAAATTCTTCCAAAAGTATTTTATTTGGTTTTCACTTTCAATAAAATAAAAAAATGAAACTTTAAGGTGCCAAACCTTGTAAAGAGAAAGTTTACTTCTAGAAAAATTATTAACTTTCAATCATCACTATTTACAACTTATTGCCACCATCCCAGCATGCTTGATTTTTCAGGATTGTGGATATTATAAGCATATTGGATGTTAAAAGTGTTATGTTTGAAATAAGTATGAAAAGCAAACACAAACTTAATGGATTAATAAAAATAACTTAATAAATCTTAACAATTCATAAATAAAAACTGTTGTGTATATATACTCACAACTATTAATGAGTATACAAAATATGAAATATAATGGTAATAAAAGATATTTTTAATTTAAGTTTAAGTTTAGGTCCATATAAATCTATAATAATAAGATTTTACCATGTAAAATATTTAAGCAGTTCTAAACCATGGTTTTCTACAGATATTCTTTTAATATATTTATGGTTGTCTTCATTCATTTCTCCAGAGATGGTAGTTTTATCTTCTTGGATACTGGTGATGTTAGAGAGGAAATCCAGCAGTATTGGTGATGTCACACTGGATATAATAGCAGTAAGTCATAGGTAGTTCTTACAGCACTGTCCATTTATTTCTTAATGACATTATTAAGATAGGCACTGGCTAGTTTTGGCACTCTTTACTGTTAGTTTCTGGATTTGACTGCCTTTTTCAGGTATTTTGGATAGTATGATTTTGAGGTATCTACCACACATGGTAAATAGTTTTCTGCTGGATAAAATCATCTTACTTTCTCTTATAACTGGAGTATTAAAAAATACTGTAAAACAGTCAGCAAGATATAGCTATTCAAGTTATGATGGAAAACAATTTTAATCAGCGATTTTTTTCTTCAGCATTGGATCATAGCAACACTGCTTTAACTATAGTATACTAGAATTTCTGGACTGAGATGGGATGGCCTAGTTTCTTGTGTCAAAACTATTTATACGTATTTGATGTTGTTCAATATGTTTTTTAAATAACAGATTCATTATCAGCTGATTATTAAGATTTAACTTCTCTTTTTTGATAATGTTTTTTTTGGAAAATATTTTCTTTATTCCCTTCTCAACATGCTGTGGAAACAAATTTAGATATTATATTATAATTTGATACATAAATAAATGAAAGAACAAATATTTTTTTTTTTTTTTATTAGTTAGCATAGGAAGAAAAAAAACCATTGCCAACATTTAAACCACAAACAATTAACTTTTAAAATATTAATTCCAAAATTTTGGTATCATTTTTAGATCTATCATCACATTTACAACAAAAACTGGGAGATTTTATTTAAAACTCCATTCAAAAAGAGCAAATGCAAAAGATATCAAATGCTTCAAATTTTTATAAATTACATATTTCAAACTTTTTGCATGCATCAAAACAAGTTTTTTTGTTTTTTACAGTGCTATTAAAGTAAATATTTAATAATATCAAATGTTTAAATTAACCTTATTAATTTCTTTAGGCAGTTCATATATTTATTACTTAATTGCAGCAACAAGTTTTTTATGAAACCAATTTTTTTTTCATGTAACTTTGTAATATAACTAATGTGAGTTGTTTTATTGATTTGTTATAATTACAATATATTCAGTTGTTTGTTTACTGTTGAGTAGTTAAATATTTCTATATTTATATGGGAGAATTCATTCAGATTTTGTTCTTTTAAAGTAGCAATTGGATTCAAAAGAGCCATCTTTGTAGTAAAATTGTAGTATTATTAAGTCAGGATTCAGACCTAAAATGGCCACTCCCTAGAGTTACTATTATAGAAAGATATAGTAATTTTATTCTATATTAGATACATGCATGTGCCTATGCTAGGAAACTTATGAGTTAAGGAGATGTCTTATATTTATGAGTTTGTCCATATGTAGAGTTGTATTTTAAATATATTAAAGATCAGGGATTTGTATGGCAAATGTGCTCGATCATAAAACTGTAATATAGTGTAACTGAAGA
Source organism: Epiperipatus broadwayi (assembly GCA_028023455.1). NCBI lineage: Eukaryota > Metazoa > Onychophora > Udeonychophora > Euonychophora > Peripatidae > Epiperipatus > Epiperipatus broadwayi. The sequence goes on from JAQFVV010012411.1 coordinate 10,187,689, forward strand.
TTAAGATTTTAATTAATCAACATAACCTTGAACATTTTATAAATAATTATTGTTTCCTACTTGCATGTGAACTAAAACAGTAATATATAAAAAATTGGAGAAATGGTTTTGTTGAAAAAAAAGAAAGTTATATTTTGACAGACAATTATATTTTGTAGTGAACTATAACTTTGTTATTAGTTTCAATAATGTGTTAACATTGTATTTGTAATAATATCTGGTTTACATATTTATTCCATATCCATTAATTGTGAGTAACTTATGTTTTTTCATGAGCCAGGTATTGCAAATAAGGGATGTGCAATGATCATCTATCATCATATTAAAATAATTATTGTTTAAATATATAAATGCACTGGTTTAAGTCCTAATGTTTAATGCCAGATAATACCCTAATCAATTTACTATAAATTTAAATTATTTAGTCATATCTTGATGATCATTACAATATCTATTAATTTGATTTTATATTGAACTAGAAAAATTTTGAAGTATAGTGCAATGATTCTTTTTGTTCAGCAAGGTTACCAAATATTTATGTCTTTAATACCAAACTATTATATGCAAAAATATACATTTAATATTATACTAACATATTACTAATAAATTTATGTGGCTTCAACAATTTGTTATCATCCCAATGCAGCTGTTTTGAATAGCTATGATTGCTCAGAAATTTTGAATTATTTATTTTGATTTATATTTCCATATGTATTGTACAGACCTTATAATAAAACAAACTGAATTGTTTTGTATATTGCTATCACATGTAATCTAGGTGGTTAAGAGACTCTAGATCATTTTATACACATTGCAAAGGCTTCAAAAGAATATAGAGTAACTTAATACCACACTCATTCATATATTTTTTAGAAATATATCTTGAGTTATTATGGCATAGAAGAATGATTATAATGATGAAATGTTTTTTTCCATACCATCATATCCATTTATTCAAACAAGCAAAACTCTCCATACAGTAGTCTCACTCAGTGCAAGCCAGAGTAATCAATGGATGCCAGAAGGCTTGTGCATAAAATCATTATTTAGTGCCTACTCATCCAATATCGCCAGACCAGTTTCTAGCCTGTGACTTTCATCAGCGAGGAGCCTTGGATCTGAGAGCACTGCACCTACATCTTAGAATCTAATGCAACCCTCCAGCAATCACCTTTTATCTCTACTTAACTACAAAACTATGACTATACAATTATATAAGCTAATGATTGAAAATATTGTTTTCAATTTTAGATTCATAGTTTTATAGTCAAGTACAGATAAAAGGTAGCTGCTATACGATTATATAAGCTAATGAGCTTGGATTGAAAATATTGTTTCAATTTTAGACTCATAGTTTTATAGTTAAGTAGAGATAAAAGATGGCTTCTGGAGGGTTGCATTAGATTCTAAGATCTAGGTGCAGTGATCTCAGATCCAAGGCACCTCATTAATGAAAGCCATAAACTAGAAACTAGTCTGGGAATATTGGATGAGTAGACATTAGATAGGGATTTTATGCACAAGCCTTCTGGCATCCATTGATTACTCTGGCTTGCATTGAGCGGCACTACTATATGGAGAGTTTTGCCTGTTTTAATAACAGTTAATGAGCAAGCATGAGAAATGGTGATCATGTAATGTTTAGTGGATTAACATCAATCCTGCCTAATAGGATAGTGGTGGCTATCGTTATTAAATAACCAAAGACACAAAAATGTTTGGGTATTGAACTGAGTTCAGACCTATGTGACTATATAAGCTAATGAGCTTGGATTGAAAATATTGTTTTTAATTTTAAACTCATAGTTTTGTAGAAGAAAAGGGTGGCTGCTGTAGAGTCACATTAGATTCTAAGATCTAGGTGCAGTACTCTCAGATACAAGGCTCCTCACTGACGAAAGCCACAATCTAGAAACTGGTCTGGGGATATTGGATGAATAGGCCCTAAATAGGGATTTTATGTACAAGCCTTCTGGCATCCATTGATTACTCTGGCTTGCACTGAGTGGCACTACTGCATGGAGAGTTTTGTCTGTTTTAATAACAGTTATGAGCAAGCATAAGAAATGGTGATCATGTGAACTTGGTTAGTTAGATTTCATGATGTTATTGTCTAATATGGTTTGATACAGATTGGATTGGAAAACCCTCAGAGCTGAAAGTTTCAGGATCAGAGATCAACTTATCACCTCTGCTGGTGCCCATCTAATTACTTGATTGTTATTTCAATATTATTTTTTAAAAAAAGAAATTGATATTAAAATATGTAATGCTTATTTGTTTTTTGCATTTTTATAATATCAAGGTCATTTTATAATAAATATTTGAATGTTGTTGCATTTCTAGAAAGCTGTTGCAATTTATTATTAATAATGTTTAATGGGTAGTAGAGTATAAGATTCTTGAGTGTAAAGTTCTCGGATTGACTTTAGTTCTAGCACTTCCCGCACTTGAACTTCTTATGAACTCACGAGCAATAAAACCATTCAGTTATTGTTGTTGTTATCATCATCATCATCATCATCACCACCAATGTTTTATTGCTCATCCATATTACTCTTTGAAAAAAACTTTGATTTATAAAATCTGCTTTTTCATAAAACACAATATAAATTAGCTAACTATGAATGTACTAATATTACAGCAATGGAGTCAACTAGGTAATAAGATTGATCTTATGACAAAACTTTATTATTATAATTGCTATACTATAAAATATGAATAAAATAATTGCTTTTTTAATATTTAAATGTATTCATAAAATCAACAGTAACTATATAGTTTTATTAATTTCAGATATTATATATAGCCACACATTATTTTCATTTGGATATTTTCTTTTCAAATCTTTAATAATACGGATACCATTTAGAGAATGAATTTCATTATCACTCTGCTTTTTTATTCTGCCTATGTCTTGAGACATTGGAGTCTTCAAAAAGATTAATGCCTTTCCTGTCCAGTCAGTTAACGTCCTGATGAACACAGAAGAAAAATAGATATTAAAAAGCTGCTTTATTAACATAAAAGAGAGGGAGTTCGTATTATTAATACAGTATAATGAAAATGTTTTGAATATAGCTATTACAAGTAAATGAAGTAAACCATTAATTTTTTTGATTACAAAATTATTTTCAAAACATTTTTAATTATTAAGCTATGCACAGAATAGTTTCCTCTTTTATTTGATTAATTATTTTATTTTATGTCTTTGTTGGATGTGTGGGTAATAAAATACATTGGCTTCCAATTTTATTTACACATTTTCTTTTAGATAGTTAACCCATAGCTAACATAGTTAACTAATATTGGTCAGTAAATAAGTATCTAGCTATTTTTAGCTGAAATGAAATAGAGATTTTTAAAAAAAATGTATCAAATTCTCACACTCATTGAATTTCAAACCTGATGAATAATGCCTTCACTGTGGGAAGAGCTGTGGAAGAAGCGTTTTGCCTTGCAATAAATTATTTAAAGACGGTTTTGCATAATTTTTTTTTTATCTTAATGATGTAAAATATTTTCCAAAATTTGAAATGTAACGCAAAATTGTAGTATAAAAAAAGTGGTAATTATTTTATAGTAGCCTGTGATATCTATTTTTGTGCAGAGAACATATAAATGTAATCTTCTATAATGAAGCTTTAAACATCAGAATATATTAAATTTTACAGTATGGCTTTAAATTTAAATATTATATTAAGTGGGTGGGAAATAAAGGTAATGTCAGTCAAGTTTAAAGTATGATCGTATAAATGGTATATATATATTATAACTTGCAATTGATGTATAATCATTTTTATATCATGACTTATTAATGCATGCTCAAGAGACACACTTGTCACGGTTTTGTTTATAAGAAAAAAGCTTGTAGCTCTCATTGGTCACCTAAATGGTATTTTTTAAACAAGTGAATTAATATAGGATTTCTAAAGTCCTAATGTTTCTGGAAAAATGAAAAAAAAAAACAAGTTAGTGCTTTAATCTGGCTCCAAGAAATTGTTAAATACCTAGAAAGAATGCATATGAGATGAAAGGATTAAATTAGGAAATTTGTTGGGGCGATATGGTCATAGAAAGTAGATTGAACTTGTGGTGACTTTATTCTACATTGAACTGATCATCATTGGGAAAAAATGGCATTCATCGTGTTAATAATTCCTTATGTCACTATTAGACAGATTATTTTTTTTTAATCTAATGTCCTTTATAGATACAGATTAATACGCTTTACCTATATTATATTTTTTCATCCAAACTTGTTTACAAATAATAACTTTAATTACTTAATTAACATTTCTTAATAATTAATTCTTTAGATGAAGAAACATATGTGATTTTAGTGGCAGGTGATTTATTAATAAATAATTCCTTAGTTTTTCAGATTTATTAATCCATCTGAATTTTGTAAAAAAAAAAATAGAATCCTGTCTTTACAAAAATTGAAAAAAGAAAAAATATCCATTGTTTGTGAAAAAAAGTAACCTTCAAATATTTCCAATAAATTTCGGCATGAAACTTATTTAGTCAAATACTCAGTAAAATAAATCTCTGATGCGGCTGTAAAGATATTTTCAATAAAAGGAAATCTATTATATATATATATTGTGCATTAACTTGTCAGGCAAATTTTTATAAATGCTTAAAATAAAAATATTCATTAATAATGAAATGATTGTTTTTTGGAAATTCAAACAAGCCTGTCCTTTTTTCATTTTTTTTTTTTTTTGCTTGCCATATATCCGTCACCATTAAGTTGTATTGTACCACTGAATATCTTTTATAATGCTTAACAAGCATTGACTATGATTATATAAATCATTATTCAAATCTATAATATTCTGCTGTTTGTCCATTCCAAAATTATGTCATAGTTGTTTCATTTCAAAAAATTTATTTGATTATTATTCAGCTTCAAATTTCAATCTGCTTATATATATAAATATGTGAAACCAGGCACTCTTCACAAACCCGGAGCTTTTTAATTGTAAATATAGGAGATTTGAACTCAGACTTTCAAACACCCATCAGCTATCCACACTATCTCATACAACTGATATACATGACTACATACATATAGAAAAAGATAAATAATCACCAATATATGTATTTCATGCTAAACCAGCATTCATCAATTGGTCCAGATTATCATCTCCCACACACACACACACAATATATATATAATCAGTGCTTAGTTTATATTAAGATAGCAAAACCTCACACCTCAATGGACAGGCTTCAATCCACTCCAACTTCCAACTCTTCAGTCATCCATATCATTGAAATTCTGAGATAGTATGGATAGTTGGAGGGTGCTTGAAAGTCTGAGTTCAACTCCCCGATATTTATATATATATATATATTATACCTGATTCGAATATGTATCTTTGAAACACCGGTCTCTTAGGCAGAGAAGAACATACTCAGAGAGTATGTATGCCCAAACTATCGCTATAAAATATATAACTAGCGTTACATTTCCAGGACATAACTTCTTCTCAACTGTTGAGTTCAACACCAGAATTCAAAGCACTTTTTTGTTTCATGTAAGCATGGGCACCAGCTATCTATTCAGAAGACTAAACAATGCACTTTGAACAATGGCCACTAACTTAACGCCTAAGTATCCATGACTAGCTCAGTTGTTGGTAATCACTAATAGATTATACATAATTAGTAGTGAAAAGAATTGTAAGAGAGATTGATAAAAGAATTGACCGACAAATAAAGTTTAATTTTAAAGACAATTTATTAACTAACATTTACTAATTTTAAACATTTTATAAATCTAAAATAACACACATTTTAAATTAACACACTATAATATATCTTATGAGAAAGCATAAATAATGTTTGACATTTATAAAATCATATAGCATTCACAAACATGCACATCAATAGTTCATTTTATGCATGCTTATAGAGTTCAAATTACTTGTCTCTGGAGGCTTTATGAATTAATGCGATGCAATGGCTATTATAGAAATAAGAATATGAAATATTATTACCTAGGATTTTGAATGTTGATGTAGAACTTCGTTTTCTTTGGTTACTGCTTTAGGTGAGAATATTTCCAGCCAGCTGGGACGTTCCTTGATGAGTTTCCTTATTATTCGATTATTATTATTGGAGACAATTAGATACTGACAGAGATTTCCAAGTTGTTATGCTGACATTATTTCACGGGCAGATCTTGCTGTTCTCATCGGACTTCAGGCTGTGGAGAGGCATATGTTTCACATGGATTTTTAACACTGCATTTCTGTTTCTGGATACCTAATAAACTGCACTGTTATCTGAACTGAAACAATTACTCGACTGAATGATTGTCCTCTCTGAACTTAACTGACTCAATTTATGTCCGATAAAAAAAACGGTCTATTTGTACCTGCGACGTGTTGTCCTTGTAATATCCTCCGGCAATATCTATTGTCGAAATTTTTTTAGTAACTAATCCTTTGACAACATGTTTTTGAAGATTGTTTAATTAGTAAAAGCCATGCAAACGTGTTGTTTTATATAATTTTAATTAATAGCCATCACTGTGTTTTTAATGATAATCTTCTTTTATTTCATTTTAATATTTATTACGCATACATTTTTATTTATTTACAATCACACATATATAACTAGTTTTAAGATTACTATTTCTTTAATTCAAATGAAAAGAGGTTTGTATTTTTTAAACTTTAAATTATATTTCGACTAATAATAATAAACTCTACTCCCTTTTATAAAACTTTTAGTTTAACTTTTCTAACCAAAACTCCCCCTCCCCCCTTTTAATCAATTATTTTCTAACTTTTATTTCAAACTCTTTTATGAAAATAAACTGATAAAACTTTTAAACTTTTAAATATGTTTTCTTTTACAACATTATTTTAATAATTTTTTTTAGATAAATTATCATGTGCCAACTTCAATATTGGTACATTACACCATCCCCGTTTGAGAGTAAAATGCATCTATTTTTGACCATTTTATCTCTGACAACTTTAAGTCTTAATTTTTTTTTTTTTTCTAAGTTTGCTTTTTGATATCTTTTGCTTTCCATACTAAGGGCAATCTCAATTAGGCTTTACTCTTTTCGATGCTGGCAACATTGCTTACAATGTTCTGAGCCTGGATATTGACCATGAGGACAAACTAATTTTGTGACACAAGGATCTTTTAGAAATGAGGTGGATGCAGATTCGCTGTCTTATACCAACTTACACTATGAAAAACGAAGCTTCGGCTGCCGATTCTCTTGATCGGACTTTGATTAAGAAAAGGTCACTGCGAATGGCAGGAATTTTCAACTGTGCATTTTCGACTTATGCTTTAGAAAATGATTGCCGATTCTCTTGATCGGACTTTGACTAAGAAAAGGTCGCTGCGAATGGCAGGAATTTTCAACTGTCCATTTTTGACTTACGCTTTGGAAAACAAGGTACGAGATATGGGGATTCTCCCATGAAAAGTGACTTGCAGCTTACTCTGGTTGTCACCAGGGCGCATTTTAAAAGAATGATCCCTGCCAATCCATTACGGGTGCTAAAATTTATCCAGTCAACAGCTTTAAACTTATCCTTATCTAACTTATTTCAATACTACCCTCATGCCTTAATTTCAAATCCTTATACATTCTTAATATAACTTAGATTATTTATATTATTAACCTTACAATATTATTTTTAAATTCATACGAACATTATCTTAAACATTTATTTATATTAATCTAATCTCGAATATTATTTTCAAACCCTTACAAACATTTTAAATATTAGTTTTACGATACTATTTTTAAACCATTATTTTAACTTCTTTATCTATGTGCGTGTATTCAGAAAAACTATTTTTATTATATTACGATCTATTATTATACAAATACTTTCATTTATTTTATTTGACTTGATTACATTAAACCTTAAATCATTTCTTTACTTCCTTTATTAACTTGCGTATATTCAAAACAACTTACTTTATTTTACTATGAATATTTTATTTACTTTCTACAGGCGTATTGTACTTATTTATTTAACTTGATTTTATTGATTTTTTATTTGAACATTTATTTACGAGCATTTCCTTAATTAATATGTGCGTGGAGAGAAAAAAATCTTTTATTTTACGAAGCCTCCGTTATTATTATTTGACAAAACAATCCATCATTTTAAATAGCGAAATTCTAATTCAGGCTTTTCACCTACGTCAAAATAATTATATTAAACTCATAGTCCATTTCCGGTCCTTTTTGTTTATTTCCTTTACTATTCCGACCCATTTACTAACTTTTAAACTATGTCAGGCCGTTCCTTCTTTCTTTCTACTAACACTATAATATAAACTAACTTTCCTCTCTTATAATTTATTATCCTTTTATAATTTATTACTTTATCTCTTTCCCACTCCATTTTATTTTCAACCTTGTAAATAAGAAAACCTTTAAGCTTTGCACCCCTTTGTATTTTTCCTAATCGTGAATACTTTTTCCTAATCGTGAATATTTTTTCCTACGCTTCCTTTTTATTTAAAATCTACGTTTAAAACAAACACGAATGTTTCCTTTTGAAAACTCTATTACATTATTTTCTATCTTTATTATTTTTATTTCTCTATCACTATACTTAATGCTATCTTCTGCCTTTTGATCTACATAAGTTTCTGCTTTATCTGTTTCAATGCTATCTGATTCTAATCCAAATTTTATGTCTTTTATCACCTCAACTTCCTGACTTTCTTTAGCTAAATCTACCTCTATAATTTCTTGGTTCTTCTCTACATTTCCTGTTATTTCACATCTTATGTCTCTTACTTCTGCTCTGAGTTCCTTAATTTCTCCTTTAACCTGACTAATTTCTTCCTTCAATTCTGCTTTGAGTTCTAACTGGCTTTGCTCAAGTTTCTGATACAATTTTTCTTTGAGGTCTTGCTGACTTTACTCAAATTTTTGCATCATATTCATTATCATCTGCATCTCAGCTATATCTTCCTTTTCCACTAACTGGGGATTTTTAAAATATATGTGCACCCATGTATTTATATTCTCATGTTCCCTTTCTATCTTTTCCCATTTTGAAACCATATATTTTATTTTTTATTTTTTTCAAACTAGCACTTATGTTAAACTAAATTTTATATACCACTTATTTATTTATTTTTCTTACTAAGATGAAAACACACGCTAACTCCATCCCCTTTGTCCATTTTTCTACCTGATCTTAATGCTTTAACTCTGCCCAAACATCTAATTGTCTGATTTAACAGAATGATTTATTTTAACTAATGTAAATAGCATAAATCTCTTTTCATTTAAAGAAAAAAGTTTTCGGTCAATTCTTTTTTTTAAATTAAACCAGTTTAACATCCGTAATTTAGCTTTTGTATAAAAAAAATTTTAAACAAGAAACAAAGTATTTAATTACTATTGTTTCTTAGGTCCAGCCCCAAGTTGGGTATAGCCATTTGTACCGGGTTCGAATATGTGTCTATCAAAATGCCGGTCTCTTAGGCAGAGAAGAACATACTCGGAGAGTATGTATGCCCAAATGATAGCTATAAAATATATAACTAGCATTACATTTCCAGGACATAACTTCTTCTCGACTGTTGAGTTCAACACCAGAGTTCAAAGCACTTTTTTTGTTTCATGTAAACACGGGCGCCAGCTATCTATTCAGAAGAATAAACAATGCACTTTGAACAATGGCCACTAACTCAATGCCTAAGTATCCATGACTAGCTCAGTTGTTGGTAATCACTAACAGATTATACATAATTAGTGGTGAAAAGAATTGTAAGAGAGATTGGTAAAAGAATTGATAAAAAGAATTGACTGACAAATAAAGTTTAATTTTAAAGACAATTTATTAACTAACATTTACTAATTTTAAACATTTTATAAATCTAAAATAACACACACATTTTAAATTAACACACTATAATATATCTTATGAGAAAGCATAAATAATGTTTGACGTTTATAAAATCATATAGCATTCACAAACACGCACATCAATAGTTCATTTTATGCATGCTTATAGAGTTCAAATTACTTGTCTCTGGAGGCTTTACGAATTAATGCGATGCAATGGCTATTATAGAAATAAGAATATGAAATATTATTACCTAGGATTTTGAATGGGGATGTAGAACTTCGTTTTCTTTGGTTACTGCTTTAGGTGAGAATATTTCCAGCCGGCTGGGATGTTTCCTTGATGAGTTTCCTTATTATTCACGATTATTATTATTGGAGACAATTAGATACTGATGGAGATTTCCAAGTTGTTACACTGACATTATTTCATGGGCAGATCTTGCTGTTTTCATCGGACTTCAGGCTGTGGAGAGGCATATGTTTCCCATGGGTTTTTAACACTGCATTTCTGTTTCTGGATACCTAATAAACTGCACTGTTATCTGAACTGAAACAATTACTCGACTGAATGATTGTCCTCTCTGAACTTAACTGACTCAATTTATGTCCGATAAAAAAAATGATCTATTTATACCTGCAACATGTTGTTTTTGTAATATCCTCTGGCAATATCTGTTGTCAAAATTCCTTTAGTAACTAATCCTTTGACAATGTGTTTTTGAAGATTGTTTAATTAGTAATAGCCATGCAAATGTGTTGTTTTATATAATTTTACTTAATAGCCATTGCTGTGTTTTTAATGATAATCTTTTATTTCATTTTAATATTTATTACACATACATTTTTATTTGTTTACAATCACACATATATACGCACATATATAACTAGTTTTAAGATTGCTTTTTCTTTAATTCGAATGAAAAGAGATTTGTATTTTTTAAACTTTAAATTATATTTCGACTAATAATAATAAACTCTACTCTCTTTTATAAAACTTTTAGTTTAACTTTTCTAACCAAAACTCCCCCTCCCCCCTTTTAATCAATTATTTTCTAACTTTTATTTCAAACTCTTTTATGAAAATAAACTGTAATAAAACTCTTAAACTTTTAAATACGTTTTTTTTTTACGAAAGATTATTTTAATAATTTTTTTTAGATAAATTATCATGTGCCAATTTCACTATTGGTACAATATATATATATATATTATAAATTATCTTAATCTATAAACATTATATTCTTTAACCATTTTAATGGTGGCAGATGATATTCATAAACTTTTTCACTAATAATGATTACCAGTGTACAGTCAGATATGATGAAATTAGAATATAAAATCAAATATTGAACACAAAAATATTCTGAGTTGGTTTGCTTTTAATGCTTATGATTGATTCATTTTTTTTGTTTACCTGTGTGATTTGTTCATTTCATTAAAATCATTCAACATTTAGACAATCTCAACAACAATAACAATCAACAATCTCAACATGTTATCAAGGTAATTTTTTTTTAACAATAAAGGGAATCCCAAAAAGAAAAAAGAAAAAAAATTATATACAACTATTAATATATATGCAAGAGAATAAATTAAAATTGCATGATATATTATAACTATATATAAAAACACAAGCACACAGTTAATGCTATAAGCAGATGAAAAAGATTTGAATTTGAAAAAAGTAATATCTTATATAGATAAAAGTATACTTTATTTGCAATGTATAGAAAACTGCATCAAAGGGTAAACCTCTTTTGGATACTTAATGTTGAAATAATATATAACTCAGAAACATATACTGCCAAATTATAGTTTTTCTCAGGAAAAACTTGAGAACATTTAAGTATGTATTAAATCACACTTTTTTTAAGGACATTGTATTTTTCATTATCAAATATGATAGAATAGTAAACAAGCTATATGATTCTAAGAATATGTATAATTAAAATGGCATTGGTAGGATAAAAGAATTTAATATTTTTCTTGAGCAGTTGCTTAAGATTTATTATATGCTTATGAAATACTGAAAGGTATAAGGATGAGAAATATGGAAGGTTTAAAGATTGTAACCTGTCTTTGATGTGATTATGTCATAAGATATAAGAGGGATCAAGATATAATTAAATTTGTTTGTCAAAAATTTTGGTAGGAATTGTATTTAGTAGAAAGTTAAACAGAATTTTCAATCATGAATGAGGAACACACATGTTTTTTGAATCTAGTTAACTTTTTGACAATTGGCAAAGTTGGCCATAGATGTCTATTAGGATGTTTTTGCTTTTTTAAATATTTGAATGAGACACCAACTACATATCTGATATTGCATATACCTGCATGTTTTATAGCATGGTCAGTGGGAAAAGAGAATGACCTAGATGAATTTAAATTTTGAGATTAGTAGGAATAGAAAATACAAAAAAGCGATCAGTGAAAGAGTACATTTGTCACCCAAAAATGATGCAGCATTTGGATGATAAAAGTAAATCATACATAGCAAGGCTACTTGATTGAGCTTTAGTTTCAAAGCAGATGGTAGCTCATTGTATGAGCAGTTAAAGTTACCCACATGATGATTATGACAGGCTTCTATAAGATTTTTCCTTCAGCAAAGAAAAGGGTGCTATATCTTTGGCTTTTTGGCATAAATATATTGCTGTAAGATAATACTAGATAAAGAAAAGAATTATTGCATTAAGTGATACAAATGTTACGTTTAATCTTGTCAATGGAAGTTGTGTACTTATTAAAATCCCTAAACCTAACATTCATCTTATGTTGGACTTATGTATAAATATGTACTTTCTGTTCAGATTATTAGAAATAATCAATCGACATTGAAATCTTTGCTTCTGTAATAATGAAGATGTCCCCATAGTAATTATCTAGAAATTGAGTTCACTCTGAAATTTTATTATATGAGTTCAGACCATGCATAATTATTGTGTCAATTTTAGTGTCTGGTATATTATGCTTTAGAAGTGTTGGAGTGATGCTTCTTTCAAATATTTTTAATGTAAGAATCAGGTATTTTTATAGGAAAAGGAGGTAATTTTATCAAGTGCTTCACAAGAGGTTTAATTTTTAGTTTTGGAAAAATGTTATATGTAGGGTATCTTAATTGAAAGTTAGAAGTGAATCCAGTGTACTCTTATTCTGGAACATGGTTAACAGTGATTGAATATCATTAAATTATTTTTAGAACTGATTTTTATGATTGCTATCTTCAAGTGGTGCATCTGTCAAAGTGACATTAGAGCTTATGCACACAGAAAAGTTACAGATCATGTGATAATTTCATCTAAGATGGTCAGACTGTTATTAATACTACATTAAGCTATGAACTAGTCTTATGTACATTGCTGCATAAGTGTCATAACTTGTATATGTTATCACAACTACTACAATTTTCAGCACTGCATTGAGACATGGAGTCACTAAGTTGAATATGAAATATAAGTTTGGCTAACCTTTGACATTAACTGTGAAAAAAATAGAGTGCATAATAATATGATGAAGATGTTCATCTGTAAAGTGACCCTGTTTCATTTTTTAAATGATCTTTCAAGAGTTGATGAAAATTTTAAATTTATATTTGAAGTATGTTTTCCTGAAGGTTTGTGATGATGGTGTTTTAGTATTTATATGTTGTATTACTACCATTATCTAATATGAGAATTAAAGGTCTTTATAAAAATTTAACTTTATTTAAATATTCCAAATAGATTCAACTACTAATAATAGCAGCCAGATTAGTATATGCACAATGTTTGGAGAGGTATTATTCTCCCCTATACTTCAGGCACTGCTAGTCTGGCTAGTAATAGTACTAACATGGGAATCAAACCTACAGGATGGGTTAGTTGGTTAAAGCATTACCTCACAATTCAATACTCCAGACTTGTACTATTATTCATCAGGCCAACAACATCTGAAGAAAATGGAAGAATAATAGCTCTTGAAAAGTTGTGCATATACTAACCTGTGTGCTATTACTAACAGTTGAATGTATTTGGAATATTTAAATAAAGTTACATTTTTCTAAAGACATCCAATGATCATAATAGTTAATTGAAATAGTCTAACATATAAATGTTTGAAGTATGTTTTTTTTTTTGTTATGTTTATTACTTGAGTTAAATTTGTTGCATTTTTTGTAGAACTTCTTTTGTAAAATTAGATGGAGCATGAATGACATGGCTATGTATAATTGGATTTAAATCTTTAATGACATAATACACCTTTTTTACATTTAGATGCAAATGGTATTTTTTGCCTCTCCTTCGTATTGTTTTGAGAAGTATCTAATCTTACAAAGGATCTTTGGGAGAATATATAGATGTGAATTTGTTTTAATCATGTCATGCTTGTGTTGTATTTTCTAAATAGTGAGATAGAGAAAGGTGGGATAGTATTGGCTGATTGACAGATGGATCATTATTTTTTGTAATGCTAATGATTGATGTGGTAATGTTAGAGACTATTTGCAAATATCTTTCACTAATAATCATTTAACTCATCATAAGCTTTGTTAGCTTTGTTATTTGTTCTGATGGAACTTAGGTCTATAAAGTTTGTATTATTGCCATTAATAAATGTTTGATCTTGCATCTGTTGCTTCATATAGTTATTTTTATCTTTTCCCTTTATTTGCAAAAATTTTCTTGGATTAATCATATCTGAAATAGCATTAATATTAACATATGATAAAGTCTTATTATTTTCTTAGGAAGTTATGTTTACTGGGAAAAGCATTCTGTTCACAAATTTTCTTTTGCATTTTTTTTTTTTTTTTTTGGATATCTTTCATCTCTTCTCACCATGTAACATTTTTCTGTATTATTTCACCAGGAATGTTTGTTGTGAACCTGCACATTTTCTTTTATAAGCTTTTTACTTTTCATGATTTTTTTTTCTTACAATGTGTAGGAGTTATCAGTAGTTGCTTTTATACTATTATTGCATTTTTCAGTGCATAAAGTTTTAGAATAGTGTTTTTGTTGATTATTGGATTTTGGTTTTGGCTGAAAAAAAGTTCTAAGTATTTTAAAAGCAATTTTCTTTTACCTGGATTCTAGATTCATATCTTATGGAATGTGTTACCTTCAATATCTAATTAAGAATTGTTAGATATTCATTTACCAATGATTTTTTGGATTGGCATGGTTGACTAAAAATCCTAAATCTTTTGAAAAGAATTTTACTTGGCTCAGGCTTGAAACCTATACTACAGCAAAACAGTCAAAGGTATTATCTATGCATCATAAAACACACACAGTATAAAAATTATCAAAATACAAATGTGATAATTTTAACAATATTTTTATTATTGTTAATATTCTCTCTCATTTGCATCCTGATAATTTTTTATTAATTAAAACATTAGCACACAAAAAAAATTTAAATCAGATTTCAGTATTATTGGTTTAATTTTGGTTTATAGTTATCAATAATTATTTTTATGTCCTACATTTTTCTATTAACTCAATCTATAATCAATTATCAGGTAGTTTATAAATGTTTATAGACAAGTCTCAATCACTGATTTAAACTGCAACCACACACAATATTTGAGAATATTTTGATTAAGTTACCTAATCTTTTTTCTAGATTTAATATTGACATCTTCTTTTCATGCAACAATCATTCTGTTAAGACTACCCATGGAAGTAAACTATTCACCTAGAACAAGGTAGCATAGTGAATTTGGAAACACATTACCCAAGAACCTAATATATTAGAGTGTTAGAAATGTAACCCAATATTACTGGAATACACTTCAGCTCTTACAAATCATTATAATACAGCCAAACTAATAAGATGTCTATCAGTGACATAGAATGAGCTGCCAGCATATTCATATCACTCATACATAAAAGTAAAACTGCTTTAACCAAACTCTTGAAGTATTTTTATTCTTCCAGTGCCCTACAAAAAATAATTGATTTCAATATGATTGTAAATTATCATTTTATAATCAACTCATTTTGGAAATCCAGCCTATTATTGCTTTAATCATAAACAGTTAATTCAATAGTTTGTTTTTAATACCATTCAATAAGAGTTTGCATAGCAAAGACAATTTTATTCTTAGGAGTGACAATATAGTATATGTAGTCTAAATTTATATCATAGTGCACTATCATTCATCTTTTTTGTCCATGATTTCTATTTTTACTTTTTGGCAGATTTCTTTCTTGTTTGCTTAATATTTGTTAAGCTCTGGGGTTTTTTTTATCTTTGTAATTTAAGAAGTTTTTACTGGTTTATTCATTCTCTTTGTGACCTCTCTTTATAAATATTCTGCCTTCTCTGAAAATTTTTTATATGTATTTTTTTTCCATGCCATTCACTATGATTAAATCATTAACGTGTTTTTTTATATTGAATAATACATTGTATAAATTAAAATTGATTTTTTGACCATTATACAATTTTGTTATTATACCTGGGGATTCAGCTTTAAAATATTCTCAAAAAGTAAAATAATCAAGTAATTTGTTATTCAAAGTTTTCAAGAAGGTTGACATGAAGTTCAAGCATTAGAAGAAATAGAACTCACCTGCAATCCGTGAACTTTGAGCTCTAGAATCCATCATATTATCACTTCTGTAAATGACAATGGGCAAAGATTTCAGTGCCTACCCTCTTTGCTCCATGTTTTTTATTGATTATCAACTTCACAAATATTTTTAAAAATTTTATTCCTTCTAATTTCTTTTCATTAAATTTTTTTTTCGTTTTTTGCCAGATTTTTTTTAATTAATTTTTTTTAACCATTTGCAAAACATTTTTTTTTTCTATATCATATCAGAAATGCCATATCTATTTCTTTTAAAAATTATTTTGATATTTGTAGTGAAGAACTGATTTAACAAATGACTTTTTATATATGCTTAAAATCTTATTATTGCTTTATAAGTGTGTGAATTTATCACTTGTTTACTTCTTTAGGAGATCTAATGGAAATCATATTTTGTGACAAAGGATTTTAAAAAAGAGCATATTACAAATGGTGTTTTAAAAAAATTCCTGCAGTATATCATATTTCACTGATAAACACAAAACTACAAAAGATGATAAAATAAATATATTAAGGCAGCAGCAAGCAGTGCTGAATTATTATCATTAATATCAAATTGTTTCTCTTTAGTTAAAAAGATAATGGAAAGCTACAGATTCATACCTATTGGTATTCTCTCACCAGTGGTATAGGCGACTTTATATTATAAATAATATTTATGCTAATCGCTTTATAATTTAATCAATAATAATTAGATATTTATTCACCAGTTAGTTTGGTTGTCCACTTTAAAAAAAAAAATCTGGGTTTACTAAAATGTCCAAGTTTCATGAATTTGAATTGCAAGTGTGAGAGAAATTATACTGTAATATTAAGACATCTTAAAAGCTTTGAAGAGAAAACTTTTAGAATCTTTAATTATTCTAATGGAAAATGTAATACACCATGACTTTTGTTTCTTATTATCATTTATTCTTAGCTCTAAGTAACTTTGTTCAATGCTAGGGGTGCAGACTCTGGAGTTTAAAATCTTTTGATTATAGCTTCAACACTCATATCCAATGCTCGACTTCTTATGAATTTTTGAGCTTTATTTTATTTATTTTTTAAAGAGAATTTGAATACAGACTTTCAAGATCCCTTTAGTTATGAATGGCTGAAGAGTAGAAGAGTGGAAAGAATTGAAGCCTGTCCATTAAAATTTGAAGATTTGCTATATATGTGTGTGTGAGATGATGATCCAGACCAACTGATGAGTGCTGGTTCAGCAAGAAATTTGGTGTATTGGAGATCATTTATCTTTTTTACATGTGTATCGGTTATATAAGATGAAGTGGATGACTGAAGGGAGCTTGAAAGTCTGTGTTCAAGTCCCCTTTAACACTATATTTGCACTCAAACATCTTATATTTATAAATGCAAATTCGTAAGCCTTTTTATTTTAAATTAAAAAATTGATTTTTTTTATACTACTAGTGATTATTTTATCAAAATAATTTTTTAATCATATTATTAAAAGCAATTTATAGAGTGATTGTAGGAAGCGACTGTCAGTTAAATAATAGAATACATTATTGTGTATGTGTGAGAGATACTTAATATTTTTATTTTATCTCATATGGCTGACCCATTTAATCACACACATGTTGAAAAGATAAATAATCACCAATATACACATTTCAACTAAACCAGCACTCATCAGTTGGTCCAGATTACCATCTCCGCACATATATACAATCAGTGCTCAGGTACATGAGGGATCAGAATGACCAACATCAACATGGGTAGGATGATAACCTTGGCAGTAATGTGGACTTTGAACGTTCCATCATCAGATTTTCAATGAAATAGACGGCTGAAGAGTTGTGGGTTGGAGTAGTTTGAAGCCTGTCCATTAAAGTATGAATGTTGGCTATCTTAATGTACAGCTGAGCACTGATTGTGTATGTGTGTGAAGATGGTAATCTGGACTAACTGATGAGTACTGTTTTAGCATGAAATACGTATATTGATGATTATTTGTCTTTTCAACATGTGCGTAGTAAGGTGGTCAGCAATATAAGATGACATGGAGAGTTGAAGGTCGAGTGAGTCTAACTTCGAATCCCTTACATATATATGTGCAGGTGTGTGTACGCCTGTATAGTGTATTAAGTTACATATCTTTATTTAGTAATAAAAAGGACTACAATACTTGTCAATTGTAGATCATAAAGACAAATTTAAAAACACAAATTGAAGGAATCATTCTATCTTTCTAAAACGCATAAAAAAAGAATAAAATTGACAGTATATATATATAACAATTTCAGACTTCATATAATAATAGAAAATAGTACAAAATAATATTAATAAAACTGATTATTTTATTATTATAGTAATGATAAAAATAAATATTTTTATTTACAAATCAAAAACTCAGTAATGGAATTAATTTTAAAGAGTGGCATTAATGGCAATAATGATTTTTCATTCGGCAGTCAATCCGTAACTAATTCAACTAGCCATCCATTTATTAATTAATTAAATGGACATTTGGCTACTATTAGTTAGAATGTAAAAGTCTCGGTTAAATTTGGATTGAAGATATATGCGTCGATGTCATGTGTTGCAAAAATATAATTAAA
Source organism: Epiperipatus broadwayi (assembly GCA_028023455.1). NCBI lineage: Eukaryota > Metazoa > Onychophora > Udeonychophora > Euonychophora > Peripatidae > Epiperipatus > Epiperipatus broadwayi. The sequence goes on from JAQFVV010012411.1 coordinate 10,206,698, forward strand.
ATATATTATAGTCTTCGCCATTTGTGTCTACGTGTGAAGAGAAGGGGAGGGGCATTTTTCTTTATCAATAAAATAGTGTTCATGGTTATTTAAATTTGCTACAACAAAAAATCCTTTCGACATTAATGGAATGATTTTATTGTTGTTGTCGTTTAATGCTGCATTTACCTCTAGATAAAATAGGTATCTGCCTAGGACCCAATGAAAAAAGTGAAGTTTTACAGCTATTTGTCGTTACTTCATGAAATGAATAAGTCGATAAATTTTTGACTTCTAAATTTAATTAAAAAGTATATACCAATAATAATACTTATTCTAACGCCAAGGTCCATATTTGGGCAATATCTTTTGTGGATATTTTGATGGCAGGTGATAATATGCGGCGACAACTCAAATAATAGCATTCATTTTATGTAATGAAACTGATTAAAAACTGTATACATTCGGATCAAAATCTTAACATACTGGCAATATTGTACATAGAAAATGATATTCTAAAAATTCTGACAACTAAAAATACAAAGTTCTTAAAAATAATAAAGAGCGATATATAACATATTTATATGCTCTAAAATAATTAAATATTTTTCTTCGCTGTACTTTCTTTTAGAATGTTATAAAGCATTTGCTCTTAAATACTTGTCTTAACCAATACATGGCTAAGAAGGGCCTTTGTTTAAAATAAATTTTAGTTCTCCCCTCCCCTTTCTATGAAATAAAATTTGTAAAAGAAAAGTTTTTAAAAGTGGCTTTAATCATTATTATATTTAAAAAAACCCACCTCACCCACACATATGAAAACATTGCACCATCCCCCTCCCCTTCTCAGGCTGGTTCTAATAGTATATAAATAATTATATTTCTAGTTTACTTACTTAAAAATATTATCTACAGCCAGAGCATAATTTTGTGAAATATTTTGTTTTCATACTCCATCCCATATAAAAGAAAAAAAGGTTTGGTTTGTTTCCATTATCCTTTCTGAAGTGTGATAGTTGTAAAAGCTGACATAACTCTTAGACTTGTTTACCAATAGATCAATATTAGCTGCCATATCAATAATTAGTTTGAAATACAGTAGTTTGTTGTTTGAAACGCTTTCAAAATCATTCATGCATAAACTTATTCTCTTTTTTTTTCAAGAGAACATTTATTTTATTTTATAAGATTGTTGTTACACTATTTACAAGCAATGAATTATTGATATGATGGGGTTTACATTAATTGAGTTTTTTTATTATTATTATTGGGATTGATTTTGTAATATTGACCATATAGGTTTGGTTCAGATGGATACCAAGCTCCAGGTTGCAGCAAAGGTGTCTGGGGGAGAGTGTTTTGTCCCTGTTTTTAATTTTTGTGAGTTTCACTAGAAATATTTCTTGATTGTTAATTGTTGCTTGATTGAAGATGAGAGTGCATCTAATAGACCACATTGTATAAATTTAAAAAGTAGCCATTCTAATGGATGGGAAATATCCTTTCATTATGCTTAGCATTAAGGTGGTTATTGTTGGTTTGTTGTCTTTGGTTATAGATTTAATTGTGTTCCTGAGGGTTTGTAGTGTTTTACAGAGGTAGAATAGATGTTGGGTGATTTCTTCATCACTTAGACATAGCTGGCATGTGAGATTAATTTTGAAAATTCCTCTCCTGTATGATAGAAAGAAGTTTATTAGGGGGGTTTTGAGGTTAATTTTTTAGGATGAAATCAAGATATTTGGGCTCCAAATGCCATAATCTGATTTTTTTAATAATGAGTTTGTTAGTCATATTTAGTGTAATGGGAATTGGAAGGCTTGTATTTTGTGGGAGATTGTGTGCTTCTCAGTAATTAATCTTTTCTGAGAAGGTTAAGTTATCTATCTTTAAGTGTTTCATTATGTGATATATTAGGCTAGGCTCCATTTTTTGTTTTGAGGTGGTGGGCAATCTGTAGGCAGGATTTTAATAAAAATGGCAAAGTTAGAATACATTAAGATCAGTTTGTGTATGGTGTCATAGACCTTTTAATAGTAATATGTATTAATAGAGTGCAATGATAAGCCGTTATTTTTTGCATGATTTTGTAGTGTTTTTAGACTGATTGCAGATATTTTATTATTCCAGATCAATTTGTAGCACATGGAGTTAACTTTTCTTATAAATGAGTTGGTGAAGTTTGTCACAGGCATATAATAGTTTATTCATGGCAAGATGAATATATTAATCAGAGATTTTAGTGTGTAAGGAGAGGCATAACTTAGAGAGAGCTTTGGTTATGTTTTGTGTGAATAGGAGAATACCTTGTTGGATGATTTTCCTCATTGCAGTTGGAGATTTAGAAATCATAAAACTGAGAAAATTTTGAGGTGGGAAATGGAATTGCGATTTTATGCTATTACCTGTCTTTAATTTCCAAGCTGATGACTTATCCATGTTAAAATAAAGTCCGGAAGATTATGTGTATTTTTGTAGGATGGTGGCTAATTGCAGGATGTGTTTCTTAGAAAGAAGAAATATCGTAATGTCATCCATAAATGAGATATGATTTATTGTTCTTTTATGGACAGTATGTAGATACCTGGCAACTTTTTTTCGATCTCTAGTAATAGGGGGTTGATGTAGGCTATGAAGAAAAGGGCACTGAGGGGAGATCTCTTTTCTATTAAAAATGTTATATTCTTTCAGTAATAAAATATTTACACTATTATTTAATTTTTTATATGCATGTTATTCCACTATTAATATCTATAATTTATTATATATTTACGTCAATATGATAATTTTTATACTTACATTATTTATTGATGTAACTTTTATATTTCATTAAGATCATCAAACTAGGTCAATTTTAATAATAAGATTGATATAAATCTTTCATTCCAATAGCACTAACTTGTTAAAAATCCATTAGGTACTTTTAATTCAGAAACTCTTACACATAAGTTGTTTATTTTCTATTAACAAAAATATAAAACTTTTTACATTACTTTATTATTTATTTTTTTAAGGCTTATTAAGAACGAAGTTGTCTTACATATGCTTTATTATATAGTTAAAAACTTAGGGATTTATCCAGGATTTATTTAAGGGAAAATATTTTACATTTTCATGTTTAGATTGTTTATTCGATAAATTTTTAGAAGCCATTAAAATTTTTTGCCCTTTATTTTGTTTATTCATAGGTTATGTTGGATAACTATAAAAAAAATCAAACACTTGGCTTGGTCTTCTAGATATATTTTTTAGACTTTAATATAGTGCAATCATGTAGAGATTTTATTACAATAAAAAATAATAACATTATCTTGAAATTTGTTAAGAATTAAATATTTTGGCATGCAATAATATCTTTTTAAAAATTATCTTTTTTATTGATTCTCATTTTCATAAATTTGGATGAAAGTTTTTAGTTAGAGGACAAATCTGAGTAGTAAAATATGCAAAAAGATAGTATGGCATTAAAAAAAAAAGATAATATCATTATTATAAGAAAAGTTATTTAGTAAAAAATGTAAATAGATAATGCAACATAATAAAAAAAAAAAGAAAAAGATAATACTGTTTTTAAAAATATCTTGTACAAGATAGATACAAATTGATCTTAGAATCCATATTCCAAAGTCAATCATTTTATCATTACTCTAAACTGAATAATACACACAGATTTGTAAAAATATCATTAATAAAACAATTTTATCACAATACTGTAATTATGAGACAATATTTTTAAAACAAGTTTTATTTTTAAATAAATTATTGATAGTAGTTTGTTACTTTTTATATAAATTAGAATATTTAAATAAAACTGATTGGGAAATCTAAACATTTTTATATGCATATAAATTTTATTAATTGTAATGACAAAAGGGTATCAGCTTGTTTGGTTTTATGCAGTGATAGAGTATATATGAAATATATTTCAAGGTTTGAGCAATTGTTTTCACAAATCTAAGTAAAGAAGTATTCTTTTTATATTTAAATAATAAATATTTACAATCAGAACATATTTCTAACAATAAAGTAATTTGTAACTCTAAACATTTGCATATAAATTTTATTAATTATCACAACAAAATGGCATCAGCCTGTTTTGTTTACTTAAAGATAATAGTATATACATGGTATATTTTGAGCTCGAGTCTCAAAATTTGAGGCTCAGGCAATTGTCACAATAAGTCTAAATAAAGAAGTATTTTTCTCATCTTTAATAAAAAGTATTTACATTCAGAACATATTTCTAGCAATGAAGTCATTTGAAAATGTAAACATTTTCATTTACATATAAATTTTATTAATTATTTTGGTGTTTTGGCACTCTCGTGATATACTCTACATAATCTGCACTCCCGCTTGTGGCAGTCTTGGTTGTAATGATTATGTTTCCATAAGTTTCATATGTCATTTAAATTATTATTATTTTTTCTTCTGTATATTTGCTATTAATAAAATTTATTTTATAAAAAAAAAAATCTTTACTATGATGTTATTGTTAATAAGTTTATAGATGCCAAAATTAGAAAGCACAAAAATTAAATTTTTAAAATAAATTAATATTGATTTGTATATTATATATTTATTCTAATCACAAACTAATAATATAACACAATTTTAATAATTATTTTTTTAACAAATTTTATCTTTCTTGTTTATATAAAAAGATTTAGCTTTTTACTTGTATGCCTAGGGTCCAAAAAGGCTCTAGATGCTGCCTTTGTGTCATATGTGGCTAATATTATTTAATTAATTACTGTAATAAAAAATATTCATTTCAGCATTTTGTTTTCTAAATAAGAATATTCACTGATAAATATTATATAAAAATCAACTTGTATTACTGAAATAAAACAAAATTATACAATCTGTGATTCATGATTTTTCAAAATTAAAAGCAATCAATCAATAAATAAATCTTTAATTCAGTTTTTCTCATCTATTATTCTTTTCAACAAACTTTCTTATCTATCCATGCATATATGGTCTTTTTTTCTTTTTTAAAAACTTGCCCATTACAATCGATTTTTTTCAACAATGTCAATAATACCTGTTTGTTTTCTCAATCTTACTCTAACCACACATCTTTCATACTTTTTCTATCTAGTCTTGAATCTCTATAGTACTTTTTATTAAGAGTCCAAAACTCAGATCCATAAGTAAGCACTTTATTAAAACCCTTTTTTCCCCCAAATATATAAGCATATTTTGTTTTAATAATATTATTTCTAACAAAAAAAAAAACATTCTTCAAATTTAATTCTATGATTAATTTCATCCATTACACTTTCTAATTTTTTTGAAAAGTTATTGAACATTATTTTTAATCTTTTTTTATAATTTACTTTAATCCTACATTTTTCCTTTCGTCTGACAGTATTGTAACATTTCCTGATTCTCTGCAGCATCATTTACAAACACAATCATATCTTTTGCAAAATAAGTTAAATAATCTCCATTTATTGTTAATTTTTTAATTTCCTATTTTCATTCACAAAATATTTCTAAAAACCTGCTATTAAAGATTTTGCAAGTTCGGTAATTCTGCCATACCCTCTTGTCGATGTCAATCTTCTTATGACACTATGTTCTGTTTTAATAAAGTTTTTTTTAGCATTTAATTCAACATCTATGTTCTGATACTCCAAAAATGTTAACCATTGGCAAATGCTTATAAAATCAAAAAGCTTTTATATAATCTACAAATTCAAAATACAATGACAAGTTATTTTATTGGTCTTTGCAATATATTTTTAATATTTGTACATGATTTATTGTGTTATAATATCTATTTTTAAAACCTGATCTTTTGTTAATTGGATTCAAGTCTTAATGTTATCCAAAGCAGATTTGCAATGATTTTAATAAAAAATTTATATATGATTGACAGAAGGTTGAGAAATTGGTATTTTTTACTATCTTCCTTTTTATTTTTCTTTAAAATTAGTATTATTTCTGCATTCTTTCAATTGTCTGGTATACCTTTATTATTTAGACATTTTATTATAGCTTTACCAACAATGTCTTTATTATTTCACTTGATGTGTTATAATATTTATATTTTTTATAAATTAAATTGCATGTCTCACTTTTATTTAAAATAATTAGAATTTCAAAAGATGCTGTCATAACTGTTCTTTATTACCATATAGTTGTTTGTAGAATGTTTTACACATTTATGATGATGTTCCTTTTTTAATAATAGTGGCACATTTTCTTCTTATTGTCAAAATAATTCCCCATATTACGAGTCTGTTTCATAGATTTTATACTTTTTTATAACTTTCTTTGACACATCTCAGTTATAATTTCTTATGCCATTATTAAATATTTTCTTATTATTTTATAGAATTCCAGATCATTTTTTCTAAGTGGATTGTTTTCAAATATTTTTATATTCTGCCTTTTTTTCAGTTGAAAATTTCCTGATGAGATGCTGCTTTTTATTTTAATTATTTATATAGTAGTTCTTAGTAGAATATCAACTATTTTTATTGATCTGATCCATATTTTACATTTGTTAATATTTCACAGTAATTGCTACTTCTATATTAAATTCAATGGAATATGTCTGAAAATTTAAAATAATAATGAATATTTTTTCATTATGATTTCTTATATTTAAAACAATATTTTGATATTCAATAATTCATATCTAATTTTCTTGATGAAAATCTTTAATAGTAAAAGCTCTAGGCCATTTAGCAAATTGTCAGATTTACAAGCCTGAAAGCTTAAGAGTCTTAAATTGAAATTCAACATGTGTTTTCTAATACTCAGGTTACTCATTGTATTATATGCTTTACCCTGTGAACTTTTGTGTAATGGAAGAGTATGTGGATGTCTATTTTTACTAGCTCTGTTATTTAATAGATTATTGCTATTTTTTGCCTTTGTTACCTATTACCTCGTATTTGTTTTAGAACGTAATTTATGTTAGCTATATGCAATATTAGTGATAATTTATTACCTAGTAATGGTAATTATATTTCTTATCAAGGCTGTAATGAAAACATGCACTACATATGTTCAACATTATCAGAGAACATTTACTGATAGATGTCATTAAAAAAAAGTAAGCCTGGAGATTTTTTTTCTACACATGTAGTGTGAATTTAAAATTTACTATTATGTCAATGACTTCTCAAACTCAGTTTTACAACCAGATTATGGATAAATTGCAACTGTTTCTAGTAATTCATAATGTCTTGTTTTAAAAATGCATGCTGATATTGATATTTTGCATCAAAATGTTGACAGGAATAATGAGAAGGCTATTCATTTGTCTAGTGATTGTGATACATATGAGTGAAATGCCTTATAGCTATATTACTTCAGCTACTCTCACCCTTTAAATAAAGAATAGCTTGAACTTTTGCAGCCCATTGAAAAGAAAATTATCTTCAATGTTTTCTCCTATTATCTTATATATATTAAAATTCAAAGCCAACTTAAATAAGGAGTGTGAGATTAAATAAGGAATGATCTTACATTGCAAATAAACAAACATGTTTAATTTTAAAGGTACTTAGAAAGACTATAATAATCATTTTTACTCCCTAAACTCAAATATAAAAAATAGCTAAAATTATGCATTGTTTCTAATATATATATATATAATAAGGATATATTTTCATAAAAGTATAAAATTGACATTTTTGAAAAATTTGGCAGATTAGCTTGAAGTTGAACAATTTTCTAATAATAATTTAGAAAATGTATTTCATACAAAGACATGAAACCATGTGCCAAAAACACTTTTTATATGTGATTATTGTTAATATATATTTATATAGCTATTGTATATGATTTTTATTATTCATTATAATTCATACAAAGACAAATAAAACAGAACTTGCTATTGTTTATTTTACTTTTCATAACATAGCTAAATCAAAAGAGAAAATATTTTGTAATTGGTTTGATGATTTATTCTTAGAAAATAACCTTGGCAGCACATTTATATTAATCAACAGATTTATTTGGCCACTTGAGTTAGCAAAGCAAAGAAATGCTTGATTGAAAACATGTAGCTAATTAGTTTGGTCCATGTCAGAAATGATACTAATTCATCCCATGTCTTAATTTAAAATGAAATTATTTTTCTGAACTTTATTTATAAGTATATGATTTAATTTGTTTTTTAATTGATGAGAAGATTTTTTAAAATTTTATTCAAATATTGCTATAATTCAAACTCATTTTGATGAATTAAATATATATTTAAAATGTTCTTCTAAAGGGATTTTATGATATTATTGTTTTGTCCGAGTCTTGGATTTCTAATAACAAATAACATTTATATAGGATGTGATATGTTGGACTATTTCCATCATTTATGAGTGAATGTTGAATGTATAGAAAATTTTAAACTTTATTTAAACTTTCCAAATACAAACAACTTGTTAGTAATAACACACAAATAGACAATACAGGTTAGTAATTACACAATGTTTCGAGTAGTATTAATCTCCACTCTTCTTCAAGTGTTGCTGGCCTATATGCACAGTGACAATATTCACTTAGAAGTTGAACTCGCACCTTTAGATTCTTGAATATTGAATGTAAGGCAAACGCTCTACCAACTGAGCTATTCTGTCAAAGGCCGTTTGCCTTAAATTCAATATTCAAGAATCTAAAGGTGCGAGTTCAACTTCTAAGCGAATATTGTCACTGTGCATATAGGCCAGCAACACCTGAAGAAGAGTGGAGATTAATACTACTCAAAACATTGTGTAATTACTAACCTGTATTGTCTATTTGTGTGTTATTACTAACAAGTTGTTTGTGTTTGGAAATTTTAAGTAAAGTTTAAAATTTTCTATACATTCAACATTCACTCATAAATGATGGAAATAGTCCAACATATCACATCTTATAATATACCATTATTACAAACCTTCAAACAAACATTTATATAGATTGGTCAATTATAAAAGTGTTCTTGCACTATATTCATATTCATGTTCAGAAGATATAATGATTTATATAAAACTAGTTTACATTTTTTTAATTTTTTTCCAATACTTATTATTCCTAAATTTTTATTACTTACATTTAATTTTCTCAATGGAGATCTTTCTATAATTGTGATATTTAGATCAGCCATTAATTCTATTATATCTTTTATTGGTGAATTTGCTACATTATTATCTAATTTATATCTTCTATCATAATAATTGATGGTATAAATATTGGTTTACAAATTAAAAAACATAATTCTACTTGTAAATACTTAAATTTATTATTCAGTTATGACTTTAGTGAGGTAAACTTAATGCCATCTTAAAAATCTCTATTGGTAGATTTGATCAGCATTTTAATTATGAATCTGACTTATCTAATTTAACCATTTCAAGTCATTCTACATTTCTATTGCAATTGTCTATGGCTTATAATAGCCCAGGTGTTATCTTAATAACCTATCACATGTTAAATAATTTATTATCTATTCAGAAGTAGGCTTGTGTTTTGGCTTGAATAATGTAAGCATGGCTGTTTTTACAATTTTATAATATTTGCACTTCTTTTATTGATAAAATGATTGATCATATTAAATTATCTAGGAATAATAGGAAGCATTCTCTATGGATAAGCTAATTGAAAAAATTAATTTAAGAAAATGTATAAAACATTTTGATGCAAAATTTGATTTCTTTAAAGCAATTTTAATAAGGAAATTAAGTCTGATATTTAAAAAATGAATTCATATTTTGTTGTAATAAAAATATTTTTCTGAAATGGAATATGATTAATTCTTTGATTAAAAAATCTTCTAATTCAATTAATTGCATTAAAAATAAAGGTAATATAGTAGAAGTAAGCGGCAATGAAAAATATGTTTCTGTTCTTTTTAATAAATTTTTCATATTTTTGCCATAGATGGATCTTTTATTGTGATTTTGTTTTTGAGTCTACTTTTAATTCTTTCTTTTGTTTTAGGTTTCTGGTGTTTGGTTATCACACTTGATTGATTGTTTTTAAAATGTTTACTCTTCTGGCTTGATAATTTATCTTCCAAAATTCTTAAAAGATAATAAGTTTGTTTTTGTATCAGTTCTAGTTTATTTATTAATCTTTGTTTTCTAGTATATTTTCTGAGTATTAAATGTTGATGTTATTGTGCCCATTTTTAAATAGATTGGTCTATTAGTCATTAGTAATTATAGGCCCATTTCAGTCATCTCTATTATTTCTAAGCTATTTGAGATGATAGTCAAAGATAATTATGTCATTATAAAATATGCATAAAGTGATTTCTATGCACCAGTTTGTTTTTATTGCTGGAAAGAGCACTTTGTATGTATTTTATAGTCACACACACAATTTAGCATCTTTATGATCTTAAGAATGCAGCTGTTAATTTGGATTTATTTAAAGATTGGACTTTGTTCATAATAATATTCCTCTACATCATTTATATTCACATAGTTTATATTCATATAGTTTTCAATGTCATTTTGCTTTACAATCAAAAAGTTTTATAAAAGACAGAAAATAGGCAATCAAAATTCATGGTATTGTTAGTGATTTTAAATTGGTTTATTGTGGAGTTTTGAAGGAGTTTATTTTTGGCCTATATTATTTTTGATTTATATAAATATTTTTGCTATGTCTTTGAACTCAATGTTTTATGGTTTTGTTGATGATATTGTTGTCTTCTGATGAACAGGCAAGTAATAAGGCTTTGGTTTTTGTCTAACAGTTAATTACAATAAAATGAAAAGTAGTTTTTTTTTCTTATAAATATTCTTTATATTTACTTTATATCTACATTTGTAGTAAATATAAGATTGATTACAATAGTATATTTACTTATAATAATATTGCATTCATTGATAAGTATTGTTATTTGAGTGTTTTTATTGATTCTAGATTATCTTGGTCAAGTCTTATTGCTTATTTCTGTTCTCAATCACACAATATTATTTATTTTATTAATTAATGAAATTCTTGCCTAGGTAACTTTTATTGATCATTTATTTTGCTTGTTATCAAAATGTATTATTTTATATCTTCTTGGGGGATTTTGTGTTGTTTACATACTATCCTCATATGGCTTTGCAAAATTATACTGTGTGCATTATTTTTGGTAGATTTAGATTGAATTTTGTGCATGATATTTATGATAAATCTTGTACATTATCTGCTAAGCTTTTCTAAATATAGAATAATTATTGATATATAACATTGTTGTTCTTTTTATATTGTAAAGCATTGATTGTTAATATGTGCTTAGCTAAAACCTTTCAGCATTACCAGGCTTTAATTTGGAAAGTAGTCATATGCAATTCATTTACAATGCTGTTAGGCTGTTTGATTCTTTTGTTGCTATTTATTAATTAGATATTTATTGTTCATATTTTATTTACTGTATTGAAAAAAGGTTTGCATTTTTGGTTATCATATTGTATTTAACTATTTTTATTTATTGCATTAACCTTCATAAATTTATTTGCTGTACGTTTTGCATATGATTAATGTATATTTATTGTAATTACAGCAGAACCATGCTATACACTGTTGCAATACATATGAATTTACTTATACACTATCCAAAAATAAATGTAAATAAATAAAAAAATGTAAACAAGCGAATGATGCAAACATTGAAATTCACACCTTTAGTATATTATACAAATTTCATTGCGTCAGTAGCAATTTTTCACTAAATATAACATTCTCAAATCACCAACATGAATTTAATTAACCACATTTTCTTGATGATTTTATTAAATTTGGTATGAACAAAAGTAAAATTTGTAAATTTAATAAATTTTACAGTACTACAGCCGTCATTTTTTCATTTCAGAGCATCACATTTAAAAAACAGAATTTTAAAATTTATAAATTTAATAAATTTCACAATATGATAATATCCATTTCTCTATTTCAGAGCACTGTAAGTGATCATACTTATTAATAATGTCTCCATGTTCAAAGCTTCACTTTATTATTCTTTCAGAATTTTATTTATAGTATTTCACATGATAAAATGTTTGCTAAGCATAATGCTAAAAATAGGAAAAGTTTTGAGCTTTGTTTCATTAAACAGGTATATATTCACTGTTATAGCTGTGTCTCTAAATAAGAACTAGAGCTCAGAACTTTTTCTACTTTCCTTATTTTACAAAAGACTCCCACCAGAGTTGAATGTTATAATTTAATAATTTTTTAAAGATATAGTTATTGAAATATTTTTAAGTATGTAGAAATTTATGTTATTTTTATTTTACAAAAATCACAGTCAAATGGTAATAGATAATGATCAAAGAAAATTGTATATTGTAAATGCTTTCATTGGTCATTGTCTATTATCATTTGACTGTTATTTTTCTAAAATAAAAATAACAGAAATTTCAAAATATATATATACTCATTTTCAATCTTTCCACTAAATGGTCAAAGTTACAAAAGATTTGATCTATCATTTTTGTCTCTCCATTCATCCCTTTACAGAGCAATAGTGTGCACTAATCTTGCCAATTATTAGGCAAAGAGGTTTTAAGAAGATTACCATTCTTATTTTACTCTCTGTCTATAAACATTAAAAAAGCATCCCCCCTCTAGTAGCCAGACTATAACCAAATCCAATTAATTATTTTTAAACAATAGGGAACTAATCTCTTAAGGCTAAGTAATATCATATTGCTATCAAATAATAATACTTCATCATTAATAATGATAGTTTGTCACAAATTATTATGTAATGTTAAAGCTATATCATAAAATTTGTAATGAATCTTTCATATCATAAACATCTAATCATTTAATTAGTATGATAAACATTTTTCATTCTCTCCACAAGTATTAAAAGTCAAAAAAACTAGCTGCACTTTCTTTATTAAATGCTTTTATATTAACTTGCCCTATGTTTCTGTCTGTATATTCATATTCCAATTTTTGAATTTTTAACAATGAAAAAAATTCATTTCCATTTAGAACTCGAACTCACATCCTTACACTTCCCAAGACAAATCCTTAATAACAGCCAATAGAAATATTACATTCATAGAATAAAATTTTATTAATATTGATTTGACTCATACTTAATTAATTAAATTAATTAAAAAGGCAATATATAAATATTTTTATATAGTAGACGATCACATATTTAAATTTAGAATTTGTTTTAGAGGGCATATTTTTATTTTCATGTCTTATTATTAAATTATACTTTTTTGACATATTTTTTTTTATAGTTTTACTCAATTTTTAAAATAGTATGTAAATATAAGTAAAAAGTAAAAAATAAATTGTAAAAGAAATTTTTTTTAAAATAATGCTTTTGTATAAATGTCCGACTAAAAAGTAGAAAAATAACCAAGTAATCCACTTCTTGGTTAATTTGCCATTCTTGAAAAATATCTTTAAAATCTATACTTGTTATAAAACAATTGGAAATTGCAGGAATAAAATCATAAAAATCAAAAAGGCTGTCAAGCGTTGTTAGCCGAGAGGTCATCGCACCCGCCTTGGAAGCAAGTAGTTGGTTGCAGACGGGTGTGGGTTCGCGTCCCGGCCGATGCTATGACATATGAAGAAGAAAAAAAATCAAAAAGGCTTCAAATGCTTTTATGAAATGACATTATGTTTGCAATTTCTATTTGCTTTATAACAAGTGTAGGTTCTTAAGATCTCTGACATTTTTCAAAAATAGAAAATTAACCAAGAGGCAGATTATTTTATTTTTCTACTTTTTAGCATTACTTTAAAAAAAAAAATTTACTTTTTTTTTTTTGCTTGTCATTTATGACAACTTGTCATATCTTGCATGAAATATAATTTAAAGACATTTACTTTTATAGTTAAAACATAAAAATTTTTATTATCATAAAAATAATTAACTTGTTATTTTATAATAAACAAAAAACTTTCATTTTATTATTATGCCATTAAAATTTATAATTTTACAGTTTTAGAAAATAAATATACCTATATATATTTAATAGAAAATTTGCTCCAACTTACCAACTTAAAATTGAGTTGAGGCATAAAATAAAAGAAAATCTTTAATGTAAAGCCATTTGTCAATTTTTTTTTTTTCAGCTCTGATAAACTAAAAATAATATTCAGATGTGATTCTAATTTTATTATTAATAATAATATAGTTAGTTACTTGGTGAGTCATATAATATTTGGGTACATAAGTAGCAGGTTAAGCAATACAATTTAATTTAATTAACCAAACTTGGATTTTTCTTTTACTTTATTCAATGGAGTCTCAATCCAGGCAGCATTAGCCCTTTACTTTGTCATTTACCATAGTAATTGATATCATAATAACAACATATATGAGTAGGTGGCTCAGGGGTTAGATTGAGAAAATACGAATATTCTGGCCACTTAAGAAAAAACTGTTGTAATCTATCACAGTGATTACTTGATTCATGAACATCTAATTATACTATTAAATGTGCCTTAATTTGTGTGATTAATTAAATAAGTTCTATTGACTTAAACAGTTTATTATAGCTTTTGTGATTGAATCTAAACATTGAAAGAATAAAGAGTAAAATAAGCTTTTAAATAACAATAATATAAAAAAACTCACTGCAGGACAAAGGCTTTTCCGATAGTTTTTTTTTATAGAAAAACGAAGCGAAGATAGTGCTCACAAGATTTAGTGATTGCCAAGTGATGGGGATTTGAGAATTTTTTTCACACTGTTGTTAAAAATATCTATTTGTCAATTTACTGATCAATACTGAATGCTTAGTTGATTTGCTATTGGTTAGTTAATTAAAAAAACTTTTAAGACTCTCAAAAATAATTTCACTTGGTCTGAATTTGAATTCCAGATTGTAAGATAGGTTGAGCACCATATAGTTCCTCAAACATTGACTAATTGATAAAAATATAGAAAAAAAATGACAAACTATTTCTGATAATAATAGGTTATTATTTGATAAGGACTTTCATTTGTGTTCAATAGAAAAAGTAACACACATGTGAATAAATAATTACTAGATCAAGTGAATAAAGTGTATGCTTTTGCTTTAATATTGAATATTATTAATATTATTTAAAGATGCTGTATAAAAGTATGAAAACATGATGCAGATCATGGCTATTTATGTTTTTTAGTTTTCTGGATGTCATTGAAAGATGCAGACTTTATTTATTCTATAAAGGCACAATAAAATTGTTCACTATATTGATTTTTTTTTTACTCGAATGATTGGATAATGATAAACTGCAATAAAAAATTATAATTAGATATGGGTAAAGTGCTGAAATGTTTCTGAAAGAAAAATTTACTATAGAAGAAATTAAAAGATAGCTCGGGGAAATGTCAATAAAATTTAAAAACGAGTAAATGTGTTTGTGATTTGAGAATTAGTTTGCCCAGTAACTTAAGTTTTATTTGTTCTTTCTTCCCCCCCCCCTCTCTCTCTCTCTCTCTCTTTTTTTCTGGTATTAAAATGGTCATTCTTGTTAACAAATAAGTATTTCAGCGCGAAGCTGTTTCATACATCTATTAATTTGATTAAGTATATTCAGTACCCGTAGACATATAAACGTAAAAAATGTGCAATTGTAAATTTAAAATTTTATTGTAAAATATTTTTTTAAATAATTGACCCCCTCCTCACCCAGTTATCTTATTTTGTCCAATTATTATTCAATATTCTACTTGTCGTTGAGATTTTAAGTTGTTTTCAATATAGTATTTAACTAATAGTAATAATAATAAACAGCATTTTTTATCATCGAAGGTGTTTTTTTGAGATAAGCTGACTTCAGCAGGAGTTGTAAATTCTTTGTAAATTTGAAACTCGAAGCCAGAAAAATCTAACATGTAATTGAATGTTTTGCGAATCTCTCTTACTTTCGTCTCTTATCTGAATAGGAGTATTTAAAAAGTTAACTCTTTAAAAAACAAAACCTATACAATAATGAAACAATTACTTTTATTTTGAGAGAAAGACTGGCAAAAATGACCCGCTAGTTAAGAAATTATTACAGCCACTAAGTATGTACTCGCATTTCAGAATCAAAGATTTAAGTATTTGCAGTCGTATGCATTTTGACTTATGTAAACTCAGGAAGGAAAAATAACGTAATTAAAAACATAAATTTATACAGAAATTTATTGCTGAGATAATAGCCAGAAAGCCATTATTTTATTTTTAAAAAATATTTTTTTAAATATTTTATTTTAAAAAAGAGAAAAGCGCAAGTTATCGATTAAAACAAAAGAATATTAGAAATATATAAAAATAAATCATAGATATAATAAAATATCTTTACTAACAACAAAATGATATATAACAATAACTGTAATATAGTCATATAATCATCACAAATAAAAATAACATATAAAAGCTCTTTTCGGCAAATTTTAAATTTTTTGCCCTTTTCAATATGGCTTAATTACAAAAATAACCTATACTGCATACATAGTGACATCTACCGGCTCTATATAAAATTAACACAAGCCTATAATTACAATTATACAACCGTCCATTCATTTTTCATTATCCAATTATTAGTTAAATATATTAGAAATATATAGAATTTCATATAAAGATAAAAATATTATAAGTACACATCCCACAGTGCCTTTAGTAAAATGATATGATCTTCATCATTAGCGAATTTTACATCATATTATAATCATATTTTTTATATTGGATTATCAGCTCAATCAATTAATTAGCCAAAAACCTTTCCCTCTTGTTAAGAATACTTTAAAACTCTGTGAATGCCCATTACTGGATGTTTATCAGGATGAATATGGACTATCTACTTGCAAGAAAAATCCTAGGCTTGTTTGTGATTTGAAAAAATTCCAAATTTTTTTTTGGTTGAGGCTCAAATCCCAGAATATATTAACCCTTCTGTTATGAGGCATTAAAACTGTAATATACTTAACTAAATCATGTATAAATTACTACTTGTAAATTTTTTGGTCTGTTGCTGTTTCAGTAGAAAAAATAGGGTACTGATTTAGAAAGCACTCTCTACCATTTTGATTTCTAAGGGGGGTCCCAAAATCATTACTGACACAACCAAGCCCAAAATAAAGTGAGATAATACCATTTACCATTTGTACAATGTATTCCACTTATTTTGTTTAATACAGTTTTTCCATCAAAAATTAAAAATAAACATGCAAAATTTCAAAGAATTAAGATAAGTGAAAAAAAATAAAATATCTCTAGAAATCAAAATATTAAATATATTACAAATTAGGAAATGACAAAAACAATCAATAACAATATTTAGTAAATATTCGTAATTAGAAAAAATATCAATGAAAAAAATAAATAAATTAACCAGAATAGAAAATTAATAAACTAACCCAAGAAAGACTAAAATGTGCTTATGGTGTAGAATAGAATTTGATATTTTTACAAATGGTATTTGTAGTATAATGTTTGTCAATAAATAGATATGTTATCTGTAATTTTCACACTTTAAAATTAAAACATTATAGATAGTGTGAGAATTACAGAAAACATCTATTTATTGATGAATACACAACAAATACCTTTTGTGAAAATATTTTTGAGAAAATATCAATTTTTGTTCTACAGCCATAAGTATATTTTATTCTTTCTTAGGTTAGTCTATTAATTTTTTTATGCTGCTGATTTTTGTTATTGATATTTTTGCTAATTATTAATATTCACTAAATATTGTTTTTTTTTTTTGGCGGGGGGGTCATTTCATAATTCATAACATATATGATATTTTAATATCTAGAAGTATTTGATTTTTTTTTTTTATTGAGCTTAGTTCTATTAAATTTGCATGTTTTTTTTCTTTTTGACAGAAATTGTGATGTTTAAACTGTAATGGACAAAATAACCAAACACTTTGTACAAATAGTAAATGATATTATCTGATTTTGTTTTGTACTTGGTTGTGTCAGTAATGATTTTGGGGTTCTCCTTAGAAACCAAAATGGCAGAGAGCACATTCTAAACCAGTACCAAAAATGGATTGTTTCAAGTTTTCCCAACTTGATATAATAATAGGAAAACTGCCTAATAAATAATGCAGTTTGTAAAGCTGAATGTTTACTATATTTTGTTATGCACTTTTTGTGCAGATTATTGGTGCTATTCATGTAGAATTTAAACCTCTAAATATCATTCATCTTTGGGATATTATACTTTTTATTTCTGAATATGAACAAAAGTCATGCAAAATTATTGAAGGTTATTATATTGTTCTCAAAATCATAATGATTTCATTTTGGTAATAAGGTATTTTAAAAAAATTAATTTTATATATATTACAATTTTTTAATCATTCATTAGACTAGAGATGATTCAATAATGGACATTTCTGTAGTGTAATTTTTACTATACCACTGCAGAAAATATTGGAAATCTTAAAAATACACTACTATGTTTTTGATTAAATTAAAAGGTCATTTAATAATAACCATTTTACTCCTTGATAAGAATCAGTTAACTTATAATGATAATTTTGTTTTAAAAAATAAATTCTATGTAAATGGTAACAACATAAATTTATTGGGAGATGGTGAAACAAATGTTTTAAAATAAATAAAAAAGTATTTTAATTTTACATTTTTATTGTTTGTTTCAAACTACTTAAATTCTAATATTCATAGATTCAAATTTATAAATTTTTTGTATTATAAATGTGAAACATTCACAGAATATCAAAAGACAAATTTTAATTATAACAACTATCTATTAATGTACAAGTTTTATCTAATTGATGATATTAAGATTACATGTATAGCCATAGCAAGTGTCTGATAGCACTATAAGGATTTCACATTTTGTAATAAATAATTAAATAGCAAGTTGCATTTTAATTTGAAGAGATGTAGACAGATTGAAAATGGTTAAATGGTAATACGTGTATGAATTGACTAACAATTTTGAACAAACAAAGCTATCAAAATTTAATACTACTTTGCAAGAACAGAATAATTGTAAGGATTTAACTTTCAAATATTTTAAAGCATAAATACTATTATTAGTAATAATAAGTCTTTTCATTTTGTTTTTTTTCCTATTGTTTTAAAATATGTAGGAGATTACATTTTTTGCAGAATCTAATTTAATAAATCAAATAGTTAATAAGTATTCAGTCTAAACTAATGCCAATGAATGTGAGGGATATATTGGATGCATTTGCTATAAATCTTTTTTTTTTCATTTTATATAATTAATATTATTTTATATACTGAATAGTGCTAATAGAATCAATGAAACCAAATAAGATGGTTGAGTTTGTATAATATTATTCAATATTTGAATATTTTTGTTACAATTTTGATTTCCTTTTAATTTAGCTAGCTTGATTCTATTAGCAATACCTAGTGCATCACTAACAATACTTATATAGATTGGCTAAACTTAATTTATATTATATTCATCTAACATAACTCTCAAACCTTTTGCTTTTAGTTAAAATCAAAGTGATAGAACTATTCATAGAGAAATCTATCTTTGCAATTCTTTATATTTTGAATATACAAAAAATGCTAGATCAAGCATATACAAATTATTTCAAGCATTAGATTGCACAAGACTTTTATCATCATAAATTTAGACAATCTTTAAAATAAAAATTTAATCTTATATATAAAAACCCTATTTTGTCTGAAGTCTGATTGGCGAATGTATTAGGCTGTCATATAATCCATATGAATTTTTATTCACAAGGTTGTCATGTGTCAAATTCACAAACAATTATAAAAAGTATGTTTATGCAAAGAAAATAATTCCACCATTAATAAAGATTGCTCAGAAAAAAATCAGTATATGTGCTTTTAATTACAGAGATATAGTATTTAAATCACAAAGAAAATGTGATTACAGTACATAAATTCATGTTTAAAATGTGATATTTAGTAAGGGGAAAAATATATGCTATAGTAATATATTTACATTTAGTTTTGTTTGGCATATTACTATGTTAGTAATTCTGCTGTTAATTTTTTTTTTATGGTCAGAAAAAATCAATACACATACTTTTGACTATATTATGAAGAAAATGTGATTACAGTTCATAAATTCATGTTTGAAATGTGATATTTAATGAGTGGAAAAAAATAGATGCTATAGTAATGTATTTATATTTAATTTTGGTTGGCATATTATTATGTTAGTAATTCCACTGTTAATAAAAAATGCTCAGAAAAAAAATCAGTACACATGCTTTTAACTACAAAGGTAGAGTATTTAAATCATGAAGAAAATATGATTACAGGACATAAATTCATGTTTGAAATATATTTAGCGAGGGGAAAAAATAGATGCTATAGTAAGTATTGCATTTAGATTTGGTTAACATATTATTACATTAGTAATTCCATCATTAATAAAAAATGCTTGGAAAAAAGTCAGTACATGCTTTTAACTATAGAGATATAATAATTAAATTGTGAAAAAAATGTGATTACAGTATATAAATTCATGTTTGAAATGAGATATTTAGGGAGGGTAAAATAATAAATGCTACAGTACTATATTTACATTTAGTTTTGGTTAGTGTATAATTGAAGTTGAAACTACAGCCTTTTCAGGCGGCTACATTTCTCATTTTTAATATATAATATTAAAATCTTTTGTTTGATTTACACTAAATCTTAAAAAAAAAATTGGTAAAGCAACCAATTAGAAAAAAAAAAGTAGCTTATTTAGGTCAGTGTATCTGGTATAAAATATATTAAAACAAAAATTTCACAATGTATTTTATATTAGGTATCAATAAAAATTATGCAAAAAAAGTGAGCAGCTTGTTTTTTGAGGATTTTTGACTAATCACAAGAAATCTTAATATTCACTCAAACTTCTTGTGATTAACTGATGTGAAGAAATGGAATGTGTCATTAATCCTTAGTTGATTTTTTTAGTAACTTTGATATGATTATATAATTTATGGATTAATTGATTTTTCTTTTGTAGTTTTAAATTAAAAATAATTTTACCAAAAGGTTATGTCTATGAGAAATGCAAGATTCCTATTCTGTTTATTATTATTAAGCTTGACCAAATTTACATTCCATTTTCAAGAAGTTGAATACTTCTTTGAACCTAAAAATACATTGAAGCATTTGCTCTTTTCTTAACAATTAATGAATCTGATACTTGAATATTTCAAATTTATCACAATGAAATAATTGCAAAGATAATATTTTCGAATTATACTGACTTGGCACATTAAGTTTCTTAATGCTTAATGCAATGAAATGTTGCAATGGTGTTTAAAACAAAGTCAACTTTGCAAAATTTAATTTTCACTTTTTAATGGTCAGTTTCAATTATAAAATTGTAAAAATCAGAAATTTATTTAATGAATTTAAAAAAAACTTTTTACATTAGCCAGATAGCAAAATTTCTGTCTCTTTTACCACTGACTTAAATTTAAATCACAAAAACATCATGCAATTATAAAATAAATATAATAAACACAACTTTTAAATCATCAAAAAACAATATTAAAAAAAAAAAAAAATACTTCTAAAACCATTTCTGCTTAACAAATAAAATGTGAGTGTAGCTATTTTAGGAAAAATTAGTTCTCTTATTTAATGTTTGATCTTTATATTTTTCTGAAAACTCTTGTTATCTATTAATAAAAATGAAAAGTAAAATATAGAATCTTTATCAATAATTTGAAAGTATTTTACCACAAGGTTACAATAAAAGTTGTAGTGTACAGACCATGGAAATGGCATTCAAGGTATCTTATCTCCTGCAAAGTTATTTCCAATATAAATCAGAATTTGCCATGAAATGGTTAGAAAATATGAAAATTTTTATTTTGCTGCTTCTATTCATAAATTAATGATACATATAGTGTTAAGAATGCAATTTATCTGTGCTAAA
Organism: Epiperipatus broadwayi; assembly: GCA_028023455.1. Lineage (NCBI taxonomy): Eukaryota > Metazoa > Onychophora > Udeonychophora > Euonychophora > Peripatidae > Epiperipatus > Epiperipatus broadwayi. Next base: position 10,228,501 of record JAQFVV010012411.1, read on the forward strand.
TAAAGCACAGTTGATTTAATACTATTGTAGATTTTTTTTGTTGTTTCTTTGAGAATGAATTTTTTACATTGGTGAGCAAAACTATTAAAAATCGGCAGCAATAAAACAGGAAATAGTTATATTACCTCTCTCAGAACTGATCAAATAATCTTCTAGAGGCATATTACTCATATTTAGCTTTTTCTAAAAAATAGTTGTATATGACAAAGATTAATTCCACTCAGCATTTTTCTTTATTTTGTAAAGATTTATTGTTAATTCTGATTTGTTTGCTGTTAATTATAGCTAATTATTAATATAATTTTTCCATGGTCATCTTTATTGTCAATAAATTTCTGAATTGGTTACTACATGTTCATCATGAAATATCTGGGATTATTTACCTTATCTAATGAGTCACATCCTGTATAACTTTGATAACTTTATTTGAACCATTTTACCAACAACATCTGAGTTGACCTCACTCTGGTAAGATGAAGAAAAAAAAGGTTTTTTAATGGTCCAAAATATCATTGAAAATTCATAATAAGTAACTTTATGCTAGAGCTATAGGATAAATCAATCATAAATTACTTTTAGGAGAAGTGAATACATTATTGCAATTAGGGATGAATTATAATGAGTTCAATATTATTTATTCATGCATTAATTTAACGAAATACAATTATCACTTAAGAAACACATATTCTGAGGAAAAGCTATGGAAATTTTAAGTAGATCAATATCATAAACAAAATAATTTTTTTTTCATGATCTTATTAAATCCATAGATTGTGAGAATAAAAAATAATTAAATAATAAGATTTAAAGAACTACATTCTTACACTCTAGAAAATGTAAACTTTTGAGGCAATGAATTGTTATCACATTGAACCATTTATTAATATATTACATCCATAAGGTTCTTGGACAAAAAAGTACTGCACACCAACATTTCTTTCAAGTGATTAAATATAGATATTACTAATATTGTAGTTTTTAGTCTGTATATGGAATTTTCTATTTAAAACTTAAGTATGTGTGCACGTGCACATACACATATGGTAAATATATTTTACATAGCCTATTGCAGAATTAAAACTTTTTCAGCAATCTACCAAAGAAAAATAGCTAAAGGAAAGATATTATTCACAAGACTTGCTAACTGCTCAGTCTTCCTGGTCTAAACAATCTAGCTAAGAATGGCTCTTTGATCATTTACCAAATAATATTTAAGTGAATAATTAGATTAATTATTACCCAGCTGTCTTGAAAAAACGAAGAAGTACTATATCTGCTTAAGATTTTAAAGATCTGAATCTTAGATCATAGCATGAAGATGGGCATTCTTACCTTTAAGCCAAAAATATCTATTAATATAGGTAAATATTGTTAATCTGAAAAGTTATGTATATCTTGACCAGCATATTGAACGACATATTTTCAATGGGTGTAATTATTATTGGAATAAATACAATGCAAAATTAAAAAAATGTTTGCATGTCATTGCATTGAAATTTAAGCGAAAAATTATTATTAAATATGCCTTAAGAGATAACATTTAACTATGATCTTTCCAGTTGTGTGAAACTTGAGTACTTGTAATAAAAGGAGATTTTGATGGATGGATTGTGAGACTATGAAGACTTGGAAGAACATTTAAGGGTCTATATTGAAAATATAAGAATGATATATGTGTGATAACATAATATATCTTAATTGTATCGGCGTTACAGTTGAAAGCAGAATATGTTGGAGAGTATGTTTCATAAAACTCTCACCAAACTCCAACTTTTTGCTTGATTATATTACTTTATAGCTAAAACTTAAGCTGGCTTTATACAGATTGTGCTATTAATAGATTAAATACTGTATTTTAACCTTTTGTGGAGAAAATAATTTGTAAAAATGGGGGTGGGAAGAGAATATGTCTACTTAATTTTATATTCTTAATTTATTGCTGTTATTTCATTTAATTTTACCAAGGTTTTTTTTCTTAAAAAAAAAAAAAAAGAATGATAAAAATCCACGTCATTAAATAAAATGACTTTTGTTAAAGTAAATTTTATAAAAATGGGGGAAAACTTCCACGATATATTTCCTTCATAATTAAGGTAAAGGAAAGGTGAATTAATCATGCAGTTGTTAATTTTTTTTTTTTTTAATCACCAATTCTCTACTGTTATTGAAGTTACTCCACTAAACTTAATGTCACTGACACTATTTTAAACCCAACTTGTTAGTTTAATGGAGGAAAAAATTAAATACACTTTCCTCATTATTAAATTACCCACAAATCACCTTTTTTATTTTTATTTTGTAGCTTAGTTAAAAATTTGCTTCCAATAGAGGTCTTAATGATCAAAAATGTTATTTGTTAAAAAGGAAACTATTTGTCAAAGCATATTGAAAATGAGCATTGCGAGAGAAAAGAACTAAGTATTATATAAGAACACTTTTAATATTTAAAAGTTATCCTGTCTTGGTAAAATAGAAAGATTCTGAAAACACATAGTAAAGTGAAAGGAATCTTGATCGATTTTAACACTTTATATTTTAAATAACAAGTTCCAAAATAATTTTTCGAAATTTTTCTCTAAACTGAGTCTATGCATCGTTTGAAAATGATTTGTTATATATTTTAATTTATTGCTTTGACTTAGTTTAACCTAATTTAAGATTATGATAATATTTTCTTCTATATTCCTTTTTTATTATGTTTCATATTTTTAATTAAACAGCTTTCAAAATAATGTCTGACCACATTGTATCATCATTTGTAAATCAGCACTTTGTAAATACTTTTTTAAAAATATTTTTAGGAGAAAGGGATGCGATTTTTTTTTTACATTAAAAGTAGTTCACAAACCAGCAAATATAAAAAAAAAAAATCAGCAAATCTACTATGCATGAAAGAAATGGCTGAGAATTTGAAAATTTTGAATTTAAATAGAGTAGTCCAATTTTCAGGTAAACACTTTGACTCTTCAGCTACAACTATTAAATATTAATTTCATAGGTTTATTTTTTGCATATTGATTACTAATGTAGTTTCTAAAAGGTATTTGCTTTTATTGATTAGTTGTTATTGTTTTTAATATTTAAATATAAAACTTAAAGTAATATTTATTTATTATACTGTCAAATTAACATTTTAATCCATTTTCACAACTGATCATAACTTTGTCAATGCCAGGAATCAATTCAATCAGTTGACAATATAATATTTAATTTATTTAAAGCTTTGAATGATGTATTAGTGATATCACTAATTATTAGTATTCAAAAAAAAAAAAGTATTCATTGTGAGCAAAGTCAAAATTACACTTCTGCTCTTGCATAAACATAGGTTTTTGTTGACAGTGTTGTTTTATTATTAATTTTTATAAAATTATTAAATTATTTCCTAATAACTATACAGATTTTTTTGAAGAATAATCTCTAGATCAATTGTTTTCAAGCTTATGGCTCACCTCAGTGAGGAGCTAGAACATTCAGACACTAGATCTAAAATATCAACTCAAAACCAGCACTTATTTAATATGTAATATTTAAGTAGAAACTCTGAAATTTTTGGACATGAAAATCTCTTTAACTCCAGCTATCTAACTTAAATACATTTTCATGGCTAAAAATTTCAGAGTTTCTACTTAAATAGTATGTATTAAATGTGCTGTATTTGAGGTGATATTTTAGATCTAGTGTCTGAATGTTCTATCTCCTCCCTGAGGTGAGTCATAAGCTCGAAACCAATTGGTCTGGGAATGGGAACATTCCAGATAGAAATTTTAAATATTTTCTATTACTGTACTTATCAATTAAGAGCTTGTTTGAGCTATTGGTGCACTCTCTATATTACATATTTGTAAATACAAGCTTATAAAAGCAATGTCATGCTATATATGACTTGCTTTATTCATTACTAATTATTAAACTTTACAATAAATAGTAGTTCTTGCTTTTTTAAATTGTCTTCCATCTTTCTTTCTAAAAAGTAATTATTTCTAATATTAGTGTTAATTTATAAAAACTAACACTTTTTAACTTTTATAACTTCACTTAATTTTTCACACTACCATAATTCTTTTCTATAACATTTTATAGAAATTGACATGCAATGGAACTACCATATTCTTCTCTCTCAAAATCTGTTGATTCATCTAACCACTATCCAAAAAAAAAAAAAATAAACAAAAAAAAAATTAGAAATTTATCAGAGAAATTAATTTCCATTTTATCATTTCCTATGGCCACCAGTATGTAATGCTGTGATCAATAACAAAATACCACATATGGGTGATTTAGTCTGCAAGTTATGTAAGGAAAGCATGGAAAATATTAGGCAGCTGCTAATTGAATGTAAATTCTTACAAGCAGAAAGGGTACAATAATGTTGTGGGAAAAGAAATATAAACAAAGTGATTATACAGAAAGTGGATGCTTTTGTGCTGGGTTTGGAAAAAGATAAGAGATATCTAGATATAAAGACCACAAAGTGAACAAAGATGATGCTGTGGAAATGGTATGAAACAGAAAAGAGAAGAATATGGGAAAAACTTAGGGTGGGGAATGGAATGGGAAAGTAAGGTAGCTAACAGATTTCCCTGTGCATAGTGGCTGAAAGATTCCTGACTTCAATAAAGGAGTAGCTATATCATATCATATCACCACACAAGTGACTGCTTTCTATCTAGATAAGAAATATGTTTTAATTACAACTAATAATTTTATAAATCTTAGGTATTGTATCTTTGATATTTTATGATCAATTTTTTTTTGAGAAAAAATAGTAAAATGTTAATGACATTTCTTCATTTTTAATGTGTTGTATACTAATTTTTAAAAATATCACTAATGATATTATTAACTTAGAATTCTAGTTATTGTCTTTCAGTTTATTTTCAGTAGTAATAAATAATGTATCCCTTTTGTCAATTGTATATTGCTTTATTTTTTTTGTGTTTATATTTTAATTTATATATTTAATATTGTACATATAATTTTAAAATTGAGGCATATGATAAGTGTGTTCACATACTGCTTTTATTTATATTGTAACAGAAATAAAAATAATTGTGTGGTGCATTCAATTCTAAATATAACTTATGCTCTGAGATGGGTGGCCAATTTACTAGTGGAAGAACAATTTTGCAAAGAAACTATATCTACGGATTATGGTTAATCTGGTGTTGATATATAACTCTAGCACACAACTAAGGCCTATCTACTTTTGTAATTATTCTAACCAGATTTTATTTCTGTAAAATAATCATTGTTTCACATGGTCACTACAGTTGTAGGAGTTGACTGATTAAACATGAGTTCAACACTAACATCAATAAATGCAAGGTATTGGCTCAATAGAATAAAAAACTGAATAAATATTTAATTATTAATGATAACAAAAATAGAAATAGAATACATATACAAGTTGACTATTTACAAAATGATTTTACAATCATACAAATAATATTTTAATAGGTCATTATTGTGGCAGAGATGATCAGAACCCATCAAGTTTGTATCAGTTGGCCCTATAAAACATAGATGTGTTAGTTAAATATAAATGCAGATATTTTGCCTAAACAAATCTGAATAGAAATCTTAAGGAGAAATATAAAGAATTATGTGTGTTTATAGAACTAATATATTCACACATATGGTATTTTATTTGTAAATGTAATAAAATATACACTGTAAGAATTTTATTTTATTTTTATGTTTTTGAAGCAAAGAAAAACCTTTATATTTTATTTTGTTTTAAATACATATATATAATTAAAAAAAAAGAAAAAAATTAAGTTTATTTTCTATCTAATGAAAATGGAATTAATTAAAATATATGTAAAATAAAATTATTATGGAATTTGTAATTATCTTTTATGTATTTTTTTTTTTTTTTTAATTTTTTGTATCAAAGTTACAGAGATTCCAAAAGTTTTTTCTTCTCATATTGATTAGATTTCTTTTTTGTTTCCTGTAACATTAATGTCATGAATTAATTAAAATACTTGTTTGGTGATATTATGATTCAGCATTTTCTTTTCATGTGGGAGATTATAAATAGATTTTTTTTTAATTGTTTAGATTATTGTTTGGCAGAGAGAAAAAGGCAAGGTGTGATTGAAAAACTGTGCTTCTTAAAAGAAATTTTAGGCAGGAAAAAGTTTAGTTGAAACTCTGGCCTAAAAGACCTGGATTGATGGTGAAATCTATACAAACAAAATTATTTATAGAGTGCCAAGATCAGTTCCAGAGAATAAAAATTATCATTGCATAATTGCCAATTATTGCACAGCTAGAATGCTGATGGATAATTTGATCAAAGCAAATCACATATAGCAGTAAACTTATTTTTAAATTTTTTTATTGAAGATAACTTAGCTCAGATATTTATTTGCCTTTGTAAATTAAAACATGTATAAAGAACAAGAAAATCATATACTCCAGGCAGTAAGGTTAATTATTTGTTGATTTAATATTTTTTTATATAAATACAACTGATGACTTAATTTATACATACATATTTTTATATTAAATAGGGCCTAATGCTATACTAGTAATTATGAATAAAATAGAAGATCATATAACATTACAAAACTAACAAAAAACAAAATTGTATTAAAATTTCTCTCACAATCATGGTTCATCTATTAGCAAGTAGAATCTTCTCAAGTGAAATTCAGCAAGATACAAATAATGATTTCATTTATTAACAAATAGGATCTTTTCAAGTGAAATTCAGCAAATATAAATAATGGTGCTGATATAGTATGCGCTCTATGCCATTTTGAATTTTATAACTCACCTAAAATGCTCTGAAATTTGTCCTGATTAACTCTACTGATACACTGCTGCCCAGTAGTGGTGTGTTTTTCAATTTATAATCAAATATATTTCTGCTTATAGTAATCTGAGTCAGAACACCTTTTCTGGCGAAATATTTTACTGGCATGTTCAAAACCTGACTAGTAGTGATAACCAATGTTAACTACCATCTCTACGCAACTCACTAATGAATAGATTATCTTAAAATTCAAATTCTGGCATCTGGAAACAAAATACCTTGATTTCCTTATTAAAATCCAATTAAGAAGCTCTACCTACTAGTTATTTTTTATCATAAAGAATAGTGGATGCTAACATTGCCCCTATTTGTTTACTCTGCCACAAGTCTGAAGAGACAATACATCATATTTTTCTGTAATTTCCTGCTCTTTTTGTCTGTAGAAATATCAAGTCAATCAGCAGACCATGTGCTCCATCTATTGACACACTCATTGACAGTATAAAACATGGTCTATTTTTTTCAATTATGATCACTATTTTCATTATTTTTACCCTTTGGTTTTTGAGATACCATTTTTCTTTTAATATCACATCCAATAAATTGCAGTTCGTGTTTTACAATAAGATACTTAAAATCAGAAAGAAATAAGGAATTAGCCACTTTAAATATCATATATGCCATATTGAAACAGTCAGCTTGTACAATCCAACTGTTTCACCTACTATATCCTATAGTAGTATTCTTTCATATATAAACACCACCAAACTCTCGTATGTCATAAATAATACTATAAAAACCCACCTAAATTTGAACTTTAATAGGTGTAATCATGTATGTGTGCATATATATTTACATATGTAAAGAAATATTCATTTATATAGACATAAATCTCTAAAATATGCACATATATAATGTTAATAATTATTAAATGAAAAATGAGTTGTATCTGTAACTTTAGACTACATATATGCTAGACGATTGGTGTTAATAGGATTTAAAACATTAAGATTTCTTTATTTTGCAATATTTATTAAGTTAGTTATATTTGAAATTTCATAATTCTGCATATATCAGTAAATTAAAATGGTCGAGTTACATATATAACAAAATGTTTTTCACAAATCTTAGATTTGTTTTTCTAGCCAAAGTGACGCCAGAAGAGTTAATCTTTCCCAGTATAAGATTGACTAAAATTATATTTAGAATTAAAATTAGAAAATTGCATAAATTACTGCGTGTCACTGGGTTTTTTTTTGACCTAATTAAAAGTTAACACAGCAGGCTTTCATGATTTCTGGTAATCAGCGTATAAGCTAAGAAAACAGATCTAAGAAAATAATATAATGAAGGAGAGGGGGGTGTATTGCTATATAAGCGATAGCAGCCATCTTTAATATTCATTGATTCGGACACACATTCAATTTGTAAACTTAATAAAGTATTGAAGAAAGTTAATAATTAGCATGTTGGAGTAATAGGCTGAAAATCTTGCCTCCCACCGCCGATGAAAAGCTACCTGAGATGGAGAAATATGAACTAACCACTGTAACAACTTAAAGAGGTCCCACTATGCAGAAAGAACTTGGCAGCAGAAAGAAAAGAGAAGAATGGTAAATACTCCTTCAATTCTAAAGCTTTCCACTAAACTAAACTCTAAAATGCTAGCTTAAATCTTAATCTAATGGCCATAATAATAATGTAAACTAAACTCATGTAAATGTAAATTTTATTTTGTTTTATTCCAATCCTAAAATCTTGCCTAAATTGTAAATGACTTAATAACTTTATTTTAAACCCTAAAATCTTGCCAGATTTATAAACTTATTTATTCTTATGATTCATTAAATAATTCATTGACCGCTTGATTTATAATTTTCTATTCCAAAATCTGAGTTATTTGCATTGAAAACACATTTCATTTATTAACTTGATTTTATGATTTCTTTATTTGTTGGTTTACTTGTAGAAATTAATGATTGATTTAGTTATGTATTAGTCTTACTAAGTAATTTAATGCTATTCAATTTTAACTTGCTAAAATCTAGAATTTAAATGTTTTATATAAATTTAGTAATGTATAATATGCAATGAGCTGTTTTAAAATAATTATTGGAATTCTAAGCTAATTTATATATCTTAAGTTAATGATAACATTTGCCGTCATTAATCTTATAAACTTAGAATTATCAAAACTGAATCAATCATATTTTAGCGAATGTCGCATAACCTTAATTTTAAACAAAACCAAATTTCAAATTTCACTTACTTGAAATTTTATCATATTTTAAATATTGCATTTCCTAAATCTATGCCAAACCTTATTATTTGAATTATGTTACATTGTTTATGCTATATATATTTTCAAATCTGAGCTTTATTTGTAATTAAACCATTTGTGAGAATTAAATAAAGATTCTTACGCATATATATGTCATTTCGCAGTATATATGTAATATGTGTAATAACGCACAACTAAAAAGCTCTGTTTTGAAAGAGATAAAATATCTTGATTTAGATATAATTACAAGTGTACTATTATTCTAAAAAAGATTTGCTTTTAAATATAATATTTCACCAATATTCAGTTGAAGTGATGAAATGCAGCATAAATCTATAATTTTGTATTTTAATTTCCCCATATGCTGTAATCCTCCTTAAGTAAATAAAAGCCTATATAGATAGCTTTGTAAATTGGACCCGTAAACTTTCCTTAATAGTATAATTATGCATACTATAATATGAACTGATACAGGGTAGGTTCATGAAGGAAACTCTTATTTAGCATCTTAATTTTATGATATGATAATGTGGTCAGCGGTGTATATGTGTCCTTAAGAAACGCTACAGTGTAACTCACTAGTTGCTGTATTTCTTTACTGGGTGTACGTGTTAGAGCTACACCAGTACATTTAGTTAGGGCAATTTCCTTCTTCAGATGGTGACTGGTACATGCCAACCCATTCTGCATCCTTAATAATGGAGCATGAGACTCACCCAGAGCGTAAGACTCCCACATAAAATAAATTGCTTGATCCTCCGGACTAAAAAAACCTCCTATTTTCCAGAAATGAGTTCAGTCATAGAGAACCATTACTTGGTAAAAATCCTGTGAATAAGGCACATATGAGATGCAAAGAGACTCAGAATTGTAAGTTTCTATACGCATTAGTATCTGAAGTCTAGCTCCCAATAATCAGTTCATCCCGCCATTATAATTATTATTTCAGCTTTGATCTGAATTAGAATCCAGTTTAAAATGTATGTTTGCTATGTAGAGAATATATTAATTATTTGTGCTTGATAAGATATGTTCTTTATTAAAATTTATATTCACTTCCACTAATTACTAAAGCAAATCTAGATCCTATTATAGCATAAACTAGGCATAGATAAATATGAGCAAATTCATATAGTTATAAAGTTAGTATTAATAAAAATATGGAATCTAATTGTATTATAATTTCATCACCTGCGAGTGATAAAATCATATATATATATATATATAGCTAAATAAATGAATTAATTGTAACCTAAAATACAATCACCTGTGAGTGTTTTGACACTATATATACCGGAAATGCATAAACCTTAAAACTTTAATATTTGTAACTAGAAATTTATAATCACCTGTGAGTGATTTGATCTATATATTGTACCGGTCAGAATTGTATGAAGGTTTAGAATCTAAGCAAAAGTACCCTAAATCCACTCATGCCCGAGATACACAGGTCAGGAGCAATCATGAATTCTGCCCTATTTGCTCTTCTCTAAAACTATAACATTATAAACAACACTTCTGATGATAACAGATGAAATTTTATTCATTCTGGTCTCAGAGACACAGCGGAGAAACATGAGATCTACAGGGTAATTAATGTAAATAAATAATATTAAATCTTGGCTCAATCAAATATCTTATGTGAAGGGGCAATCTATAAATTTAAATGAATTGCACATAGCTAGCATTGCAAAAGAAACATGAAATATAAAATAGTATCCATCCAGAATGAGCAAAAACAGAACAACCCAGAGATAAATGTCCATTTAAAATAATCCGTTATAACTTCTAAATATTACGAACACTATTATAAAGATTAACTGGGCTTCAATGAGTGAGATTCGTAAGACACAAACACATAAGTAATTATCAACATAATTTAATGAACAGAAACAATTTTAAATTACATCAGAAACATAGCACAGATTTAATGTGGTTATTACTTTGCATACAGACAACTGATTTAGTATGCTAATGAACTATAAATAATAATAAATTAATGTTATCAATGCTATGATCATTACTTTAAGTAATGATAAAGGATGTTTATAAATTCATCTCCAAAGAGAGGTTTACTCTTGATATAAGCAGATAAATAATTTATCATTCATAAGCATATCTGGGCCACTACAAATGAGGAATGGATTAGCCTAACAGCCTTACTGTGACAATCCTAAACTATTTGACGAATTATCAAATGAGTGGTTTACAAATATCACTGTGCCACATCTTATAGATAATATGAGAACTACATATAAAAGAACTCACAGTGCTAACTATAATGACAGCATTTAAAATGGAGATGTCTGTCTTTGGACTGAAAGGCTTTATCACGTATATGATTCTGCTTGTATTTATTACAAGGCGGTATTTGAAAAATATGAGTGGTAAGGATTCCATGGTATGCCCTCCAACGTTTCACATGCAGAGCCTTAATACTCCAACGTTTATCCTGAGATCGGTTCTACCAAACCTCATTCTTAGACGAGTTACGTGAAGAAAATCCAGAGTTTGGATGAATAAATATGATAAAGCAAAATATAAATTCTTTAAAATGCTATCATAAGTAAGCAACGCGAATATGGCTTAAGTCTTAAATGACTAATGAAATAATTTAAGCTTAAATAAAGCAATAATATCATGCGTAACACCATGATAAAATAATAACTCACTCAGCATCATACGTATAACTTTAATAAATTTAGGATGTCAAATATAGAAGAGGGAAAAATATTATTTTTCTTATTTAACAACCTCAAGTATTCTTAAACGACAATATATCATAAGCAAGTTAATACTTGATGGCGTGAAAGCAATAAGTAATTATTTAAAATAGGTTAATTATTAAAATCATTTTAGAAAACATAGAATGCATCTAAACAAATAGTGTCAACAACAAAAAAGTTTATCTTATCCCATAATATGACATTTTAAACAATCCGCCATTGAGCATACATTTCAAAATATTTAACCGAGCGAACAGTGTTCAATAAGAAATTTTACGTTTAACTATTTAAATATTCCAAAATATCGGAATGATGATTGAAATAATATAAGTTCGCTAGATTGAAACATTAGCATACTAAAACTAATTTAATAAGATACATAGTTTAAATAAGTTTTGCCACATGAAAATAATATAATTAGAGCATGAAACTTAAAATTAGTGATAGATTTAAAATATATATAATTCTGTGCTAGCGTTTCAAATAACAAGTTTAAAACTTAAGAGCGAAAATCACAAATTTAATGATACTTAAGTTTATAGTCAGTCACCAAATAAATAAAGATTACATTATGATTACAATTAAGATTTAGGAAAGAAATGAAGTGAGGAAAATTAAGAGTTCATTCTTCGGCAAAATGGATTACCTTTAGTAGTTATGGTGGCCATTTAGAATACCTACACGAAGTTTGGACGCAAAGGCACAATATTGACAAAATAATGGTAAACATCTTCCAATAGTTCTTTCACAGTTAAACATAACAGATCTCAAGCAGCGATGGCATGGCAGGGAGGCAGAACAAAGGCGATCTAAGGTCAGGGAGGCAAATTTTTTTACAGTTCATTTTGCTTCCACTCTCCAAATGAATACAAGAGAAGAGTGATTTGAACTCCTTTTGTGCATTCCTAGAACTTCTGCTCCTCCTATACTTGAAATTTGGCAACATTGGAAGATGTAAACAAATACGTTCCAGAAAGCATTATTTAACGTATTTTAAAATTGCAAATAACTTTAAGAATATGGTTTTTGGTTTGACTTGAAATAGTTAAATGAGAATGACATTTTTAAATTGTAATAATACTTTCTAGAATTTTCTGGCATTGCTTTAGCTTTACATTAATTGTATTTATTTTTATATCTGTAATACATATACACACATACACAATTATCTAAGTGAAGGGAATTTACAAGCTTGGAAATAAAATATACTTAAGCTAAAATAATAATTCAACTGGTTACACATAACCATTTTGAATAAACAGGGTGGAAGTGATACGTGTATATGTGTGTGCTTATCATTCCTGGATGACCAAATAAACATATAAACTGGTTCAAACCCTACTTTAAAGGTATGTAATGTCATCAGGCAGTGAAGTTAAATATATACTACAGATTTACCACTTCACATTCCCCTAATTAGAGGAACAAACAAAAAAAAATTTGTTAAAAAAATGATTTTACTTATACCTTTAAAAATTATTCCAAGTGGCAAAGAAACACATGGTCAACCTAATAATAATGAATTAGTTTGTCTATTCCCCACTACTCCTATGTTTATGCCTCACTTTAAGGAACTCTAATCACAATGTACTGATTGGAATCTCCCTATTCTCTTAAGTGCTTTTGAAAATCAATGGTCCCTCCTAATATCTTTTGCTATTTTATCAACCCCAAACACTTTACTACTCTTTCCCTGGGTCAGGTGGTATAAACGGTTTTAACTGACAAGCATTGTAAGTGCCTTTAATTACCCCTCCTTCTCTTAAAAGGAAAGCATTTCCCCCACATTTCTTCTTAATTATATAAGAACCTTTATACAAAGGGAAAAATTTGTGGAACTCTTGGCGTGTGACATTACTGTGCTTAGGAACTTTAAGCCACACTTGATCTCCACAAAATTTATGATGAGGAATACGCCCCTTCCTAATTCTAATTTTGGCCATATGAGCTAACCTTGATCGAGCATGTTGCTGGTCACATTTTTGATCAATACAAACTTCCTCATTTGGTAAGGATTTGAAAATCTCTGGGCATGGTTTGCCAAAGTGAAGACGCCTTGGCATAAAACCTGCTGATTCATTAACTGATTGGTTGTTGACCCAACCTGTTGATTCTTAACTGATTGGTTGTTGACCCAACCTCTATGATTCTCAGAAGTATAGGTGTGGAATAGTCGGTTTATCTCTTTCATTACATGCTCGCATGGGTTAGATTGAGGGTTTCTAACCGATGTGTTAGTCCTTGTCAAAGAATCCAGGCTCTCCACTCCTTGGATGTGAATGCAGAACCATGGTCTGATAGCAAAATTTCAGGTTTACCTACTTCAGGGAATTGTTTGTTTTGTAAAACCCGAATCACATTTCTGGAATCTGCTCATGGTACCGGATATGCTTGAACATATTTAGAGAAAACATCGTAAGTAACTAACAGATACTGGAAGCATCTAAATCTGGGCAAAGGACCGTAGTGATCTATAACCAATAATTCATTTGGCTTGAAAGCAACAATAGGAATAAGTACTCCTGCATACAATTTCATAAGGTGCTTTGATTTTTCACATAAGGAACACCCTCTTAATATGGTCAAAATTTGAGCATACATTCCGGGCCAGTAAAATCTACATCTCACTGCCTCTTCTGTTTTTCTGGGTCCATAATGTCCAAGACTTTGATGAGTTGCATTTATAATTTGTTTCCTCATGCAGGGTGGTACTATGATTTTCCATGGATTGTCTTCTCTGTTTGTCCTAATATGTAATATTCCTTCCCTTATTTGATACCGACGTATCCTTTTGGCACTCAGTTTGGAAGCATTTTCTTTTCTTTTCCTTAACACCACACGAATAATATTTCCATATTGGAGATCCCTTTCCTGCCAATATCTTATATTCTTTAAATCAGACTCAACGGATATCTCATTAGCTGTGACCATTACTTTAGCAGTTTGGTCTACAAGTTCCGGATTCTGAAGTGACATTGGTATGGGATTCTGGCTTAATATATCTGCCACTATATTTTCATGACCTGGGCAATAAACTATACTATAGTTAAATTTTTGAAAAATGAGGCTCCACCTTATGAGCATTTCATTTGTAAGGAAACTTTTATTTAAGAATTCCAAACATTTGTGATCTGTGACTATGATAACTTCAGATCCCAAGAGAAATTTCCGAAACTTTTGGCACACCCAAACAATGGCAAGTGTTTCTTGTTCGGTCATAGTATAATTATTCTCTGCTCCTTTTAATGTCCTGCTACAAAAATATAAAACCTCATGGTTTCCTTCCTCATCCACTTGAAACAGTACAGCTCCCAAACCTTTCTTACTGCAGTCAATCTGGACATAGAATGGATGATTAAAGTTAGGATGATGAAGTATCACAGTGTCAAGAAATTTCCTTTTAATATTAGAGAATTCTTGGTCATGTACGTTGCTCCAATTCCACTTTTGCCCCTTCCGCAATAACTCTACCATGTTGGATGTTTCTTGAGTGAAACCAGGATAAAATTACATAAACCCAAGAAAGATCAAATATGTTTGTGAGTAGTTGGGCATGGAAAATCCTCTATTGCCTTTATTTTATCTAGGTATGCTCGTATTCCTTGATCACCAATTAGATGGCCCAAGAAAGCTATTTCCCTGAGACCAAACGAACTATTTTTTAAATTTATGGAAATTTTCTCTTTAGCACACTCCTTAAAAAACATTTCTAAATATTTCAAATGTTCCAATGGATTCTTAGATGCAATCACAATGTCATCAACATATGAAACCAAATGAACTCTTTTTTAAATTTATGGAAATGTTCTCTTTAGCACACTCCTTAAAAAACATTTCTAAATATTTCAAATGTTCCAATGGATTCTTAGATGCAATCACGATATCATCGACATATGAAACCAAATGTTTTTGCAAGTCTTTTGACAACACTTGACTTAGACATCTCACAAGTCCAGCTCCACTATTTATAAGTCCAAATGGCACTCTTTTGAACACGAGTTTGCCCATTATAACGGAATGCTGTGTACTTACGGTCTTGTGGGTCAAAACCATTTTCCAATAACTAGCAGTAAGATCTCCAGTAGAAAACAGGCATTTGCCCACTAACCTTACAAATAACTCTTGTGCTGAGGGAGGTATGTCATGTTCTGGAATGGTTATACTATTTAACTTCCTGCTAACCTTACAAATAACTCTTGTGCTGAGGGAGGTATGTCACATTCTGGAATGGTTATACTATTCAACTTTCTGGCATCTAAGCACAATCGAAGAGTACCATTTTTCTTTTTAACAACTACTAATGGATTATTATATGGTGAAGGGATTTTCTCAATGATATTCCACTCAACCATTTGATGGATTTGTTTTTCAACTTCCTCGTGGTACTGGAATGGAATTGGATAGGTTTGTGATTGCACATATGAATTTTCCTTAACACGAATCCGGTGTGTGTAACCTTTTATTTCTCCTGGGACAGTTGAAAATATTTGTCTATTTTCCATCAAGATTTTTGCCAATTGATTTCGATCCTTAATCTCAGTTAGAGTAGATCCTTCAACCTTTTCCATGATCAATGCAGTATTGATGGGTTGTGTTAAACATTCTACCTTCAACACTGGATGTTCATTTTCTGTATTGAACTTTACAGATTTTCCCTTTATCACACACATCCTCTCTGGAAAATTTATAGTACATTGTTGCTGGGTTAAGAAATCAGTTCCCAAAACCATTTCATGTATAAGTTTAGCAACAACCAGAAATGAATGTCCTATTAATTGTTCACATAACCTCACCTCTAACCAAATTTGGTGGTTTTCAGCGGTGATCCATCTTCCATTGGCTAGCGTTAAGTGTATAGGGCACGTTGGAAGTTCCATTATATTTTTCTCTTGGCTACTGTACCTGATGAACCATGATTTTGAAATGAGAGACACTTGACTCCCGGAGTCTAGTAATGCAAGAATGTTATGGGTTCCTACACTAACATTCACAGTTGTATGTAGGTTCTGAACTCCATTTGTCTTTGGTTGGTCCATTTCGTGAATGAGTGTAGTAATGGGGTTATTATCATAAGTTGATTTGTTCCTTTTTTCTCTGGGGTGCCACAGAAAGGAACAGCCTAACGGGACCCCTTGAAGTTTTCTGACATTTTTTTAAGGCAGTTTGGTTTTGTTGAGTTCTTCAGTTATAATTTCTACTTTCATCATTCATTCTAATCATCTGGACCCTGGACTCATCCACCCTTCGTGACTTCTCCGGTGGTTTTGGGGTAAGGTGACCATAGTCACTGGAGGTCAGGTAATGTGTCATTTGTTCCACATCTGTGATCTGGCTTCCTAACATCATTTTCTGGATCCTTGGTGGCATGTTATGACGGATGGTTCTAATAATTCGAGCAACGGAATAAGCAAATGCTGTTAAAGACCTAAATCAGGCAACTTGATGCACAAAAAACTGAGTATGAGTCTCTCTGGGGCTAGGCTTATATTTTTCTGTAGACAAGGTGT
This sequence comes from Epiperipatus broadwayi, assembly GCA_028023455.1. Lineage (NCBI taxonomy): Eukaryota > Metazoa > Onychophora > Udeonychophora > Euonychophora > Peripatidae > Epiperipatus > Epiperipatus broadwayi. The sequence continues at coordinate 10,245,781 of JAQFVV010012411.1, forward strand.
ACAGAAGGCCATCCTGTCACTCTTCATTCCAATAACTCTGAAGGAGAGCTGCTCTATAATCCCCAAAGGTCCGAGGCTTTTCTTGCAAGGAGTTCCACCAGTTCTTTGCTGTTCCCTTTAAATAATGGCTCGCAATGGCTACCTGTTCTTCATGACTGGTAGGATTAGAAAAACAGCTCCTTAAGACTTCCCAAGTGCTCTTGTGGGCTGTCTCTGGGGTCTCCACGAAAATGTTGTATTTGTATAAATTTTGCCATGTTAGAATTTCCTCTCATATTAAATGGGCAATTATTTACATCATGACTCCTCTCTGCAATGACTGGCTCATTACTCACCATCATATTCCCAAGTTCCATTTCTGGTTGTTTTCTAAAATCGACCTGTGGTGGATACTTATGTTCTGGCTCTAGATGCATTTTCTTAACTGAACGGTTCACTTCACCTTGCTCTTCCAATATTTGATTCCTTTTGGTACCAATTGGATCTGTTCCAATTCCTTGTGGAGACCCTCTACTGTGTCTTTAAGATCCAATTGTATTTTCATTTGGGTTTCTTGAAGTGTGTTCTTAATTTCATTTATCTCCTTTTCTGATGTCTCATAGTCATGTTTAGCTTTTTCACTCATCTCCTAAAGTTGATTTTCGATCTTCCCTTGAGCTACCTGAATATCTTTTAATTGCCCATCGTGTTTTGTTACATCCTGTTGTGCTACTTTCAATATTGATTCGGAGTGCTGAGATTGCTCATGAATCTGTTGATAATCCCCTTTTACTCCTTCTATAGCAAGTGTTTTTTTCATCAATTTGTTTAACCCGTTCTTCCATCTTCTGTTGTTTTTCAGCTTGCTTTTCTAATAGACCCTCAACTTGTTTTTCTATTAGACCCTGCATCACCTTCCAGAATTCTTCAGCTTCTTTCTTCTGTTTTTCAGCTTGGTCCTTTAATAGACCCTCTGTCTTTTCAGCTTGATTCTTTAATAGACCTTCCATCTTCTTCTGTTCCTTTAATAAGCTCTGCATCATCATGAATAACTGGTTGCTGTCATTGACCCCTGGTCCCTTATTCCTATCTTCTAATAAAAGCTCTGGCTCCTTGAAAGTAATTTCCAGGCTTAGAACATCCATTGAATTGGCATTCCCTAAAAAATCTTGTTCCAACTCCCCACTACTGCTTCCATTCCCATCTTCTAAATTGTTAATCTCTTCTGAATCTCCGTGTTCGTATTCTTCACTATTTATTTCATATTGTTTCATTTTACTGATATCACTAACTCTATGACTCATTATTATTTGCTATGGGTTATTCACCTATCCCTTTTCCTCAATCGCCCCTATACTACCATTTCCCACCATACCTACTACTTTCTTCCTGTCCTGCCTAACTTATATGATGCCCAACCACTTTAGTATTTATGTCTACTCTTCTCCACTACTTGACTTTGCCTATATCATTTAAGCTATATATTATAAAATTATTAACTATTAATTTTATAACACAAAATATATCTAAAAATTACCATGCCTTCACTTCTTTTGCCACTTTCCATCTGTTCTCTTTGCACCTGGAATTGACTAAAAATCTTTATTAGTAATTTGATAATACAAAATATAACAGAAAGCCAAAGCAAAGTATGATTTTCTCTCTTTTAAATATTTGCTTGCGTTTGAATCTCACTCAATGTAAGTTATGTTAACACATGAAATCACCGGTTGGCAAAATTTATAATTGTATAAATACAAGGTGCCATGCCAACATGGCAAAATTAATAACTTATAACATAATATTTGTTATTCATGCTTACAGAGATGGACACCAAAATTTCCTTTTGCATTGATAAAATAATTCACAAAATAAATGTATAATTTATTTCCAAAGCTATTTTGAAATCACCAAGATATATCCTTATATTTATCTCTTTGCAATAATCTGCAACAGCTATAAATTTATTTCACATAAATAAATTTTATGTATACATAAAATAGTGTTTAAGGTGATTTTATGCTATATTTTATTAAAATCAAACCAAGAAAATATCATCACCATACAAATATGCAAGTCATACAACATGGATTGACATAACTTAGAATAAACAATTTATTTCATGAATAATTATTTGCTACAAACTGACAATGCATGACTAACCTAAGTTTGAATATAGGAATTTAACTCAATTATCTATCATTTCCAAGGAGCATGAGGCTATAATATAAAATCTCAAAATTAATATTCTTTCCAGTAATTTGTATTTATCGATATCAATTTTCACTTTCGCTAGCACAAGAAATGTAAACCATTAAAGCATTTTGCCAACTACATTTGGCTGCTTGGTGTTACATAAAAGGTCTTCACCTGCTTTGAGGTTACTAATAATAAGAAACGAACATTTAAAATATCAACTAGAAAGCAACTTTTCTTTTGCTAGCATGAGAACATGTAAACCATTTAAGCATTTTGCAAACTGCCTCTGGCTGCTTGGTGTTACATAAAGGGTCTTTACCTGCTTTGAAGTTACTCTAAGAATCAATGTCATTTAAGCGTAATGTGTACTGCATCAGATCGCTTGACATACAATTCTCAATTTGAAGGTCTTCACCTGCTTTGAGGCTACTAATAATAGGAAATGAACATTTTAAATATTTGCTAGCAAACAATACTTTTAAATTAAAGTTTTTAACATAATATTGATATTGGTTACTTCTAAATATCAAAATCTGAGATATACACTACTTAATGTTGACAAAGAAAAAATTACTTCTTTCATCTATTCTACCCCTTGCTCCAATCTACTCTTACTACCTTTCTAACACTTTAATTTTCTTTCTCCTTATTGTCATGAACGCATATTAACAAATGTATAATATATACACTGAGAGTATAAAATACACATATAATTAATTTATATATATATACATTAACTATCTTATTACTTTTAAATAATTATTTTGACTAACAATACCGTTTTACTTATATAGCTTATGATATTTAACCAACAAAATTAATTAATGAGCCTACATTTAGATAATCTTGGAGACATTAAAATATAAGCCACCAAAACATAAGCACTTACAAGGTCTGGTATTTAATTAATATAGACCCCAATGATTGAACCAACACAAGATAAGCAGTTTATGGGTGTGAGATTTAACTAATCGAGGCCCCAAACGATTGGGTTGCCAAGCCCAAGAAAGAAAAAAATCCTGTATCAGTCAGAATTGTATATTCATTTAACAAGGTTTAGAACCTAAGCAAAAGTACCCTAAATTCACTCATGCCTGAGATACACAGGTCAGGAGCAATCATGACTTCTGCCCTATTTGCTCTTCTCTAAAACTATAACATTATAAACAACACTTCTGATGATAACAGATGAAATTTTATTCATTCTGGTCCCGGAGACACTGCGGAGAAACATGAGATCTACAGGGTAATTAATGTAAATAAATAATATCAAATCTTGGCTCAATCAAATATCTTATGTGAAGGGGCAATTTATAAATTTAAATGAATTGCACATAGCTAGAATTGCAAAAGAAACATGAAATATAAAATAGTATCCATCCAGAATGAGCAAAAACAGAACAACCCAGAGATAAATGTCCATTTAAAATAATCCGTTATAACTTCTAAATATTACTAACACTATTATAAAGATTAACTGGGCTTCAATGAGTGAGATTCAGTAAGACACAAATGCATAAGTAATTATCAACATAATTTAATGAACAGAAACAATTTTAAATTACATCAGAAGCATAGCACAGATTTAATGTGGTTATTACTTTGCATACAGGCAACTGATTTAGTATGCTAATGAACTATAAATAATAATAAATTAATGTTATCAATGCTATGATCATTACTTTAAGTAATGATAAAGGATGTTTATAAATTCATCTCCAAAGAGAGGTTTACTCTTGATATAACAGATAAATAATTTATCGTTCATAAGCATATCTGGGCTAGTACAAATGAGGAATGGATTAGCCTAACAGCCTTACTGTGACAATCCTAAACTATTTGACGAATTATCAAATGAGTGGTTTACAAATATCACTGTGCCACATCTTATAGATAATATGAGAACTACATATAAAAGAACTCACAGTGCTAACTATAATGACAGCATTTAAAATGGAGATGTCTGTCTTTGGACTGAAAGGCTTTATCACGTATATGATTCTGCTTGTATTTATCACAAGGTGGTATTTAAAAAATATGAGTGGTAATGATTCTATGGTACGCCCTCCAATGTTTCACATGCAGAGCCTTAATACTCCAACGTTTATCCTGAGATCGACACTACCAAACCTCATTCCTAGATGAGTTACGTGAAGAAAATCCGGAGTTCGGATGAATAAATATGATAAAGCAAAATATAAATTCTTTAAAATGCTATCATAAGTAAGCAACACGAATATGGCTTAAGTCTTAAATGACTAATGAAATAATTTAAGCTTAAATAAAGCAATAATATCATGCGTAACACCATGATAAAATAATAACCCACTCAGCATCGTAAATATAACTTTAATAAATTTAGGATGTCGAATATAGAAGAGGGAAAAATATTATTTTTTCTATTTAACAAGCCCAAGTATTCTTAAACGACAATATATCATAAGCAAGTTAATACTCGATGGCGTGAAAGCAATAAATAATTATTTAAAATAGGTTAATTATTAAAATCATTTTAGAAAACATAGAATGCATCCAAATAAATAGTGTCAACAACAAAAAAAGTTTATCTTATCCCATAATATGACATTTTAAACAATCCACCATTGAGCATACATTTCAAAATATTTAACCGAGCGAGCAGCGTTCAAGAAGAAATTTTACATTTAACTATTTAAATATTCCAAAATATCGGAATGATGATTGAAATAATATAAGTTCGCTAGATTGAAACATTAGCATACTAAAACTAATTTAATAAGATACATAGTTTAAATAAGTTTTGCCACATGAAAATAGTATAATTAGAGCGTGAAACTTAAAACTAGTGATAGATTTAAAATATATATAATTCTGTGCTAGCGTTTCAAATAACAAGTTTAAAACTTAAGAGCGAAAATCACAAATTTAACGATACTTAAGTTTATAGTCAGTTACCAAATAAATAAAGATTACATTATGATTACAATTAAGATTTAGAAAAGAAATGAAGTGAGGAAAATTAAGAGTTCATTCTTCGGCAAAATGGATTACCTTTAGTAGTTATGGTGGCCATTTAGAATACCTACACGAAGTTTGGACGCAAAGGCACAATATTGAAAAAATAATGGTAAACATCTTCCAATAGTTCTTTCACAGTTAAACATGACAGTTCTCAAGCAGCAATGGCATGGCAGGGAGGCAGAACAAAGGCGATCTAAGGTCAGGGAGACAAATTCTTTTTACAGTTCATTTTGCTTCACTCTCCAAACGAATACGAGAAGAGTGATTTGAACTCCTTTTGCACATTCCTAGAACTTCTGCTCCTCCTATACTTGAAATTTGGCAAAATTGGAAGATGTAAACAAATACGTTCCAGAAAACATTATTTAACATATTTTAAAATTGCAAATAACTTTAAGAATATGATTTTTGGTTTGACTTGAAATAGTTAAATGAGAATGACATTTTTAAATTGTAATAATACTTTCTAGAATTTTCTGGCATTGCTTTAGCTTTACATTAATTGTATTTATTTTTATATCTGTAATACATATACGCACACACACAATTATCTAAGTGAAGGGAATTTACAAACTTGGAAATAAAATATACTTAAGCTAAAATAATAATTCAACTGGTTACACATAACCATTTTGAATAAACAGGGTGGAAGTGATATGTGTATATGTGTGTGCTTATCATTCCTGGATGACCAAATAAACATATAAACTGGTTCAAACCATACTTTAAAGGTATGTAATGTCATCAGGCAGTGAAGTTAAATATGTACTACATTACCACTTCAATATATAAACCAAGTCATGTAAACTCATCGATGCAAAATTATTTCTAAAATCCACCACTTGCATGTGAATCCAAATTAATGTAAATATCCCTTAATCACCTGCATGTGAGATCAGACACATAGCCATTGCAATATCATTTTTAATTATTGTTTTCATATTCTAAATTCATTAAATTAAATTTAAATTTACTCTTGCTTCATGTCTTAGTCTTGCTCACTGACTCATAATTATTTAGCATTTAATAATCATTTTATTATTATTTATTAAAATCTTTTCAATGTTTAATAACCATATACTAGCCACATGATACCTATATAGTTATACTAAATAGAACACCAATTATTCCCAGTCTTTTGTTCTACTGTTGTGCTACTGCCGGCATGTGAAGAAGAGAAATATTGCTGTGACCTCAACTGTGTCATTCACAAGGTAGTAAATCTCTGAGCAATGGTAGAGAAACTAAGGTTGAGCCAGAGTCGTGGCTTCCACCACCGTAAAACTGGTCGGCCTTAGGATGATCTATCAGAGTTCTAGATTTTGTTTCGCGAATGTACATATTTGACTGTTACAATATGGAACATTGTTTCCTTTCCTTTCCCTCTGAAAACAATTGTTTTCTTCCCTATGTGTTAAACTTTTTTTTTTTTTTTAGTAATATATGTAAACCATTATTTCATATGCCCGAATTATTTATTTGTAAAGATATATATTTTCTAAATTTTCTTATATGTAAAATATGTAATCTTTGAATATACTCAGTAAAAAATTTATTTTTTATTTATTAATTTAAAGTAAATTAAAGATAAATATTAAATGTGATTGAAGTAATGTTTATTGGGTCTTATTAAGAAATAATATTAATTGATAGCAGTGAATTAGAAGATAAAAATTACAAATGCTTGAGAAAATTATTCATATAGATAAAAACATAAAGTATGAAATTAATCATTAGAACATTTTCAATAAAAATAATCAGGAAGGAATATTCAATAAATGTACCATGCCTATGCATAACACACTTATGGATACTTTATAGAAGAGAAAGAAATACTGAGACTCTAAATTACTCATCGAAGTATGGAAATATTTAGCAAGTAAGAGATGAAAGCATAATACATGTGTCGATGAACAAATAGATATCCCGGACATCACTAAAAACACAGTGATAGAGTGGTTAACTTTGGAGTTTGCAATCCATAGATCATTTCCAGATTTAACACTTCTGAAATTTGAACTTCTTATGAACTCTCAAGCAATAAAGCATTTGATTTTTTTTTTTTTATTGAAAGAGTTAAAAAGATAAAAGGGAATTAGACTTGACTTGATTTTAAAAGGAATGCCATTTGAAGAAATTTAAGTAAACTTCTAAACTTGATTACAACCAATGTAAAAAGAGACTTCGAAAGACAGTAGAAGTGAAATGAATGATGAAATGAGCAAATTTATAGAGATATGGAAAATAAATGCTATTGATTTGAAGTATTGATATAATCTAGGAGAAACTTTCACTCTACAATGAATTAAATAATAATAATAGAAAATGATGGCAAGATATGCCAAAAGTCAGACTTTATAAACAATTATGTAAATTAAAATAAATGATCAAATTGGGTAAATATTTTCTTAATTGATTAAGTAATGACTTTTAAATGAAATAACAGCTTCTCTGTATTCACAAATGCAAATGCAATAGCCTTCTTTAGATCATTAGTTACTGTTATCCTCATTAGCCTCTAATTGTTGAACTATATAGATTTTTCTTATATGAAAATTATTAAGTAAAGAATGTACCTGATGCAGTTCACTCATTTCCTTGAGCTATTTTCATCTCATGCCATGGACTTATGAAAAAATAACTGCACCATTGAAGTTCTTAGTTCGTCTATATGATGTTATCATGAATACTTCCATTTCAATAATGAAACAATCTATCAAAAACTATTGAGAACTTATAAAGTGTTTGGTATTTGTTAATTTACAAATCACAGTTATTAATCCAAATCAAAAATATAAAAAAAATATCTATAGAGACTAGTTTCTGGCTCACTCTATATGTATGTTATCATCTTCATCAGTCGTTATAAATCCTATGATTTTAAGATTAATCTAAGATGAAAATAAAATAATAATAATTTGCTTTGCCTTGCTTGCATTAATGTAGCAGTAGAGTAAATCATAATTCAAAAGCTAAAGATACTTGAATTCTCGTTTTAGAAGCTATGTAAAATGTCATATGACCTTTCAAATGACAACCATTTGATTTTTTAAAAAACTCAAAATATTAAATGATTTCCCACGTTAAATAGATTGTGAACAATAGGAAGCATTTATCAACGATGATCAGATCAATGATCTAGTCGTGGCACTTACTATAATACCTTGATTGTTACAAAAATGCATAATGGGTAAAGTTTCTGATATTCATCATTGAGTCTAGTTTTTTATTCTATAGTAACTTCACAAAAATGATACAATAATTACTGAATTCAGTCAATAAAATATTTTTTCTTTTAACGTTAATGACATTTGAAGGTCAATTAAGGTTATAAATCCTATTTTTAATATTTTTTTATATTCAATGTTTGTGCGTCATATCTTTCAGATAAATCTGATTGTTAAAAAATCTTCCATTAGTATTTACGATTTTTAATGAATAAATAATACATTGTAAAGGGAATCCCAGAGAGGGAGTCAATATTTCATTTATTGGTCAGAGTTTAAATTTGTTCATTATCTGTGACAAATTGCCTCATGACAGTTGTAATCTGACAGCCATCTGAGGTTTGCCTGCGGTCTTTTGGAAATTTAAGGCGGCAATGTAAAATAAAAGTTAAAGGTATTTCTCCTTTGATAATAATAAACTTGCCATAATACGTAATTGGTAATAATTGACGTCTCTCCTTTAACCAAAGAAAAAAGAGTAGAAAAAGAGATTTAGACAAAATTCTACACAAATGTAAAAATTAAATTAAAGAAAAAAATGTATTAAAAAATTAGAAAACTTTAATTATAAGATATAAAGATTGTTATAGACTACCTATGTGCTCCACGTATTCTTTTACATTCCTTTCTATGTGCTTCTGTAAATATTTATCTCTATAAAATAATTGTCTATTCCATCCTCTCTCACGACGAATATTTTTATTACATCTTTCAGAATCCTACTGGTTATGAGAATATCTGTTTTATTAATAATGAGTTTTTAATTACTTTTTCAATGTTTCTTTGAAAAAGTAAAGCATTCTTTAAATAGTCCACTGCAGAGTACAGTGAATGCTTTTTTAAAAAATAATAGCAACATCTCTCCATCCAATATTGCCACCTAGAGTGTAATTTGGCACCTAAAGTAAGCTATAGTAATCATTAGATATCAAAAATTTTGTGCATTAAATCTCTATCTAATACTTAGTCATGCAATATCCCCCAAACTAGTTTCTAGCTTATGCCTGTCATTAATGAGGAGCCTAGATTTTGCAAGGAAAGGAAATGGTGGTTGTGTGACGTTTTAATGATTTAAGTACTTCTTCATGAATTCCAAGAGAGAAGCAATAAAGGAGACACATTACTCTTCAGATTTTTTAATTTTGTTTAAGCATTTTCCAACCTTGTTTTATTCTCTACTTGAGAGTGTCTCCATATACTGACTAATTTGATGGATAGCTGAATTCAATGAGTCAACTATAATAAAAGAAAAACATGTGTGGAACCTGAAAAAAAACCTCTATATATTATCCATCATAGGTTCCCATCCATGACATGGCTATGGTGGACAGATATTCTGTCACTATCATCCATCATGAAATTTTTAACTCTGAATAACAGAATAAGACTATGTTATCTCACTGGCCCACAATGTGCCCCCCCCCTCACTATAATAAACCCTTATTTTCATATCACGACTTAAAATCAAAATTTATTTATTTATCTATTTATTTCACTGCGTTAAATGTAAATGTTAAATCCTGGCAACAAATGTTAGATTTAATATTAACTGAATATATATTTTGATATGATCTGTATATAATACTTATTTTTATGTAGGAATAGTTTGTTTGTCAGTAAACATCACATGACCACCATTTCTTATGCTTGCTTACAACTGTTGTTAAAACAGGCAAACTCACTATATGTATTGCCACAAGCCTTCTGGCATCCATTGATTCCTCTAGCTTGCTGCGTGTGGCAATACGTATAGTGAGTTTTGCCTGTTTTAATAGTTTGTTTGTTTTTTTTAATAAAGAAATCAAAAATAAATAAATAAAACTTGTTTGATATTTGTTTTCCATTGCTTTCTTGTGACGAAATAACATCAGCGTATTTAATTATTAGTTGTTGGATTATTTTTCACCACCCCCCCCGTGAAGTTCTATAACGTTTAGCAATTATTATTAATACTTTGTGTAAGATGAATAACAAAAACTATATTTATAAGAAAGTTAATAATTAACATTTCATTTGCTGTTTTTCAAGAAAAAATGAAAATTATAAATTCAGTAATCTACTCATATGGCACTTTTTTCCAAATTTTGATATGGATGTCAAAATTTGTGAATGTTAGTGAATCATATATAATATAAATTATTAACATATATATTTTTATATATAGTGAGCTCTCAACCTAGAGCAAAGATATCAATACAACTATTTAAACAGAAAAAATATAATACAAATTTAAAAATATAAATATAAAAATACATGTAGAATTAACTGCTGTATTTGTTTTAATTTTTAAAAATGCACTGTATAGTTTTTATTTTAATAAAAACTAAAACTGAATTTATAAAAACATAAACTAACTTATCCAAATGAAAATCATAATAATTTATTGATTGTTCATTTAGAGATTCCATACTACGAAATTTTATTTTCTTGTTTTGGAAATCATTTCTTTGTTGCTACTAATAATTCTGGCTCATAATGTAACCTAAAGTCAAATTTTTAAAAGCTTAAACAAACTTTTGCTAATAAAATTTTTTAAAAAAGTCACAGATCAGTGATTTAGCTATTTAATATTTAGAACTTCTGCTTTTTTGATTGAAAATTATTACTTTTTTGACAGTAATGAATAGATACATAATTTAAATTAAGTAAGTCTCAAAAAATGTGAATTTGATGTTTTGATGTTCTCTATAAAATAAGAAGTCCCTAAAATATCTTGTGCTTATGTGTATCATGTCATTCAATGATGTTTATCATTCATTGACAATTTTACTGGTTTTTCATTTGGAAATATTATATTTTGATAGCAATGTTAAATGGGTTTTTTAACCCCAGATTTCAGGTTCATGGCTGAATTATTATACGTGCACAACAGAATAATTTTGTCACAGCTAAAGATATAAATCCTGTTTAAATCTTAATTTAATAAGAAAATGAGTTCATTGTACAACTTGATCACTATAGAAATTATAATTAAAGCTGTCCTTACTATATAATATGTATCCTTAGGTATGACATGATTTTATGAAAAAATAAATTAATACTACACATTTAAAAATGAATTTAAAGAAAAAACAAGGTCGATGAATATTTCATAAATGAATAAGCTTAAGAAAAGTGAGATGCCTGTTGTTATGTTTGGTCTGGATTACAGACCCAACCTACAGAAATTAATACTAAGACAAGTATTACAATTAATATATTTATTATATCTACAAATATATATATAATACAATATACAGTATATATATATGCAAGAGAATATTTACAATGTTGAATATTGTAGCTTGACGTAAACTCAGGGTTCTACCTACCACTTCTAGCTATACCTGATAGCTTGCCTCACGGATAGGGTGTATGGCTCTTCCAACTGTACAAGACAGCTTCCTCAAGTCAACAGTAGTCTTAGCAGTGTCCGGTCTTTGTGGGACTTGCCTAGCTGCATAAACTAAATAGCGTAATGCTATCAATGGGAATACTTCCTGCTGTTCAGGTTAGCAGAGCTTCCCTGGGAGAACGAGAACAGTCTTTCAGGTTAGACAGATGTTCTACCCTGATTCTCACAAAAGGCTGACTATTTATAGCCAGATGTCTGACCTTATTGAAAACCTTCATATTTAGCAAGCATCGTTGCTTATTGGCCTGTAATAATCATTGGCTATGTTTTATCTATACATCAGCCTATTGGCCAGTGGCAAACAATGCTTAATCCGATCAGATAAGGAGGCATCTGGAATAGTCCACTTCTGAGAGAAGGAAGGACTATAGTACCTGTCTTAGTTTTTATCTTAATCCAATAGCTTTAGTTAAGAAAAAAAAAATCACTAAAGAAGAAAGTTCTGTTTTGCAAAGTCTTTTTTAATTTTCTAAGAAAAGATTACAATGAATTGCTTTTAAATGAAAAGAAGGAAAAGATAACTGAATAAGATGATCTGTATTTTAAATAAGGAATTAGAAAGGAAAGAGGAGTAATCAGTAAAATAAATTCTTTTGTTTTAATTACTGCTCTTTGCAACTATATAAAAACATAAGCTTGTACAGTTTTACCCCACTTAGTGAGGACAATTAGTCCCTCAAAACTTATTGTAAAGCAAAAAATTTATATAAAAAGCATAGGATTATAATTGTTTTCTATAGGAAAAAATTGAATTCATTCTTGCAGATAAAAATTATTGTCATAAACTATTAATATTGTATTAAGAAACAACTTAAATTAGTATAAATAGTAGTTTTAAAAAGCCTAATGTATGATAAATGCATGTGTAAACTATGTTATACCAAAAGTATATAGGCAAGCTAATGCAACTTTATATAAAAAGAAAAAATACATTTAGCTTAAAATTGCACTTTTTTATAATCCATCTATTCAGCATTCATCATCATCCAGTTTCTAAGTCATCAGTTGCTCATTCTAAGGATTTATCACTGTCTTTTAAATCCTTTCATGGTCATGCTTTTTTTTTGAATGGCTGATGATCTAGAAAAAAAAAATTTAATGAATGAGTGCTTTGGTTTTCTCTTCATACAACATATTATAAAGTCTCATTTATTGATTTAAGACATTTTTATATTTGATATTCCAATTGAAAACGTATGTAGCTGTAAACTTAAAAAAAAAACATTTCCCCAGTCTGATTTTAAAAAAAAGTAATTTCACTATGTAAACATACAGAAAAATGTATCAAGAGATAGTAAACTCACAGTGACAGATCTTACGTATTCTTTCATAAAATTGTTAACTCTTGCAGTGAAAAATAAATCCATATTGAAATTTTGTTTTGTTTTTTAATTCATAAACTTATATTATTTATGTAAAATTATTAAGAATTAAAAAAGCTGTGTTTAATAAATCTCACTTAACTGTACTGTTGTAACAAACCACAAAGTCTTGTTATTAGTTAGCAGTATAAGGGTAATAAAATTATAGAAATGCCCATTACAAAATTATAATCACACAGTTAGTTTGGAAAAAATTAAAATTCTAACATATTAAACAAGAAAAATCTTATGTATTTTGTGTTTGCATATTATAATCAATATTTATGTACTTTGCAGATCTAAATTAAGAGCATTTTACATACAAATATGTTACATTGGCATTTTTTATTTGGCCATGAGATGTCATGTTTTATTAAGTGTGGAAGCCATTTGCTTGGAGATGACTTAGAAATTTTTTAAATAGTGCATTAATTGTGAAGGCAAAAGTAGAAACTATTTAAATAAATATTAAAGATATGAATTTTTTTCAACTTGTTTGTATTGCATTTTCATTTTACAAAATTTATTATTAATTGTATGAAATTGTGCTTACTTTTTTTTAACCCAAATGCAGCTTCTAAAAGCTTTAATTTGATAGAAATTAACCTTCATGAAGATTTTAATTCAAAATTGATTGACCGAATACTTTAGCTAATATTTATACTGAAGACAAGTTAAAATTAAATATTAGTAGTATATGAATAAAATTACTTCTAGTTTTATGGTGAATGAAATTTTCAATTTTTTTTTTTTTTCATTTCTATATTCTTATATATTAGTGATAATGTTTGCTAATTTCTGAAGCAATTTATGAATTGTTTTAAAACTGAACAATTAGATTAAGTGTTATTTTGGATTCAGATTTAGTAATTTTTAATCATAAAAAGTTCATTCTTATTTGCATTAACCATGGAATCTTTTTTTTTTTCCAAAATAACAATTACGATATCTAAATTACAATACAAATGATCATAATTTTTGCCAAAACCAAGCAACATTCATAAGGATTTTCATCCATAAAAGTGGCTAAATACAATATACAGTTTTTAAACTAATGTGCACATTTTAAAATTTAATATTATATTAATATATTTGGTTGTTCTACATTATCAAAATATGATTTTAATTATTTATTACACTGAATGAAACACTTTTTTTAGTTTTGTAATTATTAACAATGAAAATCTTTATTTTGGTTATGTCATTAATAAAGCACAGATTTTCTTGTAAGGATGCTGGTTGAAATTTAAATAAAATTCCGTACTGTACATTCATTAATCTTATTATTTATAATCAAAATATTGAATATATTTCTGTAAAATTGTGTATTGTGATTAAACTCTGTACTGTACAATTTTAGCATGAAAGTCAATATTTTACTTTCGGATGATATAACTTTAATAACTAACCTATGATATTATCAGTCTTATAAAATGGCCATCAAAAAATTTTTGGAATTTTTTTTTAAGATTGTTATAGTGAATACAAATTGTTGATTGTTGGCATTGTGATTTCTTGCATAAAGGCCAAGCACTAAGAGGATATAGATGTATAATATTTTAAAAATTGTATATTGCTGTCAATAGAATAAATGTACACAATATAGAGATATTTGTGTATACAAATCATGAAAATAGAATAAAGATTTATTTAACTTTTTAGCAGAGTTGAAATGTTTAAAAAACAGATTTTTTTTATGAGGATGTAAAAAAATATATATTGTTGCTATTTGGTTGAGGCATTTTGTGATCACTGCATCAACAGTTGCTCTATAAAGTAAAAAACTAAAGTTAGAATATTGAATTCTTTATATTAATTTCTTCTTTTTTATTATTTAATATTTTCTTGAATTTGAACAATGGGTAACTGAAAATGTGAATTTAGAAATTATAGATGCAGAGAGACTATTGTATATAAAATTATGTGATGTAAATATAATGATTTTTTTCACAACATTATTTAAAATTATTTAAGTAGGAATTTATTACCTTGGGCTATCTCCCAATATAAATTATTTGTCGAAATATTTACAACCAAAATAATAATTTGTATTAATAAAATAAGCAAATGATTTATTGCTCATAAGTTTATATGAAGATCTAATACTGGGAATGACTATTAAGCTCTAGAATTTGCCTCTGTTTACATTTACAATTTCTCATATGGCATTTATTTATACTAATTTTTTTTTAAAAAATTCCAATAAAATTATTTTATTTGTGCCATAATAAAGTTGTATGAAGATCGAAGCTTTTTTTATATGAAAATTTGTTTTTAATAAGATTTAAACAAGCTACAACTGTAATATAAGTAATATATGTCTTAATATTGTATTTTATGCATTATACACATTAATTTTCAAACAAATTTAAAATAACCATAAAGTTTTTAAAGTTCAAAAATAGTAAGTTATTAATTTTAAAACCTAGTTGTTGGTAGCTGAGAGTTCAGCGCAGCTGCCTTGCAAGCAAGCAGTTGCTTGCAGACAGTTCACTTCCCGGCTGATGCTTTGACATATGGAAAAAAAAAAAACCTAATTATTTTACAAAGTTCATGTTCATTTAATAATAGGGTCAACTGGTGCTATTGCTTTAAAAAAGAACAATATTTAAGGATTGTACCAAGTTTTATATGTATTTTTGATATAAAACTTACATTCATTATTTAATTTGTAATCATTTATAAAATGAATTTTTTAGATAATTAAAGATCTCTTTTTATGACATTTTTAAATAATTAATAATGAAGATTTGACATTTTTTATTATTCAAAAATTTTCATTTCTGTAAACTAATATCAGTTCCAGTTGTATTTGTTGTCAAATGTCAAGAAAGTTGTCCAGAAATTTTTTTTAATATTTAATATTTTTTTTTTTTAGAAATGTAAATATTTTGAGTATACTTGCTCTGAAAAATCAGAAATTTATTTCATCAAAATAAACTTTTGCTACTTTCTCTTGGAATCTTTATATTTCTATGTATAACATTTGTTTTCTGTTGATAAATAAATATTTCTTAGGTATGAAAAATAGAAAAATATCAGAACAAGATGTAATCTAAAGAAAAAAAATTATTGATAAAATTATACATAATATCTTATGATAGTAATAACAAGTCAGATGTCACATGACTTATATATAGCTTGCACTTACAAATATGTAAAATTAAGAGCGTGCTAATAGCTCTAAACAAGCTTTTTTTTTATTTATGATAAATGCTACTACAAGAGAAGACATTCAAATCATTTTTATCTTGACTGGTCTGGGGATGGGGACAATCCAAGATAAAAATGATTTGAATGTCTTCTCTTGTAGTAGCATTTATCATAAATAAAAAAAAAAGCTTGTTTAGAGCTATTAGCACGCTCTTAATTTTACATAATATCTTATGTTAAATTATATTGTTTGAATATGTGATAAATAAAATTCCTGATATTTATTGTAAAATTCTTTGACTACTTTCTTCTGAAATATAAAGAAAAAACATAATTAGTCAAGCATTGTTAGCCAAGAGGGCATCGGAGCCGCCATGCGAGCAAGTAGTTGGTTGCAGACGGTTGTGGGTTCACCTCCCGGCCGATGCTATGACATATGAAAAAAACAAAAACATAATTAATTTCCTTTTACATAAAAGAAGAAAATCTAATAAAATTTTAATTCCTGAATTAATTTAAATTCAATAAGTAAAAAAATAATTTAGTCATGTGATATTCAAGCACCAAAACTGACAAGCTGAACTTTAGTGCTTACTATAACATTGGATTAAACTAAATGAGTATTTAATAGATATCTTGCTATTATTAACTAGAGATAATTGTCATGTGTGAATCTGAGTTGATCATATGGCTATTAATGCACTGGTTGTAAAAACAAAAAATATGATTATAAGATTGTGATACCTTTACTATTAGTTGAATAAGCAGAAGTATGCTAAGCAAGCATATAAAGGATATGTGATATCCTGGGATTGAATATTTAAGGGGCTATTGTTTAAGCTCTTTAAATTAATTTATTCTTATATTTGCAAATATTAACTCCTCTGTAGCATTTTACAGAATTCTGTAGCAGATGGATATATTTTATCTCATATAAATGAAGATTATAAAGTGGTTTATGATAGTCTTATTAGCTCAATCATTTTGTCTAAAAAAGATAAGGAATAATATCACATATTATAATAAATAATTGCTGATTTAGATGTTGAAGATAAGGCTGAAGAAATACTTAGCAGATGTTTTTGTTAATCAACCTCCTAATAAAATAGAACCAGATTAAGATCAGAATAAAGAAAATTTTATTGTAGCCTTGGCCAGAATGGACAAATCCAATCATAAAATAAGAAATTTCTGTGGCAAATGTAGATAAAGTAAATACATTATTGTTCTATACTATTTCATCAAATATATTCCATCAGTTTGCTGCACTGACCTGCCTTAGCATATATGGAGTATTTCAAAATTATATCTTGGCCTTGAATATGGATAAAACTTTGTTTTATTGCAATCTTAATTTTAACATTCTCTATATTGTTTCAGAATGTCAATTAGCCATATTTTTAGGAATTTTTAGAATTTGAATTCAAATCTGGAATTCTAGATATTTTCTTAGTCTGAATGGATCATTTAAAAATGTTTTTAATTTTTTTTTTCATATTGTCAAGTATCAATTAAAAATTTATTTGATAATCATTATTTTTCTTTTTTTAAGCCGCTAAATATCACATGATCACCATTTCTTATGTTTACACAAGCATCCATTGATTACTCTGGCTTTCACTGGTAGTCCTATTGTATGGAGAGTTTAGCCTTGGTGTTTTTCTTTTTTATATCAGTTATCTATGTAGAACCTTTTATCAGAATATTGATTATCATTAAAATTTGTTAATATCTACAAAATGATTATATGTTAGAACCAAATTTTTTATATATTAATTTTAAAAGTGATAAAGAATCTATATCTATATTACTATATAGATGTGAAAGTTTGTTTGTTACTTTATAATTCAATAGATATTGCATCAATCTTAATAAATCTTGCACAATTTTTTTTATGAAGAATTTTATAAACTATGAATTTTTGCTTTGTTGTTCTTAATTGCTTTAAAAATTTTGATAATTTGCAATATAAAAATGCATTGGAATAGCAATCATTTTTAATGACATCTTAAAACAGCAAAAAGAGGGCAGCACTAATTAAAAGATTACAGATGTTGGAAAATATTATGGCCAGTGAAATAATTATAGTTTTTGATAATCACATATTTTAAATTAATAAAATTTCATTTGGGCCACATATTTATTTTCTCATTGCATATGCCATGATATTAATCCTCTTGTACTATGCTAACATTCTGATAGATTTATTTGTTCTCACTAGATTTAAGCTTTCAATATTCACTTAATATCAAACCATTATTATTTATCAGAATATAATAAATTTCATGTCATTTAATAGATATTTTTATTTAGAAATTAAATAAATTTTAAAACTCACATTTGGTTTTCAGAATTATTTTAGAAATTAGATTTTAATCAAAACAAAGCACTGTCATGTCATCAAATTTCAGGTAGAGTAAGATTCAATTTACAAAATCAATGAAATCTTATTTGTTTGATGTTTATTTTAAAAATCTGAACAAATTATTTTTAATAATTAAATTTATGCATTAAAAGTTTAAATTTTTTGTAATTTTTACGATATTGCTGAATGTTATAACAGATTGTTATAGTAACAACATATCTAGACAGTTGTATTCCCCATGAACTTAATCTCTATGGTAATGTTACACAGAAGAATATATTCTTTTATATTTAAAAATGAAATATTTATGTAATAAATAAATAAATATGTAATAATATACATTTTTGATTTCTAATAATTATTATACAATTACACTACAAAAATAATCATAAACTTTGCAAAAAAATCAAGTTTTTAGATCATCGTAATATTTTCTTGAAGTAATTTTGCAAGATTTGAGATCATTAAATATACAATGATTAGGCATCAATGTGTGGTTTCAAAAACTTTGAAATTCCTGCTTATTTGATTATTCTAATATCTTTTGTTTTTGTTTTTTTTTTAAATTAAAATATTAGAAAATAAATATATGTGAATATTAAAGCTATAAAAAATGTTAGCAAAATTTCTCAGTAGAGGGGGAAAATGCAAATGTAGTTTTTAGATTTTTCAGATGCAGGTCCATCACTTGAATATATGGGATAGTTAAAATTTCATTGTCATTTTAAAAACTATCATGCAAGATAAAGTATTACTTTAAAATTATTGTTTATTATATTTAACAAAAGTTATATTTTTTGTGATACAATAATTATTTCATGTAAATAGTGCAAATATATACTTTTAATTGTCAAACTTTCTACTAATGTGAGGGTGCAGTTAGAGAAATGTTCAGAATTATAGTTTTTGGTAAAGTGAGGGAAATTTTTAGTTGGTATTCTATACATCAAAAATAGAATTTACATAATACATAAATATATTTTAATTATCAACCTTTTTATTAATGCAAAGGTGCAGCTAGAAAAATGGAGAAAGTTAGTGAGGGAAATTATTATTTGGTATTCAATACATTGAAAATGGAATTTGTATAATAAACATTAAAAAATTTCTACTGATCAGAATATATCCTGCTTATATATACAAATTTGAAATATATTTTAATTATCAGCTATATTGTATTACTTTATATTTTTATTATTATTCTACTAACACAAGTAAAGCCATGGGTATAACTAGTATATACTAGTTATATTTTTATTGCTCTTAAAAAAATAACTTGTAGAAACACGAAATAAATAAATTTTACTTCAATAGTGAAAAGATGTTGGGCATTTTTTGTTAGTCATTTTATAAGAATTAAGATGGCCAATTGGTGTGCCAATATTGGATTTTTATCAGACTAATGTAAAGACACAAAGTTCATGTTACATGTTCATAGGAATTGAACTCGTTTCCATTAACTTTTCGATGACTGCTGAGAAAACAGTTTATGTAAAAAGTCTAAAGAATGGCAAATTATTTTTTGAACCCAGATAGAAAATGTTTTTCATGTCTCTTGGGCATAAATATCAGAGTGCTGATCCCATGGTTTATCTTTATCTTTAATACCTATTTGCCAGCTAAAAATTAGAGTAAAAAATAACATATTTGAATTATTAAACAATAGGTTTTTAAAAAAAAACAAATAAACAAACTATTTCCTTGGTATTTATAAAATTGTAGATAAATTTCTCTCTGTAGACAATTAAGAACTAGTGTTAAATAATGGTGTTTTTTTTAGAGTGGTCATTGTGATCAGGGGAGAAGAGATTCTTTATCTGTTTTTGGTTTTTACCATAGAAACTACTGATTCCACCAACTAATAATAATAAACCATTCAAAAAAAGAGTATGGCCATTACAACTCCAAAAAAAAAAAAAGGAAAGAAAAAAAATTACAAATGAGTTTTGCAGTGACTACATAAAGCAATCTATGAACCCTAAATTCATTCACATTTATAATATACTGGTGCAATTTTTTGTTTACTTGTTATTTTATAATGTTGGTCTTTTAGTTTCCTCAGCAAAAATTTTCTGTCTGAAATACTTCAACATTATATCTAATTGTAGCTCTCCAATGCATTCTATTTTCTATCTTCATTTCCCAATAGTAACAACTGACATTCTTTAGAATGTCTTTGAGATAATCCTTATAATGTAGATGGGCTCTACCTCTCCTATGAAACCAATATTCATGTTCACCATAAAAAATCCTTTTAGGAAGTCATCCATTGTTCATTCCAATGAAGATGTGATTTTACAATAGTGGACTCAATAATATCACATCCTAAAAGTTGAATAATATATTGATTGGTTTTACAATCTTCCCATTGTATTTTTAAAATTTTATGAAATGTCCTTAAATAAAACTTTTTGCCTTTATTTATTGTGTTGATAAGACATCAATCAATGTTTCACATCCATGCAATAAATTAGATTAGTTTTATATACAGCTAATTTAGTTTTAGTAGTTATTTTTCTATGATAAAATATTCTATTTTTTTTTAACTTGTTGAAAGCAGTAGAACACATTGAAATTTGTGTTGGATCTCAGCATCTAAGTCTACCTTTCTACTTATAAAATTATCAAGATATTTAAATTGATTTACATTCTCAAGTTAATAACCATCCAAACTGAAAATTACTGGGGATTTTTCTTTCATCACTGACTAATAAAGAACTTGAATTTTTTGAACATTAATTAATGAACTGAGGTCTTTATAAGTTGCATTTAAAATATTAGCAACATTTTGTAAATCATCTTTTGAATTGGCAAAAAGAGCACAATCATCAGAATACTGTAAATCCAGAATCCAAAAATATGAAGTCTTGTTTTTTGCTTTTAACCAATTCAAATTAAAAATTCCCAGTCAAACCTGTAACATAACTTTATTCCTATTTGATTAAGCCACCTATAAACAATTCCCAAAACCACTCTTATAAAAATTGAAAATAAAATTGGAGTAAATACACATCCTTGTTTAACACCAGTTTTCATTTTAATGTTTCACATTTTTCACCTGTATTAATCACATTTTATTCCATCATGTAGAAGCTAAATAATATGTATAAACTTTAGTGTACAACCAAATTTTAAACAATTCCATAGACCTCTATTAATGGACTCAAATGTTTTGACCAAATCAATTAAAGCAATATATAAATCATTTCTTTGTTCCTGACATTTTTTTTTTGGCATTTATCTGACAACGAAAATCATATGTACCAATCATCTATAACTGGAAGCAATTTATTCAAGAAAATTCTTGAAAGTACTTTTGCAGTATGGATAATAATGATATTCCACTATAATTACTGCAATCTTGTCTATTCCCTTTGTTTTTAAAAATTGGAACAATTAAAGCATCCTTAAGATCTGATGGCACAACTTCATGAGTCCAGATATTTCTGAAAATTCTAATATTTTTGAAGATAATATATCATCACCATATTTTAAGATTTCTCCAGGTATTTCAAGAACTTTAGCAAAGAACTGTTTTGTCTACATTAAGCTGAATATCTTTGTCCATATCAAAATGAGTAGATAAAATAGATATATCATTAAAAGTCATCATATTAATTCTTGTATCATTATTCAAAAGACAATTTTACATCTGTTCAAAATATTATCAACATCATATAAAGTCATTGTTGGATTTAATAGTATTGTGATACTGTTTCTTAGATCCATATGTTGCTGTACAATGCACCAAAAAAAGATCTAGAATGATCATGATCAACAAATGTCTGCATCGTCTTTACAGTTTTGATCTATCAATCATTTTTAAACCTTCTTGTCAATCACTGAATGTCTACTTTCAGGTATTTATATTTATTATGAAGTTTCACATTTAATCTATTATTTTTCCAAGCAGAGAGTATCATATGTTTGTTTTTTAATTAAAGGACTAGTAATATGATCATTGTCAGAAAATCAATCCTGATTCTTCTTTTTAGTAAATTCAAAAATAGATTTACTTGTATCTATAATACACTCTGTAAGAGTTATGAAGATCCAAATTAACAATTTTAATGTTTAATAGCTGTTGAAATTTATTTTAATACTAAGCAGATTTTTTTTAAAGAACGAATATCATTTTTTTTGTATGAATATGATTGGAATAATACTTATTTTTTAATGCAACAGTTATTTTAATGTACTAATCTATGATCTGTCCAACAATCTGAGCTTATGAACGCTCATGCAATGTGAACTTCTCTTATATTCCGAATCCCAACAATAATGTAAATCCATTAAATATCATTATTTTGAGTGTGAATTAGTTTGTTTATGTAATAGAAATTCCTTGTGCTGTAGAGCACAGCAGTAGACGCAAAAAAAAACTGTTTTGCTCAATCTGTCATTTAAAATGCACCAATTTCACATGACTTCCCATGTAATTAACCATAATATTATATATATAATAGAAGTTATAAAATACAAGTAATATAGGGTATATGAGCACAGACTTTCACACCTCTCACCTCTCTCCACTCTATCTAATAACACTGATACACCTAAACACATATATGCTGAAAAGATAAATAATCACCAATATATGTATTTCATGCTAAACCAGCAATCATCAGTTGGTCCAGACTATAATCTTTACACACATATATAATATAAGTGCTCAGATATATATTAAGATAGACTATCCTCATAGTTTAATGGACAGGCTTCAATCCACTCCACACTCCAACTCTTCAACCGTCCATCCAATTGAAAATCTGATGATGGAATGCTCAAAGGCCACCCTGAGGCCGAGATTATTGTCACACCCATGTTGACCTAAGGTCAATCTGAACCCCACATGTACAGGACATAATCCATTTAATACATATGCAAGGATGGGCAGACATCTCTATAATGTAATAACTGAAACACAGGCTTGTTATATACCTGTAGCTATATATATGTAATATAGGGTATATGAGCACAGACTTTCACACCTCCCACCTCTCTCCACTCTATCTAATAACACTGATACACCTAAACACATATATGCTGAAAAGATAAATAATCACCAATATCCGTATTTCATGCTAAACCAGCAATCATCAGTTGAAAACACATTTTTTATTTATGATTCTGATGGAAATAATGTTTATTTTTATTTATGAAAAAATAAATAAGCATTAATTTCAACTACATATTTTGCATTCCTTTTAGAAATAATTGTTCAAAAAAAAAATGCTGTAATAAATTTACTCAACCGTATATTTAAAATGTAAGGCTTTTCTTATAGTTTCTAGAAATATATTAAGTTTCTAGCTAACTTAGCTATTGAATTTTAATGTCCCCTCCCCACCTTCTTATTTAAAAAAATACGGTTTGCTTTTAAAAAAAACTGAAAATAAAAACAATTACGTCCAACAAAATAATCAATTTAACTTATCTCTAAAATGAATGTACTTTGAATTGGCAAGTAATCTTAAACTAATCGAGTATTTGTTAAACAAACATGGCTCAGACTGCAATATATATATAGTAATCATTAATTGGCTTTGATAACATATCTTTGGGGAATTTTTTTCCCTTTCAAGTACTATTACTTTTCAATATATTGAACAATTTTTAAAAATGAACTTTTAAATACTTAAAATCTTTTGATTCTCTCTTTATTTTTTTTAATATTAATATTTTTAAGAAGTGTAAAAAGATTACCCATTCCTTTTATAAATTGACGAATACTTAAGAATATTCTGAAATAGTGTACGTATATCTTATTTCGCTATTCGCTATTTTGCTTCTAGATGTCAGGACAGTCTGATTTACGAGTTTAAATATCTATAGAAGTAAACGGAATATTGGGTGCGAGTTAATTTATGATAATAGCAAGGAAAGTAGTTTACTGTTTAAGGCTCGATCAGGATCTTTAGCAACAAGGGAATATACATAAAAATGGAAAAATAAGGGTGATTTAGTCTGAAAGTTATAATATAAGGAAGGCATAGAAAATATTTGGCATTTGTTAATTGAATGTAAATGCCTACAAGCAGAAAGGGTACAATTAATGAAGTTGTGGGAGAATAAATATAAACAAAGTGATTATACAGAAATTGGGTTCTTGGTTTTATGCTAGGTTTGGGAAAAGATAAAGAGGATTTAGATATAAAGGCTATAGAGTTGACAAAGATTATATTGTGGAAATGGGATGGAGCAGGATAGAGAAGAATATGGCAAAAACAGGGTGGGGAATGAGATGGGAAGGTGGTTAACAGGTTTCTCCAGGCATAATGGCTGAGAGATTCCTGTCTCCGAAAAAGGAGAAGCCACAGTACATCGCATCCAACAAATTAACTAGGAAATAGAATAAATTAAGCAAAAAGATAAAATCAGTAATTTGAAATTCATTCACGATTAATATTTAATCCAATAATGGTAACCTATGTGGACATTATAATGATACCCGAGATAGAAATGAATAAAAAAATTATTTAAGTATTAGATCGTATAAATCAAAATAAAAAACAATAATATTCGGTTAATATTCAAGTCATCTGAATATATATTTATAGTAAATTTTTTGTTGTTTATTTTACGTATCTTTCCTTATATTAAAATTTAATCTACTGTGTGTTTGACCACTCTGACTACAATTAGAACATAAAAACAGTAAAATTGTAAAGTCAAATCCTTTCAAATATATATCGATTGCTCACTAGCAGTCTTCTTTATTGGTAAACAGAGTTTGTCCGTATATTACAAAGAGTCTACCGAAAGCGAAAAGATAAGGTAAATAAAACAGCCTTTAAATAACCAACTGTGTAATAAAGACTTTCCTAAAGTTTTCTTATAGAGAAGACAGTTTTTATTTGGTTTGCTATTTCCTAGTCACTGAGAATTGGCGTTTTTCCCTCATTGTTTTTATTTCGAAGCTGAGAATAGTTTAATTCGGTTATTGACCAATACTGGATAGTTAGCTAGTTTGACTATAGTACTTACGGCTAGATGAAAGAAAAATCATGTTTAAAAAAATTTTAAGTTTATTTTATCCAGATTTGAACCCAGGTTGTAGGCATGTCAAATGGATATGCTATTTTTGTATCGCATGAGTGTAAAGATAACATTTTTATTCGAAAAATAAAAAAAAGGGTAGTTAAAGAGAGAAAATGATATAACTGATTTTGTTACAACATGCACATCTACCTTATATATGTGTAGCTATAAGGATAGAAATGAACTTCACATTCCCTTTGAATTCATAAATAATTTTAGCAAAGTCATACATTTAGCAATCAATTTTTTTTTAATGCAGAAGCCTACTTTCTTGACGTAATTCTTGATGTAAAACTGTTTACATTAATAATAGTTTTTACAAATGACTTGTTTATTAAATCCACTGAAACCCACAGCTATCAATCCTACAAGTAACCACTCAAAACTATCAAGATTTAATATTCTATATAATCAATTTTTAAAATTAAAAGAATATACTATGTTGAAAAACTTCTCTGACAAAATAGTAAGCTTTCATGAAATAAAATTTATAATATTAAATATACGCTATATTATTGGAGAAAATAAATATGAAGCTATCAAAGAGAAACTTTCCTTCCAAAGAAAACCAATCAACTGGATAATCTATCATTAACCTCACATTTAACAGTAATTATCCTGTCTTAATTATATACCATAAAAATACTTTATTATTTAGTGAACAATTTTTTTAGACCAAAATGTAATAAAAAGGAACCTATAAAGATTCCAACAAGAAGTTAGATTCTCAAGCCATAGATGTTAATCCACATTTACAGTAGATCATTGACTTTTAAATTCTGTTTATGAAATAGATGAGCACAATGATTATAAATTATCCAGAATCTGCTAATGAGACTTTAATGCATTTGGGGAAATTAAATCAAATTGACTTTATTGTTAGATTTTAATTTTAAATAAAATTGTTTGGAATCTCATAAGGATTTCATTTTTTACATACAATTATTCAATTGTAGATTTTTTGTTGAATTTCTAAAAAGAAGCTCTTGATTTGAAACAAGTATCTTAGGTAGTGAAACTATATCTTGAGTGATTGGATTAAGTCTGATCAACATACTTTTATACATTTCCTATGAAAAACATCTCTTTTGAAATTTGGTGAAGGAATATATGAAAAAAAAGGTCATTGCAATGTGATAGATTTAGGTGAACCATTAACATTTTTCATGGTAATACTGAATTTAGTATCTAAAATTAAGTGTGGGAATTCTTCTTTCAGCAGGGGCACAATATTCACCTGTGGAATATGCTAATGATAAGGAAGTTACCTATAAAGTGATTGCATCAAGATGCTAAAATAGTGATGGGCAGTTTCCAAGAAGATAATTTCTAGAAATTAATTTTGATCTAATCTTAGGCAAATGAAATAAATAAATTAAACCAAGAAGATAATTTCTAGAAATTAATTTTGATCTAATCTTAGGCAAATGAAATAAATAAATTAAAAAAAAAAACAAAACCATTATCCAAGATTATTTCTCAAATAGCATGTCAACTATAGGGAATTAATTAGAAAATTAAAAAATAAATATATTTTTTAAAAATCAATCTCATCTTTAATAAATCTAATTATCACATTATAACATCCATCTTAAAATTATATAAAACCCAAATAATAAATTAAAGGCCTTGCGATTGGAAAATTATAATTACTATCAAATATGACTCAATATCATTAAAACTATTTTCAATAGAAGATATTTTTTACAAGATTATTTAAATTAAAATTATCAACCCTATTTATAATCATTCTATCGATAATCACATCTAGGAAGTTGATTCTATCTCTTTTTCAATACAATAAGGTATGATTTTAAATGATACCTATAATATCACTTACAGTATGATAAAGAACATGTGTTTATAATCTTTTCATTCTATTTTTAAAAATTTCAGCATCTTTATAAATTTCCAATGTATCTATATTGTGCAAGAGAGTCCACCTCCATATAAAAAATAGGAAAACATCTATAGTTTTTCCTTGTGGGAACCTGGAAAGCCCCCATAGAACTTTCCAATATCTATTTCATCTTTTTCTTTAAACAACCAAGATATTTAAAATGATTTATTTTCCCCGATTTCAAGTGTTGGAATTTTTTTCTTTTCTCTGATAAAGAACTGAAATTTTTCAACAAATAATAAATAAACATTTTAATCATCTTTTGAACTGGAAAAAGCAAAACACACACGAAAGCAAACAAAAAGAAATATCAATTTTCTTACACCTAAAATTCTTTTCAAACCGTATTTATCGTTCTATCCTGTTACAATGTGATGACAATTTCTTAAAATGAAAACAAGAAACAAACACCTGTTTCCTTTCATTTCAGAGCTGATCTCCTGTACCTTCCCTCCTTGAAGATTTTTGAGAATTTCATTCCCTATCGAACAAACTGCAAACAAAAAACCCTCCACTTCCTTTCCTCAAACCGCTATATGATTTTTGATTCTTTAACCACATGAATTTAGGTAACATAATTAGCTGAAAACACACAAAACCGATTGTATATCGATTTCCCGTATAACTATTGGGCCAATTTTGGTCCATTTCCCCTAATCCAACTTTTGAAGACACCCATTAAATCTCCGTTCCAAGCCTTCCTTTTAATAGAGGTGTTTGTTCCGAACAAGAGTGAAAGAACATAGCCCCTTTTCTTTAAAGGACAAAACTTCCCTGTTCAGCCCGGCGCGTTAGTGACGTCGCTTCGCAAAGACGACACCGCTTTTTCGTTTATCCTTTTCTTCTTTCTGTTCCTTTTTTTGGTCTTCCCCCTTCCAGAAAACCTGCCATTAATCATTTTTAATGAGCCCAAGAATAAATTTAATTATATTCATAACCCACTTCTTAAGAGAATTCCACACTTTAGTAATATGACAGAACTGAAAATCCAAATTAGCAATTTTAGTTTTTAATAACAGTTGAAATTTAGTGTACATAGTAGATTCTTCTAAAGAATAAACATCACTTATTTTGTGAGTGTAATTGGAATAATATCTATCTTTAAGCAACTATCATTTTAATATTAGAGTGTGTTAATCTATGATTTGCAATTGTAAATGTTGATGTAATGTAAATTTCTCTTATATTTTGATTCCTAACTATAATGCAATCTATCAAATGCCATTGTTTTGAGTGAGAATACATCCATGATCTTTTATAGCAATTTTTCTGCTCAAATAACGAGTCTGTGATAATAAGTCTATGTGTTGTGCATAAATTCAATAATATTAGACTATTTGAATTTATAATAACAATATCATTATTTTTCAATAAGTTTTGATCAAAATCTGTTATTTGCATCAGTGCTTGTATTTTAAAGTATTTAAGAATTGATTTTCTAATCATACTGCTGTAATGATGTTATCCAACGAGGAATAAAATCTTTCCTTTTCTGAATTTAAGATTGAAGCATAGGCACTAATAAAATGACCACTAATATTATTGCCAAGGTGAGTTGTAATGCCAATAGGCTTTTGTCGATATAATAAGAAATTTCAACAAAAAGAAAATACTAAATTAGACTATACAGCAAATCGTAATGTTATGCTTTCTCCTTTCATTGATTAACTTGCCTTTTCAAAAAAAAAAACTTGCATTTATTCACCTACGCTATTAAATTTTCTTACTCTGGAAGACAAATTTCTCTAACAGCAATTAAATCAATCTTAAACCTTGGAAGCTATTTAGCCATCCTTTAAGTCCTCCGTCATGGTTCTTAAGTGTTGGTATCAAGTAAAGATTCTATATTCCATGCACTTACATTCAGGGGGGAAAAGGTTTATAATATATATAATATATATCTTTAATACTATCACTGCCTCTTGCTTTATCTCTACCACTTAGATTATTATTATAATCTTTTATATGTGTATATATTACAAAATATGTACTTAAGAAAGAGAACGTCAAATATTATAAGTACGTTATATAATTTGTAATTATTCAATGAATAAATAAAGTGATTGAATGCACTCATTCGTAATAATCTTATATATATATATGGGTGTGTATGTGTATCCAGAGAAAGGAGAATTTGATGAAAAACTAAGAAAGAGATATTAAATAATATTATAAATTTGTTATATAATTTGTAATCATTCAGAAGCTAATCTAAAAATGGTAATTTATATCTTACATTCGATCTTTTTTTTTTAAAAAATTTCAACCTGGAAAATAATCTTGGATTTTTGAGAGTAATGAAGATATTTCAATATTAATACAGTTATTATTTAGCTTGTTACTGTAATAACAATAATTTTTTAATCCGTTTTAGTTATGTATTTAGGATGTAGATTTTTTTTTTTAACTATTAACAAAACATAATAAAGTAATCTGTACAGATTTCAACCAGGAGATAGAATGATCAATGGCTTTATTAAGTCTTTCACTCCTCCACAATAATTCATTATGAGGTTCATAGTTAGTATTTTATCACATTTCATAGATTAATAGCTGATAAATTCACTTATCAATCACATGAGTGCAATGAATATGGATTGTTCTGAATCTGTTGAAGAGACTCCTGTTGCATCAAGGAAGATTCAATCCAATGGCTTTATTGTTGAGTCTGGAGAAAAAAATTATTTGGTGCAAAATCCTATTTTTTATATCATAATTTTTTAAATGCATATTCTTGACTTGCAAAAAGTGGATATTAATTTGAAATGAGTCTTAGATGGTGAAACTATATCTTGAATTTTTAACAAGTCTGGTCTGCTTAACAGCTTTTTATTTATTTTTTAAGAACTTCTGATATCTGGTGGAGGAATATGTGAAAAAAACAAAAAGCCATTGTGATGAAATAGACTTAAGTGTATCACAAACAGTCTCATGATAATATCCAATTGAATATTCAGAAGTTTAGAATGGGAGTTCTTTCTCTAAATAGTGGCACAATATTCACCAGCAGAATATGCTCATACTAAAGAAGTTACCCTTAAAGCTCCAAGTAGTATTAGCTAGCTTTCCAGGGAGGATAATTTTGATTTAATTTTGGTTAAATGAGAAAAATAAGTGAGAATGTGTCACAAAGTTGTGTTTCAATTTCTTATTGCAAAAGGTTATATTCAAATTATTAGATGATTTCTTATTGTTTAAATAAAAAGGTAAGCATAATACCTTTCTTTGATTGGGTGTAACCCCAGTCTTTGAAAAAGATTTGCAAACTTCGCATATTTTTATTGAAAGATGTTTTTATTTCTGAAAAGGAATTATTTTGGGGAAGTGTCATATCTGACCTTGCCTTCAGAAGTGGATTAGTCCAGGTTCCTTCCTTATCTGATCAAATTGAGCACTCATTGCTGCTAACCAATGTGTATACTAGTGGATAATCAATGTATAAACATGGTCAAAGAGAAAAACAAGTATGGCCAATGTGTAAACATGTGTGTAAAATCCTACCATTGGTTAAGCTCTCTGAATCCGATTGCTGCCAGTAAGATTGGGATCTGACAATAAATAGTGAGCCTTTTTGGAGGCAAACCAGAGAGAACATCTGCTAACCTGAATGACAGCATGCACTCTTAAGAGAGACAACATCTGTTTACCT
Source organism: Epiperipatus broadwayi (assembly GCA_028023455.1). Lineage (NCBI taxonomy): Eukaryota > Metazoa > Onychophora > Udeonychophora > Euonychophora > Peripatidae > Epiperipatus > Epiperipatus broadwayi. Next base: position 10,277,049 of record JAQFVV010012411.1, read on the forward strand.
GAATGTGTTCTCCATTGGAACCACTTCCAACACTGGTGTTTTTACTAGTCACTAATCAATATGTCTACACAGTGAGTCAGGTTCCATGATATGATTGGAAGCTGCTATGACTACAGAAGACTTGAGGCATCTGTCTAGTATAGCTGGAAGAGTCATTTAGCAAACATGAGGCAAGCTGTCCAGTATAGCTGGAAGAGTTTAGACTAGAAGTCACGAGGTAAGCTAATATATACAGCTGGAAGTAAGTCCAGTCATTTGGAATGACTAGCTCATTATTGGCTAAGTTATATGTCAAATTGTATTTATTGTTGTGTAATATGTATGTATATTTGTTTTAATAAATTATACATGTTAAATAGTAAGTGTTTATGTTTTTGATATTACTGCTGGTTTGAGTCTTAACTCTGCAATTCACCAAACACAACAGGAAGTCAAGGAAATACGATAGGAATAAATGAATTTCCTTAATTTTGATTCAGGAAGATCATTGCTGATGTAAATATCACAAATATGATACAGCTCATATTTTTATATTACAACACTGTGGAGGGGAAAAAATGTTTAATAAATACTTGTCACCAAAATTGAGTAATAAATATTTAAAATGCCATGTGCTGCATGTGTGTATATATATTTATGCCACGAGTAAACTGCCTAAAAAAATTGAAAGAAGGATTGGTCTATCCATTTGGTTATATTTTATAAATTTACTTTATGATATAGGAAATAATATTGGTGAATTACAGTATAAATTAAGAAGGAAAAAGGCTTTTGATATCTAACGAATTTTGAATAGAGTTGTTTCTAAAAATCTAAATTTGAATCTTTTCTAGTTTGCCTTTTCTGAACTGAATTTTAAAGAAAATCTCCAACATTTTTATAACAAATCTGATGGAGGATTTGAATCTGGGATTAAAATTTTGAAATTAATAAAAATAGTTAAATTATGCACTATAATTAAAAGTTGGCAATAAATTTTCCTTCTTCCTACATTATGAAATATAAAGAAGGTGCGAAAAGAAAAACTTTTTTCTTCTTTTTTATTTCATTTATTTATATATAAAAATCACACTATAAGGTAGGTAAAATTTATATTCACAACATATTTTGGAGAGAGTAAAAAGAATATTTTTCAAAAATATATTGTGTGATGCAAAGTCAAAGGTCATATTTTTCAAACTGATGTTTGTTTGAAAACATGTTGTTTTAACAATTGTAAATAGGTATAAATAGATCTGAAACAAGGAACTAGGCATTCTTATTATAAATTCTTAGTACGGAATTCCAGCAATTCTGATTCCATATTGCTTTGCATTTCAATCTTATTTACTTTTAAAGCAGTGTTGCAGTTATCCATGCTGAAGAAACAACTGCTGGTTAAAAATATTTTCCACCATAACTTGGATAGCTATATTTCGCTGACTGATTTTAAAGTATTTTTTAATACTCCAGTTATAACAATCAGTGTGATGATTTTATTTAGAAGAAATTTATCTATCATGTGTGACTAGATAAGCAAAAATCACACCAATCAAAATGCCAGGAAAGAGTAGTTGGATCCAAAAAATAATGTTAAAATTTGCATAACCAGTCAGCAAAATGCCTCGATAATACTGTGAAGGAAGAAATGGACAGTGCTGTACAAATTACTTAAGACTTACTGATATTATACTTCATATAACATCATCAGTGATGCTGTATTTACTCTCTAACATCACCAGTATCCATGTAAAAGAGCTATGATCATTGGAGAGACCAATGAGGACAACAGTAAAATATTAAAAAAATAATATCTACAAACACCATGTTTTGTGACTGTTTCAATATTTAACATAGTAAGATTTTAAACAAGGCAAAACTCTCCATACAGTAGTGCCACCCTGTGCCAACCAGAGTAATCGATGGATGCTAGTATAAGAGATGGTGATCATGTGATAGTAAGATCTTATTAATGTAAATGCTGTAAGGTCTTAAACTTAGCTTAAACTTAAAATGTCTTTTATTACTATAATATTTAATTTTTTTGTGCATATGTTGATAGTTGAAAGTATATAAACAACAGTTTTATTTATTCATTATTAATAAATTGTTAATTTTTTTATAGGATTCCATTTAATTTGTGTTTGTAACTCAATCCAAATATATCCTTTTTACACACACATGCTAGTTAATATCCGCAGCCCTGAGAAATTATGTAATCTACTGAGGATGTGCAGGAATGTCAGTAATAATGGATGATACAGTTTTATTTATTCATTATTAATAAATTGTTAATTTTTTTATAGGATTCCATTTAATTTGTGTTTGTAACTCAATCCAAATATATCCTTTTTACACACATATGCTAGTTAATATCCGCAGCCCTGAGAAATTATGTAATCTACTGAGGACATGCAGGAATGTCAGTAATAATGGATGATGATTATTCCTTTAAAAGTTTTCCAAGAGTAAACTTTCTCTTTAGAAACTGACAAACAAGTAAATACTTTTTGGAGTGCTTGTACTTTTAAATTATAAATCATCATCACTATACTGGTTAATATTATTATATATTTGAATTAAACTTCATTTGAATTTTATTAATCATTCAATTTTCATATTTATCTGAACCAAAATTTATGGTATGAAGATACTATTTATATTATATATCTTTGATTGTATGTATTCAGGTTCAAACCCATCAAACTCATCTTTTCTTTAGTATATATATATATATCAAATCTGTGTGCTGCAGAATATTCTGGTACAAATTAATTGTTACAATAAATATATCAAATAAAGTAGATGAGAAACGAAATCTTGAAAAAGATTATTCTGTAAATCAATACAGAGCATAATTTGCTACAAATGAAAGATTAACAATATTACAAATTAACTGCAGCTTAGTACTGCTTTTGACCATGCAAATCATATGTATAGCATTAGGTAAAGTCAGATTTGTGAGAGAGGGGAAGTAGAGAATGAACATATAAAGTAATTAATATGTAAATTGATAAATTTATATATTTCACTTGCATAATAAAGCAACATATGAATCCTTTTTATTTATCATGTGGGTGTTGTTGGCAATAAACCATGTATCTTTAATTTTTCTCTTTTGATCATTGCACATAGTGCAAACTAAGCAGATTGAAGTTGTGACCAGAATTGATCTCATATTCCAGGAATACCAATTTTAGGTTGCCATTTGTTTTAGTGCAATTACATATAATTCTAACCAAGATGCAGGATTCACCATAATAAATTGCAATCTACTATGATTATCACAATGTTTTTTTTTAATTTTTTTAATAGAAAGCATTTTGTCAAGTTAATTAATAGTTTCTTCTCCATTTGAAAATTCTAGAAACTTTTATAAGAAGGTTATTTTTACACAGAGAATCATAAGCTGAGGCTAGATCAATAAAGATCAAATCAGGTTTTTTATTTATTTTGGAAGCCTTTTAAAAGATGGGGTCGATTTAAACAGCAACTGGCCTAAACACAGCCCACTTTATAAGTAGATGGCATTTAATTATTGAGCAATCATTTTTTGAATTATTGCTAGGTTTATTTGATTTAAAACTATTAGATACCTGGTATATTGGCTTCAGTTAGAGTTTTATAAATTTCTTCTCAGAACAGGATACTTTCAACTATAGGAGTGTAGATTTTAAGATTGTTTGGAATTTAGGTTGTCTATGGGGGATATTACTAATTCAGAAGTTAATAATAAACTATTTTTTGCTTAAATAAAACACATTATGAATTGTTCCTATTCCCCTAACCTGCTTTATTAATGTTTATCCTTGTTTGACATCATAAAGTAAATGTCACATGATCACTATTTCTTATGCTTGCTCAAGCTATTAAAATAGGCAAATCTCTCCATACAGTACTGCCATTCAGTGCAAGCCAGAGTAATCAATGGATGCCAGAAAGTTTGTGCATAAAATCCTTATCTAGTTCCTACTCATCTAATATCCCCAGGCTAGTTTCTAGCTTGGGATTTTCATCAGTGAAGAGCCTTGGATCTGAGAGCACTGCACCTAGATCTTAAGAACTAATGCAACTCTCCACCTGGTATCCCTACTTAACTACAAAACTATGAGTCTAAAATTGAAAACACAACCATATTTTCAATCCAAGCTCATTAGCTTATGTAGTCATATAGGTCTGAATTCAGTTCAATACTCATACATTTTTGTGTCTTTGGTTCTTTAATAACCATACTCATCACTATCCTATTACACAGGATTGGTAATAAACCAGTAAATATCACATGATCACCATTTCTTATGCTTGCTTAAGCTGTTAAAACAGGCAAAACTCTTCATACAATAGTTCCACTCAGGGTACACCAGAGTAATCAATGAATGCCAGAAGATTTGTGCATAAAATCCCTATTTAGTACCTACTCATCTAATATCCCCAGACTAGTAGGCACTAGATAGGGATTTTATGCACAAACCTTCTGGCATCCATTGATTTCTCTGGCTTGTACTGAATGGCACTACTGTAAGGAGAGTTTTTCCTGTCATAAAGTAAATGCATGTTGATTAAGTCTACGCCATTCTAAAAGTTGACAATGTGCTTAATTCTTATTTAAATATGTCCAAAGAGACTACATGAAATAAAATCTTATAAGAAAGTGTAGGAAGATCTGGAAGATGAGGTAGGGCTAATTTGTATTAGGAGATTGTAAATATTGCATTCATTAAAATTATGAATAAAAACATACAAATGTTTTTTCTTTTTTTAATGAAAGGTGGTTGCAATACCATTTAAACTATCTTCCATTGATGTTGTTTACTTTACAAGATGGTTTGAATCAAAAATAGTCATACCATGTTTACAGTGCATTCAATAAGCAATCAATGCAAATCTAGGAATTTTAATAAGATATGCAGCATCAGAAAAATAATGAATCTTCCAAAATACAATTACATAAGGATTATAAACAATTAATTTGTAAAGGGTTTCCATTTTTGATTTTGATATATCCTCAATGTTAAGTTGAAATAATTTTATTGGGTTTCCTAAGTCAAGAGAAAGTTGCTCTGTAATCCTGGTATGGCAGTTCCTATGCTCATGTGTACTATTTTCAGCATAGCCATGATAGGACTGTCACCTACATAACCTTTTAAAATCAATCTTTGACACAAATGAAATAATTGTTCCCATATAATGCTTTATTAGTAGAAGTGTATACATGTGCAAATATATATAAATATGATATAAATGTTTATTTATTAAAGTATTTATATAAAAAAAATTAATTGATAATCTATAGATCACATAAAAGAATTTACTACCTTGAAATTACAATGTAAAAGTTAATAGTATGCATTAAATTTTGCATTTCTCTTTTTTTTTTTAATCTGCAAATTGTATATATATAGTACAATTTTTCAATTTTTTTTTGATCAATAAAAACAAGAGAAAGTTATTAGGGAAAAAATCATCTAAGAACATTTATTAGAAAATCCAAATGGTTTAGCAAAACAAAACATTTTCTTAATTAAGTAGGTTTCTTTTTTCTTCAAATTATTAACAGAAAACTGATTTGATATACCGTCAAAAAAAAAAGTTCATTTTGTTTCCTTGGAAATAACAAAACAATATAATTCTTGTTGTTGATAAATTTTGAACAAATTGAATTCCTTATTGAACAATGTTTATGATTACTCGTACAGCCAGTTTTTTTTAAGGAATCTGTCACACATCAATTAAACTGTAGTAATTGGCTTTCTATATATAGTGAACAGTGATAAAGATATGTGTACGTGAACATGATCTGGACCAATTGATGAGTGCTGGCTCAGCGTAAAATGTGCATCTTGGGATCATACATCTTTTTTACACGTCTTTGGTCATGTTTATGATTACATCGCTCTACAGGGTGTTAAAGCAGATAAAAACCAGTCCCTAACTTGTGTGAGAATGGTGTAGTGAAAATTATATTAAGTGGATAATCTCTAGTCTAATGAATAACTAATAAAAATTATTCATCTATCACAGTAGTTTTTTTTTAATTAATCAACAACATCAAATATTATTATAATAAGTGATATCATTTAATTCTTACTTAACTATTATTCCCATGTAACCACTGCACCTACTGCTGGAACAATCACTTCTTTACTTGTATGCTACCAAAAAGAAATTATAGAAAACGAGCAAAAAATAAAAACAGTAAAATTCATAAACTAATTAGAAGGATACAAATTTTATCTATATACATTATTTTCCAGTGCTGTCAAATTTTACACTTTCACTGAAATATGTGAATCTCATTCAAGCATATTTTTAGAATATAAATGAATGGAATGCATGTATGTGAAAGAGGTGGGCATTTGTTTTGAAGCGGCTTTAATGCACAAATCTAATGATTATAGCAATTCTAGTAAGCCTAATAGAATTCATATAGCGCTTTATATAAATAATAAAATAACTATTAATTTAAAAAATGCATTCTTAAGTCTATCATTTATTTAACAAAAATAAATTATCCATTAATCTAAATAATAAAAAAGAGTTTTTTTATAACAATTAAAAAATAAATAGTAAGTTTTATTTTTTGAGGGAGTGTGTTTAAGTGAATATATATGCAATCATTAGTACATGATATATAAATAGATGGGTTTTTTGCATTATTGTATTTTTTTAATTATTTTTATTTATAATCTTAATTTTGTTTATTTATTATAATTTTTAAATTAAATAATAGGATAGATATGTATACTTAAATGTCAAAAAGCATCGGTGTTTGTGTCTGAGTGTTAGTATTGAAAACAATTATGTACCTACAAAATAGTACATATTATATAAGCAAAACATTTATTTTATGTTTTAGAGCTCTTGGAATACCATACAATAAATATGAGGATTCCACTATATTGTTCATTGAACAACTTTTTTTTTTTTTACAACAGTAATTTCTATTATAATTATTAAATTTAAAGAATATAATGAAATAAAATAATTGCTCAAAAGGCTTCTTAATTTGATTGTTAGAATAAAGGTATGATGAGAGACTTTGTCTTATTTCAGCAGAAGCATTTCCAAAATGAAATACTTTCAGAAATAAAATCAAATGCTAACAGCAGTTTGAAATTGCTTTCTTTTTTAAACTATATTCATATCTAATTTTAATTACAGTAAAATACTTTCCTGCATTTGAAAGCTCTTTCATGGCTGATGCTTTAAAATAAATATATTATATCTAGAGAAATGTACCTTAATGCAATGAAGAATTTATTAAATTTATGATGTATTTGTAAATATGTAGAAGCACAAATGAATTGTATTAAAATGATGACATCATTGACAAAACATTCCAGTAGTGAACATAATACTCTATTGCCTAATTATTCAACCTCCTTTAGATTAAATAATTTAAAATATGACTTTTTATAAAGTAATAAATCATAAAAAAAGATTTTTACATCAGATCAATGAACATTTATGGTCAAACTGTTAAGATAATGGCACAATTATTACAATCAACAATATGAGTGTTTAATCTCTTTTTAAAAATGAGTATGGTATGTTAGCATTAGGAAAGTGGAAATAATGTTTACAGGAGCAGTAAGAAGTTATTGAGAAGCCATGTTATTAATAATTTAAAAAATATTATAAGAACAAATAAAAGTTGCAACTATGATTAACATTCACAAAAAAAGATCTATAAAGCTGCTTTAAAAAAATAATTTCAGTAAGAAAACAAAACAGCAAAAAAATATAAAGTGTTAACAAGCAAATGTGAATTATAAACAATTAAATCTAGCTGCTGAAATTAGAAATGAAAAGTGATAAATATATCTTTTATTTTTTATAATATAAACCATGAACTATGAGACTGTTTTATTTAAATAATGTAAGTATAATTTGATGGAAAGTCTGTATTGTTAGAGACATTCTTTGTCTTGCATAATTATAAACTTATTAGCTTCATTATAATATATAAAATAATTCAAAATTGTACTAATTTTTTATCATGTTTCTATTAAAATTATTTACTAGTTTAATATATTATTATTAAAATAAATCTATCATATAAAATTAATTAGCATAAGTAAATAAATTTATATTACATTTAAGACATTTAGTATTGTATGCATTCAGAATAAATTATGGTGAAACCACAGCAAATGTATCAATAGGCACTACTTTAATTATATGCTCTTCAAAAAAAATGTAAACAAAATAAAAAGTAAAAATATTAAAATTCATAAATGTAATAAATTTTATGCTATGGCCACCACTATTTTTCCATCTCAAATACTGTATTTATTAATGATGTTTCTTTCACTTACATTAGCTGATAACAAAAATTCTATTTCATATCCATGGGGGGAGTTATTGAAGGGAAATATTATCTTCCAGAATGTATTTAATTTCAATAAAAGTCTGACATTTTGCTATTCATTTTATTTAAAAAAAATAAAGATACAGTATAATGAATTTATTTTTGAATGAATGCGAATGAGAAAACACATATACAAGTAAATGTATATTTAGATGTTTCAATTTATTATTAGTAAATTCTTTTTAAAAAAAAAAAATTTGTTTTAATATGTGCATATTCAATTTAATGATGTGTATATTATAATAATATTAAATAATAATTGTTGAAAATGAATTAAACAGCATATATATATACTATATAAAGTATTTTCATTAAAAAATATACATTGGGTATAAAAGTATGAACATGCTATATCACCCTCCTACTTTAAACAAGATTGTTTAGTTAATATAAATGTCTTTTAACTTTAATTACAATTTATATATATTTTTAAAGGATTCTTTTTTATTGTTATAGTTTCTAGGCTGCAAGTTTTACCATCTTTTTAAGCAAATTTTAAAAATCATCTTCTTGGTAATAAAATTTAAATTTTTTAAAAAGTCATACTTTAAAAGTAGGTGATTGAGATATTCTTCAAAGGTGATTTAATGGCTAAGAGTTGGCTTATTACTCCAAATTCTTTGGCATTGGCACTTTTCAGGCAGCAATCTTTGGTATTTGCATGGTTTAAAGAGTCAAGCCTATATATTTTAAGAAGTTAACCACCCATCTGTTGGTTCCTATGAAGCACATTATAGAGAAAATATAGAAATAAAACAAACTCCTTTTTAAAACTTGCTTTTTATATGACTATAATGATGATAAAGACATCCAACGTTTCGACTATTTCATAGTCTTTTTCAAGGTACACTAAAATAAAATATATACAATAATAAATATCACATATTCCAAAAAAAATAAAATAAAAATATATATAAAAAAATAAAAAAATATTAAATTAAAAATTACTAAATATGTTCATAACCAAAAATTTACTTTATCTCCCACTCCCCCCCCCCTTTTTTTTTTTCTATTACAAACAATCACAACCTAAACACAAACATTTTATATTATTTTATTTATCTTTTTTCTTTAAAAAAAAATCTATATATATCCTTTAAAACATTTAATTAAAAACCTATTATTTTCTTTTCTCTTTTTTCATTAACATCTTATTTAATTCTGGTTTTATTTCATTAATGTACATCCTTCCTTAATGAAATAAAACCAGAATTAAATACAGATGTTAATGAAAAAAGAGACAAGAAAATAATAGGTTTTTAATTAAATGTTTTAAAGGATATATATAGATTTTTATTTTTTTTTAAAGAAAAAAATAAATAAAATAATATAAAATGTTTGTGCTTAGGTTATGATTGTTTGTAATAGAAAAAAAAAAAAAGGGGGGGGGGAGTGGGAGATAAGGTAAATTTTTGGTTATGAATATAATTTGTAATTTTTAATTTAATATTTTTTTATTTTTATATATATATTTTTGGAATATGTGATATTTATTATTATATATATTTTATTTTAGTGTACCTTGAAAAAGACTATATGAAATAGTAGAAACATTGGATTTCTTTTTCATCAATTTATAGTCATATAAAAAGCAAGTTTCAAAAAGGAGTTTGTTTTATTTCTATATTGGATATTTATGAACTATTTTGGAAAGAAGAACTGTGTGATTGATATATTAAATTATTTTATTATAGAGAAAACTAACAACATCATTTAGTAAATAATGTTCTGTATTGCAAATTGTTATTAATTAACTTTTCTTGTTGACTAATCACCACAGTATAATAATATATGCATAACTATCTAAATTTTATGATCATAGACAGTATAAGTATTTTAAATCCTTGGCTGGTAAATTAGATTTCTACTGACAATCTCTTAAACAAAAAAATTTAACCAACTTTAATTTAAATTGGGCTTTTTAAAAAAAAACTTCCCACCACATGATGAATATCTCTTTATCCAGTCAAATATATATCTTTCTGTTTTAATTAATATCTTTTTTAAATATGATAATTAAATTCATTGCTTAAAATACTTTTTTCTTGAATAAAAAATGTTTCTTATCTTAAAACCGTAATTAAATCGATTAACATTTGCATTTGAAATGCAGATTAATTGTTTTACAAATACAAATTATATTTCTTATTCTTTTACATTTCCAAAATTCTTTTATGAAAAGCAACAAAGTATAGTTTAATTTTCTATTATCTAAATAATTTAATTAATTCTCATTCTTTATACACATACACAAAATTGCTTTTATTTGTGATAATAAAAAAAACTATTATGAATTTATCAAATTTCAATTTTTTTTATTATTTTTTTTAAAACTAAATACTAATAACTCATTTATGCATGCACATACACACTCCTATGAAGACCCAGCTATTTAGATTATAAGCTTATGTTTTTTTTTCCTTGTAGTCTAAACTTTAAAATATTATTTGCTTTTTTTTTTTTTAAAGCTAAATAATTTATAATGAAGAATGATTTTTAGATTCAGAGTTCAATTCTGAACTAGAACAATATAAATCAAAAATGTTTAACATTATTAAAATAATGTTATGCTCATTAAATAGCTTATACTAAAATAAAGACTGATATAGATAATAAAAATTATTTCATGTGGTTGCATATCCAATTTTTTAATATTTTAAGTCATTATCGGCATCCACTAATAAATATGACCATTGTATAAAGAAATAAAACAAAGAGAAAAAATGAAAGGTTAAGAAAACAATGCAAGAAAAAAAGAATGGAGTCAAATAAGTGTATAGTATATATAAAAGATGGATTCATTAATATACAATATTATTTTGACAATAAGTGCAGAATAAAGTGTGAAGCTCGAAAAGCACATGACAAACAGACCTAGCAATAAAAAACAATTAGAAAGTAGCTTTAAAAATTGCTTGAAATCACTTCGAAACTATTTTACAAACTGAATTTTCTAACTTAATTTATGATTCAAATATATTAGTTTGTCTTCTGTTATTTTCTAAAATAATTTGAATAATTTGATTCAATAGCTTTATCTAAATCACGTTTTTTATATATAGCAATAAAGTAATTTTATTTATTTAATTAAATATGTTAAGCTTCAATTTCATGCATAAATTATCATAAATAAGAGCAAGTAGTAGCAATTTTTTGTTCTGCATTTTTTTTAAAAATTATTTAATATTTTCTTTTATTATTAAAATAAGTATATGAGAGATGACCCAAAAATAACCGGAATTTTATAATAAAAAATTGTTGTTATCTTTTAAGTGTTATAAATTTAATCTCCTTCAAAGTACTGCCCATTTAATACAATACAACAGTTTTAAACATGTTTTTCACTTTTCAAAGTAGTTCAGAAACTCAAAGTGAAGCTTTTTAATATCTACATTTTTTTTTCACCACTTCTAAGTCAGCAATAAAAAATAAAAAAAAGATTGGGGTTTTATTTCATTTGAAAGAATAAAAAGAAGCCACATAGTTAGAGATTGAGTGAATATGACTGATAGATAAGCTGTATCATGTTGAATTTAATTTAAATTTAATTCACATTCCAGTCTTCTCACAGAGGAACTGTTTGCACTCCTCACTTTGCCACAAAATGGAATATTTACATTTTACCTCATTATGCAAATGTTTTAGAACTTGCAGATAAAATGTCTGACTGTTAAAAACTAATGCTGAGAGAAAAATGTCATTTGCTTCCATAAAAAAATATATCAGCATTATCTTGACATTGGATTTAATTTGCCATCCTTTTTTGAGACAGGATGGATTTGATAATACCATTAAAATATTCATAAACTTGTGTTTTCCCCAGGACAGCTTTCTTGTAATCTGTTTCCTCTGCCATTTTCCCTAAAAGAAAATAGAATTCACATTATTCCAACTTTTCAACCATTACAAAACAAAATCACCAAATACACAAACCCATTTGATAAAAGAATGTGCTACATGGCATCATGATTTCATACAGTAACATAATTTGGAAGATTGATGCAAAATGGTCCTCACAAGAGGTAAGTAATAGCAGAAGCATGTATGACAACAGGCACACTTACCAGAGAACAATTCCCATTATCCCCCCCCCCTCCATATTATATAAGAATAATTTTAACTCTTTGTAATGTGAGCAAAGCTATCTATTTTAGATTTTAACACTAAAATTCTAAATAATATCAAACATTGGGGGTTTTAGCTGTGAAGTAGTTACCAAATATTTATAAAGAGGATTCTCTTTTTGAGGAAAAATTAATATTTCAACAATTATGTTACCCATAGTGTTTCATCACTATATAGAAATCAATTTTATATAAAGTTATCTTTGTAGAAGACTAGAAAAAATAATGTGCCCTATGCATATGAGTGTTATATCATCTAATAGATAATCTCCAGCTCTTTTTAACCTTATATTAAAAACACAGTACAACTTATAGCTTATATATATAAACGACTTTTTAAAAAAAAAATTATATCTTTAAAAAAATATTTTTATAAAAAGAAATTCATGGTCAATTAATATATATTTTAAAAATAATTTGATAGCTGTGTTCATATATGTATAGTGTTATATCAAAATGCTACTATTTTGAACAAACTATTTTTGATTATTAAAAGAAAAATAAGATTGTCATTACAATAGTAATTTCATTTGTTCATATTAGTTTGTAAAAGAAATTGTTCAAATAATTGTTAAATGTTGCTAGAAAAATTCTTACTTTATTTAAACTTTTCAAATACAATAACTGTTAGTAGTAGGACAAAGATTAGTATAGAACACAGTGTTTTGAATGGTACCATTTTCTTTTTGTTAGATGCTTCTGGCCTGACCAATGACACTGTTAGTAAGGGAATCAAATCTGGAATCTTTAGATTCATGAGTATTAAATTTAAGACAATGTTCTAACTACCTAGGGTACTTTGTCAAAGGTAACATCCATTAAGTATTATATTTTAGTTTTATATCATAGTTATTTTGTTAGGAATGAAAGCCTCTCTAAACATATATAAGAAGATCAAGTTCTGAGATTCTGCTGAATGACTGAAGGATTTCCATTTTTAAAAAAAAGTTTATTAATAATGGAAGATAAATACATTTATTCCTTTCTTTTTTCATTAATTTTATATAGAAAATATTTAGAAAATTAAAAATATTTTAATTTTAAATCTAATATATTTAAATGTATAATTTATGAATAAATTTGAAATTAATAACTTTAAAAATGTTTACATTTTTACTTTTTTTATTTTATTATTATTATATTTTTTAGTTTGTTTGTTTTTTGTTGACAATGTGTTAGCTTTATGGGGCTTTTTTTTTTTTTTGCAATGAATTATTAAATTATTGTGGGAAATGTGTCTTCATCAAATGCATAAAAAGTTGGTGTGGTATTTTCAACAGTGAACCAATTAAAGTAATTGTCTGGAAAGCTTTGGTGAGCCAGTAAGGACTATACAAAATGTGGGCTCTCTCTAGTCAAAGTAATAAGAAGTAACACTTCTTTTAATAATTAGTATGTTATAAATTTAAAAAAATACAAAGTTGATATTTATTTTTTCAATTTGCATTTTAGATTTAAAAATAGGCAATTAAATATCATCTTGCTTTTCTCCCACAATTTTGCCATTATCAACTTTGATTTCACATTTGACAGCATTCTTGGAAAATGTATGGTCATCCAACAAAATTATGCTATCTTTTAATTTTTTTAATTGCTCTTAGCAGTTGATTAAATACAATTTTCATCTTTTTATTTGATCAAATTTATATTTATTTTTTATTATATTTTCAGAAATTTTGAATTATTTGTTAGAAATATTGTGTTTACAATTGAAAACTAATTAAAAGATTATTTCAATGTTACAAATATAGAAACAAAATATTAAACACAAATATATAATAAGATTAATTGCATCACTATAAAAATATTAAACTTTAGAAAAAATTAGATTTGTTTTAACTCAGTTTTTAAGCCAAATGAATTATTGTTCAAATTACATAAAGTTTTTTCACAGTGGCAAAACTTTTCATAAAGTAGTGCCACTCAGTACAAGCCAAAGTAATGGATGCAGGAAGGAGCATTTTGCTTCTGAAAAATAGATTGTGTAAGCCTAAAGAATGATGATCATGTGATTAAATTTTATTTAAAATTTAAAATTCTACTTATTATTATTTTTAAAAAATGACAAAAAAAACCTGCCATGAATTACTTCTTTTTAGGCAATTACAAGTTATAGCCATATATTTTTATATTTTGTCTTCCTCTTAAACTACACATTTCAAATAAATCTGCATCTTATCACTTTTTATTATTCTAAGAAAATAAATATACAAATATTTTGCAAAAATAATCATAAACATATAACAAACTATGGAAAATATACAATTACATTTTTTAAAATTAACATAAGAATGAGTGCTGTAATGTGATGTACTGTGGCTTCTCCTTAAACGAAGTCAAGAATATCTCAGCAATTATGCCCAGATAAACCTATTAGCCACTTTATTTTCCATTCTCCACTCTAGGTTTTCCCATATTCTGCTCCATCCCATTTCCACAACATAATCTTTGTCAACTCTATGGCCTTTATATCTAAATCCCCCTTATCTTTTCACAAACCCAGCATAAAAACCAATAACTCACTCCCTGAAAAATCACTTTGTTCATATTTATTCTCCCATAACTTCATTATTTGTACCCTTTCTGCTTTCAAGCATTTACATTAAACAACAGATGCCTAATATTTTCTATACCTTCCTTACACAATTTACACACTAAATCACCCATAGTTTTCCATTTACATGTATATTCTCTTGTTGCTAAAAATCCCATTCGAGCCTTAAACAATAAACTAGTTTCCTTACTATTATCATAAATTAACTTGCACCCAATGTTGCATTTATTTCTAAATATATTTAAACTCTTCTTACCTTCCATACTAGTTCTCCATCTTTCCAACTCCCTATTCTTTATTAATGCATCTATTCTTTTATTCCATTCCTTACCACTATAACACCCAACAATCCTCTTAACACAATCATCCCACCTTTTATACAAGTATACTGATATAAATTCTTTATCCAAATCTTTTGCATACCACATTACCTTTCTCACCCATCTTCTTACCTGCCCTTTACTCATAACCCAATTAAACACTATTTTGGCTATTCTTTTACTATCCATAAACTGCAACCTACCAAACATTTTCATTTTACTTTTTGCATCTCTCATATAAAAACTTGACCATCCCATTTCTCCTTGAATTGCCTCCTTTGCTGTCCACATCTCTGCATCCAATGCATGTCTTCCTACTTCCTTTTGTACTTTCTCTAAATAATCTAAAACCCTTTTACTAACACATAATGCATCATTACCATATGTTAACCCTGCTACTGCAACTCCCTTCCATACAATTCTAGCTACATCATATTTATTATATGAAAACACTGTTAGTTTCTTTACCAAACCCTTTCTTTTCTTTGCTTCATTTACCAATTTTTTCTCCCATTCATCCAAGCAATTTTCCTGATTACATAAGATGATTCCCAAATACCTATATCTATCCACCACACTTAACTTTATATCCCCCAATAAAAAAATCTACATCTTCACTAAGATATTTGATTTTTCTTCACTAAATTTAATCCCCATCTCTTTACCCACCCATGCACATGTCCTCAGCATAATTTCCATATCTTCTCTTCTTTCTTCACACAAAAAGATATCATCCACAAAAAAAGACCCGACAAAGTATATACTCCCTTGCCACCTATTAATGGTATCTCTATCCCTCTTCCTAGTCTTTCTATTGCTTTCTCCATTTCACTCAAATACAACAAAAACAAAATAGGTGACATAGGGCATCCTTGCCTTAGTCCCACCCCATTTTTAACTTTAACTGATTCTATATCCCCTAATTGATAAGTATAGTAATTATTTTCATATAATTTCTTAATAATATTTACTAAAGCTTCATCCATTTCCAAATTTGCTAAACTTACCCATAATCTATTCTTACTCTATCATATGCCCTCTATATATCTATAAAACTCATATATAATGATCTACCTGAATTCCTACTCATATCCATAAGTTGTGTAACTACAAATAAACTATCTCCTATATGCCTATCTGACCTAAAACCTCCTTGCATTTCCCCCACTACATTATTCTCTTCCATCCATTTTACAACTCTTCCAGCCACCATATATGAGAAAACTTTATATAAAACTGATGTTACCACTATTGGTCTATAATTATTTAACTTTCTATGATCCTTACCCTTTCCTTTAAATAATAATCTTACTCTTGTATTACTCCAACTACCCGGAAAAACTCTCTTCTGTGCCATCTTATTAAAACATGATAATAACTTTACTTTTGCTCTATGCCCTAAATTCATTACCATCTCTGCTGCCCATCCATCTAAACCTCTTGCCTTTCCACTTTTCAATCTCTTCCCTGCCTCATTCAGTTCATTTTTTGTGAACCTAATATTCCCATTACTAAATGCTTTCATGTTTTCTATCACTAAGTCCTTCACATCTAACATCTTTTCTATATCCATTACATATCTATTTAAGATTCTCTCTAATTCTTCTCTAGAGCTACACTCTATTCCCTCATCATCTATTAATACTATCTCTCTCTCCCCCTACATTTCTCCTTTTAATGTAATTCCAAATTTTTTTACTCCCATCTCTTCCACTTTTAAATATTACTTTACTATTCAACTTCATTCTCTCTCTATAATTATCCATTTTAGCCAACTTCTTCTTTTCTAAGTACTTTCCCCATTTAGCATTAATATCATTTTCACTTTCTTTGTTCTTAATAGCACACTTATATTCTCTGCATGCTTCTTTCCTCTCTTTTACACTTTTACTAACTCTCATTTTTTATTACTTTTATTCTTCTGCATATTCTCAACTAAAACCCTATTTGCCACTTTTTCTATTTCACCACACCAGTCCTTATACTCATCCCCAACCAACTGTTCCATGGTTTCTTCAACTTTTATTTTATACTCTTCCAACTTATTCTTATCATTCACCCTCCATCCACATCTTTCACTATTGTTTCTACTTTTATTTCTATCCTCCATCACATTACTAACCATTTCTATTACAATAAAGTTATGATCACTATTACATACTCTCCCTTCATTATCAAACACCTTAATTTTCCATATTTTATTCATTCCCTCTTTCTCTACCAATACATAATCTATTGTGTGAAATATATTATTCCTAGACCATGTGTATTGTCCCTCATAAATATTTGATAAATTCCCAATGCTCAAATTTACTCTTTGACAAAATTTCTTCAAAAACTGACCATTCTTATTATCTACATCATCAATTTCTTCAATATGTCCATTCATATCCCCTATAACCATTATTCTCTTCCCCTTTTCTTTAAAACTCTGTATATCCTTAACTAGGCATTCATATATACTACTGTTCCACTCCATTACAGTTTGACTATCTCCAGTGGCTATATACACTACAGCCACCATCCATTCTTGTCTACCCAACCTTATTTCAAACCACAAATGTTCTTGACATTTAACAGTATTTAAATATTTTTTCGATATAACACCTATACCACCACCCCTTTTTTTTCTTTTCTATTTATACCTTGCCATACCACATCTTCCAAAATAGGTTTTTCTTCTCTTAGATGAGTTTCCACTACTGCTAATACCTCAAGCTCTTCATTTTCAATTGCTTTGTTTAATTCCAGCCACTTTTCTGGTCTCCTACCACCTTGCATATTCAAAAACCCAATTTTAACAATTTCTTCTTTCCTAACTACTCTTTTATAAATTCTTTTGATTCTTTCTTCTCCATTACGTTTATAACAAACTTTCTTACCATTAATCTTACAGAACCATTCCCTCTCCACATCTACACTTATATCTAAATCAACCATCTTTTGCTTATTTCTTATATCCCATCCATTCTTCTTCTTTTTGATAATATTACAATTTAAAAGCCCACCCCCCTTTAAAAGTTTCCCGAATTATATTCTTTAAATATCAGACTCCCTAAAACTTCACTTCCTTGTTTTCCTAAGTGCAATCCATCTTTACTATATAACTCCCTCTTTCCAATAAACCAATCCCATACATCCACAAACATAACATTATTTCTCTCACACAATTTTTTCAATCTCTCATTTATAGAACATGCCCTATCTAACAAATGCCTCTTGTCAAATCTTGGTAATACTGCAACTACCCCTACTCTTTCTTTAATCTCCCTCAAATTCCTAATCAATTCTACATACTCATCCATTACTCTTTCTGATGGCTCTAACAAATTATTCATCCCTACCATAACATATACATCTCTACTCCCTTGCTTTCTTACTTTATCTGTCACATCCCTAATTCTAGCTCCAGGCAAACTTACCCTTAGATATCTGCTTCTATTTTCCTTTGCAATTATATCCCCACATTCTCTTATTAGTGCATCTCCTATCAATACTGTCTCTTAATCTTCTTTCTCTACTCCATCTGTAACATTTTTTACCATATTCTGGACCTCGTTATCCATTTCTTCCTTATCATTTCTACTCAATAATTCCTTTATCTGCTCACACTTTGTCTCTAACAATTTTAATTTTACTTCTACATCCTTCACTTCTTCCTCTATCTTACTTATTCTCTGGCTAACCATCTCCATTGCACTACTACTTTCTCCACCCATATTTCCTGACACTCCACTAAAACCATACTCTGTCCTATCTTCCTTAACTACATTTTGCTCCCTCTCCTCTGACTTTCTCTCTAGACTACCTACATTTAGAAACCACTTTCTCACCTGTTTAATCTCATTTACACACTGACTACATAAACAGAAACCTGTTACATCCTTCCTATTTTTATTCAAACATTTCAAATGATACACCTCAGCACACACTGTACACTCTACCAGCGCTCGCCTAATTTCTTTCTGCTGATTATATATACATTGCACAATACAAATGCAATCCATATTCTTATCTTTCAAGCCACCTATTCTATATTTGACTTTATAATACCTCTTTTATTTTTCAAGCACTCTTACATGGAAAAAATAAAAAAAATTTATTTTTTCCCAAACCCAATCAAACTATAACCACGTGTTTTCCAATCTTAGGCCTCCCAAATTGTCTTCTTTCTCAAAATAAATATCTATTTTAAAGTTTAAAAAACCTTCAGTGACAAACTTAAATAAAAATGGATGAATCTTACATATAACCTTTTTTATAAATATCCTTACACTAACACACATTCAACAAAATCAACTTTTTTAAAATAAAATAAAAACTTCTATACCTAAAATGGCAAACGAAAACCTTTCAAACAATTAAACACAAAAATTTCCAATCATTCAAATAACTCACTCTCTTGACCACAATTTTTACTTTCATACACAATAATTAATCTTTATATTGATGCTTCAAAAAATCAATCTACAATCAACAAATAGCATAAAAAATTTAAAAAAATTAAAACTAACTTACTTCTTATTGGATGTGATGTGATGTGATGTATTATGGCTTCTCCTTAAACGAAGTCAAGAATATCTCAGCAATTATGCCCAGATAAACCTGTTAGCCACTTTCTTTTACATTCCCCACTCTAAATTTACCCATAATCTGCTCTATCCCATTTCCACAACATAATCTTTGTCAACTCTATAACCTTTATATCTAAATCCCCCTTATCTTTTCCCAAACCCAGCATAAAAACCAATAATTCACTTTCTGTATAATCACTCTTTTCATATTTATTTTTCCACAACTTCATTATATGTACCCTTTCTGTTTTCAAACATTTACATTCAATTAACAAATGCCTAATATTTTCAATTCCTTCCTTACATAATTTACAAAATAAATCACCCATATTTTTCCATTTACATGTATATTCTTTTGTAGCTAAAGATCCCGTTCGAGCCTTAAACAATAAACTACTTTCCTTACTATTATCATATATTAACTCACACCTAATATTCTGTTTATTTCTATATATATTTAAACTCTTTTTACTCTCCATACTATTTCTCCATCTCTCTAACTCCCTAGTCTTTATTAATAAATCTATTCTTTTATCCCATTCCTTACTACTATAACACTCAATAATCCTCTTAACACAATCATCCCATCTTTTGTACAAATATACTGATATAAATTCTTTATCCAAATCTTTTGCATACCGCATTACCTTTCTCACCCATCTTGTTACCTGCCCTTTACTCATAACCCAATTAAATACTATTTTAGCTATTCTTTTATTATCCATAAACTGCAATCTACCAAACATTTTCATTTTACTTTTTGCATCTCTCATATGAAAACTTGACCATCCCATTTCTCCTTGAATTGCCTCCCTTGCTGTCCATACTTCTGCATCCAATGCATGTCTTCCTACTTCCCTTTGAGCTTTTTCTAAATAATCTAATATCTTTTTACTAACATATAATGCATCATTACCATATGTTAACCCTGCTACTGCAACTCCTTTCCATATAATTCTAGCTACATCATATTTATTATATGAAAATACTGTTAATTTCTTTATCAATCCCTTTCTTTTCTTTGCTTCATTTATCAATTTTTTCTCCCATTCATCCAAATAATTTTTCTGATTACTTAAAATAATTCCCAAATAACTATATCTATTCACCACACTTAACTTAATATCTCCCAATAAAAATTCTACATCTTCTCTTTCCCCAGTATTAACCATCATTATATTTGATTTTTCTTCACTAAATTTAATCCCCATCTCTTTACCCACCCTTGCACATGTCCTCAACATAACTTCCATATCTTCTCTTTTTTCTGCACACAAAAATATATCATCTGCAAAAAAAAGACCTGACAAAATATATACTCCCTTACTACCTATTAACGGTATCTCTATCCCTCTTCCTAATCTTTCTATTGCTCTTTCCATTTCACTCAAATACAACACAAACAAAATAGGTGACATAGGGCATCCTTGCCTTAGTCCCACACCATTTTTAACTTTAATTGATTCTATATTCTCTAATTGATATATATAATAATTATTTTCATATAATTTCTTAATAATATCTATTAAAGCTTCATCCATTCCCAAATTTGCTAAACTTATCCATAATCTATTTCTATTTACTCTATCATATGCCTTCTCTATATCTATAAAACTCATATATAACTGTTTACCTGCATTCCTACTCATATCCATAAGTTGTGTAACTACAAATAAACTATCTCCTATATGCCTATCTAATCTAAAACCTCCTTGCATTTCCCCCACTACATTATTCCCTTCCATCCATTTTACAACTTTACTAGCCACCATATATGAGAAAACTTTATATAAAACTGATGTTACCGCTATCGGTCTATAATTATTCAACTTTCTATGATCCTTACCCTTTCCTTTAAATAATAATCTTACTCTTGTATTACTCCAACTACTTGGGAAAACTCTATTCTGTGCCATTTTATTAAAACAGGATAATAACTTTACTTTTGCCCTATATCCTAAATTCATTACCATCTCTGCTGCCCATCCATCTAAACCTCTTGCCTTCCCACTTTTCAATTTCTTCTCTACCTCATTTAGTTCATTTTCTGAAAACCTAATATTCCCATTACTATATTCTTTCATATTTTCTAACATTCTATCATTCACATCTAACATCTTTTCTATATTCATTACATAACTATTTAAGATTCTCTCTAAATCTTCTCTAGAACTACACTCAGTTCCCTCATCATCTAGTAATACTAACTCTCTCTCCCCTACATTTCTCCTTTTAATATAATTCCAAAATTTTTTACTCCCATCTCTTCCACTTTTATTAATATCCTCCAACAATTTACTATTCAATTTCATTCTCTCTCTATAAATATCTATTTTAGCCAACTTCTTCTTTTCTAAGTACTTTTCCCATTTAGCATTAATATCTTTTTCACTTTCCTTATTCTTAATAGCACACTTATATTCTCTACATGCTTCTTTCCTCTCTTTTACACTTTTACTAATTCTCATTTTTTTATTACTTTTATTCTTTTCAATATTCTCACCTAAAACCCTATTTGCAACTTTTTCTACTTCCTTACACCAATCCTTATACTCATCCCCAACCCACTCTTCCATTATTTCTTCAACTTGTATTTTATACTCTTCCAACTTATTCTTATCATTTACTCTCCATCCACATCTTTCACTATTATTTCTACTTTTATTTCTATTCTCCATCACATTACTAACCATTTCAATTACAATGAAATTATGATCACTAGTGCATACTTTTTCTTCATTATCAAATACCTTAATTTTCCGTATTTTATTTATTCCCTCTTTCTCTACCAATACATAATCTATTGTGTGAAATATATTATTTCTGGACCATGTGTATTGTCCCTCATAAATATTTAATAAATTTCCAATACTCAAATTCACTTTCTGACAAAAATTCTTCAAAAGCTGTCCATTTTTATTATCTACATCATCAATTTCTTCAATATGTCCATTCATATCCCCTATAACCATTATTCTCTTCCCCTTTTCTTTAAAACTTTGTATATCCTTAACTAAACATTCGTATATGTTACTATTCCACTCCAATATAATTTGACTATCTCCAGTAGCTATATAAACTATAGCCACCATCCATTCTTGTCTACCCAACCTTATTTCAAACCACAAGTGTTCTTGACATTTAACAATATTTAAATATTTTTTTGATATAACACCTATACCACCACCCCTTTTTTCTTTTCTATTTATACCCTGCCATACCAACTGTTCCAAAATAGGTTCTTCTTCTTCTCTTAAATGTGTTTCCACTACTGCTAATACCTCAAGCTCTTCATTTTCAATTGTTTTATTTAATTCCATCCACTTTTCTGGTTTCCTACCACCTTGCATATTCAAAAACCCAATTTTAACAATTTCTTCTTTCCTAACTACTCTTTTATAAATTCTTTTAATTCTTTCTTCTCCATTACATTTATAAATTATTTTCTTACCATTAATTTTACAAACCCATTCCTTCTCCATATCTATATTTATATCAAAATCAAATTCCTTTTGCTTACTTCTTATATTCCATCCATTCTTTTTAATAATATTACAATTAAACCCCCCCCCTTTATAAGTTTCCCGAAAAAAATTCTTTATAAATCAAACTCCCTAAAACTTCACTTCCTTGTTTTCCTAAATGCAACCCATCTTTACTATATAACTCTCTCTTTCCAATAAAACAATCCCACACATCCACAAACATAACATTATTTCTCTCACACAATTTTTTCAATCTCTCATTTATAGAACATGCCCTATCTAACAAATAACTCTTGTCAAACCTTGGTAATAATCCAACTATTCCTACTCTTCCTTTAATCATAATCAAATTCCTAATCAAATCTACATACTCATCCATTATTCTCTCTGATGATTCTAATAAATTATTAGTCCCCACCATAACATATACATCTCTACTACTTTGTTTTTTAACTTTATCTGCTACATCCCTAATTCTAGCTCCAGGCAAACATACTCTTACATACCTACTTCTATTTTCCTTTGCAATTATATCCCCACATTCTCTAATTAGTGAATCTCCTATCAATACTGTTTCATAATCTACTTTTTCTGCTCCATCCATAACATTTTCTAATACCTTCTGGTCCTCCTTATCTATTTCTTCCTTATCATTCCTACTCAATAATTCCTTTATCTCCTCACATTTTATCTCTAATGATTTTAATTTTACTTCTACATCCTTCAGTTCTTCCTCTATCTTATTTATTCTTTGACTAATCATCTCCATTACACTATTACTTTCTCCACCCACTATTCTTCGACTATCTACACTTTGAAAACACTTTCTCACTTCTTTTATCATATTAATACACTGACTGCATAACCATAAACCTTTTACATCCTTCCTAGTCTTATTTAAACATTTCAAGTGATATACCCCATCACATATAGTACATTCTACAACAGCACCTATCACCTTTTTCTAGACCTAGAATTTTCAATGTTAAAGATAAATCAGTCTGGCTGCGTATATTTGTCAGTATATTTGTC
Organism: Epiperipatus broadwayi; assembly: GCA_028023455.1. Lineage (NCBI taxonomy): Eukaryota > Metazoa > Onychophora > Udeonychophora > Euonychophora > Peripatidae > Epiperipatus > Epiperipatus broadwayi. Next base: position 10,301,488 of record JAQFVV010012411.1, read on the forward strand.
ACCATACATGAATTCAATCTAATTCTCCAAGAAATAAATAATAGCCTCGGTGGTGAGGTAAATGTTTAGTGAATTGTGCATGTGAAACATGGAAAATATTCAGACTGGGCAATAAACTATCAACACTAACTATTGTTCACCAGAAACTTCAATGAGAACATTTATTACTGAGATCTAAGTTCAACTGCAGTTTTTCAGTGCTAACTTCTATTTTTTTCTTTTCTTGTAAAAATAGCTTAATCATTTGAATTTTCAACCAACATTAATGCACAACAATTTTCACAAATTTTGTGGCAACCAACAAATATTCAAACAAATTATTGCAAATTCTACTGCTACAACCAGTTCATATTATCATAGGGAAAGTTGCAAATCAACCTGGTTCAGCTTTAAACCAACCATTGCTTCCTAATTTTGAAAATTTTGGCTTCACAACAAAAACTTTTACAATTCTAAACATTGATTTGAAAAATACATGGAGGTGCGGATTATCAAAAATGATTAATCATATTGCCTAAGTTGCTGCTAAATTCAGTCAATGTAAAACATTTGAAACTGTATACATTTTGGCAGAACAAAATCTATACTGACTTAATGGACCTTACAAGAGAATATTTGGAATTCAATAAAAATGTTCTTATTCAATACCAATTTATATCAGAATATCAAATTGCTTCAACCAAGCTTAAATTTTATGGAAGTGTTACATGTTGATTTAGGAGATTGTAAATACAAGACTTCATATGAGTCAGGATCTTGCATGACAATGTTTTCCTATGAGTGCAATCCATTTGAGACATCAAAAACAATTATATCAGAAATGAGTTATGGTTTGCCAATCAAGAAAGTTTAAGCTTTTTAAATATCATAAACAAGGATATAGCACTAGAACCATCAAGAGACAATTCTGAGAAGTTATGACAAAAGTCTCATAAATGCGATCAACACCAGTCCACATTATTTAATATAAATGCACAAAACCATAGTTCAAAGCAAATGCATTGACAGCAGAAGTCATTGAGATAATTGCCTAAATATTGTGGCATTTTAGCATCAACTGTCTTTGCCTACAATTTGAAAGAAACAACCACCTTTCAAATCTGTTACATCAACATATCGAAACTAAAATGCGTGGTTGTTGCAAATATGGGCACATAGTGAAAAGTATGCATCAAGACATTTATCAAATCAAAGCAAGAGAATCAATCATCAATCTATTTTGTAAACAATGAGGACAATTCAAAATGCATATGATATTTACTATATCATTGACATATACCAGAACCGATGCTTAGCTGCAAAAAACAATGAACATTATTTTTCTGTTAACAACGTTGAGAGTAGCCCAATAAGATTGAAAGTGAACACTCACTTGAGGTCCACTTTTTGTAATGGAATCATATACTAAGTAAAAATTCATTTTTAGTTATTCTTACATTTAGTGCCATCAATCAAGAAAACCATCAAGTATGCCAGTTTCATTGAGCAAAATCACTTTCAAAATATGGAGAAGAAACCAGGTAAGATCAACAACTGACAAAAGTCTCAAAGAGCTTCAATAATGCTATGACTCTGAAACCGACATTAACATGGACAATAACATTGTTTTTTGGGGGGTGAATATATTGCGTGTTCATAAGTGCTACAATCTCTAATTCTTCAATAACTCCATGTAATTTGAATATCAAAAATCAAACAAATATGCAGAATCAGATGAAGCAGATTCCAAAACCTCCATCAATGTGCGGAAAAACCATAACTATTTGATATATTTCAGAGTTTAGACGGCAGTGTTGCCACCTAACATGTGTTTTTAGAGAGAATGCATCACGTATAAAGAATATATCACATTAGCTGTATGTATTTATCAATTAATCAAAATCGATCTAATCCTCCAAAAAATGGATAATAGTCACACAGAAATCAAATGAGCCCCAATAAATTTAAGCCAGCATTACCAGTTATCAAATAATCAGAACGGAGAATCAAGGTATGGCAAATATATAAATGTATTTAGATGTTTATCTTATAACTTATATGTAATGCATTATTTATTGTATATATTTCTTTTAGGATTTCTTTTTTTGCTCTATTATTAGAATCGTCATTCCATTGTAAAATCTACGAATTATTAACATTAATGATATGAAACTCAATTACAAATAGTCTATGAAATGAACAAAGACAAACTATTTACCGCATAAAACAAAAAGAAAGCTGTTGAATATATATATATGTATAATCCAAGAGAAATCTTTTTAAAGAAATTTGAAACACTGTCTATTTTTAATTAAAACTATTCGTTGATATAATATCTTGACGTACAAATAACTTTTTTTTTTGTCAAAGCAAACATATATATTTTTTAATTATACTTAATTATTAATAATATATTTAAAAATAGTAAAAGTAATGCTTTATTTAAGACTATAAAAATATAGAATAAATAAAATTGTAATTGTTTTATTACATAATAAAGAGATATATATTATGACGTCATAGCTATTTTCTTAGCTCAAAAGAAAGCTGCAATTTTATTGAGCTCTCTTAAAGCTTTGTAAGATGTGTTTCTTCTGTTGTTTTGTTCTGTATGCGGGTATTCTGGCGCTTGTTTGGTTTGAAGGTTTACATTTTTATCCTTGATTCCAGACAACATCATTTGCGAAAGGTAGATAGATATCTTTGCTGTTTTATTTTCGGTCTCTGATCCTGAGTTTGTGTTCGATATTGTGGACCCTCCGCTTGAGAGCATTGTACTCCTTAAGTAAACAGCATTTTGCAAAGAGTTATGACGAGTATAATATTATTCATTATGATATTAATGCCAATTAAGAAAAAATCAGTTTATAAGTCAGCTGTATTTATATCAATATGGCGACTAAAGAAATTTGGTTTTATCACAAAAGAGAGACTTTTATATTATTTATCCTGAACTGAGTCACTTTTCCCAATGTTGACGCTAAAGGATTTAATTAATCCTATACCTAATTTGTAGACTTAAATATCAGAATTTGGACACTTTTACAGTATTAAGACACTTATTTTCACGATGGATTTGAACAGTAGACAGAATGTGTACCATCATCACATAACCAAGCACGAGATGGTTTTAGAAGCACTATTGGAGTTTTTCTACTTTTTTATACTGACTAATGAAACAATCATTAAAATTTGCTTTTCCTGGAATCCTTAAGCTTCGACCTTTGTGATTAAAAGCGCTTTCTTTTAGCAGCGCATAGATTTGGCTTAGATTCCTGATAACCCAGAATATTTATAAATCTTCACTTAAAAAAGAAAATCCATTAGATTTTCCTGCAGCGCAACCATTTAATATTTTGTATTAAAAGAAGTTGTCTAATCTAAACTGAATAGCCATAAATGTATTCAACATTCGTTGATACTGATTGGATTTGCAAATCATTCATCTTATTATTGTAAGAAGTCAAAAACCCTATGGAGAGAATTTATTTTACATCATTAGTAGGACTTCACTTCTAAATAATATAATATTTTAAATAGTTGTTTTAAGTTTTGAAATCTATTATTGTTTTATTTATTAAAAAATGTGTTTATACTTATATTGTACTATTATTGTTTTTTATTTAATAAAAAATTTTAATTTTAATTAATGAATTGTGTGTATTTACAATTTATAACTGATTTTACACACTTTTGAACCTATTTATAAACTTAACATATTTCTTACACACAAGCTACCACACACTCATACAAAGAATGTGCTATTTTAATTAACAAACTAATATGTCTCATACCTTTTTTTTCTCATGTGTCATAGCATCAGCCGGGAAGCGAACCTGCTAACCCGGGACAACTGCTTGGAAAGCAGGCATTGCTGATCTCTTGACCACCAATGCATGACTATATACATCACTTATTTTCCTTGGTTTCTTGAAAGTAAATGTTTACTTTGTTGCGTTGCAATCATAAAGCTTTTTTCAGTAGTCCACAAATCTATCCAACCACTTATTATTAGTAAACATATGTATTGTAGCACTTATGAACATGCACTCAAAAGCTCTCACTAGTGCTCCCATGTGGAAAGAATAAGAAACTATCAATCAGCACCATTATTGGCTGTTTGTCTGCTCATTTGTAGTAACTACAGTACTAGGGTTAGTCTCAGTTTTATCCATTAAATGAATGCAAAACTACTGAAATAACACTAAGAATAATTCACAAGGGAGTTAATTAAATCTGAAATCACAATATCATCATCAGTAGTGATGCAAATTTACATTCAGTGTTTGGAAAGGATTAAAACTGGAAACTTTTTTTTTACTTTTCATATCATTGTCATCAAAATTTTTAATTTTTGTTTCTCTGCTATTCATAGTTTATTTAATCTGCATAAACTTTTGTTAAATTTTTATTTAGACTGGTTTTTTTTTCAATTTACAATTTTAAATATATAAATGAGATATTTATTTTGGTTCTAGTCTTATAGCTAAAGACGCCACTCTATGGCACCGTTTTCATGCTAAAACACATAAAAATGCCGTTTCTGCAGCCTACATGTTCGAACCCATGTTTTCTATAATACAACTTTTTTGTTGTGCTACAGATTGCAGGCCACTATGTTGCATTGCAGTACAGCATGTATGTTGCATCACAGCAAATAAATTTTCCGAATTCGCACAGTTTATAAAATGGTTACGGTTTGGTGAGAGGGTGTGTGTATTTGAATTGGATGGATGTTGTTTTCATTGGATCTTTTTTATTTTAAAATATTGAAATGTTCAGATTTTGTAAAGTAATAATTATCAGACTTTTTACACCGTACTGTATTGAAGTTTTAAGTGATAAATGTTGACAAGATATATGTGTAAAGTGAGTTGGAATTAGGTAACGCATCAAGTAACATACTGTTCGTAACATTTCATGAGACAAACAAGATTCTACCGTGTGTATATTTTGAAATAAAAAAGAGCGGTAACACAAAAATATCCAGTAAGAAAAGTACAATTGTACACTGTTTTTTTAAATGTCATAAAAAGCATACATTATAAACATGGTTAATAAGTAAAGAAGATATTTTTATATATATTTGTTATTGTTTAAAAAAGTTTTAGTTTCTTGCTTTTCTCTGACTACTGTTATACTTTGTTGAATATAGTTTACATTTATTGTTATCATTTATTTTATAGATGTTAGTAAAAAAAATATTTACAAAAATATGATTTTGATATTTTTTATTTTAGCATTACAAACAACAGAACACTAAACCTAACCTTAAAACTAACCCTAAACCTTACCTTAACAACTTTTACTTTTTGTTGTCATTCTATTTGAAATAAAAAAATAGCGGTAATATCTGTTTGTAAAAAAAAAAAAAAAAAAATTAAAACAAAGACTAAAAAAGTAAAAAATAGCGATAAAAGGAAGACTAAGAAATTTTACTTTTTATTCCGATTATGAGTTTTTAAACAACAAGAAAAAAAAAAGCCGTAATCCCAGTAAAAAAATCTCCGATAGAAAATTGATTTTTCTAATAAAGCAAACTAAAAAACACGAATCAAATTGTAATTTGTTTATTTTATTTTACATTTATTATTATCATTTGATTTGTATACATTAATAAAAAATAATATTTAAAATTAAATAATATTTAAAAAAGATGATTTTCTTTTGTTTTTATTTTCGCATTACAAAAAACACATCAAAATGATTATAATTAACGGCCTGGGAATGATCATATTTTATAGTTTAACCATGAAAATGGTGCCATTGAACAGCGTCTTTATCTATAAGACAAGCACCTTTATTTTATATAGTGCAATGTTTTTATAAACTATAATAGTAATAATCAGCTATTAAGCTAATGCACATGTGCATTGTGGGTTATTAACTATAAATGAATACTCTCATTTCCAAACACCCTCTCATTTCCAAACACAAGATCTTGTGTTTGGAAGTGAGAGTATTCATTTATAGTTAAAAATCCACAAAGCGCATGTGCATTAGCTTAATTACTGATTATTACTATTACAATTTTAAATATATTACATTCAAATATCAGCCTTTCAAGCTAATTGTGCACGCACTTTGCGAGTGTTAATAATAAATGAATACTTTCCTTTCCAGTACAAGATATAGTATTTATGCAGGAATAAAATGAATCCACTTATTCCTACAACTCAAATGCTTATATATGAGCAAATCTGAAGTACTGGCAAGGAAAGTGTGAGGAAAAACCACTCACTTTAAATTACTATCTACGATGTCTGAATGAATGATGTCGGTGAAATTGTCTAGAATTTACTAAATGTCACTCTAACTGAAACTTAATCATATGTAAATAAGCATCTATTTTTATATAGTGCTGTGTTTACAATTGTATTACATTCAAATATCAGCATTTCAAGCTAATTGTGCATGCACTTTGCGAGTGTTAATAATAAATGAATACTTTCCTTTCCAATACAAGATATAGTATTTATGCAGGAATAAAATGAATCCACTTATTCCTACAACTTAAATGCTTATATATGAGCAAATCTGAAGTACTGGCAAGGAAAGTACTTAAGATTTGCTCATATATAAGCATTTGAGTTGTAGGAATAAGTGGATTCATTTTATTCCTGCATAAATACTATATCTTGTATTGGAAAGGAAAGTATTCATTTATTATTAACACTCGCAAAGCGCATGCACAATTAGTTTGAAAGGCTGATATTTGAATGTAATACAATTGTAAACATAGCGCTATATAAAAATAAATGCTAATTTTAAATATAGTTTTTGCTTACTTACCATGTCTGACATAAATCCTAATGTTAGCTTTGAACTTGTATTTTTAAATGATAGACAATGTCATATTTCATTCATCATAATTTCTAGTTTACAATTAAAAATTTTAAAGATATTTGATTACATGATCTAACTATAAAAATACTTTAAGGTAACTGCTTGTGAACACTTAATATAATAGTGCAAAGGCCATTGTATTTGCAAATTACACCTTTGTTAGCTTAGAGATTGTGGAAGGTTTTGTCTTGTGAGCAGTCAGTCTGTAAAACTTTTGTTTCGTGAAGCAATGAAATCTTTTTCACGTTGCTTTTATTGAAAGAATGAGTGTTAAATGAAAGCCTTTTCACCATGCAATGAAATTGATCTTTCACTTGTTGCAATTATTGTGATTTTTATTTATTTTTTTTTAAAACAACAACTGAAATACATTTTCATATTGCTATAGTAATTAAAAACTAAAGCATAAGAGAAGTTAATCACTAAATGTTGTTAAAGTGCAAAAGTAAAGTAAAAGAACACTGATTGCTAAATATATGAATAAAATTTTAATATGCTATACATAGTATATTGTAAATGTATATTCAATAAATATTAAAATTTAAAATTATCCAGAATTATAGTAATAGATCAGATCAGACTGATTGATTTGGGTGTATTTGGGAACCAATTTCTATTTTCTGTTTTATAATAATGGGAGAGAGGGAAATCAAATATTTGTTTTTCTTGATACTATAAAGCTCACTATTGTTATTGTTATTATTTATTGAATACATTTAATATTTAAGTTTCCAAAAGTCTTGAATACTTTAAAAACATAGAAGGTACATAATGAGAAGGGTAAAAGATACATATTACATTATTACTTTATAATCTTTTTTAATCTACAAAAGTTGTTCCAGAATATATTAGAAAAGAGATCCCAATATTACCTTTTAAAATAATTCTTTCAGTTTTATCAATTATATTTGGCATATATTGTAAATTGAAAAAAGAATTGATGTAATTATATTTTTGTTTTTTGAGGGAAAAGCATTACTAGATTTTTTTTTTTAATAAAAAAAAAAAAAGACTCAACCTCAATCTATGTATAATTGAAATTACTGATTTATACAATGATATCTTAAAACTCTGATATAGCAGCATATTTTTAACTATTTGTTTCCTAACAGGATGATAAGAATTGTCATGAAATACTTGATTTAGGTTGTGGATATATGAAAACCTGAATAAAAAATTGACAAGAGTATTTACAAATCATATTTTGCCTTCATTTTCTATTTCTATTGTGAAATTATATTGCTGAAGTGAATTCTATTTTGTTGTTGCGAGTGTTTGTTATAATGTTCTATAAAAAAAACATTTGATATGAGAGGGAATTAATTGGTCATGATAATGTTGACCTATTTTTTATAATTATGTATATATGAACTAGCTATTCGTAGGCAATATTTGAATAATTGTGTCAAATTAGATTTAAAAAATTATTGTATAGAAAGTTGGTCCTGATAATAATAGATAATTATATATAATTTAAGACTACCCCCACTTAAATTCCGCATTTATTCAGAAACAATTTATATAAATTTATTAGTAAATAATTATTGGCTAATCAGAAGCAATAATAAACTTTGACAGTTATTTTTTTGTAGTATTTTATTACTCGTGCTGATGGTCGCAAAACACCCAAGTAAATGTCAGTGTCAGTCTTTGATATTAAGTTTTGCCATTGTTGAATTAGTTTAATGTTTTTGTTGTGTTAGAGTAATTGGAATATAATATTTGTTAATTCTCAAAGCATATCTGCAATCTTTGAACTGTTAATCCGAGTATTATTATATAATCTGGATAAAATTTCAAGGGGATACTTAAAATTTTCACAAATGCCAGACTTATTTTAGTAAAAATTAGGATTTATTTAAATAATATTTTTTGTTTACTCTTAAATTAACACATATATATTTTAAAAGTAAAATAATAATATAACAGTGAATAAATTAATACACTATTCTGAGTGAAATGACTAAGTTTTATGATTTTTTTCTTCGTAAACAAAAATAGAAATGGATCTTCTTTAATCTTTTTTTATATATACTATAACGATCGAAATGAAAGTGAAGATCGAATCTAACCACAAAAACAATATCTGCAACTACCAGGGCGCCATCTAGGCATTTGAGCCTAGAAAAATTTATAAAGTAGGCAGATATGCGCTGTTAAGATTCCACTTTATTTAAATATTCTGATCGTTAGCCCAAGTCACTAGCTCAGTGGAGACGCAGAGATAAAAATCTATATCTTAATTTATATCTTAAATATCAATAAATAAAAGCCACTGCCAGAAATTAACACATAAAAATATTTATTTACGCACATATAAAATAACATTTAAATTTTGAGGAATAAATTCAACATTTAGATTTTTCTATTAATCTTTTAATTTTACATTTAACTAAGTTTCAATGAGTTTAATATTTTATTTAGATAGTCAAGTATGAATAGACTACATAGATCTGCATTTGAAAAGAAAATATTCTTCCCTGATTTAACCTTAGGCAACAAATTTCGCAATCAAACTGGTGCCAATCCATCTGATACATTCATGTATTCAATGTAGCATGATACGACAACACAAGATACTATACTGTCAGGAATGTACATCTGATCAGTAAGTAGATTAGAGAAGACATTGTCTCTCCACCAACAGGAATGTGACATCTGTTGGCAAGTAGAACAATAAACATAAAACTCCATAGGAATGGACTGCGGTCCTTGGCCATCTTACAAATCCATCCATAGGCAAACAGAGGGTGTGTGGCGTATATCTATAATCCTGCCCATAGCGGACCTCATACTACATCTACAATTACACAAATATATCCAATCCATTGAACCAATTCAACTACGAAATGAATAACCTAAGATTACCCTCCCTTAATATAACTTTACAAAACTATATAGCCATTCACGCCCGACTTAAATTTAACATTTAAATACGTTCGCACAAATGAATTTTATAAAATTTGTTTTAAAATGTTGAGTATAGATCAGCTGCACAGATTTCACGGTCAAAAACATTCCAAATTAAACACAACCGATCAAAATACAAAGTCATCGATAAACGTCACTTGCATAGGGAATATACAAATCCCATTAGCATTCATCGTAAGATGCTGCAGTGATATCGTTGACCCATATATTCTAATCGAATGTGAAAACCACAACATAATCAACCGCTAAAGAATCTATGCAACGTCCATACCCAACCTTAAATTTCCTCATTTAAAATTTAAACAATAAATAATTTATACAATAAGGAAAAAAAAATGGAAATGATTTTTATCAATCGGAAAACATATAAAATTAAACAATATTAATTTGGTTTTAACTTAAAAAGAGTCATATGGAAGTTCATAAGCTTGAACGAAAGTTCTTAATTATTTTTAAATTTAGAGTTCATGTCAATATAGCTTACGGTAGAAGAGTCCAGGTTTCTGCTTTTTTTAATTCCTGCGACATCTCCATTGGAAGATAATGTTCTGGAGGTAGCATTAGCTGGTTCCATTCTTGTATCACAGTCTTTTCATTTTATATTTTTTTTAAAACAAAAAAAAACGAGAGAGAACGGCAAGTGCGTCTTACCGTTCTCATCAAATCAAGTCCGAAAAAACTGTCTGGAACTCAATATTTCTCTTTTTATAGTAAATCTTCAGATTGACTGAACAAAGACGTCACTAATCCAAATTTTCATTCGGGTCCGGGCTGAGGCTTGGTGCTTCCATTGGTCAAGCTAAAATCTCTTTATTCTCTTATCTAATTTACTCTCTGACTTTTTAATTAGACAGCTTTTGGATAATTAATAAACAATCATTTCCATTTACAGATTACAGGAATTAATTAATACCTGTTTTTATTTTTAAATCTTGTACTTTTTTTATAAAAAAAGTACATTCAAATACTTATTTGTTTTTTTTTTTAAATATTTTTAAAGTTTGGCATCTGTGCGAATATATACGTTTAACAAACATTTTAATTTTAGCGTTTAGTTTTTTTTCTTTTTAATACACTTATTTTTATATGTGAACTTAAAAGTTTTTATTTCAATTTAATGTAATGACATATTTATATATCGTTACATATCAGTAAACTTCCTCAAAAAAAATTAAAAAATTAAAAAAAAAAAGAATTTACTTAGTGTTAATAATTACGTTACACAAATTTGTTATATATGAAATTTCAAAAGGACAAAACTTTTTTTTTTAAAAGACAAAACAGTAATTACAAATATAATGATAAAAAAAAAGTTGACTGATGATTCCTTACTACCAGCTAAATTTCTGCCCCCTCCCTTCCAAGTTTCATTTCTCCTACCTTTAACTATTACTTAGGCAAGTTTGAACGATTAGATTTTAATTTAACAAGACTTTTTTTTTTAAAAAAAAATATGATTTAGATTTATTATTACGTTTTATTTATTAGTTTTTATTCCTCGAATTTATCTCTACATATGCGCATTTTTCTTACTGGCAGCACTTTTTAAACAAAACTTCAAACTGCAACTCCACGTCAATACAACAAATATATTTATACTAATTTCAGAAAAAATATTACGGGCATGATTTATTTTCAAAAGTACTAGTGGTTTATTAAACATCTGGCTATAACTTTACGTTAGTACAAAAATGTACTTATTTCATAAAAAACAACAAATGTTATTTGCATGATTCACTTTTAAAATTCTCAGGACTCGTGATTTATTCAAGATAGAAAATTTCATCATCATCAATTCCCCCTTCTCAGGGTCAATCTCTGAGGTAAGGCCACACTTATGTCGTTACATTAAATTGAAATAAAAACTTTTAAGTTCGCATATAAAAATAAGTGTATTAAAAAGAAAAAAAAACTAAACGCTAAAATTAAAATGTTTGTTAAACGTATATATTCGCACAGATGCCAAACTTTAAAAATATTTTTAAAAAAAAAAAACAAATAAGTATTTGAACGTACTTTTTTATAAAAAAAGTACAAGATTTAAAAATAAAAACAGGTATTAATTAATTCCTGTAATCTGTAAATGGAAATGATTGTTTATTAATTATCCAAAAGCTGTCTAATTAAAAAGTCAGAGAGTAAATTAGATAAGAGAATAAAGAGATTTTAGCTTGACCAATGGAAGCACCAAGCCTCAGCCTGGACCCGAACGAAAATTTGGATTAGTGACATCTTTGTTCAGTCAATCTGGAGATTTACTATAAAAAGAGAAATATTGAGTTCCAGACAGTTTTTTCGGACTTGATTTGATGAGAACGGTAAGACGCACTTGCCGTTCTCTCTCGTTTTTTTTTTGTTTTAAAAAAAATATAAAATGAAAAGACTGTGATACAAGAATGGAACCAGCTAATGCTACCTCCAGAACATTATCTTCCAATGGAGACATCGCGGGAATTAAAAAAAGCAGAAACCTGGACTCTTCTACCGTAAGCTATATTGACATGAACTCTAAATTTAAAAATAATTAAGAACTTTTGTTCAAGCTTATGAACTTCCATATGACTCTTTTTAAGTTAAAATCAAATTAATAATGTTTAATTTTATATGTTTTCCGATTGATAAAAATCATTTCCATTTTTTTTTTCCTATTGTATAAATTATTTATTGTTTAAATTTTAAATGAGGAAATTTAAGGTTGGGAATGGACGTTGCATAGATTCTTTAGCGGTTGATTATGTTGTGGTTTTCACATTCAATTAGAATATATGAGTCAACGATATCACTGCAGCATCTTACGATGAATGCTAATGGGATTTGTATATTCCCTATGCAAGTGACGTTTATCGATGACTTTGTATTGTGATCGGTTGTGTTTAATTTGGAATGTTTTTGACCGTGGAATCTGTGCAGCTGATCTATACTCAACATTTTAAAACAAATTTTATAAAATTCATTTGTGCGAACGTATTTAAATGTTAAATTTAAGTCGGGTGTGAATGGCTATATAGTTTTGTAAAGTTATATTAAGGGAGGGTAATCTTAGGTTATTCATTTCGTAGTTGAATTGGTTCAATGGATTGGATATATTTGTGTAATTGTAAATGTAGTATGAGGTCCACTACGGGCAGGATTATAGATATATGCCACACACCCTCTGTTTGCCTATGGATGAATTTGTAAGACGGCCAAGGACCGCAGTCCATTCCTATGGAGTTTTATGTTTATTGTTCTACTCGCCAACAGATGTCACATTCCTGTTGGTGGAGAGACAATGTCTTCTCTAATCTACTTACTGATCAGATGTACATTCCTGACAGTATAGTATTTTGTGTTGTCGTATCATGCTACATTGAATACATGAATGTATCAGATGGATTGGCGCCAGTTTGATTGCGAAATTTGTTGCCTAAGGTTAAATCAGGGAAGAATATTTTCTTTTCAAATGCAGATCTATGTAGTCTATTCATACTTGACTATCTAAATAAAATATTAAACTCATTGAAACTTAGTTAAATGTAAAATTAAAAGATTAATAGAAAAATCTAAATGTTGAATTTATTCCTCAAAATTTAAATGTTATTTTATATGTGCGTAAATAAATATTTTTATGTGTTAATTTCTGGCAGTGGCTTTTATTTATTGATATTTAAGATATAAATTAAGATATAGATTTTTATCTCTGCGTCTCCACTGAGCTAGTGACTTGGGCTAACGATCAGAATATTTAAATAAAGTGGAATCTTAACAGCGCATATCTGCCTACTTTATAAATTTTTCTAGGCTCAAATGCCTAGATGGCGCCCTGGTAGTTGCAGATATTGTTTTTGTGGTTAGATTCGATCTTCACTTTCATTTTGATCGTTATAATACAGTATATATATCTCAGTCTATTATTATTATTATTATTATTATTATTATTATTATTGTTGTTGTTGTTGTTGTTGTTGTTTATATAAATGTCAGTGAGTGTAAAAAATCTTATTGCAATGAAATGAAAGTCAAACATAAACTTTAGTTACTATGTGTTATTAAAAACCTATAAAAGGATCACTGTCATATATTGGTTAAGCATCTGCCTACCATCCATACAACCTGACTAGGCTAAATGTAACTTGAATTTTTTTCAGGCATAGATTTTTCTTTTAGGCATATTAGCTTCATTAATCCAGTTAACTATTTAGTAATGGTCAGTAAATAGATGCTTGGTATTCTTGTTGTATTTTTATATTGGACCTTTTCCATCATCTAATATGTGTATTGAAAGTCTTTAGAAAAATTTAACATTAATTAAAATATTCCAAATACATTCAACTGTTAGTAATATCACATTAAACAGGTTAGTATATGCACAACGTTTTGAGAGGTATTTCCCCCCTCTTCTTCAGGTGTTGCTAGCCTGACCAGTGAGCATGGGATTTGTACCTGGACTCATAGATTCTTGAGTATTAGGCCAGCAATTCTGAAGAAGAGGGGAGAAAAATACCTATTGAAACGTTGTGCATATACTAACCTGTTTGATATGCTATTACTAACAGTTGAATGTATTTGGAATATTTAAATAAAAGTTAATTTTTTCTAAAGACTTTCAATACACATATTAAATGATGGAAATAGTCTAACATAAAAATACAATTAGAACACCATCATCACAAACCTTCAAGAAAATACGTTTGGTATTCTTAGTTAGAGAATAAAGGCCCTAGGATAATTTGGGTTAGTTAAATGAGTGCTATTGTGTAGACTGTAAAATAAAAATATGACTGTAATATGATCCATTCTCATTACTGATATGGGAGGGGGTAGATTATAATCTTATAAACATTGAACCTATGATTTTACTTTGCTCTTGACTAGAAAAAAGTGAAGAAAAAAAACAATTATTAAATTTTACTTTTTTATTATTATAAAGATGCATTACTAATATAAAAATAAATGTTATATATAATATATAGAATAAATTGTAAATCCAGAAATACTTAGCAAACAAGCTTTGTGAATTAATAATTTTGATGTTTATTTTTTAAAACCCCAATAAATTTACCATAAATATCACAATATTTTTTCATGTCTACTTGTTTTTATTTTGCATGAAATATTTTGAATATTAATAAGCAACCTTTATTATTCAGATATTTGTAAAACAAAATAACATCATCATCATTAGTAGTACTATCCATTCATAAATAAATATGATCAAGTTGTAGCAGACAGTGTGGCAGATGAAGCTATGAATTCTATGAATATTTTTAAATATATATACAATTGAAAAGTGAAAGCAACCATTTCCCACAGTTATTGTTATTAAATATACATATGTAAGTAGCCCCATGTTGAAATTCAAATTATATATGGTAATTGGAATCATGGGAAAAAAACAAAATATAAGTAATTGAGAGAGCAGTGTCAATCATATAGTAAGAATGATTATGTCACTAAACATATATTGAAGCAGATGGATCTGTAGGCCAGATCTATGCTTCACGTCTTTCTAGATTACTATACAAGGATCAAACCTGATCCACGCGTATTATGATGTTTGTAAAACTTTCCGTCTGCCATTTTATCTACATTTAAATTTTAGGCCAGTAAATAAGTCATTAAAGTATTAATTTTCTATTAAAATGTTTTACTATAAATATTAGAGGGGGCCCAGATATATATATGCAAATACATATATATTGTAATGTTTATTTATATACATTGCAAATATATTGGCATTTGGTAAAAGCTAAAAAATAAAAGTAAATTTAGATTTTTTTTTTTGACTAATTTTTTTTTTAAAAAAAAATAACGTACAATGAAAGTTAAATTATTCTTTCGTATTTTTTTAATGTAATTAGAAATAAAAGTAGAATTGGAGAGAACAAAAGAATTCCAAAAGTAAAAAAAAGATAAGAGAAAGTAAAAATATTTTGGCTAATTAAAGATGGCTGAAAAACTTGATAAGAAAAGAGAACTTTATAACGTAAATTTTATAAAGAATCTACAAGATTATGAACCAAAAAACACCATGATAATAGCATGCACAGAAGTTGGAAAACTGGGCGTCTAGTATAAAAGGCAGAGGTCAGTTTGAAGAACATCTTGGTTTGCCTGATATTCTTTTGGTTGGTTTTGGATTAAAGAATCCAGACCACTCTACGATGAAAAAGTTCTTCATACGAGAGTAGACTGGAGCTTTAGCTGACATCGTTACCGATGGACACCAGAGAAGCTTACGCGACTAGCCTATGGAACCAGCACCAAGATCAATTTATAATCAATGGCCGTGAGCTCATTTTAACCCCGAAAAACTATGCATAGTTATCTACAACCATCGTGAATTCACTAAAACTTACCGGTAAGTTATGCTTCATTACTCCTGATTGTGACCAAATTAAACGTTTTCAAACAATTTCTAAAAGTATGTTTAAACAATCCCGATAGAGACATTAAATTTCTTGTACAAGAGACATTCATTTTTTAAGGAACTTTCTAGAAGAAATTTGGAAGTGAACAGTAATTGTAAAATTGTTTTTTATTAATTGATTCACATCTGAATTAAGTGTGTTCTCTCTAATTTATTTGATAAATAATTTATTTCAAATATTTTTTTAGTCTATTAGAATAAAAATATTTCTAATACCAATTTTCATTTGTGCGTTATTAATAATAGTTATTATTTTTTATTATTAAATTTATTATTAGTTTAATAAGATTTAAAACATAATTTACCTTTGCCAATATGTTTCAATAAGCCCAGGAATAATAATCTTAAAAAAATAATTCTCGTTACGGTATGATGCAATACCGATTAGTTTAAAAGTATTTTTCTTTTTTTATTCGTGAGACGTTATTTGACTATTTCAGTGGACTCTTTAGAATAAAAGGTCCTGGTGCCCATATTAAATAAATTAAAAGCTGATTTCATCAATAGCATAATTCTCAACAATTAATAGGCCGAGTTTGATCAGGAAATATAGTTATGTTTTTAGAAATAGAAATACAACTTTCTTCTTTTCGACATAACTTGATCAACTCGCGCGCAGTTTATATTAGCATGTAGAGGCCTAGCAAAATGGAAAATGTTATAATGGCTTACCCAACTCGGGCTTCGATTTAACAACCACAACCTGAGATAAGTTGTAATGATAAAGAACGTTACAACGTTGACCCCAAAAAAAACTCACAGCCGGAAAATAAATAGTAGTTTTTTAAAAAAAAAAATTATAAAAACTAACTAACTAATTAAACCCTGATTATTAAAATATAAAAAATATTTTTTTAATATGACTTCCAGAAAGAAAAAAATATATGTATATTTTTTTTGATATGTCTCAAAAAAAAAAAACACGATCGTGGCTGATGTAGACATAAGTCACAAGTATTTGACCAGGTAGGCGGTTACTGAAGAGGGAAAAAACATAGCCCCAAGTCCTAGTATGCAGTATATTAACATAAGACCACCTTTATATGCCCATCAGACTATTTCTAGCAGGGATCCCAATAAAGGGGAAGGTGGATCAAGTTGCCATGAGCCTGTAAGACTCAAAATGATGAGCAACGCTTGTTAGTGCTTATAACTTGGGCTTCTTATCATTACTATTACACTTAAGTGGAAAGGACACAGATGAATGTGAAATATTTTCCATTCCCACCATGTTAGACCTAAAAGTGGGCATTAAAGCCGAACATCGCTTGTTGAATGAGTCTACATGACATATCAGCACGTTAATACAAAAAAAAACAACAACACACGAATATGAATTTAAAAACTTAAGAATAAAATTAGTGTAAACCCCTATTTTATTCTCATCTCCTGGCATTGGTGGTATTGTAACGTTTATTTATATACATTGCAAATATATTGGCATTTGGTAAAAGCTAAAAAATAAAAGTAAATTTAGATTTTTTTTTTGACTAATTTTTTTTTAAAAAAAAAAATAACGTACAATGAAAGTTAAATTATTCTTTCGTATTTTTTTAATGTAATTAGAAATAAAAGTAGAATTGGAGAGAACAAAAGAATTCCAAAAGTAAAAAAAAGATAAGAGAAAGTAAAAATATTTTGGCTAATTAAAGATGGCCGAAAAACTTGATAAGAAAAGAGAATTTTATAATGTAAAATTTTATAAAGAATCTACAACATTATGAACCAAAAAACGCCATGATAATAGCATGCACAGAAGTCGGAAAACTGGGCCTCTAGTATAAAAGGCAGAGGTCAGTTTGAAGAACGTCTTGGTTTGCCTGATATTCTTTTGGTTGGTTTTGGATTAAAGAATCCAGACCACTCTACGATGAAAAAGTTCTTCATATGAGAGTAGACCGGAGCTTTAGCTGACATCATTACCGATGGACACCAGAGAAGCTTACGCGACTAGCCTATGGAACCAGCACCAAGATCAATTTATAATCAATGGTCATGAGCTCATTTTAACCTCAAAAAACTATGCATAGTTATCTACAACTTTCGTGAATTCACTAAAACTTACCGGTAAGTTATGCTTCATTACTCCTGATTGTGACCAAATTAAACGTTTTCAAACAATTTCTAAAAGTATGTTTAAACAATCCCGATAGAGACATTAAATTTCTTGTACAAGAGACATTCATTTTTTAAGGAACTTTCTAGAAGAAATTTGGAAGTGAACAGTAATTGTAAAATTTTTTTTTATTAATTGATTCACGTCTGAATTAAGTGTGTTCTCTCTAATTTATTTGATAAATAATTTATTTCAAATATTTTTTTAGTCTATTAGAATAAAAATATTTCTAATACCAATTTTCATTTGTGCGTTATTAATAATAGTTATTATTTTTTATTATTAAATTTATTATTAGTTTAATAAGATTTAAAACGTAATTTACCTTTGCCAATATGTTTCAATAAGCCCAGGAATAATAATCTTAAAAAAATAATTCTCGTTACGGTATGATGTAATACCGATTAGTTTAAAAGTATTTTTCTTTTTTTATTCGTGAGATGTTATTTGACTATTTCAGCGGTCTCTTTAGAATAAAAGGACCTGGTGCCCATATTAAATAAATTAAAAGCTGATTTCGTCAATAGCATAATTCTCAACAATAGGCCGAGTTTGATCAGGAAATATAGTTATGTTTTTAGAAATAGAAATACAACTTTCTTCTTTTCGACATAACTTGATCAACTCGCGTGCAGTTTATAGTAGCGGGTAGAGGCCTAGCAAAATGTAAAACGTTATAATATAGAATTACAGATGGAAACTTTTATAAAAATCAATATATAAATTTTTAATATATTTTTTTTAAGTATTTTATTCTGGAGATTTGCTTTCACGATAAACCTTATCAACATTCCTTAGCATCAAACAAAAGAAAATCCATTAACAAAATGGTAATGGATTTTCTAATTAAAGTAAAATTAAAATAGAAAAGATAATTTGAAATATAAATTCTGCAAATCTACATTTAATTAAAAATAGATTTGAAACAATTAAATTGTTGGATTTATCATGAAAGTTGATCTCAAGAATATAATACCAATATACTTTAGGTATTTTAATATTGCCACTTAGCCTGGAGCATATGAAAAAGAGAACTTCCCAAAAACAGTTAAAAAAAGTATAAATAGCCAAAGAGAACAATAGAAGCCAGTCCCAGATTTTGTCAGCAATTGCCTGGCAAATCTACATGAGTAAAATGTTTAATAAATGTCTGAAAGCATGATATTTGAGTAGACGGTTTTAACTTGCCCATCTCCCACTGTCCTGAAGATGATCATCCAATACTCATGCTGGAGAAAATTCATCAAAATGAACTGCTGAACTATTGAACTCTTTTATTCAATTCGTAGTTAGCTATGCCTGTGTGGAAATTCATTTTTCATCATGGGATTCCAACTTCCATTTGGACTTATAATAAATTAGGTAATATGACTCCAATTTGTTATTTCTAACTGCCTAATTTATTTCTTCTAAAACTCCAGTGACCCAATAATGTAACTCCTGCTAATTGTAATGTCTTCTAAAGTGTAATTTAAAATATTTAATTTAATATTCTGTAAAAATATACTTGCTCTTACTTAAAATCTAATGTCTTTGCTCTCTTTCTATCTGTTTTAAAATTATGCCTCTTCTTAATGCTAAACTTCCTTCTAATTGTGGTTTAGAAAATATTATTAATTACTTAAAATGAAATGAATATATGCCAATTTTGTTCCATCTCGACAAAAGCTTTACTTAAATAAATATTCGCTGCTGTTTCCCGACCAATGTTTGTCGGTAAATAAAAATAAATAATTTTCTAGCTCTGAAAGATTAATACTTGTAGCAACCTTTATTTTGTCGAGGTGAAACCTATATTATTATGTTGATTTTTTTTATATTTATACCTACACGGTTTAGTTGTGGGGAGACGTGAGATTCAAGTATGAGAGTTTATTTAGTTAAATTATTTCATCTTTAAAGAGTGAAAGGGAGGGGGGTTTAGAAAATTAGATTCGTGTTAAATACTAAGTGAGAAATAGAATGTCATTTGAAATGTTAGTGGGATTTTGTGTTGAAGGGAGATACGTGTTGCTCATTACAAATATTCGTAATAATAATTAGTACTTATTTTATTCTTGTTTGGTCTGATCTTGATCAATCCGTATGCATTTATGTAATCTTTATAGCTCAGCACAATTATATAATTAAATGCTAAAATAATTCTCCAGTACTCGTATTTTGCCTTGCTGGTATTTTGCTTAATTACTTGTGACTGCTAGATCATAACTAGACCACATGATAATTTCACTGGCCATCAATTTTCTTGTCAGGATATGAAAACTAAAATGGGAGGAATCAGGGCAAGTGGAGCTTAGCTAGCCTTGGCAATTCTCATTCTTTCACCTGTAATGTTTTAGGTTTGCCAATGGCACAGACTATTCTTTTCTTTATTTCTTGGCATCACGGAACGGGGGCAAGTGAATTGAGTCTATGCTAGTAATGTGATATAGAATAATGGGATTTGTTAACTTTTCTTTGTCTGAGCACATTATGGCGGATTGACCACGATCTGACTGATTTACGTATTTAAAATCTTGAAATATTTAATTGCGAATATCGCGATCCATTTATATTTTAAATGTGTCACTCTCTCCGACACCAATCCCTATAGTTTGAGTTAATCATTTCTCTCTTAAAATAAAATCAGTTATGATAAAATTATGTTTAAAATAGTTCTTTAAAATATATATTCCTATATCTCAGACTTGGGCAGGCATCTCCCACAAATCAATAATCGTTTACATTTGTTCGATTGGCATATAAACTATACTGCTCTCTTGTCAGAGGCATAATAAATAACAGAATAGAAATTTGTGTTAAATAATTTATGAAATCAAATCAGAGACATTAGATAAATTATCAAAATGTTTTATTAAATATATATCTGTGAATTTAAGCTACCTGTGGTTCGTCTCTATTTCTTCATTCTGAAATTAATATTTTTTTATTAATTATTGTGCTGCTATCTGATGACTCAAGGTTACACACATACAATTTTATATTTAAATAAATAGATAGTCTAATTAAAGTTAATAATTAGAGTTAGACATACGAATTAGTTGAGATCCATGCTCTACCGTTGATGCTAGTGGGACGGAGTGTGGAAAAGATTAATTGCTTGCCTCCAAAATGTTGTTAATTAGTTTGCAGATTTAGAGAGTGGGTAAACAGGGCAGAATCCATAAGTATTATTTATCTTTGATCTCACGTATGGTTGGATTCGAGGTACTTTTACCCAGGCTGTGAATCGTGTTGAGTTAACATACAATTTCGACCGTTACAATATATATATATGTAGCTTCACATTGCTGCTTTAATAATGTAGATCAGTAAACTACATGACACCCTAAAGATTACACAATTATTATAATTATATAAAATGTATATTTTTTTCTAATGATAATGATCGTGCTCACATTACAGTATCTAATTAAGTACCAGATAGTAGTTTCCATAATAGAAGTTAATTTTACCTACTCATCTATGTAACTCTTTATTACTATCAATGAACACTTTAACTCACTGAATAATCACACAGATATTTCACTTAATTCTCTCTTCCTCTGAACAACCAATTTTTATTAATATATCTATCCAACATCTGAGTTCAGAGTGATCGATTTCATAGAAAAATAAAACTGTTTTTCCTATTTCACTATCCCACCAAAATAAAAATTTAGTAGAGTGCATGAAACTAGAGAATGGATGTCCATGATTAATTTATATATTGTAAGAGTTATATTAGCTATACCAAAATTATATTATTATTTATTTGAAAAATAACATAATATATCCAATTAATTCATTTTCCCTTTGTTTAAAAAATAAGATATTCTAAATTTATTATGGAGATGAACCCAAAAAATTATGAAAAATAATTAAAGTGTTGATATGTAAATGAAATTGAAAAATATTAAAATGAGATTTTTTTTTATTCTTTTTTTTCTTTCTTTTTTGAAGAAGAAAAAAGCAAAATAAAGTATCTATCATATAATTCTTTTTGTATACAAAAGAATTGAAAACTTTTAATTTTTTTTTATTTACTTAAAATAATGGAGATACTTTTTATATTAAGGTTTATATGGAAAATGAAGTGCTAAATTAAAATAAATAGCTCATTGGTTTCTATCCTAGTGCAATTGCCCAATCTATTTTCCTTATCAACTAGTTTAAGAACTGCTATTGATAAATGTAACTCTGCAAACATATTGTCATAGAAGAAATAAAGATAGTGACACTTCGTGTAACTGTCTTTAATGCTTTACTTGATGATACTGAAAAGAAAGAAAATATCTAATGAAAGAAAAGAAAGTCTGTCATAATAGTGGTAAAATATTTTAAAGCCAAATCTTTTAATGCTTTGATATTGTTTGTTATTTGTAAAAATTTAAGTCAAATAAAGGAAAAGAATATTTAAAAAACTAAAGCATAAAACTATCTTGGAATTTGTCAATATGACATTATTATGTTTTATTCATGAAGGAACTATAAGAATATAATATTTGAACTTTAATTATTTATAGCATGAACTGTATTGTAATCTTTAATAAATTAAATGAAATTATTTCCAGAAAAGCTATCTAGCCATAAACAATCATCTTTTTTATTATGTGAGAAATTATCATGTAAAGTTGCAAAGTGATAAAAAAAATTTGAACTTTTATTACAATTTCTAAATTATCATGTAAAGTTGCAAAGTGATAAAAAAAATTTGAACTTTTATTATAATTTCTAACTTGAAAAGCACTCAAGAAAGAAAATCTCCAAAAGAAGATTCAAGTTATTTATTTTATTAGCTATTTATTATTATATTTATTTTATTTTTGCCATTAATAAATTGTTTCTTTGTTTACAAACTTATTGTTATTTCATACTTAATACTTGCTGATGAAATATGTGTAATTAACATACACATTCAACCCATAGAATAATCCCCCTCATAGCTCTGAGAACATGCTCTCATATGTGTAATGTTAGGAGTATATGGTAGCTAAAGCAAATGAATATTCATATGTAGAATGAACTTCAATTAATTAACTACTACTATTGTTATTTTACTTATATATTTTGCTGCTTCTGCTTTTTTTGACCAGAGTTATTGTTATGTATATATTATACTTGTTCAATTGGAGAACAAGATGATAGCTTAATAGATAGTGTGAACAAAAATTATTTTAGTAATTAATTTACTTTATTATACATAGACAATATATTCATAAACACACATCACTACACAAATGTACTGTCAACCAACCTGGACTTCCATATAAAATACTCCTCTCTGATTTAATTAAAGATGAATTATTTATTTCATTTACAAATAGAGGATAATTTTTCCCAAGTTATGATATAAATGACATATATATCTGTTTATTAATAAAGAATAATAATGAAAATATTATTCGTTGGTTATTAAACAATAGAATATATATATATACAAAACAAAACAAAAAAAATCAAAAATTAAATCTGTATTCTTAATTTTATAAAGAACATAATTAATGATACATAATAATAAAGATGATGATGATAATATTATGCTATGTTTACATAGGTAGTTTTGATTAATGCATTTAACAACTGTCTATGTATGAATATATATATTTCATCATTCTGATTACAGGATTACATCATAGTAATTTGTAGATATTTGCAGCACTGTCTATATATAAGACAAATGGCATATACTCAGGTAGACATTTGGGAGGTATTATACTGCTTTTTTTACTTGTCTGAATATATATAAATGTGTGGATATTGGAGTTTATGTCACGTTGATAAGAGAAAAAAGCAATACAAAAAATACTTTCAGAAGTGAATGCTTCATTAAGATTCCAAACAATTCTTGCTTCTGATATTGTAGAGAGAACATTTAATGGTAATACAGCTTTTTCTTCTCATCTTCCACAAATTGGTTTCGCCATTTACTACTACTTTTGCCTTGGACTTCTAGCTTGGCAGCAAAACCAAAACAGGTAATTCATAATTACAGAATTATTATTCAAGCAATCACAACTTTATTTTAATTCTGTTGTCTTTTTATATTTTCCCACTTTTTTTCAAAGTTTAGTATTTACATTTTTTCCTGTTTTTACATGACAGGAGAGATGCCAAAAGAAATTGTTTTTTTTTTCCACTTATAAAAATTTTGTTCTCACTTATAAGTAAAATAACTAGCCAATTGATTGCTTATCATTTAATCAAATAAATTTTCTTTTTATTGCTTTTATTAAAATTATATAATCTTCTCTTCATATTTAAGAATTATATATTTTCATAATAAATTATTTTTCAAAATTTATTAAGGAATTTGTTTAAATTAATGTTGAAATTATTTAAAATATTGAATAATTTGAAATTTTGGAAGTAAAAACTAATAGTTCACTAATGGTTTTCAATTCTCTTTACCGAGGTATAAGTATTTTCTCTTTTATTTTATTATTAATTAATTGTGAAAATAAATATATTTAAGACAATGGTGTTTTTATAAAGTATAATAATTTTATTACTTTATTCATGACTACTGCAATATCAATCATTCATAGTAAGGCTAATGAAGATTTATATTATCTTATTATCTATATGTAAGAAAAACCCATGAAATGAATTTTGTCTTAATATATATATATGATTAAATTATTTATATGAGCAATCAATTTCATATATTTTTTTATTAATTTATATTATTGTTATATGTCAAATAAACAAAACACAATCAGAAAAATAAAAGAATATTTAGATAGAATGCTAATAATCTGATTCCCTCTAACCATGACTATTAAATTCTGTTATCTTAGCATGTATCCAAGTAAATGTATATGACTATCAAATTATCATCATCAACCATTAGCAGTCCACTGCAGGATGGTCTCTCCAAGTTCAATCCATCTTCTCTGATCTTTAGCTTCTCTTCCCCACATCACCCCTGCACACTTCTTGCTTCATCCATTTCACATGTGGTCTCTTTCTGGGTCTTTTACAACCTCTTGGAATCCAGTTTAAGATTTTAATTGTCTATCTATTATCATCTCTTCTAGCAATATGTTCAGCCCAACTCCACTTCAGTCTTTTAATTTTTTCAATGAGTTCAGTAACACCTGTTTTTTCTCTTACCCGTGTATTGCATTTTCGATCTATTCTTGTTACTCCCAACATGCATCTCTCCATACTTATTTGATTGGTCTGAAGTCTCTGTATTGCTCTTCTATTAAGTGCCCAAGTCTCAGATCAATAAGTAAGAACTGGTAAAACACATTTATTAAAAACCTTCCTTTTCAAACACATAGGCATATTTCCTTTTAGTATCAAAGTATTTCTACCAAAAGCGCTCCCACCAAGTTTAATTCTATGATTAATTTCATCCATTATGTTTCCATCAGTATTACTAATCTGACCAAGGTATTTGTAACTGTTAACTTCTTTTAACTCATCATAATCAATCTTTATTTTTATATTTTGGGAAAATCTATTAAACATTACTTTAGTCTTTTTAACATTTATCTTTAGTCCTACTTTCATCTGATAACTCCTTGCAATATTTCCTGCAGCTCTAAAGCATTATTTGCAAAAACAACTACATCCAAACCCAAAGTTTTAGACTGACTGAAATTTCATCTTGTAATTTTGATCATTTATGTATAAGATGCATTCAGGTATATTTTGAGGGGGGGTGGAGTGTGTCCTATATGCCAGCAAATATGGTATATTATTTATTTATTAATCAATATTTTTGTTGTAGTATAATCCATTTGAATATTGAATTACTGAAATAAACATTTACTTCTTATTTAGTATTAGTAAATCCTTTAACTGTCATTTTTTAAAAAAAAATGAAAATGTCTTTAATGTGGTGTAATTTGATGTATTCCTTGTCCACAGTTCTCATAATAGTTTTAGTTACTTTTAATATATAAAATATTGTATATTTGTTAAATATGTAAATATTAGAATATTTAAAGCAAAAATGATAAACATATGTTTATAAATTTTAACTTTTATTCATGCTAAGCATGCTTTTAATATATTGAGTATTTGTAAAATCCTTCATTTCTATTTTTTTATACCATTTTTCAATCATTTATTTTATTCCTAACTTCTCTATTATTGCTCACCCACTCTAAATAAAAAATTTATTTATCTATTTTATCATATCACCATAGAAAAAACTAATCAATAAAAAATAAAATGTATGAATTTCTAAAGTTTGAAAATAATTTACTTAGAAAAAAAATTAAATCCACAATAGTATGTATAATAAATAAAAATGTGGAAGTAATAAATTTAGCAACCAAACTAAAACAGATTAAATAGGTCTTTGTTCATATTTTATATAATAAATAAAAATGTGTTTCATTTATGGGGGAAATGAAAATAATGTAATTTTGGTACTTAAGTATTAGTTAAGCTGACGTATTACCCCAAAGACGTACTACTGTAATCTCCTGATCTTTAACATAACATCTCCTAGTGATTTGCGGACAAAGTTAATCACTAAAATTTGTCCGCACTTTGTCTGCAGATCATGTATAGGTGTTATGTTAAGGATTGAAAGATTAGAGTAATATGTCTTCAGGCTAATACATCATAGCAAGAAAAATAGTAAAGATTCTTCGGATCATCATACCATCAGATCCCCCCCCCTACACAATTGCCAGCACTCCACGCTGAAATGTCTAATGTAATTATAAATTAATAGTAATTTACTAAAATTATTTTAAATTGACTACAAAATTAATTGCAGAAAATTGTATAAAAAATATTTTTAATGGTTCTTGTGTATAATTCAACCGATGACGTATTACCCTGAAGGCATATCAGTCTAATCTTGTGATTTTTAAGATAATGTCTCCAAGTGATCTGCGGACACATGTAATCGCTAAAATGTGTCCACAGATTACGTGAACACGGTACGTTAAAAATATTAGACTGATATGCCTTCAGGGTAATACGTCATCGGTTTAATTATCCAGGTCACATGCTAAAAAATATTCAAAAATGAAAAATATCTGATGCAGGTCAGGCAAATACTAAAAAAAAATAAAAAAAATGTACATGCATGCGTCAAAATATTATGCTCAATTTTAAAATACAGCAGCGCATAGCGCTGGAATTGGCGGGGGGGCCTCCGGATGTTTTTGTCGAGCCGCAGGCTCGGTGTACACGTATATCAGACATTGTATTACTCTCATAGCTGTATGATATAATTTAGAAATTAAAAATAAAATTAAAACGTAATTCAATGTAAGTTTGAGAATTGTAGAAATATTAACAAATATTTTTTGTAAATAAGTTTGAGAATTGGAGAAATATTAACAAAAACTTTTTGTAAATTTTAAATAAACACCTAAATAAAAAAGATGCGATCTAATGCAAATCTGGTATTAATGGCGTCCAGAAAACGCCGCACTTTTACATGCATTTGGTAATTTTAAAAACGTACTGCATATTGCAAAATTGATTTAAAAAATTATTTCAAATTATTTACACATTAAAAACATAATGTAGAAATATTAACAAAAAGTTTTTGTAAATTTAAAATAAACAAATAAAACACTTTACCCGAATTAATGCGAATCTGGCATTAATGGCGTCCTTGTTATCACATGCATTTGGTAATGTATATTCCAAATTTGTTTTAAAAAATTATTGAAAATTATTTACACATTAAACGTAATTCAATGTAAGTTTCAGAATTGTAGAAATATTAACTAAAAATTTTTGTAAATTTAAAATAAACAGATAAATAAAAAACACTTTACCGGAGAATAAATTATTTACACATTAAACGTAATTCAATGTAAGTTTCAGAATTGTAGAAATATTAACAAAAACTTTTTGTAATTTTAAAATAAACAGATAAATAAAACACTTTACCCGAATTAACAGCTCAAAAAAGTAACTGTGATGCCGTGGATAGCAAAATCGCAATAGACAGAAAAATCAAAAAATTTCCCAAACCTCTCTACGAATTTTAAATCTCACGGGTAAAAAAAAAAAAAATTGACTCTCTGATGGATTAATCACGCCAGTCACTTGGTTACCATGACAACGTTGTCATGCAAAAAACGTCGATGTCTACCGGAAGGGAAATCGGTAAGTCAAAAACGTCATCGGTTGAATTATACACAAGTACCTTTTTAATTTTAAAATTAAACAGACATTAAAGAACACTCTTCCCGATATATTGTGAATCTGTCATAAATGGCACCATAAAAAACATCTTGTCTTGCATTGGTGGTCGAGAGGTCAGCGCGACTGCCTTGCATTTGCAGGCAGTTGCCCGGGTTGCGGGTTCGCGTCCTGGCCGATGCTATGACACTTAAAAAAAAAAAAATCTTAATTAAAAGGTATTATATAAAATTATGAAATTAAAAGTGTAGTCTTTTTTTACTGAAAATAAGGATAATTTATAAAGAAAATGGAAAAGACAATCCAAAAGAAGCAAAGAAATTTTTTAAAAAAATAATACCACAAATATCAGCAGTCCAAAATAAAAAATAACCTGTAATGGCGACGTGCTCACACTGATAGCAAAACCACAAAAGACAGAGAAAAGACAAAATTTCACATAGCTCTCTCGACTTAAAAAATAATTCCTAGTAGAAAGTATAATAATTAAAAACATGATAATAATATATTTAGAAACCAAATAAATATAAATAATAATTTATAAGCATAGAAAAACATAAAAAAGAAATTGATAACAATTATTTTCATTTTTCTATAAATGAAACATGTCTTGTTTTTTTACAAAAAATATGATTAAAAACCTATTTATCATTGCTTTTATGCTAAATATACATTTTCATATTTTTATTTATTACTTTATTTTGCTATGGATTTTTTTTTTTAATGAATTATTTTCAAACATTAGAAATATATTCATTTTATTTTTTATTGTATTAGTTGTTTCCTTTAGTCATTTGTATCTACTATATAACTCCATTTTAAGATCACAGGCAGCATTTGTGTGGATTTATTAATGATTCTTAAAATAAATCAATTATAAATAACTTCATAAACTTCTTCTAACTTCTTTTCAAAAACTTTATTTCCATATATAAACTATATGAACATATATATACATATAATCACATTATACATTTCCAATGTTTCAGTTGGTTTTTTCACCATTATAGTCATTTTCAAGGACCTATAACAAAAAAATACATATCTCTACATAATACTCTAAATACAAATCTCTTTCATATATTAAACATTAACACATCAAATTCACAATAATAAAACATTAACTATACATTATTATATTTTACTTACAAAACTTCCTTTTTACATACTAAGTATAAATTTTTAAAAAATATATATTAGAAACCATCTAAAACACCAGTAAACAAAATACTATTTAAATCCATTTAACCCACTTCCAATTATAAATGTATTCCTCCTTTTAACTATTTATCTAACTTCCATATCAATTATCTACAATTCCTATCTATACTTCTAAATCTATTTAAAAACTAATGAAATTATTTCTCTATCCTTTAACAATTTACTTAAATACAATTTAAACATTCCATATTAATTACATTTTATTTTATATTCCTATCTAACACCATTAATCCTATTTAAAATAGGTATATATCTTTTTATTTAAAAATATTCCTTTACCATCCTTTCTCGATAGTTTTTAACCTTTTCCAACATTCTAATATCAAAATTTTTATATCCAATTTATTTATAATAAATTTATTTATTTATATACACTGGAATTTCTATCATTTAAATGTTGTTTAAATTTAGTTTTTAATCTATTTTTTGTTGTACCAATATATGAAATATTTCCCCTCTCCCCTCTTACAATTCAAACATTCTATAATATAAATTCCATTCATTTTTTCCATTTCCTGAAATTCTGTGTTATTAATTAAATTTCCTAAATTAAATTTCTTTTTATATACATGTTTAATAATTAATCTACTTTGCCCCTTATATTTATTATTTATGTTCTTCATAATCTTTTTAATCTCAAAAAATGTACTTCTTGAAACATTATAACTACTATATATTATATTCTGTATATCCTTCTTATTATTCATCTTCCTTATTATTTGAGTAATATTTTTTTATCACATAATTTATCAATAACTTTAACGGGATAATCATTTTTTATACCTTCCTCCTTTATATTATTAATTTCTTTTTCAATTTTTTTTTTTTTTTCAGAACATAAATTTATTGCCCTATTTATCCTATTATTAATAATATTTATAGGAATATAAAATAAAATGTAATTAATATGGAATGTTTAATTGTATTTAAGTAAATTATTAAAGGATAGAGAAATAATTTGCATTAGTTTTTAAATAGATTTAGAAGTATAGATAGGAATTGTAGATAATTGATATGGAAGTTAGATAAAATACTTAAAGGAGGAATAAATTTATAATTGGGGATGGGTTAAATAGATTTAAATAGTATTTAGTTTACTGGTGTTTTAGATGGTTTCTAATATTTTTTTGAAAATTTATACTTAGTATGTAAAAAGGAAGTTTTATAATAAAGGGAGAAGAGGGAGGAAGATATAAGTAAAATATAATAATGTATAGTTAATGTTTTATTATTGTGAATTTGATGTGTTGATGTTTGATATATGGAAGAGCTTTGTATTTAGAGTATTATGTAGAGCAGGGGTCGGCAACCTATGGCACTCGTGCCATGCTTGGTACGCCAAGGATTATCAATGGCACTCTGAGTAAATTGAAATAGTAAAAAAAATATATTTTAATTATAGCGTCTTTTTTTTTTTTT
This sequence comes from Epiperipatus broadwayi, assembly GCA_028023455.1. Taxonomy (NCBI): domain Eukaryota; kingdom Metazoa; phylum Onychophora; class Udeonychophora; order Euonychophora; family Peripatidae; genus Epiperipatus; species Epiperipatus broadwayi. The sequence continues at coordinate 10,332,519 of JAQFVV010012411.1, forward strand.
TACATTCAACATTGAATTTACGATTAAATCATTATTTATAAAAAAAATAATACACTTCATTTAAAAGATATTTTTGTTTGCAAGCGAAATAAATTCTACATATTCACATTTTACTTCTGATAATATTAAAAAATGAGATCGTAATACAAATAAAAAGCTTATTAAGTTATCAATTCTAGAAAGCTATTTTTGTTAGTTTAATGGTAAATAATCGATGCTCCTTGGTAGTGCTTCTTTCAAAAAAGAGATTATCGTTACATAGTGATGAGAGATTCCCAAAATGTCCCACAAAAGACAAAAATGTGATATTCGCTCTTTTCAAGACTCTTGGACAAATGAATATGGATTTGTACAGCAAAAAGATGGTGCTGTGTGTACATTATGCTGTGAAAGTATTGTGGGTCGTACCTCAAGTGTACAAAGACATTATCAAACTAAACATGTGTTCATGTTTAAAAACTCAGATGAGAAAAGTGAAGCTATAAAAAGAACGGTTTCTGCCTTTAAGAAACAAACTTTATTTTAGTCAAATAATTGGAACCCAAAATAAAGCCACCAAATGTAGTTATACAATTGCTCGTTGTGTGGCTTCGAAAGGCAAATCTTTCACAGATGAACAATTCATCAAAGAAACGTTTTTGAAACATGCTGAAATCTTATTCAGTGATCTACCAAATAAACAAACATTACTGTCTCGAATTCAAGAAATACCAGCTTGTGAAAGATCAATTCAAAGAAGAATAACTGACATGGCTGAAGATATAACAACAAAACAGAATACCAGTTTAATAGCAAGCTGTTGCATTCAGTGTTGCTGTTGATGAAAGCACTGATGTAAATGATGTGGTATGCCTAGCAATAGTTGCACAAGGTTGTGATAACAATCACATTTATGAAGAACTGTGTTGCTTGAGTTCCCTTACTGGTACAACAAAGGGACATAATGTTTTCACTGCATTTTTCAATTATTTTGAAAAATCAGAAAATTAACATAAAATATTTAGTGTTAC